>OZ024821.1:112296827-113037547 GCA_964016985.1 Anodontia alba | reverse complement strand
GTCGACGTTATGACTTTTACTTTGAAAAAGAGACTGTGTCAATATTCTTCGTGAAAAACAAAGAAGAGAGCGTGAAAAACAAAGAAGAGAGAGAGAGAGAGACATGCAACTTCAAACATATTCTAATGTTCTCAGCCTGCCTTCCAAAATAAATAAATTAATTACATGTAATATAAACCTCGATAGACAAATTAATTAATTAATTGTGCCGTGGCATTAGAAAATGTGTCTTCGGTGTATTAAAATGTAAATAGTAAATATCTAAGTCAGTCAGCGGAAATATACCCAGCAGGTACATGACGTTAATACAACGTTGCTCAAAGTCGATGCAACGTCATGTCGTTGCATCGACGTTGAGCCGACGTTGTATAAACGCCATGTGCCCACTGGGTATAGTCTGATCAGGAACTTTGATATATTTCGTTATGTTCTATAGTACCAAATGATTGTATAGCGGACATTGAAGGTCCTGATCAGACTGCGTAAATACGCAGACTGATCTGTGCCTTCGCTGTCCGCATATGCCCCAAAGACACGTTTTCGCATGGCACAGCCAACTGATAGATAAATAAATCTGACCAGATCAAGTTAAATTACCATCGGACTATACTCTACAAAATAATTAAAGGGTCACCAGTTTCAGTTTCCTTTTGTTTGTTTGTGTTGAGGTTTTACGACCCATTCAACCAAATGGGGTCATGTCGAGCGCGGTCAGTTTACTTAACCACACGTTTCCTGGGCAGGCTTAGTGCTATAAGCGGTTAACCAGTATTTAGACTAGCTCCTAGACCTTGATGTCATGTTTTATCACTCCTTACTATAAGCTGATTCAAATTTATGTATGACATTTTGTATAGCCAGTCTCTAATTGTTGGTCTCTGACATCAAGGATATCTGCGTCTCAACCAGGGCGGGGGGTATGCTGTCTAGACATTGGTCTGCCACATGTCCTCTGCCCTCGGCGACGCCGTCTAATTGGCGATGCGTGTATCGTGTGGTCAAGTGAAGGGTGATTAATGTATTTTAATCTGATAATCTTAATATTTTATGCATTGATGTAAATTATTGTACACATGCTCTTAGCACGTATTGTCTGGAATATGCGGTGATAGTCTCTTATAATTCTTTATAGAATGGCATGGTTAATCTTTTAAATAGCAATTTTGTTTATCTGTACATATGTTAATGTATGTTGACCATGATGAGACTATAATAATTAAATAAATAATATATAAATTTGAAAACAAAAAAAAAAAAACAAAAAAATCAAACACAAAAAACAAAGAAACAAAACAACAACAATCAACAATCAACAAAAACAACAGCACAAATTATGGTAATGAGTGATAAAACATGACAGCAAGGTCTATACTAGGAGCTAGTCTAGCTTCAGAACTTAGGGCTGATATATCTTCAGTGTTGGTCAAACATAAGCAAATGTTCTCAGCAAAATAATTTAAGGGTCGCTTAGTGCAGCTTTTCATATATGCAAACTTTGACCGAGTGTATGGGCAAAATCACAGAAGATATTGAAATATTGTTGATTGTTTCTTAAAGTGGAACCCGAAAAGGAGTGCTTCCAGCAATAAATTTTGAAAAGAAAATTTTCATTTTAAAATTCGTAAAAAAATGCTACTTTTTGCCCCAAAATGGAAAATTGACACTTGAACATGATAAGTAATGGCTTTACTTTAAACTGTTAATAAATCATCAAGAAAGCTTTAATTTCAATAAAGAAATCACATTTTCCTACAGGTACCCTCTATAGATTATTTACGGGTCTATGGGGAATCACTAGGGCAATTTTAGCCTCTTAAAGGGTTGACCTCTTTTTCTGATCATATCTGTGTGTCTTTTACCCCTAAGAAAGTGGAAATTGCAAGCTTGCGTTTTGGGTAAATCATTGTTCTGACTTAAAATAGAAATTTTCAAATATTCTGAAAAAAAAAACAACAAAAAAAAAACAAAAAAAAAACATCATTTGGGGTAAAAAGTCATTTTACAGAAATTCACATTTTTCTCAGAATCTTCTAGGCTGACAATGGTCGCGCCATTGACACTTTGGTAGCTGAACATATTGCTAACATGTTGAGCTTATTGAACTGGGCTTTGCTAATAGCAGTATTAGAATTATTTTAACAACTGACGGGTCGCATTTGAATGTTTATCAAAGGGAAACTGTGAGCCGGCCTCGGTGGCTCAGTTGGATGCGCCGTCCGACTGGAGACCAGGAGGTCGCGGGTTCAACCCCCGCCAGGATCGGCAACATTCTTTCGTGGAGATTGATCATGAAATCTTTTCTACGGTCATTCTCTCCCTTCCGCTGATTCAAGAAGGGCAGTTGTCAGTTTCTGGCGAAAGAATGTGCACAATACTGGTTAGACTAGCTACTAGTCGGATATCAATATTATTATCATCAATCAATTATAATTATTAATTTACTTAATGTACTAAGGGCCATCTACTACTTACTGCTTGCCTCACCTCTTTGATAGCAGCAACTAATCTTGGAGATATCCTTGATGAAAAAACTTGTTTATTAATACGGTTTAGTGTCATACGACATTATATGTGGTACCTTTTTGCCGGTCTTTGAATTTGGTCACTGACATCTCCAAGAGAAATTGCTGCTATCAAAGAGGCAAAGTCAAGCAGCAGGCAAAAGAGGATATTTAATATATTAACACTTGTCATGCTGAATAAATTAAGATGCCACGCCCACTTCTAATTTCTAGCCAATCGGATTACTTGATCCTGGGGTTTGATAGAAATTCACATATTAAATGACAGACAGTGCAGATCCAGATCAGTTGGCTTCTTCAGAAGCCAACTGATCTGGATCTACACTGTTTGCTAAGACAGGGCGTCGTGTTCCGCAAGAGAAGGATTAAGTATATTAACCCATTAATACCGAGTGGACTCTTCTACCTTAACCACTGCTAACCCTTTGGACACGTCTCTTTCCTATATAAGGGGTGTCTGGTTGTTTTTTAATTCATAATATTTCATATAAATTTCTGAATTTAAAGCAAACAGTGTAGACCCTGATGTGACCTGGGTCTACACTGTTTGCCAGTGTCCCTTTTATGGGACGCTAGGCTTAAATGGGTTAATGTTTATGATTTACAGATGATAATTTTGATATCTAACTATTTTGTCACATTGTGCCTGTTATGGTTCCCTATGCGACGAACAGTTGATTTTTTACGTTTTCAGAGAAAATAAGGCTTGACATTTCAGTTGAATCGTCTAGCAGACGATTCGCATGAAATGCCGTTTTATTTTCTTTATTAAAGTAATAATAAATGGAATGTTGTCTGCTACAGGTTTTCTTAACGCTTAAAAGGTTATGAAATTCTTGTGCTGATGTTGATTGATTGATTGTGTTGGGGTTTAACGACACGTCAACCCTTGAGGGTCATTTTGTGTCGTCTCCCAGAGAAAGGGAGAAAAGAGATAGAAGAGAGAGTAGAGGAGATGAAAGAGAGGGACAGGGAAGAAAGAGGAACAGGAATGAAAGTGAAGAAACAGAAGAAATAAAAACATTCCCCCTCTACCCTTACCCACTACAAGGATAGCAGGCCTTGCCCAACTGTAAGCCAATATCCGTTGGACGCCCCAGTGATGTAAGATACACAGCACCTTCGCACCACCCGACCACCCCCTCTTGTGCTGATGTAGATAACCCGACGGGTATTTAACTACTGGAATCATTCACAGGAACATCAGAAATAGATGTTACTGTAGTCATCCTAAATATATGTTTTTAAAACTCTTTGTTGCATAAAAAGCAGCGTCGCACGTTATTAACAGCCGTGCATTAACCGGCGAAAAGCCGTGTATTAACAAGGCAATTCACGCGCTGTTAATGCACGGCTATGCAACTTTCAATATGCTCGTACCGGGGCCACAGAATTGCTGCCGTTTCGAGATGTGTACTGCCTGGCCCTAGAACGTGCATAATCCGTGGAAACTGCGTTCGCGAGACATCGGTGAAAAGGTGAAACAAAAAAGTGCAAAGAATAACGCAAAATGTAGCAAATGTTTTCAGTTTGTATGCAATAAAAGCGATCGAACATGGTTTTTCAATGAATTAACATTCGTCCGGTCCCGTGGGAGGTGTTGAAAACCGAGGCCTTCGGCCTCGGTTTTCAACACCTCCCACGGGACCTGGCGAATGTTAATGCATGAAAATACATGTTTGATCCCTATAATAAAACACCGCTGTTAGGGACTCATTACAATAATTGTCTCAAACTTTTATTAAGTCCGTTTTACTACCTGCTCGTGTCTCTCAAATTGCTAGATGAGTGTCAAATAGTGTAGACTCTGATCAGACGCCACGTTTTGTGGAATCTGATCTGGGTCGACTCTGTTTGCTGAGGTCTATCTGTCAGAATACTTCGGGTAAATACAGCATATAATGTGTGCTGCAAGAAAGAGGCCCTCGAGCATCCTTAATACAGTTGTAGATTTTCATCATTTTAGACAAGGGAGACAACATTTACTACTTTCTGTTTGCTTTCCAGAACATCTATCAAAACCCTATCTGGAAAGGGGTCTACTCTGAAAGGCAAGAATCCCAACTTTTTAGAGTAGACCCCTTTTCGGAAGGGAGAGAAGTGCCGTTTTGAAGACCTACCACCATTGATAGTTTATCAAATGCCCATACGAAGAGCGAAGATCCAGTGCAGTTTGCGTATTTATGTAGACGGATAGGGCTGGTATATATTGTAGTATAGCGAGCAAAGAAAATCAGCCATAACCGCTCTTCACTCCACCACCACAATGGAGACGAAAAAAGGCAGATCTGACTTTCCATACATTCTCCTTATAATTCTACTAATGGGGCTATGACCCTCGAAACACAGGAGGAAAGTGCCATATCATTGGCTAGCTAGCTTCAGCAGCGACTGGCATGAATGGATGTGTATAGCTTTTGCTTCAAATGAATATCAGATTAAGATTTGGTTTCAGGTTTAATCTTTACCACGCTCAGTGCAAATTCAACAGACAACAATTTGATGACAATTTTGTTTCTTAGAAAACAGGGTTCGACATTTCATGCAAACTGACTCCTGAGGAGACAGGAGAGTTTGCATGCAATGTCAAACTCTGTTTCTGGAACAAATCAGAAAAATGTTTCAAAATGTCGTCTGTTGATTTGAAATAGGTTTTGACATTTCATGCAAACAGTCTCCAAATGAGTGCTTAGCTTTAATAAATAAATAAATAAGCATCCCCAGCTTCTCAATCCGAAAGTCTCTTCTCATTTGTTTGTATAATGTCAATGGTTTTCTAGCATTAACCTTTTCCACTCTCTGGGCTATATTACGAAAACACGCCTATTCCAATACATTGAAATTTTACACCCAGAAAAGGACAATTTTCAGAAAAAAAAAAAAAAAAAATCTTATATTTTTCATATTCTGCTCAAAACACATCTTGTGGGTACTCGGCGAAGCGATTCTATCGAGTACACACAATCTGTGTTTTTTAGCAAAATAAGAAAAATAATGTATAGCACTGTAAACCCCAGTTTTACTATATAAAAGTGGGGTTTAAGGAGTCAAAATTTATATAGGCGTGTTTTCGTGATGAATTCAGCAGACTACAAGTGTGTGTGTGTGTGTGTGTATGTGTGTGTGTGTGTGTGTGTGTGTGTGTGTGTGTGTGTGTGTTTCCCCAGAAAACAGGATTTGTCATTTCATGCAAATTGTGTCTCATGGAGACAATTTGCATGGAATGTCAAACTCTGTTTTTCGCGGGGGGGGGGGGGGGCGGGGGGGTGAGGGGGGTTGTATCAAAATGTCGTCTGCTGAAAAGTTTCAGCACCCAAAGTGCTAAGCGTAAAGCCCATTGTTATCACAATCGTTTTAACCCTTAAAGCGCTAACCATCTTCTTTCTTCCTTTTCATTTTTTTTTCACATTACGAAAACAAGCCTATTCAAATATATTGAAAATTTTACCACCAAAAACTGAAAATTTTCAGATAAAAATTCTGATATTTTTTTTTTATATTTCTGCTCAAAACATAGATTGTGGGTACTCGTTAGAACCGCCTCGGCGATGCGGTTCTAACGAATACCCACAATCTATGTTTTTGAGCAGAAATAAGAAAAATAATGTATACCCCTGTAAACCCCAGTTTTACTATATAAAAGTGGGGTTCAAGGGGGTCAACATTATATAGGCATGTTTTCGTGATGAACAGAGAAAAATAAGGCTTGATATTTCACGCGAATCGTCTGCTTGAAATGTCAAGTCTTAATCATTTCAGAAAAATATCCAATTGAAATGTCAAGTCATATTTTTCCCTTAAAAAAAGAGAGCAATTTTAGGATGTCGTCTGCCACAAATTTGTTTAGCGCTTATTAGTTATTAAGTACATGACTATCATGCACTTCTAGGTGAAATATAAGATATGCACTTCCAGGTGAAATATGAGATAATAGCTTATGCACACATTTTTACAACATGTTATTTCATGCAGTCTCAAGGACTGAGGCTAACACGTTGGCCTCTTTAAAAAGACTCCAAACGAAAGGTCTGCTGCTGTCTAATTTAGATCTGTACTGTTATCAATAGCATAAAAACAAACAGTCTCATCTGAGATAGGTCTACATTTAGGTTTGAGTTTTTATCAAGCTTGTTTATCAAAACATTTACAATAATTTATGGCAATCACTGCACCTGATCTGACCGGGGTCGACAATATTATACAGAGCATGCAATGAAAGCAGTATCGCCAGATCTGGGAACATACTGTTTGCTCAGGCCTCCCAGAAAGCATTCTACATAAATCTATAGCGGGCCGTTATCGGCCCGTCAGGGTACCCGGCGGGCCGATAACGGACCGCTATAGATTTATGTAGAATGCTATCTGGGCTGTTAGTACGATTGTTTACGGTAGTTAGTGCTCTTGATCTGATCTGGGACGACAGTGTTATCATAGCTTGAAAAGAAAGCATTCTTATCTGATCTGGATCTACGCTATTTGTTCAGACCTGTTTATCCGATCATTTACGGTAATTATGGTATGTACGTAGACGACACTGTTTCGCTTGGCACGCTTTATTTATATAACGGTAAACCGAAAAATGCCCATCGAGCCGGAAAGACGCGAATTCTTCCAAGTGGCGAAATCTCCACCACGAAAAAGGCGCGGTGAAACCTCTAGCCACGATACTGCAAGTTAGCAAAACCTCTGACAACTGTTCAAATCCCTCAGTTAACTTCCCCTGTCAGAGATGTGCACATCTCTAAGTGCTGATTGGAAAGACTTTCGAAAAGCTTACACTTGCGTGCTTAATGTAGTGCTAGCTATTTGCGAAAGGCAACATTTATTGGATAGTAATTTGCGTTTGAGTTCATTTCAGCTAATTTCGGGTTTATACACAACCAGCGATAGTCGGAGAATAGACGTATCCTTGTCTGTTTTGGACTTGGTTCACGTCATTGTCTAAAGCCAAGAATGAATGCTATTTAATAACTTACAGGAAGTAGTCTGCACTGGAGCAAACTGCTCTATTTCAAAGAAAGTCTTCCAAGAAAGTCAAAAATGTATATTTTATCCCCCATTGATTGGAAAACAAGGCTGGGAATCATGTAATTCCGTTCGTCCGTCATTGTGTCTGGCGTCTTAAACTGGTGATATCTCCGTGACCGTTATAGTGAAAAAACAATATAAAAAAAAAGAACGTGAAACCTGGATATGAGCTTACTATACCTACTGTATAGATGAGCATGGGCGTTTTGATATTTTGGTCCGGCTCTGGGGTCGGTTTTAGCATATCTTATTTCAAAGTCTGACATGTTATTCCATTATAACAATACAAAGACAGCATCAGAACGAAAGCATATACTTGTATAATTCTTTTCCCCAACAAAAGCACCGCGTCCAACCGTAACACCGGATAACCGGTCGTAACGCCGGATTTTCGGTCAAATAACGCCGGATTAAGGTATTTTTTCGCAGGATTCGCCGCCAGTTTAAGAACCGTGTTTGACGGTGGGTAGAAAAAAAAACATTTATCTAAAATATTAAGATAGTTTCATCGAACATGAAAATTAGCCTATCCAGATCTACATACATTCTTCTAACTGCCAAATCTTCAAATAATACATATACTTTGCCGATATTGTCAAACACTTAAAGAGAAAATGGTTGTGCAGGTTCGGCCATAGACACAAAAGCATTCTTACCGGAGGAGTTCGTACTTTTTTCATTTTCTTAAATTTCCTGACCAGCTGGTGGATGAAAATGCATTTGAAATTGACCTTGTATCATAAGCTGGCCATTGCTAAGAATTTTTTTACCGACGCAACAAAGACTGGGGCACAATCGACAAAAATTAAGGTAACGCCGGATAAAACGGTATCTTCTTGATCTGCAATTGGCCAGTATTCTTGCAGACAAACGCACTTCTGATGGTGAAAACTTTAGCTACACAGTCCAATACCAAATAATCAACACTATAAGTTGTCTTAGTTTTGGTATATGAAGTATCTGAATGTATTAATCACATACAAGATCAAGCACCTCAATATACTTCAAAAAGTATTTAGATTTACGTACTTTCATCTATAGCTTTTATCCAGTATTCTCGCACAAAAACACACTTGAGAGCATCTATTCAAAAAGCTGTAACAATTAGAGTGTGCAAAGAAGAATTGAAAGTAATCGTTAAAATTGAATTACTTGTTCCAGTAGTTTTCAGACTCCCTCTTGATTCCTTTAGAAAATGGGGTAATCATATCGTTTACCTATTTTTTTTATCATCCCGCCCTGAATGTGATTCTATTACATTTTCCCTTTCATTTTAAGAAGCCTCATTTAGATATGGTTATCATTGTATGAAAAGGCATGAATAAGGCATGAGGTTTCGAAGCGCTATTGCACAGTTTTTGTGTGGGCGACGTGCACGCAGAACGTGTGTTTGTTTATGGATGACAGGCTTTGCTGGTGACAAATAATGTACAAAAGTAAGTTCTGGTAGACAAGGGAGGTAATCTAAAATCTCAACAAAAATTTATTTGTCAAAATTTTTGCAGCACATTTTTTGACTAATGTACTACTTAATAGGACTTAAAAAGTATTTGCAAAAGGATGATTCATAGCATGGTAATGCATATAAAACCTCATATTCGAAAGATGTATGGTGGACCCCCGTGGCCTAGTGGATAAGTGAGCTGACTCTTAATCCGTTAGGTTTCTCACCGCTGTGGCTCGAGCCTCGCTCGGGTCACATGTGGGAAAGCCAAGTTCTGCTTACGGATGGCCAGGTGGTTTTTCCTCAGGTTCTCCGGTTTTCGCCCACCTTTGATGAACGATCGTCGCGATATAAGTGAAATATTCTTGAAAGGGCCGTAAAACCCAAATTAAAAAGACTTAGTAAGGAGAGTAGATCAATTGCTAACGCTTAACACTCAGGTTAAAATTTTCCGCAGATGGCATTGAAATATATATATGTTCTGCGCTAAGTAAGAATCGGTACAGTTCCGGAATTGTCTTGCGCAAAATAAGAATTCTCACTTTGTCGGCCGTAGTAGGAATTCTTACTTTGCGCAAGACGATTTCGGAATTACTCCTGCGCAAAGTAGGAATCGGGACAATGGGACAATGAACAAACGGGACTGGCCGATAAGCGCCGAACCGGTCGTCCGATGAAAGTGAGGGGAGGGGTAAAGAAGACCATCGAGAGCATCAAGTATAAGAGGGGGCGATCCACTAGGAAGCTGAGCAAAGAGCTTCATAACTCTGGTCATAATATCAGCCATGTTACAGTGTTTAACTACATTCGTAAGGTGAAGAAATGGAAATCCTTTAAACGGCCCCGAAATCAGTTACTGACCAAGGCACAGCGGAGCAAAAGGCTGGCCTTTGCCAAGGAGCACAAGCATTTATCTGCCCAGGACTGGGAAAATTACATCTTCAGTGATGAATCTACCAAATATTTGTTCCATGTTCCAAATCGCAAGGATGACACTGTGTGGGGGTCTCAATCAGATAATGTACCTGACGTTAGTTGTGTCAAGTCCAGTTCAAAGGTTATGATATGGGGAGCCATGGGTGTAAATGGATTGTCACATCTCCATATTGTTCCCACCGGAAAAACTGTTACATCAAATTATTATGTGGACAATATTCTACAGAGAGAACTTAAACCAGCAGTGATGCGTACAAGATCTAATGGGATAATCGATTAACCGAGACTGGTACCCTACCCCGGGTGCGATCAACGGAGACTGGTACCCTACCCCGGAGAGGCGGTGTTTATGCATGATGGGGCTACCCCACATACGGCGGCAGCAACACAAAACTGGTGCACCGAGAACCTTCCGAACTTTATCAAGAAAGACATGTGGCCTGGCAATTCGCCTGATCTTAATTGCATTGAGAACCTTTGGAGTATACTGGACCGCGAGGCTTACAAAGACCCCCGCCCCTCGACTATGGCTCAGTTACGCCGACATTTGCAGCAGGCCTGGAGGACCATACCTTCACAACATGTCGCTTCTCTCATACACTCTATGCCCAAGAGAATTCACAATGTTATAAAGAATAAAGGTGAACCCTCTGGATATTGACTGTGTAAATTGTTCAGTGCTAGCTGCTTGTTTACATATTAAAATTACCATTTGAAATGTGGAACGAACTTTCTTAACACCCTTTACAAGTCACTTCGATACTTCCAATATAAAAGACTGTGGCCCATACAAATGTATGGGGAAGCAAATTTCACTTTGGAAATAAAAACGTCAAACGTCAACATAGAACCATCATTTCAGCAATTTTGGTAGATCTCCTCTCCCCATAATTTGTGCAAAGATTAGGGCCCAGGGCTTATTTGGTTCTGGAGAAGGAAGATTTTTAAAGGTTATTACCATATATGGGCATGGCAGCCATTTTGATCAATGGACCATGCCCATTTTAGCAATCTTCCATTCACCTGCCCAAGGATTTGAGCAACACTGGCCCAGAGGCTTCACAGGAGAAGTCGTTTGAAATTATCAACATTTTTCCCTGTAAACGCATGGGGCCCATACAAATGCATACAGAAGCAAACTTGACCTCGCTGTAAAAAGGTCAAATGTCAATGTATGACCATTATTTTAGCAATTTTGGTAGACCGCCCGTCCCCAATGACTTATGCAAAGATTCAGCCACAAGGCATCCTCGGTTCAGCAGAAGAAGATTTTTAAAGGTTTTTACCATATATGGGCATGGCGGCCATCTTGGTCAATGGACGGCAACCATTTTTGCAATCTTTCATTTCCCTGCCCCAGGGAGGCTCCAAATGAAATTTGAGCAACATTGGCCTAGAAGCTCCAGTGGAGGTCATTTGAAATTCTAAACATTCCCATACAAATGCATGAGGAAGCAAACTTGACCTTACCGTAAAAAAGGTCAAATGTCAATGTACGACCATTATTTTAGCAATTTTGGTAGACCTCCTGTTCCCAATGATATATGCAAAGATTCAGCCACAAGGAATCCTCGGATTTGGAGAAGAAGATTTTTAAATGTTTTTTTTTCCAATACAAATGCATAGGGAAGCAAACTTGACCTTGCCGTAAAAAGGTCAAATGTCAATCTACGATCATTATTTTAGCAATTTTGATAGACCCTACGTCCCCGATGATTTATGCAAAGATTCAGCCCTAAAGCATTCTAGGTTCTGGAGAAGAAGATTTTTAAAGGTTTTTATTATATATGGGCATGGCGGCCATCTTGGTCAACGGACCGTAACCGTTTTAGCAATCTTTCGTTCCCCCAATCTAAGAAGGCTCCATATGAAATTTGAGCAAAACTGGTTTAGGGGCTTTAGAGGAGAAGTCGTTTGAAAATGTTAACGGACGGACGCACGGACGGACGGACGAAAAGTGATCACTATAGCTCATCTTGAGCAAAGCTCAGGTGAGATAAATATGTTTACCCCTGTAAACCCATTTTTTCTCTACATGACATTGGGTTTGCCGGGGTCTTCAATGAATGGACTTGTTAACGTAATGGAACGCCTTGGTTAAACAAAGAAAGAAAGAATGAAAGAAGGAAAGAAAGTTAACAGAAAGGAAAAAAGGAAGGAAGACAGGAAGGACATACCGCAAGTAGAAACTGGATTCTACGCTCGTACCAGTACATAGTGTGGGGAAGTTTATTCAGTCTAAAATGCGTTAAATTTATTTATTTTTTATCGTCGTCCATTCATGGAGATAAGATTCATATTGTCCAACGCACAATGCTTAGTCATATTATCCAACGCAAGATGCGAAACTTTAAACTTTAAACTGCAGTAGATGACACTTTTTTTTTTTTTTTTTTTTTTTTGGAATTTTCAGAGAAAATAAGACATTGTATTTTTTTTTTTTTTTTCAAAGAACACTATTTCAAAGAAAAAACATAACATTTCATGTGAAACATCTACCTAGCAGCTGAATCACATGAAATGACAAGTTCTTTTTTTTTTTCACTGAAAACTAACGATATCAAATTTAGAATATTTTGTGCTTTAATGGTTAACGTTATTCTAAATTTTAAGTCTTTTGACGCTTAGCATTCTGAGTAAAATTTCAGCAGATGACATTTTGAAATTGCAGCAGACGACAGTGTGAAATTAACTTTCTTGCTAAACATTTGGGCTTGACATGCAAATTATCTCCTAGTCAACTGGCGGGACATGTCAAAATCTATTTTGAAAAAAAAAATAAATAAAAAAATAAATGAAAAAAAAAAATAAATAAACAAGAAAGACAAATTTGAATGAATTGTCGTTTTCTGGACAACAATAAGAATGTTTTAAATGTTGGCTACTGATTTTTTTTTAACACGCATGTTTCTTATTTCTCCACGAATCCATATATTGTGGCTATTCATTAGAAGTGTCTCGTTGAGGCGCTTCTAATGAGAAGCCACAACATAAGTAAGTAAGTAATTTATTCATGCAATAAACCATATGGCCCATGAGCACATATACAAATTTCAAAATACATGATATGCAGGATAGCGATACCAATGTATTCGGGAGAGGTGCAATTTTAAACTTTGAATAGTATAATCTATTTATGCTGAGTGGACTCCTCTACCTTAATTCTTCGGACCTGTTCACTTCCAACAAAAGGGTTATCTGGTTAGGTTATATAATTATTACCATATTTTATAGTTATTCCTATACTAAATGCAAAGGATGTAGACCCTGATTAGACGCCGTTCTATGGCGTCCGATCCGTGTACATACTGTTTGTTTGGTAATACCTTTAGTTCACTCCATCCATACACAATGTAAAAATTTTGATACATTCAAAAGTTGTGGCTTTCGGCTTGAGAACATAGACTGACAGGCAAGTGATACGGTCTCATCCACACCTACAAGCCGTTGTGTTAGCCCATGAACTCATTTTTTTTTTTTTTTTTTTTTTTTTTTTTTTTTTTTCATTGCAAACTTCAGAAATTTTGATACGTTCAAAGTACGACTTAATAAAAATATAATACACTAATAACTTATGACATATGCCTTGATTCAGGTCTTAACCGTACAGGGAGTCTGTATGTATTATTTTCCATGCTATATAAAACCCGTTTGACCTCTTCTTTCGAAAGCTTTTGTAATAAACTCACTTAACTGTCGTAAAATATTACTGTTTTCAGTAGTGAAAAGCTCTATTAATTTCAGCATATTTGGCCTCCGCCAAAAGTATCGTTTAATATATATTTCCCTAAGGTCTTGGTACCGCGAGTATTGTAATATAAAATGAAACTCGTCTTCTAAGACAACACAACTCCTGCATTTCCTGTTTTCTACTGGTATTTTATTTGGTTTTGCCCATCTACCCTACCTCAAGCCTGTGGGACGATACTCTTAATCGACATAAACGTTTTCTATATTTTTCTGATGGTAAGATATACTAGTATTTTAGAAACTGAAAGTTCGAAATCGTAATATAGAACCTAGCTCTGCTTGAATTTTCAAGTCTTGCATGCCAGTCTTGGACATATATATCTTTTATTCGTAATTTAAAAACCCTTAAGAAATTATTGATATCTCCAACCCCTTGGGAATACCAAACATCCATAAAATCTAATCGACTTAGCAATAATTTTACTTGTGACGCCCAATTCTGTTTATGTGGTCGTAACTCTATATCATTTATCATCGTATCATATATGCATTTTATATATTTCCTTTCACCTGCTGAAACGATTTTTAACCAGAATTTTATTATATTTATATATCGCAGAGACTGGCAGTCTATTCTTCCCAACTCACCATAAATAAAATCGTTTTGCGTCGATTGTTTAACCCCCATTATCTTTTTACAGAATTGTAAATGCACCCTTTCAATTGTTGCCGATTTATGAAAACCCCAGACCTCACTTCCGTAATTTAATATAGGCGTTATCAATTTATCAAATAGATCTAATCTATGCGACGGTTTTAGCGCGGTGAAATTATATAAATATTTATTCATCGTGAATATTGCTTTTAACCTGGCCGGCGAGTGTTTTCTGCGTTTCAAAAGAAGACCCACCTGAGGTAAATACAATGCCTAGATAAGAAAATTTATTGACAATTTCAATTAAATTCCCATTATACTTAAATTCTGAATTAGTTGGTAATCTACCTCCCCTTCTGAATACTACAATTTTCGTTTTATTTGTGTTTACTGTAAGCTTCCATCTGCTGCAGTACGCTTCAAGTATATCTAAAGATTTCTGTAATTCTTCCGGTGTTTTGCCAAATACGAGGGATGTTCGAAATGAATTGCTTATTTCTATCTGGAGACTTCAAATTTCAAGTTAGCCCAAAAGTACTCATTTCATGCCCTCAAAGTACTCCCCGTGGCTAGAAATGCAAAATTTCAGCCGATGTATCCACTTCTTCAAGGCGTCACGGTACGCTGATTTGGGCACAGTAATAAGGTACTGATGAATGGCAGATCCAAGTGCCTGTCGGGACTGGTATTTCCGCCCAGCAAGGAATGCTTTCAATTTCGGAATTAAAAAGAAATCACATGGGGCAAGGTCTGGGGAATACGGGGGGTGAGGCAAAACAGTTACTTTTTCTTTCTTCAAAAACGCCGTAACTATTGCGGAGGTATGAGCTGGGGCATTGTCATGTAGAAGACGGACATGTTTAAAACCAGTGGCAGGGCGTCGTTTCTGATAATACTTTTTCAGTTTCTTCAGTACTACGTCTTTGTAGTACTTTCCGGTGATGCTTTTGCCCTTTTTCACTGGCACTTTTATTGCGACTCCTTCACCAGAGAAGAATATTGCATACAAAACCTTCTTTGTACTCAAAGAAGGCTTGGCAATTATTGGGCGTTTGCTGTGTTTAGTGGCCCAGATCTTATTGCTAACCTTTCTGACGGGCTCAAAATAATGGACCCAGGTTTCATCACCTGTGACGACATTGGCAAACTGCTTCTTGTCATATTTTGGAAACATTTGAAGCAGCTTTTTGGCCACTTTAACCCGTTGCCTCTTTTGCTCGTCAGTCAACAGATGTGGCACCCATCTAGCAGAAATCTTTCTGACTTTCAAATGCTTCTTCAAAATAAGGTGAATCATTGATAGTGATATGCCTACCTTTCGTGCAATATCACGAACTGTAAATCTGGCATCTCCTGCAATGATTTCCTTTATTTTGGAAACGATTTCTTTACGAGATGCAGATTTTGGCCTACCTGATTTCGGTGCATTTTTGATGGACTCTACACCAGACTCAAATTTCCTTTTCCACCGCCGAACTGTGTCATAAGACACGCAAGAAGGTCCAAAAGCAGTAGAAATTTCAGTCATCAGCTTCTTCAAAGAACAACCAAGTTTTGAGCGAGCTTTGATGTAAGCCCGTATTTCATCTTTTCTGTCGACGCTTCTACCAATCATTTTTACTGCAGTGGTCAATGACTGCGTGTATTCAAATGGCAAATTTTATGTCTTACACTTAGTCTAACATGTACATTTATACACCATTGTGTAGATATTGAATAGCCCTATACAGGTATGTATTGGTTTTTATCGTGCCCCACGTGGATATCGAGCTAGAGGACAATAAGCAATTCATTTCGAACATCCCTCGTATTACAATGTCATCAGCGTATAGTAATAAAAATAGTTTGCCCATACCAATATCTATTCCGCTTGCCCCTTTTACTTCTAATTCTTGCTCTAAGTCATTGAGAATACATTGAAAATAGAAATGGTGATAGGCATTCTCCCTGTCGGACTCCGATGTTGCATGCAAACGCTTCGCTGAGGACATATGTTTCAATGGAGATATAGGAAAACTATCATATGGATACCCCACTTATCTGCAGCTGTGACTTTACACAATATCATATGTGGGGTTTAGTTTTTTTCATCATTTCATCATTATTATTATTTTTATTATTATGAGTTTTGTAGTTTATTAATATTTCAAAGAAATAAAAACCGAAATCAGACAAATTTCAGATTTGCACAAATAACATTTGTTCCTTTCGTTCGTGGGGGTTCAGTATTATTATTATTATTATTATTATTATTATTATTATTATTATTATTATTATTATTATTATGTAGTTTATTAATATTTTAAAGAAATAAAAATAGATCTCAGACAAATTTCAGGTTTGAACAACTAAATAAACAGAGCCTCCCTCTCTCCATGGATAAAAGTCATGTACGGGTTTATGCCTTTTATTACTGACAATCGTTTAATTATTTAACTTAACATCTTTGTCGTACATGTATTTTAGCAACTTTTGCAGATAAAATAAATACAGCCGTCAGTCACTTATTTTCCTATTGGTTGGCGTAACCTGAGTTACATGTTATCCCCACCTGACATGAAAATGCGACAATAATCAACGCCATGCCCTGCGTTTAATTCGTTTAAAAGGCCCACCTGTCATGAGCGGATTAGTTAACATAAAATACTGAATTCGAAACATTTGTTTCCTTCTTACGGACTTTCAGTTTGAATAAAGTTTGATATCTGCACTTACAGTATAAAAACAAGGTTTGAATTTTTATGCGCTTCATTCACTTAGATATGTCACCATTTTATTTCTGGAAAAAAAAATGGACACTTTTTACATTTGTTTCAACTAAAACATTTTATATTGCTTAGGTACAAGCTGATATTTGTGCAAACCTACTGTGAGGACCCTGATCAGACGCCGCTAACTGCTGAGTCCGTTCTGAGTCTACATTGTTTGCCTACGATCAAAACTTGGACTCTATGCTGATATTGATTTGGTCTAAATCGAAACTTCTACAAACAAACTGTGGAGACGCTGATCAGACGCCGCTAACTACGAGTAACTCTGAGTCAACTCTGAGTCAACATTGTTTGCCTACGTTCATTGGTTAGGAACAAGATGAAATTTCTGCAAGCAAACTGTGGAGATCCGGATCAGACGCCGCTAACTGCTGAGTCCGTTCTGAGTCTACATTGTTTGCCTACGTCCAAAACTTGGACTCTATGCTGATATTGATTTGGTATAAATCGAAACTTCTACAAGCAAACTGTGGAGACGCTGATCAGACGCCGCTAACTACGAGTAACTCTGGGTCAACATTGTTTGCCTACGTTCATTAGACTCTAGCTTATATTGGTTAGGAGCAAGATGTAATTTCTGCAAGCCAACTGTGGAGACCCGGATCAGACGCCGCTAACTGCGGCATCTGCTCTGGGTCTACATTGTTTGTCTACGTCCAAAAATTGGACTCAAGGCATATTGTTAGGAAAAAGTTGACATTTCTGCAAACAGACTGTGAAGACCCTGATAAGACTCCGCTAACTGCGGCGTCCGCTCTGAGTGTACATTGTTTGCCTACGTCCAAACATTTGTCTCTTGGGCCGGCCTCGGTGGCTCAGTTGGATGCGCGTCCGACCGAAGGTCAGGAGGTTGCAGGTTCGACACCCCGCCGGGTCGGCAACATTGTTTCGTGGAGATTGCTAATGAAACACTTTCTACGGCCATTCTCTCCCTTCCGCTGATTTAAGAAGGGCAGTTGTCCGTTTCTGGCGAAAGAATGTGCACAATACTAGTTAACCGCTTAACCCTCATCACAAACAATCAAATATATGACTCTTGGCTTATATTGGTAAGATTCAATTTGACATTTCTGCAAGCAAACTGTGGAGACCCTGATCAGACGCCGCTGTCTGTGGCATCCGCTCTGTGTCTATATTGTTTGCCTGCGCCCAAATATTGGACTGTAAGCAACAAGTTGACATTTCAGCAAGCAAACTGTGGAGACCCTGATCAGACGCCGCTAACTGTGGCGTCCGCTCTGGGACTTCACTATCTGCATACGTCGGAAAATTGGACTCTAGGCTTATATTGGTTAGGTGCAAGTTGATATTTCTACAAGCAAACTATGGAGACCCTAATTAGACATCGCTTACTGTGGCGTCCGGTCTGGGTCTACATTATTTGCTTACGGCTAAAAATTGGACTCTGGGCTTATATTGGTAGGTACAGGTTGATATTTCTGCAAGCAAACTATGAACCCTGATCAGACGCCGCTAATTGTGGCGTCCGCTCTGGGTCTACATTATTACATCCAAGAAATGGACTCTGGGCTTATATTGGTAAGGTACAAGTTGATATTTCTGCAAGAAAACTGTGGAGACCCTGATCAGACGTCGCTAACCGTGGCGTCCGCTCTTGGTCTACATAATTTACCTACGGCCAAAAGTTGGGACTCTAGGCTTATATTGGTCAAGTACAAGTTGATATTTCTGCAAGCAAATTATGGAGATCCTGATCAGACGCCGCTATATGCGGCATCCGTTCTGGGTTTACATTGTTTGCCAACAACCCGAAATTGGATTCTAGACGTATATTGGTTAGGTAAATAGATTATTATTAATATATATAGTTAATTAATTGATTAGCCGTAACATGGTTGATTTGTTTTTCTCACGTCCTTGTTCTTTCCGAATTCATAAATGGCAAATGTTATGCAGCAAAATTTCAAACAAATAAATAATAAAAATAAAATGATAAAAATAATATAGCCATGTTTATAAGTTGTTTATCAGCTTTGGTACATCTTTGGATTTCTTTTTAGCTCACCTGAGCTGGAAGCTCAAGGTGAGCTTTTGTGATCACTCACCGTCCGTCGTCGTCGTCGTCGTCGTCCGTATGTCCGTCCGTCCGTCCGTCCGTCCGTCCACAATCTTTAAACAACATCTCCTCCAAAACCACTGATTGGATTTTGACCAAATTTCACAGGAATGATCCTTGGTTGGTCCTCTTTCAAAGTTGTTCAAATGGTTCCGGTCCATTGCATATCTAGGTCAAAGGAGCTAAAAATAGATTTTTTAACTAAAAACTTAAAAAATCTTCTTGTCAGAAACCACTAGACCGATTTCAATATAATTTTGCAGAAATGTTCCTTTGGTGATCCTCTACCAAGATTGTTCAAGTCATTCAGATTCGTCAAAAAACATGGCCGCAAGGGGGCGGGGCTTATTTTCCCTATGTATCTATATAGAAAACTTTAAAAATCTTCTTGTCAGAAACCACTGGACCGATTTCAATGTAATTTTGCAGAAATGTTCCTTCGGTGATCCTCTACCAAGATTGTTCAAGCCATTTGGATTCGTCAAAAAACATGGCCGCTAGGGGGCGGGGCTTATTTTCCCTATATATCTATATAGAAAACTTTAAAAATCTTCTTGTCAGAAACCGCAGGACTGATTTCCATATAAATTTGCAGAAATGTTCCTTTGGTGATCCTCTACCATGATTGTTCAGGTCATTTGGATTCGTCAAGAAACATGGCCGCCAGGGGGCGGGGCTTATTTTCCCTACATATCTATATAGAAAACTTTAAAAATCTTCTTGTCCGAAACCACTGGACCGATTTCCATATAATTTTGCAGAAATGTTCCTTTAGTGATCCTCTACCAAGATTGTTCAAGCCATTTGGATTCGTCAAAAAACATGGCCGCCAGGGGGCGGGGCTTAATTTCCCTATATATCTATATAGAAAACTTTAAAAATCTTCTTGTCAGAAACCACTGGACCGATTTCCATATAATTTTGCAGAAATGTTCCTTTGGTGATCCTCTACCAAGATTGTTCGAGCCATTTCAATTAGTCAAAAAACATGGCCGCCAGGGGGCGGGGCTTATTTTCCCTATATATCTATATTGAAAAATGTAAAAATCTTCTTGTCAGAAACCACTGGACCGATTTCAATGTAATTTTGCAGAAATGTTTCTTTGGTGATCCTCTACCAAGATTGTTCAAGCCATTTGGATTCGACAAAAACATGGCCGCTAGGGGGGGCGGGGCTTATTTTCCCTATATATCTATATAGAAAACTTTAAAAATCTTCTTGTCCGAAACCACTGGACCGATTTCCATATAATTTTGCAGAAATGTTCCTTTGGTGATCCTCTACCAAGATTGTTCAAGCCATTTGGATTCGTCAAAAAACATGGCCACCAGAGGGCAGGGCTTATTTTCCCTATATATCTATATAGAAAACTTTAAAAATCTTCTTGTCCGAAACCACTGGACCGACTTCAATATAATTTTGCAAAAAATGTTCCTTTGGTGATCCTCTACCAAGATTGTTCAAGCCATTTGTATTCGTCAAAAACATGGCCGCCAGGAGGCAGGGCTTATTTTCCCTATATATCTATATAGAAAACTTTAAAAATCTTCTTGTCAGAAACCACTGGACCGATTCCAATGTAATTTTGCAGAAATGTTCCTTTGGTGATCCTCTACCAAGATTGTTCAAACCATTTGGATTCGTCAAAAAACATGGCCGCTAGGGGGCGGGGCTTATTTTCCCTATATATCTATATAGAAAACTTTAAAAATCTTCTTGTCAGAAAGCGCAGGACTAATATCCATATAATTTTGCAGAAATGTTCCTTTGGTAATCCCCTACCAAGATTGTTCAGGCCATTTGGATTCGTCAAAAAACATGGCCGCCAAGGGGCGGGGCTTATTTTTCCTATATATCTATATAGAAAACTTTAAAAATCTTCTTGTCCGAAACCACTGGACCGATTTCAATATAATTTTGCAAAAATGTTCCTTTAGTAATCCTCTACCAAGATTGTTCAAGCCATTTGGATTTGTCAAAAAACATGGCCGCCAGGGGGGGTCGGGCTTAATTTCCCTATATATCTATATAGAAAACTTTAAAAATCTTCTTGTCAGAAACCATTGGACTGATTTCCATACAATTTTGCAGAAATGTTCCTTTGGTAATCCTCTACCAGGATTGTTTGAGCCATTACGATTAGTCAAAAAACATGGCCGCCAGGGGGCGGGGCTTATTTTCCCTATATATCTATATTGAAAAATGTAAAAATCTTCTTGTCCGAAACCACTGGACCGATTTCCATAAAATTTTGCAGAAATGTTCCTTTGGTGATCCTCTACCAAAAGTGTTCAAGCCATTTGGATTTGTCAAAAAACATGGCCACCAGAGAGCAGGGCTTATATTCCCTATATATCTATATAGAAAACTTTAAAAATCTTCTTGTCCGAAACCACTGGACCGACTTCAATATAATTTTGCAGAAATGTTCCTTTGGTGATCCTCTACCAAGATTGTTCAGGTCATTTGGATTCGTCAAAAAACACGGCCGCCAGGGGAAGGGGCTTATTTTCCCTATATATCTATATAGAAAACTTTAAAAATCTTCTTGTCAGAACCACTGGACCGATTTCCATATAATTTTGTAGAAATGTTCCTTTAGTGATCCTCTACCAAGATTGTTCGAGTCATTTGGATTTGTCAAAAAAACATGGCCGCCAGGGGGCGGAGCTTATTTTCCCTATATATAGAAAAATGTAAAAATCATCTTGTCCCAAACCACTGTACCGATTTCCATATAATTTTGCAGAAATGTTCTTTTGATGATCCTCTACCAAGATTGTTCAAGCCGTTTGGATTTGTCAAAAAACATGGCCGCCAGGGGGCAGGTCTTATTTTCCCTATATGTGTATCTATATAGAAAGCTTTAAAACTCTTCTTGGCAGAAACCACTGGACCGATTTCAATATAACTTGGATGGAATGTGTCTTTGGTCACCCTCTTCCAAGGTTGTTCAAGCCATCATGATTCGTCAAAAAATATGGCTGCAAGGGAATGGGGCTTATTTTCCCTATATATCTATATAGAAAACTTGAAAAAAAAATCTTCTTGTTTTCCCTATATATCTAAATAGAAAACTTTAAAAATCTTCTTGTCAGAAACCACTGAACAGATTTCAATATAACTTGGCAGAAATGTTCCTTTGGTGACCCTCTACCAAGTTTGTTCAAGCTGTCATGATTCGTCAAAAAACATGGCCGTTAGGGCGTAGGGCTTTATAGCTATATAAAACTTTTTAAACCACTGGACCAATTTCAATATAACTTGGCAGAAATGTTCCTTTGGTGACCCTCTTTTAAGATGCAGTTCAAGTTGTCAAGATTTGTAAAAAAAACATGGCCGGGGTGTGGTGGAGGGGGCTGGGGTGGTTAGTGCTATAAAGTTTATATAAAAATCCTAGAGCAGTGAACTTGGCTGAAACCTCAACAGTAAATATGCAAATCTGTTTGGTCAGGTGAGCGATATAGGACCATCATGGTCCTCTTGTTGTATATTTGTATTTTTGTGGGTTTGCTGACATATTGAATAATAGAAAGAATAATTTCATAAAAAAAAGTTTGTTATCGCATAAAAATATGCAGTTTTCTTCGCTAAAAGGCTAAAATTTGACACTAATGGCTATATCCGACGTCAGATGCAGACTTGTACAATTGAAATGTCTGCCAGGGTACTATGAATGGCTTTTGTCTATCATAAGTTGAGCCTTTGTTAATAAATCCCTTATGTGATTATGATAAGTAGCCTTGGCGATTAACACTTAAGGTCATTGAAATGCAAACTAAAATTTTATGAATTTTCGAACTATTGAGACAAAAGTGAAAATATTAAAATATAAATTTGATTTTGATATGCTGTGAATCATAAGCATTATTTTGATACCAAATATGCATGTATCGATTTATGAAAGTAAAAGCAGTTTTCCCGACTTTGAAATTTATCCTGCCCAAGCGTTAAAATATTAGGCGGGAAATGCAAGATCTTAACACGTTGTCACGGGTATTTTCATTGGCTGATTGTAATAATGGTGTGCTACAGAGTGTTTGATTGGTCACTTAAGATAAAGAGAGTGAGTGAGCGGAAAAAAAAGAGTTAGTTAAGTTTGAGATACGAGTGGTACACCATCGTGAGAAATAATTTGGATTTCCAAATGAAAAATAATCGCGCGAATTATTAAATCTGGAAGGCCAGTTGAACAATTAGAATTATTATTTGTTATTGAAACTTGAACACTGTGTTGTAATTGTTGTTTTGGCGCGAACATTGTTATTTTGTTATTTGAATATATAATTTGTGGATTTCCATAAAGGAATTGAAATAGAAACTTGTACTGTACTTTTTTCTTATTAAAAAAATCGAAATTTACTTCTGCCCTAAATCAACGGCAGAACATGTGGTGGAGAATCCGGGTAGATGAAAATATGGTCTCTCGCTAGCCAAGCAAGTGCTACAAAAATAGAGCTAATTCCCATCAAAGAAAAAAGGAACTTTTAAAATGGAATATTATAAGTGGAATTCTAGAAGATTTGTACCTCTAGGGACTTAATCCCCATGTACTAGATGCGGACAGTACAATCTCGCAGGACAATGTCGGGCACGTTATGCGCAGTGTAACATCTGCACTTAATTGGGACATTTCGCTGTAGTGTGTTGATTTAAAGACGCCAAACGCAGAACAGTTAAGTCTAAACAGCGCGACACGGAGCGAATGACGACATTTATCAACAAGAAAACTGCAGAGATGCTGCCATTCTTCGGGGTCAGTACCTATGAACTGACCGCCTTCTTCCCAAAGAACGCCTGTATGAAAGAGACTCATCAAAGGGAACTCCAAGAACTTCGAAGGTCGGCTTCTCGAGAAAAAGCAGACTTTTTCTCTTCTCAAATGGGCATCCAGACGCAACTTTCGGATATCCGGAACCAATTAACTAAGGAACAGGGACGGCTCAAAAGAGCAGAAAATGACAGAAATGCGGTTGAACGTAAGCTAGAACAAATGGAAGAAAAGTTTGACTCGTGCATAAAAAGAAATTCTAATTTGGAGAGTGAAAACTCTAAACTTCAGGGACAATTTTTTGAATTAAAATCAAACACTGAAACCGTTCACATGGAACTGCAAAATTCTAACAGACAAATACTAAATCTAAATTCAAATTCAAATGTGCAGGAAGTAACTCGTCAAAGAAATGACGTCTATTTATTTAACTTTAATTTTACAAACTATACATGGAACTCAAAAAACAATATGAAATCGTCAAACAAGAACTTTTTACTATTTTAGGTAATTTATATTCAAGAGACAGGTCGTTTCGACCACATAGAAACTTTGAGTGTGGGAGATGTGGGAGTGCGACTTACCATAATCATGCGAACTGTATAGCTCGCGGGAAAACCTGTGACATTTGCGGAAGGCTAAACAACCTTGCCGCAGTCTGTAAGAATGAGGTCATGCCAATGGAAGTTGATTCTTCAACTTTAGCATTATTGGGAAGGCTTGAAGACCAACTAGCCGCAAAAGTTGATTAGATTTACTCATATGGCGTGACGTCTTTTTTACGATCTTTTAAATATTGCAATTATAAGTTAATTATTTGTTTCTTACCAAACAAAATAACATATCGCATTTCATTTATTTTTTATTGTTATTATTTTATGTCTTTAAAATTGAAATTGGTGTAGAAAAAAACGATACTTTTCATCAATGATATTTTGAGTCTGCGCGGACGACTCGAGTTATTACTGGTATACAAAAATTTAACATTTCACAGGAGTGAAATAAATTGGGGGAGGGGAAATGATATGCAGCAAAATTTCAAACAAATAAATAATAAAAATAATATGATAAAAATAATATAGCCATGTTCATAAGTTGTTTATCAGTTTTGGTACAGCTTTGGATTTCTTTTTGTATATTTGTATTTTTGTGGGTTTGCTGACATATTGAATAATAGAAAGAATAATTTCATAAACACAGTTTGTTATCGCATAAAAATATGCAGTTTTCTTCGCTAAAAGGCTAAAATTTGACACTAATGGCTATATCCGACGTCAGATGCAGACTTGTACAATTGAAATGTCTGCCGGGGTACTTTGAATGGCTTACCTATCATAAGTTGAGCCTTTGTTAACACAAATTAATCCCTTATGTGATTATGATAAGTAGCCATGGGGATTAACACTTAAGGTAATTGTAATGCAAACTAAAATTTTATGAATTTTCGAACTATTGAGACAAAAGTTAAAATATTAAAATATAAATTTGATTTTGATATGCTGTGAATCATAAGCATTATTTTGATACCAAATATGCATGTAGCGTTTTATGAAAGTAAAAACAGTTTTCCCGACTTTGAAACTTACCCTGCCCAAGTGTTAAAATATTAGGCGGGAAATGCAAGATCTTAACACGTTGTCACGGGTATTTTCATTGGCTGATTGTAATAATGGTGTGCTACAGAGTGTTTGATTGGTCACTTAAGATAAAGAGAGTGAGTGAGCGGAAAAAAAGAGTTAGTTAAGTTTGAGATACGAGTGGTACACCATCGTGAGAAATAATTTGGATTTCCAAATGAAAAATAATTGCGCGAATAATTAAATCTGGATGGCCAGTTGAACAATTAGAATTATTATTTGTTATTGAAACTTGAACACTGTGTTGTAATTGTTGTTTTGGCGCGAACATTGTTGTTTTGTTATTTGAATATATAATTTGTGGATTTCCATAAAGGAATTGAAATAGAAACTTGTACTGTACTTTTTTCTTATTAAAAAAATCGAAATTTACTTCTGCCCTAAATCAACGGCAGAACACATAGGTCAACAATTAAAGCAAAATAAAGCATTAATCGTGTCCTCTGAAGTTTGCCGATCACTGAGTTCTATCTATCTATCTATCTATCTATCTATCTATCTATTGACGCAACAAAGAAAGAAAAAATGGAAAAAAAAATACATTCGTCATGACGGTACATTCTGTTTCTAGAATTATGGGTTTCTAGAATTATGGGTGTTGCCTGTGAGGAAGAATTCTGAATTTGTAGGGGCGTTGTTATTTGGTAGAAGGATGCGTGTCCTGTTTTTATCAATTGAGGCTAGTTCTCGTTCCAAACAAAACTATTAGTTTAATATATTCTCACTTTGTCCAAACTATTCCCACTTTGCGCAGGCACATTTACCTAATCGATCACAATATCTCCTGTGCAATTCTAGAATTGCCCGGTACAATTCCGGAATTGGCAGACAAAGAAAGAACTCTTACTTTGCGCAAGACAATTCCGGAATTGTACCGATTCTTACTTTGCGCCGAACACACACACACACACACACACACACACACACACACACTCATACACACACACACACACATATATATATATATATATATATATATATATATATATATATATATATATATATATATATATATATATATATATATATATATATATATATATATATAAGAAAACATGTTTTGACAATGTCTCGATTGGAGACAATTTGTATGAAATGTCATAGCCTGTTTTCTAGGGTATAAAAAAAAAAAACATCATCAGTTTGTCGTCTGGTGAATTAGCCTAGCAACAGAAACCTCCATCTCGTGAACTGATTAGACTCCACTTCAGTCCTGATGTAAACAAATTTAAAAAAAAAAAAAAAAGAAAAAAAAAGAAAGAAAGAAAAACATTTTAAAGTCTAAATATTTCTCGGGTGTAGAGATCAGGCGTGTCAAATAACATAGGCTTTATCTTAAGTTTGTGAGCGATTCGCCGGAGGTAACACAGTGATAAAATGCACAAAAATAACTAGATAGTGCAGTCGGTTGGTACGCCGTCGCAAACTCACCGCCCCACTTTCATCAATAAGCAGACAGAGGTGAAAAATCATGTTGCTCTCGTACACTTACCACGCGGGGAAGACGTTTTGCTTGTCGTCTTTCATTAATGTCGGCAAATCTTCTGAACTCTTTGCTTATGTCCTTGTGACTATTACTCTAATCTTGTTTACTATTAAAATGTATAACATCAACCTGTGTAGTTCATTCAATGTATGTATACTCTTACTTTTTGTCTAAATGGAATTACTTTTAATACCGATATAATGTCTTACAAGAAACACTACTACGCCTGCCCACTGCCCAGGTGTTATTCCGAGTTTTAAGTAATAGACAATACCCGAGTAACGGGACACTCTCTTCAATAATGGTCGAGGCTACATATTGGGAGAGTTCTGTTACCAGAATATTGTCTTATATAAAATTTACCAGATATGCTTATTTTAAAAGTGAAGTTTCTGTGACCATAGTACCAATTTTAGATCTTAGGCAGGCAGATTTACTGATGCACAAAAAGTTCAAGTATAATATTAGAAATAATGTCCTACACACAATGGGTAATTAAATTTTATTAGTTGATAAATACATGTTGCACCTTCAACGTCAGCGATACGATTTCTATATGACTACTATATATATTTTAAAAAGTAATTTAATAACGACTTACCGTTCAAGTTGTAGCTTTGTTGGTCAATACACTTTGATACACTAACCTAAATCTCACGATGACAATTTGCATGATTTTATCGAGCGACACGTTCTAATTACCATACATGATCTCCACAGTGTGTAAGCGCTGTATACCAGTTTTCGGGTAGAGATGATATGTATATTGCATTTTAATTTTTAATAAGCACACCAAATAATTAATAAATAGAACATGAGTAAGACATGGACGTGAGAGAGTCACCCTGCACATCTCGCCTGCCGAGACTCTTGTCTCATGTGTCGCAAGAGCCTCACGGAACTGGGTGAGATGTATGTCACAGCTTGTTCCCAGTCATCACGTGGTCCCTGTTCCTTCAGTTTCGTTTCGGACAAGGAACAGGGCTCTACGGATGATGTATAATTTAATATTCTGTCCAGTTATTATGAATGTGTAGGAACCGCGTCACGGGGGTGGGGTAGACCAGTCGAACGACAAGCGCAAACAGCGAGGACGCAGACTAGTCTTTGTATCCACGCATACTGACAGGTACTTCGATGTCTGCTGCATGGTTAGTATAGCTTCTAAGCTGCCTTATATAATAGTCTAGTCCTCTGTGGAATCTATGTGACTTGAGCAGACCGATTCGTGCATTGACTGGTCGACCAACTCCCGGCGACGATGTTTCATTATATCAATGTATAGTCAAAACACTTAGTTTTTTCTTTTTTTTTTTTTTTTTTTTTTTTTTTTTTTTTTTTTTGGCAACAGTTTGAAGTATAAATCCTGAAGATATTCTGGGCATGACGTAAATTGGAGCATACCAATATATATATCGCTACAAGGTGAACGAAGAGCCTTACCGCTGCGAATAGTATAGCGAGAAACTTGATGATTATAACTTGCACAATCCTAGGGATCATTTATTGTGACTTGGCCCAAATGTTCATAAATCAAACAAACAGAAAGGACTGATAATCCAAACTAATCCAAACTACCCTAAATCAGTAATTGATGGAAGTTTCCAGTTCGCGTCATACTCAGGACGTCATTCAGGATTTATAGCTTTGTTTATGCACCATATATTGTACATGTATTGTATTGTTCATTTGATACTTGATTTGTTGTTGACGCCCCGCTCAAATCCCTTAAATACTCATAGGTAAATAAATGAATATACTCCTATTCAAGGGAATTAACTGGTACATACTTTAGGTTGATTACTACACTTTAATGTTGAATGGGCTGGTGATAGTTTCATATAAGACCATATGTTCCGGTAGTATGATTTTCTTTTCTTTATTTATTCTTTTTTTTTTTCCTACAGTGCCACGGATGGTTTTTATTTTTATTTTTTTTTATTTTTCAGCAAGAGTTCCTTGAATTTGGATAAAGATTCTTTCTTATTACCATGTTATGATCGAGTAAGAGAAAATTATGTATGCATTTCTTTGCTAGACTTCATCTGCTTGTTGGGCAATAAACGGTATATACTTAAGGAGGACAATATACATGCATTTTCTCGTTTGATTTTTACTCTTTAATGTTGAATGGTGGCGCTCGGTTGGCTGGTGATAGTTTCATATAAGACTATATATGTTCCGGTAATATGATTTTCTCTTTTTTTTTCCTACAGTGACCACGGATGTTTTTTTTGTTTTTGTTTTTTTTTCAGCAAGAGTTTCTTGAATTTGGATAAAGATTTCAATCCTATTACCATTTTATGATCGAGTAAGAGAAAATTATGGGTATTTATGCATTTCTTTGCTAGACCTCATTTGCAACAACGAAGTAATGGTAATAAGTTTTGTTATCCCAAGATGTTATGAGTGGTTTCATAAATTATCTAGGAAAAATCTGTTACTTGATTGTTGAAGAAAGTCTTCATCCTACCGGTCCGGGCGATCGCCCACTGGTGATGAGTCCGATGAGCGACCACATAACTAGTAACGGAAAGCCGCCCTTTGGGCTGTCTTTTTTCTATGAGATACACGTATATCCCTTTTCCTTTATGATTATTTGATATTCTTTATGTTTTTTCTGTATTTATTAGCACTTCTTCTCAATATTTTTGTACTGCTCTACGGGGGCCATCTCCCTAAACAACACGAATTCTTCTGCTTCTACAATGTTTCAATTTTGTTTGGTCCTGTACTTGCGTCCTCAAAAGAATTTCGTCTTCTTGTCGATTGCATAACATAAATGAATATAGATGTTTCTGAATACAGGATGCATATAGGACTACATTATTGCCATACTATGAAAATCAAGGATTTAGCTCGGTTTACAAACTTTGAACTGCTCACATTTCTAGCATTATTACTAACAAACTGTGGTGACATCGAAACAAACCCAGACCCTGCATCAGAACATTCAACGCACTCTAATATTTCTCTGAACGAAATTGTTTTAAGAGAAAAAATTTCTCTCGTACACTATAATGTACAAAGCTTGGTTCATAAAAAAGATCTCATATTCTCAGAATTTCACAATTTTAGCATAATTAGTATTACTGAATCTTGGCTTGATCAAAGAACACCAAATGTTGACATTGCACTCGACGGGTACGTTACGTATCGACGCGATCGTATTGGCGACAACCATGGGGATGTCTGCGTCTATGTTCGTGATAATATCTTCTCTAAACGTAGAAATGACCTTGAACTCCCCAACTTAGAATGTGTCTGGGTTGAAATAAATATACACAATAGAAAGCTCTTAATTGGAACATTTTATAGACCACCCAACTCCCCACTTGCAACATTTCAGGCTATTGAAGACTCTATAGGACTAGCTGCTGATACGAATGTTCACGATCTGATAATAACGGGAGATTTCAATATAAATATGGCCGACATTAGAAGTAGTAGGAAAATTAATGATCTTTGTCAAGAAAACAGCTTGAACCAAATAATCACAGACTATACTCATTTCACGGAAACTTCACAATCTATCCTTGATCTCATCCTAACAAACAACAAAAATGATATCTTACTAAGTGGGGTAGGTGAACCATTTCTAGAACAGGACATTCGCTATCACTGTCCTGTATTTTGTGTTCTAAATTTTAATAAACAGAAAACACATGTATTTAAAAGGAATATTTGGTTATTTAATCAAGGCGACTATCAGTCATTTTCCAATGAACTAAGGAACACAAATTGGGAAATTTTCAAAGATGCCGACATTAACAAGTATGCAAAAAAACGTAACAGCTCACCTAATGAACATATCTTCTAAACACATTCCTAACAAAACAATTAATGTAAGACCATATGATCCTAGCTGGTTAAACACAAATATAAAGAGACTTATTAGAAAACGAAAACGTTATTATAACAAGTACAAGAAAACTAAAACTAGTTCCGATTGTGAAGTTTATAAAAGAATAAGAAATCTGGTAAACAATGAAATAAGAAACTCCAAACAAAACGTAAACGAGAGACTAGCTGATAAACTTAAAAGTGGTTCATTAAGTCCCAAAGATTGGTGAAAAACACTTAAACATGTAATCAAACCGTCAGAAAAAAGCAACATTCCACCCCTAAACGTTCAAGGCAACATATATTCGGATAATGACAAAGCTGAAGCATTAAACGATTTCTTTTCTTCACAAAATACCATCGATGAAACAAATGCAAAACTGCCCGATAATCATTTCAGTAGCAGTCAAACCGAAACTTTACATTCTATACATTTGTCGCCTTTCGACGCTGAAATATGTTTGAAGTCTCTCCAGACGGGAAAATCGGTAGGACCCGATGCGATTAACAACCGACTCCTCAAAGAACTCTCCAGTGCTCTTTCTGATCCCCTATGCGACCTCTTCAATTATTCACTTTCTACAGGCAAATTTCCTGAGAATTGGAAACAGGCAAATATAACTCCAATCCACAAGAAAGATTATCCTTCAGATCCCTCTAACTACCGTCCGATCTCCCTTCTAAGTACAGTAGGAAAAGTTCTCGAGAAACTTGTTCATAAATATGTATTCAACTTCATTCGCGACAAAGGAGCAATTACAACTCTTCAATCTGGTTTTGTTCCAGGCGATTCTACTGTCAACCAACTAATTGACATCTATAATACTTTTTGTAAAGCTCTTGATGAAGGCAAATAAGTGCGTGCTGTGTTTTGTGATATCAGCAAAGCCTTTGATAGAGTGTGGCATAAAGGACTTCTTTATAAGTTGAACAGAGTAGGCATAAGAGGTTCTCTCCTTTCGTGGTTCACCGATTATCTAATCAATCGCTTTCAAAGAGTCGTTCTCCCTGGAGCCAGCTCTAGCTGGATACCAATCAGAGCGGGTGTCCCACAAGGCTCTATACTCGGCCCCCTTCTGTTTTTGGTATATATAAACGACATTGTCGAAGAGATCCATTGCAAAATACGTCTTTTCGCGGATTACACAAGTCTGTATATCATCGTTAACGACCCAGTTGAAGCCGCCCAACTACTAAATTCCGATCTAGAAAAGATCAACCAGTGGGCCAAAAAGTGGTTGGTCAGCTTCAACCCAGCTAAGTCTGAATCTCTCCTACTCTCCCGCAAACGTAACAAACCTTACCATCCACCGGTTGTTATGAACAATCAACCTATAACCGAAGTCGATACCCACAAACATCTAGGTCTTACCTTTTCTAGTGACTGTACATGGCATGAACACTTGGCCCAGGTCAAATCGAAAGCGTGGAATAGAATTAACATTATGCGCAAGTTAAAATTTCTACTTGACAGGAAATCTCTTCAGACAATTTACTTTTCTTTCATTAGACCCTTACTTGAATATGCTGACGTCGTGTGGGATAATTGCACTCAATACGAAGCAAACGAATTGGAGAAAATTCAGATCGAGGCGGCGCGTATAGTAACCGGTGCAACCAGACTAGTATCTTTAAATCTTTTATATTCCGAAACTGGATGGGACACCTTGGCTTGCAGAAGAAATAAACACAAAATTACTATGTTCTATAAAATGTATTATGACCTTTCTCCAGCTTACCTGTCCTCACTCTTACCACCCACAACTGGAGCAAATGTCTCATATAATCTCCGCAACCCTAACAATCTTCAAACAATACACAGCCATTCTCAGCTCTACTTTAACTCATTTCTTCCAAGTGCAGTCAGAACTTGGAACACTTTGCCTGAGGACACAAGAAAAAGCAGTAGCACAGCTTCATTGAAACGTCATCTTAACACTAACGTCACTCTTCCACCACGACATTTCTACGAAGGGAAACGACTTGGATAAATTCTTCATTGCCGACTGAGGACTAACTGTAGCGCTTTAAACCAACACCTGTTCTCAAAAAGCATTGTTCAATGCTCATTATGTGCCTGTGGTCTTGTGGAAGATACTGGGCATTTTCTTCTTTACTGTCCCCTCTATCTTAATCACAGAGACGATATGTTAAGATCTATTAATCATCTCTGTCAACCCAGTCTTAATATTCTTCTCTATGGAGACCCCAACCTGAATGATAATGATAACAAGCAAATCTTTCTTTCTGTGCAAAAATACATTTTGAATACTAAAAGATTTCAAGCCAATCGCTAGCATACCTCCGCCCTAATATATGTACCCTATTGAAGAATCTTCTGAGACCTTTTATTGAACTGTATACGTGAGCTAATACCTTTGATTAGTATGTCTAACATCGCTTAATGTAGCAGTAAGAGTTCAATGTTATATTACACACACCCCAACCCCCCGTGGAGCCCCACCTTCTTTTTTGAATCTTTCAGTGTTCCATTCTACTTATTTCTATAAAATTATAATTGAATATGTATATTTATTGTTTATAATAAGTAAAAGTAAACATTTTGACTTTTGAAATTCACTTGCAAAGTAAAATATTATATACAACAGTTTTTGGAAACGACAATTGTTTTGATTTATAAGTGTTGTATTATTGCAAAACTTCTAGGGATACAGATTTACATAAGTCTTAGACTTTCTTCTGAATCCCTTTTGTATGAGTTCATTCATGTTTGTACTGTAACAGTATATGTATTATCCGAATAAAATATGTTTAAACTAAATCTTCGAAAAATGAGTTTCACAACATTATTATGATTACAGTAGAAGGAACTATATAATGTATATTAAGGCGGAAGTCGGTGACGTGATATCTGTTTATTTGCACGTACCCATGTTTAAGGTAGGTACGTAATATTGAAGCGCATGTGTGAAATTGGAGCCATGAACCAAGTAACACAATAAAAAAGATACAGAAAACTGCACGATTTAGTTATTTTTGTGCATTTTATCGCTGTGTTAACTCCGGCGAATCGCTCGCAAACTTAAGATAAAAACCTATGTTATTTGACACGCCTGACCTCTACACCCGAGAAATACCTAGACTTTTATATTTTTTTTTCGTTTACATAAGGATTTCAGGAAGAAGTATCCAGTTCACGAGCCGGATCAACCAGACATGGAGGTTTCTGTTGCTAGGCTAATTCAGCAGACGACAAATTGATGAAGTTTTTTTTATTATTATTATTTTATTTTTCCCCAGAAAACAGGCTGAGACATTTCTGTTGTCTCCAATCGAGATTATGTCAAAACCTGTTTTCTGAAAACAATAAGCAAAAATAATATTTCAATGTCATCTGCTGAAAACTTTACCCAGGTGTTAAGCGTTAGTAATTGATCTACTCTCCTTACTACGTCTTTCGAAAATGAGGTTTTATGTGCGTTACCATCCTATGAACCATCCTCCTGCAAATATTTGTAAAGTCATACAGTATAACCTCAATGGCTTGAACACGGATGGCTCGTTTACCGTGGATGATTCGAACTCTTTTTTCAGTCCCTACAAAATTCTTCCAATAGCTCAAGAAAACAAATATTTAGGGAATTGTTTTTCTTATTTCATCATGGAATTGTATGTTGTGTGTACTCATTAGAATCGCCTCATCGAGGCGATTATAATGAATACACTCAACATACAATCATTATGTTAAAAATTGAAAAGATTTCCCTAAATTATCGCTATTTGCTTCCTGAACTGGTGTCATGATTAACCCTCAGTGGCTCGAACTACCCATGTCTCGTACGCATTTCCATGGTCCCAAAGATGTCGAGCGATTGAGGTTCGACTGTATTTAGTTGTCCTTTGATCAAAAATATGTTGCAAAGAATTTGACAAATAAATTTTGTTGAGATTTTAGATTGCCTCTCTTGTCTAGTAGAACTTACTTTTGTACATCATTTGTCACTATCGAAGCCTGTCATCCATAAACAAACACACGTTCTGCGTACACATCGCCCACACAACAACTGTGCAATAGCACTTCGTAACTGTTACCTGAGCAAAACGGACGCAGGAAGACTCCCATTTTCTAATCTGTAGTGTGTTCTTTGTTTCCAAGGGCATTCGTTTTGACGTTTGTATCAGGTAATCATGTTATGACGTGTTATTTACAGGGAATCCAAATACAGAATTAATGAAGTGCTTTACTAACCAGATTTAGATTATAACTGGACTTTTTCTAGAAAAAGACAATTCAGAAGAACCGTTATAGCTACAACTGCATCCTGCCACAATAGAGACTTAAATATACAAATGCTATGTTCAGTGGAATCGGGCGTTTTAACACATAACCCACGCCTCCGAGTACTTGCGTCCCACAAAACAGATTACAACTAAAACTATCACCGTTTTTAAATACATTATTCCTGGTATGTACTCATGCCTCTCCATACAATGATAACCATATCTAAGGATTCTTAAAATGAAAGGGAAAATGTAATGGAACCAAATTGAGGGCAGGGTAACAAAAGATGAGGTAAACTATATGATCACTCCATTTTCTAAAGGAATCCAGAGGGAGTCTGCAAACTACTTGAACAAGTTATACAATTTTAATGATTATGTTTAACTCTATTTTGCACACTCTTATTGTTACAGCTTTCTGAATAGACGCTCTCAAGTGTGTTTGTCTGCGAGAATACTGGATAAAAGCTGTGGATGAAAGTACGTAGATCTAAATTCTTTTTGAAGTATACGGAGGTGCTTGATCTTTTATGTGATTGATACATTCAGATACTTCATATACCAAAAAAGGTAAGAGAAAAGTCCAGGGAGTGCCACAATCACAAACCGCAGCCCTTCCCAGACCCCAAGAGGAAGAGGAAACCGTCAAATCTAAACAAGCACAAACCGAACAAAACTAAGACAATTTATAGTGTCGATTAATTGTTATTAGACTGTGAAGGTAAACTTTTATCTTTACAAGTGTGTTCGTCTGCGAGAATACTGGCCAGTTGTAGATCAAGAAGACACCGTTTTACCCGGCGTTACCTGAAATGTCGTGGATTGTGCCTCGGTCTTTGTTTCGTCGGTAAAAAAGTCTTAGCAACGGCCAGTTTATGATACAAGGTCATTTTCAAATGCATTTTCATCCATTAGCAGTTCAGAAATTTTGAGAAAATGAAGAAAGTACGAACTCCTCTGGTAAGAATGCTTTTTAATTGTATGGCCGAGCCTGCACAACCATATTCTCTTTGAGTGTTTGACAATTTCGGCCAAGTATATCTATCAATTGAAGATTTAGCAGTTAGAAGAATATATGTGGATCCGGATAGGCTACTTTTCATGTTCGATGAAACTATCCTAATATTTTAGATAAATGTTTTTGTCTACCGACCGTCAAACGCGGTTCTTAAAATGGCGGCGAATCCTACGAAAAATACCGTAATCCGGCGTTATTTGACCGAAAATCCGGCGTTACGACCGGTTATCCGGCGTTACGGTTGGACGCGGTGAAAAGATATAAACCGTATCATTGACCAACATTTCTGGGTTTTCCATGTTCAGATCTCTCTATTCAAGTCACGACTTAAATCTAACATGATAGCAAAGGTATACGGATTTACACAAGTTGTAAGACTTTCTTCTGAGTTCCATCTATTAGACTGGCTCCCGTCCAACTGATATTTAAATAAGTAAAGATATGATTTATATTATACAAAACTCATATCGTTTAAAATCTCTCTCTCTCTCTCTCTCTCTCTCTCTCTCTCTCTCTCTCTCTCTCTGATTTGGCTGATTATTTGTGAGTTCCTGCCAGGTAAGGGAGATAATACGTATAGAAAAATAGACAAGGAGGAGTATTTCACCTTTGCTAGATTAGAAAAACTAAGCCTCCGGGTCCAGGCTACCCATCTGTAATGGCATGTTTGTTTATGTGGCTGTGACAGGTTATAATATTCAAACAAGTATGAGCTTTTTAAAAAAAAAAAAAAAAAAAAAAAAAAAAAAAAACTAGCTGATCGTTTAGCTTCAGTAATTGCATATGCATTTATATCACACACAATTGATTTTACAGACCTGGGCCCAGTTGTTCAAAATTAACGATGTCGTTAGTTAACGATTCGTTAACATTTACATCGAGTGATACGCAAATATGCTGAATTTTTTTGCTGATAAAATGTGAGTAGCTTTTGCAGTGCAAAAGCTACTGCAAAAGCTACTCACATTTTTTTCAGCAAAAAATATCAGAATATTGTATATTAAATCCGCTAAAACAGTTAATGAAATGACCCTTAACGAGCTCGTTAAGCTAACGACGCTTTGAACAACTGGGCCCTGATTTTCTTTAGAACATTTTCATCTGAGAATATGGTTCATGCCTCCAACTAAAAATGAATTGCAAGTGTTTCAATTACCCTATCTGTTAAATACACGATACCGGCGGCTATTTTCAAAACGGGCTTAATATTTCTGGGCCCAGTTGTTCAAAGCGTCAATAGCTTAACGAGCTCGTTAAGGGTCATTTCGTTAACTGTTTTAGCAGATTCAGTATACAATATTCTGATACTTTTTGCTGAAAAAATGTGAGTAGTTTTTGCAGCAAAAAATTTCAGCATATTTGCGTACCACTCGATGAAAATTTTAACGAATCGTTAACTAACGATGCCGTTAGCTTTGAACAACTGGGCCCTGGAGATGAACAAGAGTAACAGAAACAATTGTTCCAGTTTTGTAACATTTCAGCCGATCAATGATGCTTTTTCGATTATTGCAATAATCATATTTTGTACCATACAACTTGTGCAGTCTTTTGAAAAAAATAAATAAATAAATAAATAAATAAAATACGAAAATCGATTTGATGCGTCATTTCATACGACTGTAAATCCAAATGAGAGCCATCACAGTTTGATTTTTTTCTCAAAACAGATGAAATATAAATACTTTGATGGTGTTAAATAATGTACTAGTAGTCCACGACTATCTTGCATAATGAAACGATATTGTGTGCTTCAGGAGAAATGAACACACTGTCAAATAATGTTTAGGTTCGTCAAACCCATGACTCCACGATACGCGAGTTAGTTGGTAGACAAGGAGTTGCTAAGGCTGATACTAGAGCCATCTGCAGTTGGTGTACACAACGAGAACAGTGATGAATCCTGGTCTACATATATCTAGTCGCTCACACGTGGTTTATGTTAATCCCTACATCTGCGAAGAAATGTCTTTCTTGCTAATATTCGCAATGAGTATGCAAGTCAAAGTCTTCATCACACTTGGAGTATAAGACAATCACGGAACCCCCACCGCCAAAACGATCCCGCTGAAGAACGCAACAGTCAGCGTAACGTTCATTCCTACGTCGGTAGACCCTGATCCGACCATCACTATTGGACAATGCAAACCTGGATTCATCTGAAAAAAGAATAGTCCGCCAGTCTTGCCTTGTCCAGTTGATGTGTCTATCAGCCCATTGAAGCCTGTCACGGCGATGACGATCCGTTAATACTGTTCCGACGTAGGGATGACGTGCACGTAAATTGTTCTCAGCCAAACGATTTCGTACGGTTTGAGCGGAAATCCTGGGGTTATGAGTACCTGGGGTGACAGACGCTGTAGCTGTCGCAGTTAAAAAACGATTTCGTAAATGTTGGTTCAAAATATAGCGGTCTTGCGCCGGCGTGGTCACACGTGGTTTACCGCTACGTGGAAGATCTTCCGTGCTTCCGGTCTGCACAAAACGCCGTCTCAGACTTCTAACTGCCTGCACAGACGATCCAACTTGCGTAGCAACATCTTCCGTTGAAGCTCCTGCCTCCAGCATCCCAACGGCTCTCCCTCGTAAATGTTTCGCAATTCGAGGCATCGAAATTTTGCCCAAATTGTATCGATATAAAAGTGTTTAGGTATTTTTATGACTGTAGTCGTCAAGTGCAATAATTTGCAGTGAAAAAAGTTAACACATGTAAACCAGATATGTCCACCCCGTGCGTGCACGTGAAAATGGAGGTTTTGTCAAAACAGACGATATCGTTCGACATGAGGTGATTATCTGACCGATTTCCCAAAGTAGAACGCCAGTGTAAACTACTACACGTATGTACATATACACATTTTTCTACATGTTGTACCTTATATGTTTAAGACCTACTTTGCGAAAGTTTCTTTTTTGGTTCAGTATATGTCAATAGTTAACAGTCTTGGTAGTAACTGTCCCTTTAGCTGGGTTAGGTATAATTCCCGTATTTGATGTGCGGTTAGCTCAACTCCTTAATATGCGGCTCGTCAGGCGACCCGCAATGAGCTAATAACATTGCTGTCTGAAATGAAATATTCGATATATAATGTATTTCCTTTTCGAGCGCAGTATGGAAAATTCTCCGGATTCATCAAAAATGCTGCGGAAATCTGACCCGAAAGACAAATGTCGACAGGAAAGCAAAAGAAATCTAATATAGTGAGAAAGGGAAGTAAAATGTTTAAGCTTGTCATCCACTGATTACCCCAAATATGGGCCACGCTATGCGAAAACGTGTCTGCGGTTATATGCGGAGAGCGAAGACCCTGATTAGCCCGCGCATCTGCGCAGTCTGATCAGGGCCTTCACTGTCCGCTAACATAATATGAAATTGATACTACATAATGTATGAATGGAGAGAAAAGATCCGATTCATCACGAAAATACGCCTATATACATGTAGTTTTGATCCCCTTAAACCCCACCTTTATACAGTAAAACTTGGGTTTACAGGGGTATCCATTAATTTTCTTATTTCTGCTAAAAAACATAGATTGTATACTCGTTAGAACCGCCTCGCCGAGGCGGTTCTAACGAATATACAATCTATGTTTTGAGCAGAAATACGAAAAATATCAGAAGTTTGTAATTTTTCAATTTATTTGAATAGGCATGTTTTCGTAATGAAGGATTCTTTCTACTGAGAAATCATCCGACTTGATCCTTGACTTGGATGATTCATCAGTTAAAATATTAGCAGATGATATCTGAATATTAACATGTCTCCAAAACGTAAGACTTTCTCCTAAAAAAAGAATGACATTTAAAATTTTTGATTTTAAGTCTTTGTAATGTCTGTCAGTCTCTGTTTGCTGAGGAAAAATAGCAAACACGTAATATGCTAGGTATTTGAAAGACCTAAGCAAACAGCGTACACCGAAATCAGACGCCGAGAGGGTCTTCACTGTTTGCCGATTTTCCAACAGTTTTTAGACACACCATTAGGTAGTCATTTTAGTCAAATTTTAGGACGCATATTCTAAGGGGGAATCCGAATGATAAGGGTAAATACGGTTTGCATACTAAAAACTGAAGTTCTACCGTATTTGTAATAAATTTTCGGACACTTTTTGTCGTTTTTCTCCTAAAAACCGAACAAGTTCATTTGACTTCCTGGTGATGTCTGGTGATGTCTGAATGGCAGATTAGACCCTGATCAGACGCTGTTTTCTGTGTCATCTAGGTCTAATTTGTTTTCTCTAGAAATAATTGTCCGAATATTTAGTGTATAATTATTTACTGTATGAATTTAATTATTTGATGTATGAATTATTCACTGTATGAATTATTTACTGTATGAATCTAATTACCTACTAATTTAATTATTTACTGTGTGAATCTAATTATTCACGTGTATTAATCTAATTATTTACTGAATTAATCTATTTGTTTGTTATATGAAATCTACTTATATACTGTATGAATCTAATTATTTACTGTATGAATTATTTACTGTATGAATCTAATTATTTACTATATGAATCCAATTATCTATTATAGGAATCTAATTATTTGTTAATCTAATAAATACTATATGAATCTAATTGTTTACTGTATGAATTATTTACTATATGAATTTAATTTTTTGCTGTAAGAATCTAATTATTTACTACATGAATTATTTACTGTATGAATCTAATTATTTATTACATGAATTATTTATTGTATGAATCTGATTATTTACTATATGAATCTAATTATCTACTTATGAATGTAATCAGTTACTGTATGAATCTAATTACTTACTTTATGAATCTGATTATTTTCTGTATGAATCTAAATATTTACTTATGAATTATTTACTGTATGAATGTATGAATTAATTACTGTATGAATCTAAGTATTTATTCTATGAATCTAATCTGTTCACTCAAATATTTAGGAGAAGTACGGTATGATTCGAACACAGTTATTTAGCTTTGCCCATCCGAATAGGCCGATTAAATACTGTTTAATCTAAATGACATATCTTATTGTTTTTGAATAGAAGTTCATGAAATAAAATCCATTTTAAAGATCTTAATCTAAGATATTAAACGTCTAGTTTGTTTGGTCATACTGTATCATATTGTTTTATGCGACCTTTATTTATTAACGCTTAGCATGCTGGGAAAATTGTCAGCAGACGACATTTCGATTTTTTCTAGAATATAGGCTTTGACATTTCATGCAAATTGTCTCTTAAGAGACAATTTGCATGAAATTCCAAAGCCTGTTTGTCTAAGAAAATTAGATAAATATTTCAAAATGCAATCTGCTGAAATTTTTATCCAGCATTCTAAAAGTTAAATAGAATAACTTTAAATGTATATATACAGGGTACCGTTTTAGTTTAGCTACAGTATTTGTGGAAGATGTACAAACAATGACTGCGCTTGATAAAAATGTGGCTAATGGCTCTTAAACTTTAACAAGGTGTGACTGAAATTCTTATTCTGGAATCAAAAATATTGTGGACATTTTTTGTGCTTTTTAAAGGAATTAAAACTTAATAGTGGCAGGACAATAGGATGCTTATTTTGTCTCTAGAAATATGAAATTACCTTAAGTATGACGGGATATAAATGCCAAAATGTTATCCACGACCAGACTCCGAAACGTTTACCAACATGAACAACGTCAAAGAAAGTTCGTCTGCGTCATGAATGATGTCGCGAAGACAAGACAAGACCGCTACGATCATTTTATTGATACGGAGAAAGCGGAAGCCACACAACGCTCGAAAAATGCTATTGAACATACGCGGAGAAACATAGTTCGCCAAAGAGTGCTGAAGAAATGTATGCAAAACAAAAGGGAAGAGGTGGAGAAGAAACAAGCGTCGACCATATATGGCAAATACCATGGTGTTTCTGTTGAACATATCACAGGAGAGATAGACGCTTATATGGAACACAATCATCCACGAATACGAAAAGCTCAAAAAATAAAGGATTTATTCGAGGAAGGATACCAAAAAGGAGCCATTTTAGACAGGGAAACAGTCAAAAATAAAGTCAAGCGATTTTTTGATAAACCACTTGTAGAACTACACAGAATTCAAGAAATTGATGAAGTTTCGTCCAAAGCATCCTCTTTGTTACCACCAATTGGTTCAAACTTTTACACAGGTAATGTAAGTAACATTACTAAAGGAACTCAGAATATTGTGACCCAGTCCAATAATAAAAATGAGGGGGTTCAAAGTACTTCACGTGAGAATGAGGAAAATAAACTATTTGTGAAACGCAAAGTCAGTAAATTTTTGACAGAAAATGTGCCAGATGACCTGTCTCTTATAAGTAGCGACCAAAGTTTTCCTCTACGTAAAGGAAACGACAGTACACGACCAGTAACACTTCCGGCAATAAAAACAGGAACAGACCACGTTGATGTCCCTAAACCTGCGCAAGGAAGTATTGCTGAACTGGCAGCAAAGTTTGCTAAATCCAAAGAAAAGGTCGAAAAACTACAGAGAAGGCTGCTACAAGCGCAAAGCTCAACAAAATCTCAGACAGAAAGGAATCCTCGGCATCAAAACGGAGATAGGAAACTGGGCTCCCACAGACCAAAGTCCGACAAGACTGGTATCAAAGAAATAAAGATAATACGAAACAAGGTCAAGGCAAGACACGAGATAGGAGACAATGTGGCGTTACATGAACGTGATGAAAACAACGATGACCCTCTAGCAATGTCTTTACCGCCTATCAAATTCAAGAGTTCTTCCAAGAATATCATGTGAATATTTATATCCTCGTTTTGTCAAAATTACCATATTACAGAACTGAGCAAACAGCGCAAACCAAGATCAGACGCTGTGGAACGCAGCGTCTGATCATAATCTACACTGTTTGCCGCTCATCCAATAGTTTTAGAGACTTCAGCGGGTAATAAAATTGATGTATTTAATTTATAGGACAGTACAGTAAGGATTTAAGGGAAATGGATACATTTTCAGGGGAGATATCTCTTATCAGATCGTTTTGACTCCTTTCCGAAAAGGGATCTACTCTAAAATAAAATAGTATTAATCCCAGGAGCAAATTCTTTCCTTTTAGAGTAGACCCCATTTCAGAAGGGACTTGGTGTACTGAAATGAAAAACGGGAAATTATAAAAGTCGTCTCCCTTTTACAAATGGTGGATAATCTACCAGATGCATTAACTCCCTTAATGTCTCCGAATATTTATGGCAAATACGGTAATATTAAAATACACTGTCTGTTTCAGGGGTGGATTCAGAGGCGGGGGGTGGGGGACGGTAGGTTTAGACGTCGAACTCCCTTTGACTCAAAATTTCATGAGAAATTTTGGATAATTTTGAAAAAAAAATGTGGCATTCCGTATTTACCCTTAATATTCACATCCCCTTATTCTTTACCTTATACTTCTCTTTAATGAGTCCATTTTACTACCTGTGAATGTGTGTAAAGGTGTAAAATTTCTTGGTGAGTGGCAAACAGTGTAGACTTCGATCAGGCGCCGCGTTCTGTGGAGTCTGGTCTGGGTCTACAGTTTTCTCAGGCCTGTCTGTCCGAAAACGAGCAAGTACAATAAAGTGATAAAATCAAATCCCCTAAGAAATCATCCTGGATCTGTCCCTTTATTTTGATGATTGCGTGGTGTGTGAAAGCTTACACTAGTTTCATATTGGCTGCAAAGCACAGACAATCATGTAGCAAATCGTTGGATATGTGGGATATTTCTTTGTAGGGTTGCTTTTTATTTCTACGTGATTCTGACGTGTTACCCGACAACTTGTGGCCGCTTGATGGCGCTTCTCCACAGAGATGAGAACGAAATAATCCGCCGAAAATATGTAGGAAGCGGGTTAACATGTATTAAGCATATCGCAAAACCAAGGACTCTCTGTTCTGCCTTTTCTGTCTGTTGGATAATCACCGTTGTTATTATGACGACAAAGTAATTAATAATTTTCTTATTTACACAGAAATAGGCTTTTACTTCACCGATTCTGGTGTTAGGCACTGTTTGGCGGCCGTAAAACGTCTCGAACTTACGAAAACACTTACGAAAACGCCCATTACGAAAACACGCCTATCCAAATACATTGAAAATTTCACCACCAAAAAATGAAAATTATCAGATAAAAAAAAAATATATTTTTTTTTATTGTTATTATTTCTGCTCAAAACATAGATCGTGGGTACTCGTTAGAACCGTCTCAGCAAGGCGGTTCTTACGAGTACCCACGATCTATGATTTTTAGCAAAATAAGAAAAATAATGTATACCCTGTAAACCCCAGTTCTACTATATAAAAATGCGGTTAAGGGGGTCAAAATTATATGGGCGTGTTTTCGTGATGATAGTGCAGATTATATTTTGATTTCCTTTAGGATCGTGGAGCACGTTCTGGTTACTTTGATAATCGAATGCCACTTAAGCCGGTACTAGGGCACAAACTCCATTGCTGCGTTTGGAGAGACTTTATAAAACCGAGTCTCCGATTTTCGTTTGTTTGTGTGTTCTTTGTTTTAAAAGGCAATCTTTTAGACTGATTTTCATTTAAATTTTCAGCTTTGCTTTTATTTATATGTCACAGGAGGAACCTGACTGAAATGTCAAGCTTTATATTCTGTGAAAAATGCGAAACTAAAAACTTACTATAGGATCTTGTCTGCTGGTATTTATAGCCGGCAGGCTAAATGTGAATAGAAAACTTTCAACTTCAGATACTCTTAATTTACAAACGTCAAGTTTTGCTCCTCCACTTTTAAGCGGATGGTCTAAATAGCCTAAAATCAAATCAAACTAAACTATAAATAGAAAGTCTGCATTTATGCACAATCAAGTGTAAACCCCGCCCCATTTCACACCTTTTATAGTAAAAAAAAGGTTAAAATTACAAGTTGGGGCGCGGATTGGAGTTGGGCGAGAGGCTACGAAAGTATGAGAAAGTTAACACTTTCCAGCCCTGCAGACGAAAACAGATAGCTGTGCGAACAACGTAGATCCTGATGAGACGGCTCGCGAGCCGTCTCATCAGGATCTACACTGTTAACCATTCTGTTTTTGATGTTTGGCTGGAACTCTTATTTGCAACAGTGGAAACGCCCAAATTCAAAAGATGAAAGAGTCCATTTCAGAAACTCAGGGGTGAAAGGGTTAACGCTCTTGCATTGGTATAAATCATATCTGTTTTCTTTCTTCATTTACCATATGTGAACGTTAAATGTCCTAAAATTTCGAACGCTTTATTCTATACTTTTTTAACCTAAATTCTGCTTTTTATGCAATTGTTTCTTAAAATACTCAGTAAAATAGTAAAATGGCAAACAGTGTAGACCCTGATCAGAATGCTCCTGATCTGGATTTGCACTATTTGCATATGCTATTTTATCAGAAATTTTGGTATAGAAAATTTGAGGACATATACCGTAGATGTCTTGTACATCACAGTTCTTGAAAAAAAAAAATCCCATTCTGTTCTTGCATTTTTACTTTTGCGTTTTTCTTATTTGGAAGCCTTCTAACCATAAAAATTGAACGAGTTCATTTTACAACCGGTTGGCGTGTCAGAAAACTGCTGGATGAATGGTAAACGGTGGATACCCTGATCAGACGTACCGCTCTGTGTTATCGGATCTGGGCCTGCACTGTTTGCTCAGACCTGTCTGTCCAAAAATATGTAGTGTTAAAACATATGATTGCGCATGTGGCCTTATCAGTAGTGTTTTGGGTATAGCTGTGCATTGTATATGTTGTGGAATAGCCAATAGTAGCAAAATGTAGATGAAATCTAGTCCTCTTTCTGTCAAGGCTGTCTTTGACTATGACTGCGTAAGTATGGACTTGTGGACAAGTCACATTGTGGCTATGCCACTGGCAGTATAGTGTATGCGGCAGTGGTATTTTATTATCAAATGGACAAGGTGGCAAAATAGGTCAGGATGTTTTCCCGACAACACAGATCCACAATATAAACTGTCCACGCATTCGAGAAAACATGGCTCTTTTTCGTCATACATGACCCTCCTACAGTTACAAATTTGTCGAATTCGTAGGTATAAATGTGTAGGGTTATGTATAAATGTGTGAACGTACACATGAATGTGTGGGCGTATGTATGAATGTGTGGGCGTAAGTATAAATTCTGTGCGTAGGTATGAATGTGTGCGCGTAGCTATGAATGTGTGGGCGTCGGTATGAATGTGTGGGCGTATGTATGATTGTGTGGGCTAATGTGTGGGCGTAGGCAGATATGAGTGGGCGTAGGTATGAATGTGTGGGCCTAGGTATGAATGTGTGGGCGTTGGTATGAATTTGTGGGCGTATGTATGGTGTGCGCGTATGTATGAATGTGTGGACGTATGTATGGTGTGCGCGTATGTATGAATGTGTGGGGCGTAGGTATGAAGTGTGGGCGTAGGTATGAATGTTCGGGCGTTGGTATAAATGTGTGGGCGTTGGTATGAATGTGTGGGCGTAGGTATGAATGTGTAAGCGTAGGCATGACTGTGTGGGCCTAGGTTGAATGTGTGGGCGTTTGTATGAATGTATGGGTGTATGTATAAATGTGCGGAAATTCCACATTGTTCAAACTGCGCTAGTAGGGGAGCATGTAGCGTTGGTTATAATGCCTGAAGCAGATGGTGGATGCGGGCAGTAATTCACATTCATATGTTCAACTTCTCACACATTTCTTGTCCTACATAAAGTCTCTCCTGAAGTCATGATAGAGTGGATTAATGAAAGCGAGAATGGCGTATGGAGGCACTGTGGCGTGTTTGAAAAGAGAAGGTGCAGTACGCAGTGCGTAATAGTTAACTAATACACTTTCAGGGGAGACAACTCTCTCCCATTTGATTGGGTCTCCTTTCTGAACAGGAGTCTACTCTGAAAGGAAGGAACTTGCTCCCATTTGAAGCAAATGTTTCCTTACGAGAGCAGATCCCTTTTCAGAAGGGGTTTGGTCCGCAGGGAAGCAAACAGGCAGTAAAAAAGTTGTCTCCCTTGAAAATAACAAGAATAATTACATGAAGTGAACGTTATAAGGCCATCCGAGTACAAGAATGGATATTTTGGTGGCTAAAATTTAGTATTTTAGCACATTAAATGGGATTTTAATTTGAATACCCATGTAACAGACCTTTTTATGTGACTAAAATTCCTCTAAATTGCGTGGCTAAGTTTGCACTTGCTTAGCCATATATAGGAACACATTCATGACAGACGTACGTATGACTGACAGAAACATGGACATCCAGTGTGAAAGCAAAATACCCCACCCATATCATGTGGCGGGGTATGAAATGAAGCAGACGCAAATCTGAAATCCAGTCCTTCCCCACTTAGCAATATGTCTTCTTTTTACAGAATGAGTAATTGTTAGATTCATTAAAAGAATACTTCAGCCAAACTTGACAATCCTTCGTACCCTATGTCAAAAATGTAACTTCGATGAATACAATTAAAGTTCTACAAAACATGTTTTGATATTACGTTTGATAATAATTAAAAACATGATATTGATCTCCTGATTAAAATCTTTTGTAGCAATAAATTTATATATCAAGCGAAAAAGTACCTTACTATGTCTGAAAGCTGAGAAGACCAAGATCGGCCTGTACAGTGGAATTTGATTACGTACTATGTCAATCCACTATACGCATATACGCCAACATTTTGTACCTGTGAAAGGCGTAGATCTTGATCCAATTATGCGGATATATAGACTAATCCTGGGTGTACATATTTCAAATGTGTACGATAATGTACTGTATTGTTTGTGCGTGCTCATATTGTCTAAGAAACAGTACTCTACGCAAAATCAGCTTCATGCACTGCGCGAAAAGCGAAGGCCGAGATCGGACTGCGCATCATGCGCAGTCCGATCTGAGCCATCGCATTTCACCAGATCCAAAGGCTGTGAAAACGAATATAGAAGGATCTTAGTACCGCCTTTGTGGGAGATGTGGCTCAAATTTAACGCGGCGGGGAAGATATTTAGATCTTTGGTTATCATGATTCAAAATGTTTGAAGAATCCCAACGCGTTCCCCACGCAAAGGTTTCTTTCTATCGACCCTGAACAACCTACGACTAAGCACTCGGTAATTGTAGTAGGTACGCATTTCGGAACGCAGAAACAACGTGCAAAAGGAATAGCTCAGGAATTCCCCTGTGTTTAATCATGCTAGAGTTTGGACAAGGTATGCAGTCAGTTGAAAGTATTCTATCATAATTCGCGATTTTGTTTTATTCGGATTTAATGTTGTCGCTTTCAACAATCTTTCAGTAAGGAGCGAGCTCAAGCTCATGTTTGGAATGTTGCCTTGCTGAAATATCATGTCCCTGATACATAAAATAAGTTTCCTCCCATTCACGGTATACGGACACCGAATTACTAGCAAACGAAAGTATCATTTTTAAAACCTTTGATATGCCGACCTAGTATCGAGTACATAGCCTCCAAGACACAAAGCAGACGCTGTAGCAACTGAGCCACTGGATACAACCGATGTCAAAGATTTGAAGTTTCAGTTATAGTAGTTTCAATACCAGCTACATCTGTGATACTACTTCTATACTTACTTTTCCTGCTACGGTTTTCACTTTAATATCCTTCCAAGAGCGACAACATCAAAACTATTGCTGCATTTAGATTATTTGAACAGACATGCCCATTACGAAAACACGCCTATTCAAATATATAATTCTGCTATTTTTCATATTTGTGTTCAAAACATAGATTGTGGATACTCGTTAGAACCGCCTCAGCGATTCTCAGCGAGGCGATTCTAACGAGTACACACAATCTACGTTTTTTTAGCAGAAATAAGAAAAATAATGTATACCCCTGTAAACCCCAGTTTTACTATATAAAAGTAGGGTTTAAGGGCGTCAAAATTATATAGGTATGTTTCGTGATGCTAAGCAAAACGTAGGGGGAGGTCAACAAACGGCTCATTGCACCGGTGGTCAACTCTAAAGCTCGAAAATGTGTCAACGATAGTTTGTTCCAGAGCCACATATGGCTACACTCGAGATCGTTCATAATATCGACAATAATTTTGGTTTATTTCTAATTTCTCATCGATTTATGGAGAATTCTAGCAATCAACACGAAAACACGCCTATATAATTTTTACCCCCTTAAACCCCACTTTCATATAGTAAAACTGGGGTTTACAGGGTTATACATTATTTTTCTAATTTTGTTAAAAAACATAGATGTTTTGAGCAGAAATATGAAAAATATCAGATTTTTTTATCTGAAAATTATCCTTTTATGGTTGTAAAATTTTCAGTATATTTGAATAGGCGGGTTTTCGTAGTGATGCTGTTCGGTGTAAGACTGACTTAACCTTGTCCACAACTCGGACATGTCTGAAATCCGCTTCGCTTAGAAATAATCTGCCAAAAACAAACCTGAAGGATGAAATCGAATTCAGTTTGGTGTCAAAATGGGGAAAATGCGGCATAATTTGTCATTATTCCTCAAATATGCAGACCTGAGATTCTAGTCCCAGTGACAGAAGCAATGCTACTCTCTGCAAGCAAAATAAGTACTGTTTGCATGCCCTGTCCTGACAAGTTATTATCAAAATCCGATGCGAGCTAGTGCCAAGGCGGCCGAGATCGTTCCAAGTCCATTGAGACAGTTCCAAGAATGTATTATCAACGTCACTTCTGCAGGCTGACTGTACAAATATGATTTCTGTGACTTTTGCTTTATACATGTATATAACAGTGATAAACACCAAGCACTTAGGCTCTTTCAAAAGATAAATCTCTCTCTCTCTCCTCTCTCTCTCTTATTACTTATCACTCACCTCTTGGTAAATACTTTATTGAAAAATAAAAAAAACAAGGCACAATCATGGTACCTGGACCAGAGGGGATGATTTATTTTTTCATTCGCTACTCGACTGCAACACTATGAATTTTATTCTGTTCAAATCTGTTAAACTGTCAACAGAAATTAGCATTAATAATTTTAAGTAGGATAAACACTTCCTTTTGGTTTATTTCAGGATGAAAAAAAAAAACAAAAAAAAAAAACAACAACTGGGCCTAGTTGTTCAAAGCTAACATCGTTAGTTAACGATTCGTTAAAATTTAAATTGAGTGGTACGCAAATATGCTGAAATTTTTTAGCTTTTGCAGTAGCTACTCACCTTTTTTTCAGCAAAAAATATCAGAATATTGTATATTGAATCTGCTAAAACAGTTAACGAAATGACCCTTAACGAGCTCGTTAAGCTAACGACGCTTTGAGCAGCTGGGCCCTGGATTTCTTGGTATTCTTATTCTTCACCCATTAAAGACAATAAACTCTCTATATATTTGAGTCCATTTTTTATTTAAGGTATGTCAGGCTATATGATGTCGATATTTCTAAAGAAAAATGGTTAAACTACATTTGTATTTGCAAAACCTTGTGTCTGATCTGGGTCTGCACTGTTTGCCAGTTACTCCAGTCAATGGGTTAACGATCAGAGTAAACTTAGTGCTCATTTGAGTCAAGTATAAAAAATTTTCTAACCTAGAGGCCTAATAAATGATCCAGATGATGCATATGCGTCAGAAAGTATTCTGATCAGCTGGCACATCGGCAGATGACTGAATCAACTCTCCCACACTATATATTGGAAGAGCCCATTTTCGATTTTAGGTATGTCAGGCAATATGATGTAGATATTCCTAAAGAAAAAATGGCTGAACCGTTTGCAAACACCTGCGTTCTACGGCGTCTGATCTGGGTCTGCACTGTTTGCCAGATACCCGTTTAGGGATGGGTTTACCACTCCACTATCCATCTGAAGGTACTTTGAATACTGAACACCGAGGTCAGGTGCGTACAGGAAGGCTAAAATGAGTCTTTGCTGGTCGCGAATGCAATCTTGATTGGCTTAACATTCCTGCCCAAATGACTGGAGCAACCCATAACCGCGACCCCAGGTTTACGAAGCAATATGGCTATGTATTTGTGAATATCATGTCAAAAATCAAGACTGTATTGTGTACACAAGCTATCTTTAAGATATGACCTAGTTTTTTTACCCCATGTGACCCATTTTCAAACCTGACCTAAAATAATGATGATCACATAAAAAATGTGGCCTCTAACATGTACCATGACGAAAACACGCCTATTCAAATATATTGAAAATTTTTCAACCAAAAAAGGGAAATTTTCAGATAAAAAATTGATATTTTTCATATTTCTTCTCAAAAAAAGTACCCACAATCTATGTTTTGAGCAGAAATATGAAAAATATCCAAATTTTTATCTGAAAACTTGCAGTTTTTGGCGCTGAAATTTTCAATATATTTGAATAGATGTGTTTTCGTAATAAAGGTCTGAAATAAAAACAAACAAACTTTCAAAATCAATAACTCCATCAATTTATTAGAATATAGCACTATTATAATCTACTATATTTACCAAAAATATTTAGACATGTCACAGCAAGCAATGTAGACCCAGACCAACTCTGGTCCTTAGCAGGTTGCTGGTTCTTAGCAGCTTGACCATTTAATACTGTTTACCATTCAGCCAGGCACATTTGAGAAAGGTCTTCTGTTCCCAAACTGACTTGTTCAAATTTTAGTCTTTAAAGTACCAATCATGACTGCAGCAGATGGCATTTTTTATCACTATTTTTTTTTATTTTATTTTTATTATTTGTATTTTTCAGAGCAAACAAAGCTTGACATTTCATTTGAATCATCTGACTAGCAGATGATTTACACGAAATGCCAAGTCTTATTTTCTCTGATTGCCCTCTGCTCTAATACTGCTTAGCGTTTTAAGGGTTAGTGCAGTATTTACCCTAATTATTGCATCACGAAAACATGCCTATATAATGCTGAACCCCTTAAACCAAACTTTTATAATAGTAAAACTGGGGTTGACAGGGGTATACAGTATTTTTCTTATTTCTGCTCAAAAACATAGACTGTGGATATATTCTTACGTTTACCCACAATCTATGTTCTGAGCAGAAATATGAAAAATATCAAAATGTTTATTTGAGAATTTTCATTTTTTGGTTGTAAAATTTTCAGTATATTTGAACAGGCTTGTTTTCGTAATGGAGACTGACGGACCTGAACAAACAGTGCAGACTCATATCAGACGTGGCATCTGATCAGGATCTATACTATTTGTCACTTATTCAGATGTTTAATGTGATGTATGTCACTGGGTAGTAAAATGGACAAGATCAAATTTTAGGACAAGTATGGTAACTATTTGTTTTGTTCCAATATTTAGGGTAAATATTGTCTCAATATTTATGGTAGGTACACTGAGAGAAACCAATCTCATAAACAAACAGTGAAGACTCAGACTAGCCTGGACATCTCATAGGTCAAGGTAAAGAGAGTATTCACACAGGTTGTTATTTCTACTAAGCATGCAGCAATCCAATATCAAAAGCAGACTCAAAAATATTGGCAGAAGACAGAAGACCTATAAACACAAATCTTTAAAGTTCGGATGGACATCTGTGCGGACATATGATGAAAACTGAACAACTTTCTCACAACTTCCAAAGGAAAACATTCAAAAATATGGGGAAAGAAAAAAAAAAGGGCATTTTTTTTTTTTTTTGTTGTTGTTGTTTGGAAATGTTAAAACAAATTAATAAGTCTATGATCTTAACTGGGTCTTTCATGTTTTTAAATAAATATCAGGTTTCAAAGATATGAACAAATTACAACAAATAGTGTATACATATTTATGCACAGGCCAGTTTGGATTTTCACTGCTCATACATAGGATAAAAGTTCTTTCCAAACATCTAATTCCATTATTTTAACGATAATGTTTAAAATAGATTACTGCATACATATAATCATGATTTTTATCTATGTAATTATTATATACCTGGAGCATGTCAAATGAAATGATCTTTTTGAAGCAAATGCAATGTTGCCCAGTCTGAGCAGGTCTCTTTATGATATAAGCCACACCATGCAAAAAGGTGTCTTCTGGTCATATGAGGATAGCAAATGCCCAGATCAGCCTACATCTGCACAGTCTGATCAGGGTATTGCTTGTTAGATTGCAGAATCATTTCATTACGAAAACATGCCTATTCAAATATACTGAAAATTTTAGCACCGAAAATGAAAAAATTCAGATAAAAAATTCTGTTTTTTTTTTTTTTTTTTTTTTTTTTTTCACATTTCTGCTCAAAACATAGATTGTGGGTACTCGTTAGAAGTGCCTGGACTAGGCGGTTCTAACGAGTACCCACAATCTATGTTTTCGAGCAGAAATAAGAAAAATAATGTATACCCCTGTAAACCCCAGTTTTACTATATAAAAGTGGGGTATGAGGGGGTCAAAATTATATAGGTATGTTTTCGTGATGTGGTTCTATATAACAAAGATGGATTGCTCTGACTACAGCTCTACTAGGTGATCTAGATCTATACTGTACACATATTTCCTAGACATTTTTTCTCGTGGCACAGCACTTTAAGGGGAAGGTAATTCTTTCAAAATTGTTTTGTATCCCTTCTAAAAAAGGTTCTTCTCTGAAAGGGAACAGTTTATTTTTCTCCCCTTGAATTCTTCCTCATTAGAGTAGACCCTGTTCCAAAATGGGCTTGGTGTACAGGAAAGCAAACAGAAAGTTTTAAAAGTTGTCTCCCTTTTCAAAAATGCCAGAAAACCTACATCATGAAAACATGCCTGCATAATGTTGACCCCCTTAAACCCCACTTTTATACAGTAAAACTGGGGTTTACAGGGGTATACATTATTTTTCTTATTTCTGCTCAAAAACATAGATTGTGGGTACACATTAGAACTGCCTTGGTGTGGCAGTTCTAATGAGTTACACAATCTTTGTTTTGAGCAGAAATATGAAAAATATCAGAATTTTTATCCAAAAACTTTCAGTTTTTGGTGGTGAAATTTTGAATGTATTTGAATAGGCGTGTTTTCATAAGGGATACACTTTCATAGGAGGTAACTCCGAATTGTTTGTCTCCTTTCCGAAAAAGGGTCTACAATAAAAGGAAAGAATTTGCTCCCCTTGAGAGTAAAGTCTTTCCTTTTAGAATAGATCCTTTTCTAGAAGGGGTTTGGTGTACAAGAAAGCCGACAGAAGTCATAAAAGTTGTCTCCCTTTTCAAAAATGGCAGAAGAGCTACTAAGTGTATTCAGTCTTTTTAAGCAGTCAGCGAAGGCACTCATCAGACTGCACTATCTACATACGCTACAAAGACCCCCTTTTCTGAAGGCATAACATGTTTACAAACAACTAGGGCCCGGTTGTTCAAAGCGTCATTAGCTTAACGAGCTCGTTAAGGGTCATTTCGTTAACTGTTTTAGCGGATTCAATATACAATATTCTGATATTTTTTGCTGAAAAATGTGAGTAACTTTTGCACTGCAAAAGCTACTCACATTTTTTCAGCAAAAAATTTCAGCATATTTGTATATCACTCGATGTAAATTTTAACGAATTGTTAACTAACGACGTCGTTAGCTTTGAACAACTGGGCCCAGGTAATTTGAAGTCATTCAATTCAAATGCCTATTGTTAACATTGTCCTTTGTTAACCTTTAAAATGCCTAACACAAATTGTAGATGACATTCCAAGTTTTATCTTTTTCTTTTTTTTTTTGTTTTCCAAGAAAATTAGACCTGATTTCGTATGAACCATCTGCAAAGCAGATTATACACATGAAATCTCAAGCCTTATTATTTTTTCGAAAAGAAAAAAAAAAAAAAAAATAATAAAATAAACAATAAAAAAGCAAAATATTGTCTGTTGTACTGTGATCAGTACTTTGAGGGTTTACTAAATTATCATGTTGTTTGCAATCAACAATTTCATGTTAATAAGCATATACAATTTCAAACAACATCTATGCCTAATTATAAATTAAATACTTAGGAAGTCATCAAATTAATATTCTAATTTGTGACAAGCAAAAAGGTCCATTACTGGGTATGTAATAAAACAATACTTTGTGACCTCTTGGTGAGCGATTTTCATAATTACACAAAATATCTGGGCCCAGTTGTTCAAAGCTAACGATGTCGTTAGTTAACAATTCGTTAAAATTTACATCGAGTGATACGCAAATATGCTGAAATTTTTTGCTGAATAAATGTGAGTAGCTTTTGCAGTGCAAAAGCTACTCACATTTTTTCAGCAAAAAATATCAGAATATTGTATATTGAATCCGCTAAAACAGTTAACGAAATGACCCTTAACGAGCTCATTAAGCTAACGGCGCTTTGAACAACTGGGCCCTGAACATTATAATCCCTCTCTTTATTACATACCTACAAAAAACGCCTGTCTACAAGTAACTTTACGACAAAAAGACAAAATCTTGTATCACGCTAGTAGCGTTTTCTGATTCTGTATCACCCTTCTCCATGTTTTACCCACCACTTAAAAACCAGTACCGCTGCCGGTACAAATTTAAAATAAGAAATAGAACCATGTTTTGACTGTTCAAAAGTATTCATTACTGTTATTATTGATGAAAAAAATTATTGAATTTATCATTAAATGAACACTTGTTGTTGTTTACTTTTTTGTAGGTATATAATAATACAAACATCATTACTTCATCTTGTGTGATCAAGTCGTTCTTGATGTGATCTGACACAACAGATCAAGTTACCAAAGTCATCACAAAAACATGCCTATATAATTTTGACTCCCTTAATCCCCACTTTTATATAGTAAAACTAGGGTTTACTGGGGTATACATTATTTTTCTTATTTCTGCTCAAAAACATAGATTGTGGGTACTCGTTAGAACCGCCTCGCCGAGGCGGTTCTAACGAGTTCCCACAATCTACGCTATGAGCAGAAATATGAAAAATATCAGTTTTTTATCTGAAAATTTTCTTTTTTTGGCGGTGAAAATTTCTATATATTTGAATAGGCGTGTTTTCGTAATGAATAATGTATATGTATTCAACACTACAATTTTAACAAACACATATGACCTGGCAATGGGTCTAAAATGTGATGGCTGAATGGCAGTGCAGAGCCTACCAAATTGTTCCTTATAAGAGTAGCTGGACCTGGTTCATCATTGTTCGCTCAGGAACTTCTGTCTAAACATTCAGGGTAATATGGTCTTGCCTATACTCCATTTACCCTATTAAGGTATTGGGACAAAGAGGCCTGAGCAAACTGCTGACTCAGATTAGAATAAACGTCAAAAAGATTGCCTTTGGAAACAAAGAACACATAACAGATTAGAAAATGGGAGTCTCGGTTTTATTGAGATTCTTCATAAGCAGTAGTGAAGTTTGCAACACTGCTTACACCCTCTAGTGTATACTCCATTTTCAAAGATACCACAATGGGCCAATTCAAATGAAATTAAATAATCTGCACTAGGAGCCACAGAACATAGAAATTTTAGTTGCTTTTTTTTTTTTTTTTTTTTTTTTTTTGGTTTTGTTTTGTGTTGAGGTGTCACGGCCCAGAAAACCCAAAGGGTCATGTCCAGAGATATCAGTTTATCTAACCACAGGTTTACTTGGCAGGTTTAGTCCTCTATTTAATGTGGTTAACCAGTTTTGTGCACATCCTTTCGTGAGACACTGAGAACTGCCCTTCTTGATTAAGCTGAAAGGACAGAATGACCTAAGAAAATATTTCATGATCAAATCTCCACGAAACAATGTTGCATACCCGGCGGGGGTCGAACCCTCAACCTCCTGATCACCAGTCAGTCAGTCCAACTCAGCCACCAATGCCGGCTCAAATTTTAGCAGGTCTGGTAAGGAGTTAAAGGGAATGGATACACTCCTTAGACTTACCAGTTTGTACAAGAGAGATTTTGTTTGTGTTGACGTTTTACTGTCCAGTCAACCCAATGGGGTCATGTTGAGCGTGGTCAGTTTACCTAACCACACTTTAACTGGGTAGGCTCAGTCCTCTAAACTGTTCATCAGTATTTTGCACATTCTTTTGCCAGAAATACAAGTGAGGTAACTTTCATGATTTCTTATTTGCCCTTCTGTACACCAAGCCCCTTCTGAAAAGGGGTCTGCTCTAAAAGGAAAGAATTTGCTCCCATGGGGAGCAAATTCTTTCCTTTTAGAGCAGACCCCTTTTTAGAATTGAGGCAAAACAGTTTTTGACAGATCTGCCTCTCTTGTTTGTGCTGATATTTTACGGTCCAGTCAACCCAATGGGGTTATGTCGAGCGCTGTCTATCTCCCATGAAGCCTTGAAAGTGTATCAAATCCCCTTAAGATGTTTCAGTATTTACTGTATATACAATATCTAGCTGCTGTAGTGTGTTAGTAGAAACACAGACATGGTCCTTTCAATATCACTGTATTTTTGCTTGGTGTTTTTAGACAAAAGAATTTTGTTCTAAATGACCATATCCTATCCAAAACTGTTCGTCTTTTCTGTTTCTGTGTTTTATGTCAAATATTTACCCTAAAATTAAATTGAAAGCCAAAAATTGATCTGACCTATGCAGTTTCTATAATAATGTGATTCTTTTGTTTTTTAATTTTTATCTGAGAAAATATTTTTTTTTTACTTTTTTGCTGAATTTTAAATACTCATGTTTCATTAACAATATTGTGAAAAGCAGAAAATCTGAACAAATGGAACTTGTTGAAAATCTGCCTCCAAATGACCTATCCTATCGATTTCTGCATAATTTACAGCCATTTTTACTATGGGTAAAAGTGATTTTTTTTTTTTTTTTTTTTTTAAACCAAACTATAGAATATATCTTTTTTTGTGTGCAAATGGTTTTGCATTAGATCATGACAAAAATTTGCAAGTTTACTTCTTCTATGTAAAGTGCTGGTCAAAAAATGACTTTCTGATTGACATCGAAAGCAGAATCAATACACTTTACACAAATGTCCATATATACATACCAATCTACAAACACTGTTCACATGAGTCCCTCCAAACAATGATCTTATACTGTTGATTAACCTCTAGAAATAGGTATCACACCAGCATTTGGCATGAACTAATTCCAGCATTTACTTGTAGAACTGTCTTTTGCTCCACAGAATTTGTTGTTTCAGATTAGAAGCCACAGAACACTGCCTCTGATCTGCTGTTTGCCACTCATCAGGGCTCAGTTGTTCAAAGCATCGTTAGCTTAACAAGCTCTAGTTTAATAAGCTCGTTAGTGGTCAAAATATTAACTCTTCTAGTAAGTACAATATCTAATTCATAGGTATTTTTGCTGAAAAAAAATGTGAGTAGCTTTTGCAAATGCAAAAGCTACTCACATTTTTTCAGCAAAAATATTAGTGTATATGCTATATTCAATGATCAAAGTTTTAACGATACGTTAACAACATCATTAGTTTTGAACAACTCGGCCCTGATTTTTTTTTTAAGATCTCAGATTTAACATCTATCTCTCATTTCTATACTTTCACCACTTTCTGTGAGATGCCCAATCACAAACTGGTGTACTTGCAGCACATACTAACAGTAAATATTCAAATCAACCAGCAAAACCCCTTATTCTGATCAAGGTCTTTGTTATACATCAATACATTCAATTGTATCCAATTATTCAGTAAGCAGACAGCAAAGACCCTGATCAGACTGCACAAACATGTAAGCCCATCTAGGCATTTGCTGTCTGCATATGCACATGTCACTTTTTCACAAGGTGCACGTCATATATATGGTAAATGTCCTAAAATTTTGAACCCTTTATTCCATTTTTTTTTACCTAAATTTTGTGTTTTATGCTGTTGATTCTGAAAGCAAAAACAGTGTAGATCCTGATCAGACTACTACAAGAGCAGTCTGATTTGAGTCTGCACTGTTTGCTTATGACAATATGTCACAAACACTTAGGTTACAAAATTTTAGGATACTTACCGTATTATTAAGCATATTTAATAACAGAAAATAAATACAACAGTAGTGTAAAAATTTGAACACATAAATATATTGGAACACAAGGTGGTATCTACAATTTATATTACAATTAACCCTTAAAACGCCAAGAAAACCTGCATCTGAAAATGTCGTCTGTTTATGTTGTCTGCTGAATATTCTTGCAAACTTTTCAAACCTATTTTTGCATACAGGCAAACAGTGTGGACCCAGATCAGACTGCTCCTGGGAGCAGTCTGATCTGGGTCCACACTGTTTGCAGAAGTGACTTTTAAAATAACCAGCAGAAGACCAAGCAGACGACAATAGTTGTGATTGGCGCTTTAAGGGTTAATTTGGAGATAGGAACAGGAAATCCAAATGAGTCTGTACCCATGTAAACTGTTCAGGGCCTTCGCTGTTGACCTGTGTACTTGGCTACAGTAGATTCTAATCTGACAGATTTCCTGGCTATTTACAGAGCTCCAGATAAGAGTATCCAGATAAATATTTATATTTCTTAAAGGCTCCATATTTCTCAAAATAGACATTTTTATGCAACAAGGGTTTAATAAATTAATATATGGTATTAATACAATCATAAAATGAGTCTTTTGACAGCCTGTAAAATTTCAGTTAGTCTACTGGATCAAAAATGAAATGATTTTTTATTGTATCTCTGAATTAATGTTGGCAACATCAATTCAAAGATGCAATAAAAAAATTGTTTCATTTTTGATCCAGTTCAAGAACAAGAGACTAACTGAAATTTTACAGGCTGTCAGGTGCCACATTTTATGATTATATTAATACCATATATCAATTTATTAAACCATTATTGGATAATAAACTGTCTATTTCTGAGGAATATGGAGCCTTTAAAGAAATTTTATGTTGTGGGTCCTCAGTAGAATCACCTCTCTGAGATGCTTCAAATGAGTATTCATAATATGTGTTTGTGAAAAAAATGAGAAAATTATCAACACGTTTTGGATAAAAAAAAAAAAAAAAAATATAACAGTTTATTTGGTGCAATGTTTTTTTGTTTTCTGCATGCATAAAAAGATTTGTTGTGCACTGTGGGGAAAAAGGCCCTCATGCCTTTATGGGATCAGCGAAGGTCAATATAAGCGTGCGCATCCCTGCAGTCTGATCTTGGCATTCTTTGTTTGTCCGCATGTAATGCAGTGTCCACTGAGTCTGTAAGCCGGCAATGATGCACAGCCTAATCAGCCTGAATTGTCCGCAAAATGCATAAGGGCCCTTTTCATGTGTTGCATATCATTTAGCTTTGTCTGTTGTCCTTCTGGGTATGTGATCCTAATGTGGACACAATATACCTACATATTCAGACAGACAGACCTGAGCACGGAGTGCAGACCCAGATCAGACATGACAAAACACAATGTCTGATCAGTCTAAACAGTCACTCATCAAAAAATTTTAGACACAACCTGGATACCCCTTTTACATAGAGCTATGGTCAAAACGTCTTCTGGTAACAGAAAAAGAAGAGTATCATTTTTATTTTCCATCAAACAGTCTATCCTGAGGAACTACCAGCTACTTCTTCCTTCACTTCTTTCTTTTCCTCTTTTATTTCTTCTTTCATTCCATTTTCTTTCTTTCCTTCCTTTTCAGCAACAGCAAGCAAACTCTTCCTGATTTCTAATCCTATAGCTCGAGCCATTGGAGGAGGAACTGCATTACCAACCTACATGTAGAAACAAGAGAACTCCAGCTATGCAGAAAACAAGGATAGCTATACACACATAAATTGTTCTTATTCTATGAAAACATGACTACATCAAACAAAAGGTTGTCTTTGAATATATACCGTAATTACTGTATATATGGTTACAGTAAAAATTCAATTACTGATGGCTTGTGTACCATGGCTGATTCAAATTCATTTTTGAGTCCCAAAGAATTTCTTTCAATAGCTCTTGAACACAAATATTTTAGGGGTATTTTCAAGAAATTTTCTTATTGATAGTACGCATAAAATCACCTCAGTGAGGTGATTCTAATGGGTACACAACATTATTTTATAGAAGATCAAAAGACAGCCCTGAATAATTCTCATTCACTTCCTGACCTGGTACGCTTTCTCATACTGGGTTAACTCTCTTGGCCTATCAATAATGGTCATAATTACATTTTTAGCAGTGACTTACTGAGATTTGTTAGTGATTATAATCTATAATTCACCGAGCGAATTATTAGGCAATGTTGCTGACGTTGTTGGTAACAACAATAATGAAAGATGATGTTTTGTAGAAATTTGATAAAATCATGGAAATCATCAGACTGTAATTTTCAAGTCCAGCTGTCATTTTTGAGGAAAGACCTGCAACACAAATATAAAGTAAGATTTTCTTGATAATCCAGTTCTATTTTCCTGACATTGTTGCGTCTGTATTTCAAGCACAGGATGATTTTTGCATTAAAGTGTAAACAAGATGGCGACTGATTTTCAAACTAAACCAAGCCTCCTGAAATTCATGCACTGACTGGAACTATTTTGGTAGGAAATCTTAATGGATGAGTGTAAAAATTCAAAGGTAAATTATGAATGAAAATGTTATAAACAATTTGGTTGTTTTGTCTGATAACTGAGAAATAACTCACTTCTGTTCTAAAGTTTGCTTGTAAAAAAACTTATTCGCTTCGCTTGTTTTTTTTACTCCCAAACTTTAGAACACCAATAAATTATTTCTCCATAATCGATCAAAGCAACCAAATGAACTCTACCAAATGAATCTGTTTGTTTTGTTATTCAAAATGGTCATACTGATTTTGTACATGTACAAGCATGTGTCCTGGAGGATCTAGAATCACCTACCTGTCTATGTCTATCCAGAATGGTCCCAAAGAATCGGTATGTGTCTGGGAAACCCTGAGATCTAGCACACTCTCTGACGCTCACCACTCTGTGTTGCTCTGGATGGAGTACACGACCCTACAAGGGTAAAAAGCATTGAATTGTCAAATGTCTGTCAAATATCCATTTCGTACTACAGGATTATCACCTGTTCACAGTCTTATATAAGGCACTTTTTTCAACCAAATAACTCAATTTTTTTCTTATGTCTCCACAAAACATATGTTGGGGGTACTCATTAGAAGTGCCTTTCTGCGACACTTCTAATGAGTACCCACAATATATGTTTTTGTGTTTGTTAATCGGCGAAAAGCCATGTATTAACAAGGCAATTCACAGGCTGTTAATGTACGGATATGCAACTTTCAATATGTTTGTACCGGGGCCACAGATTTGCTGCCGTTATGAGATGTGTACTACCCGGCCCTAGAACAAGCACAGTCCGTGGAAATCACATTCACGAGACATCTGTGAAATGGCAAAACAAAATGGTGCAAGAAATAATGTGAAATGTAGCAAATGTTTTCAGTTTTTATGCAATAATAGTGATCAAACATGGTTTTTCAATGCATTAACATTCCCCAGGTCCCGTGGGAGGTGTTGAAAACTGCGGCCTTCGGCCTCTGTTTTCAACACCTCCCACGGGACCTAGCAAATGTTAATGCATGAAAAACCATGTTTGATCCCAATATTACTAAATACAGTGCAACCTCTTTACAATAGCTACCCTTGGGAAGACAACACACTTGGCTGTCACAGAGAGGTTATATATATGTAGTGAAATTTCACCGTAAGTCTAGATAAGAGTGGGTATCAGGTAAATAGTATTCTTATTCCTCGACAAATATGTTGAGGGTACTCAATAGAAGAGCCCCTCTGAGGTGATTCTAATGCGTACCCACAACATGTTTTTGTTGAGAAATAAGAAAAATAAACTTTTTGGTGGAAAAGAGCACTTTATCAAAAGCTATGTTCACTTTGGGAAATCTGACAACTGGCTACTACAGGGAGGTGGGTGTAGCTGAGGTAAATGTTCCTGGCAGTTCTACTCAAAATTAATTTCATGAATTTAATAACAAATGGTTTTGTTGTTTTTTTTTAAGCAACTACATCAAAGTATGTGTAACATTTTGATATAAATCGCATTGTATCTATTCTCACTGAGACACAACAAAAATCAGATAATATATACAACCCTCAAAAAGTTAAGAATGGTTTTATGTAACATTCAGTGTTAAATTGTCATGTTTTACAATAATGGTGTAATACTCGCAAAGTAGAACAAATCTGACATTCGGAATATATGAACGTGTCAAATGGCTTGATATTTCCATCTCAAATGTATGAAAGGAATTCATTTATCATATGTTCAGTTGTTTTTTTCTTTTGTAGTCTTTTTTTTTTTTTTTTCGTTTAATTTCTTATATACATGTAGGGTTTACATTCAAGTTGATATTGAGAAGTACTTCAGTGCTAACATAAAGTCTACAAACGTTGAGTGCTGCTTATTTAGGCAATGTCTTAATGTTATCTTACCACTGTATTTGCTTTCATAAGTGTCTGTACATATGAAAATTGAAGTTATATACGATTTAAATGAAAGCAGAGCCTAACTTTTGACAAAGTAAACATACCTGTTTTCCCATAGGCTCAGGGTTGGTGACTGTAGTACTGAAGAAACCATCCCACTCCAGTCTACCATAAAGCCCTGCCCAGTGGTTATGTCGGTTCCCTGTATGAGGCAGACACCAGGGTACCAGAGTGTTGAACTGCCGGTCCATAGGATCACAAGTCTTTCCCTCAGCACACTGACAGACACCTCTAAGTTCACCATTACCACCCTTACCATTCCGTTTGTCATTGTGTGTATACCGGCTGAAATATTACACAAATAATTAAGAGCTATTCAAATTAACCTTTAACCTTCTAGATTTAGAATGCAACTCTGTCGAATATTGCTTTGCCTCCCTTCTGAAAGTGGTCTACTTTTAAAAGAAATAATTTGTGTTACCTTGAAGCAAATCTTTCTTTTAAAGACTTTGCTCCCAAGTGGCACAAATTACATGTATTTCCCCTTTAAAGTAGACCCTTAAAGGAGAAATCCTTTTCATTTTAAAGTAGATCTCTTTTCTGAATGGGATTAGTATGCAGAAAAACAACAGGAAGTCACAGAAGTTGTCTCCCCAGCAAAACATTGTGAAACTAGAAATGTGTCTAAAGGACACAGATGCCCCTGTCTGAAAAACTTAAAAGCAAATTACTAATGCCTGAAAAACTTAAAGGCAAATTGCTAGTGCCATCTCAGACGCGGACTGACAGACGAACAGGGTAACACTACATGCCTTTTCTACCATTCTTCGAATAGCGGGGGCATAAAAATCTCACAATTGTATCCATTCACCTTAAATAGCAGTGTATCTTTTTCTGTTTATGGGAAAAACAAGAAAAAAAATATCACTTATTTGGCTATTTTGTTCAAACTTGATTAGATAAAAAAATATGCTTGTTAGAAGGCAGTTTGCATGAAATTTCAATTTGCATGAAATTCAAAATTCTGTCTGCTGAATCATTTACCCTGCATGCTAAGCAGGAAAAAAACACTTGCCAAGAAGATTAATGGCCAAACAAATGGGGTCATTTCACAGGTCATTGGACTTTTACTTTGCTAAACCATTTCTGCACAGGACGTCATGTAATAGCTGATATTATTGAATCAAAATATTTTTTTTTTTTAATTAGGCTAAGTTGTTATTTTCCAGCAATTTAAAGCAGTTAACTTACCCACGTCTCTCACAAGAAAGAGAAGAGGTAGTCATGATATCGTAGAGCACCAGCTGAAAGTTTCAACCAGCTTGTGCTCAACCTTTCCTGTCAATTTTGCAGAATCAGCTGGAACTGGTTTTGTCAACATTCCAGTTAAAAATGCTAATATTTTAAGCATCAAGAAGAAGGAGCAATGCTTGACTAATTTTTTCAGCACTGACAAGATGATCAAATTTAGAAACAGTAGGAAGTTCTATTGCCATGAAGACTATTACATATCAACAATAAATGAATTAAACCTGATTAACTGAAACTGCTAGAATTGGTTATCGTCAACCAATGAAAATTGTTTGGCAGATCATCAGCAAAACAATTCACACCAAATCTTTTTCATTCATCATTCCATTTAAATAAATGATGGAATATTAACACGCAAGAAGATAGAGCTGGACAATCTTTATTTTGTCATCTGCAATTCTTTGGTGCCAAGATCCAAACACTGATAGGAAGTTCAGTTATAGGAAATGTGACAGGGTTACATCAATATTTTTTATCCAACAAAACTGTAGAAATTCTTCAGTTCAGTTATAGGCGATGTGACAGGGCTACATCAATAATATTTTTTATCCAACAAACCTGTAGAAATTCTTTTTAGGAAAGAACAAGGTGTTGACATTCATAATTACCCATGCTTTCATGAAGATTTTGTTTGTGTTGAGGTTTTATGGCCCAGTCAACCCAATAGGGTCATGTCGAGCGCGGTCAGTTTACCTAACCAAACGTTTGACTGAGCAGACTTAGTCCTCTAAGCGGTTAACCAGTATTGTGCACATTCTTTCGCCAGAAACTGACAACTGCCCTTCTTGAATCAGCGGAAGGGAGAGAATGACCGTAGAAAATATTTCATGATCAATCTCCACGAAAGAATGTTGCCGACCTCGGTGGGGGTTGAACCCGCGACCTCCTGGTCTCCATGAAGAAATATAAAAAGTATTAATCTGGAGACATCCAATATAGAAAGCTTATACAATAACAGGATGGTCCAAGATGTTAAACTGGTATGTTGCATTAGGCAAATTTTCTCTTTCAATCAGTAAATTAACTACTTACAGTTTTTTTGACATGGTCCCATCTGACAATCTTATTTCCATATTTGGTAAGTCACGCCAGTCTGAGCCTGGTGCCAAGGGGATATGTTGCATTCTAGCATGTACAAGGGGACTCATGTCTTTACAGATGTGATCACGTAAAATAGGTTGATGCTGTTTGCCTCTAATCTGAAACACAATGTGGTTCACATTATGAGTAAACAGTTCTAGTCAATATAAAATGTAAATGCAAAACTCCTAAGATAATTATAGTTCTTATACCAGCAGATACCTGAAGACGACACCCTTACATCAGCAGATACATGAAGGAGACTCCCATACAAGTCCTCTGAAATTAAGGGGAAGCATATTGCATATGTAGTGCGGCTCCTCATGGTTCTGATGCACCGCACACATTTGGAGGCAGATGATGCATTTACATATTCTTGTATTTTTCAGAGGAATTGTAAAGGAGTTTTTTATGATAATTATAGGATTATTTTCTCCAGTTCTCCATTAAACATGTTGTGGGTACTCATTAGAAGCACCTTGCCAAGGCACTTCTAATGAGTACCCACAACATATGTTTTTATGGAGAACTGGAGAAAAAATATCCCAGAATTATCACCGATACTCTTCCTTAACAAATCCTCCAATTCCTCTTTTTTTTTTTGTTTTTTTCATTTATTGTTTTATTTGCAACCTAGTAAAGGATAAAGGTTTGTATCATATTATGCTGCTATTCCTGTACACTCAACTTTTCAACCAAAAAAAACAATGATATACCGTTATTTTCCACAAAAGGTACACATAGGAAGCACTGTGCCCAACCACTACAAATGAGTACAAACATGTCTTTCTTCCAGAATAAGCAAAATATTTATCTGGATACATGAATTGTCACGAGTTTTTATACCTGCCGACAGATGAAGACATAGATGGCCATATAAGTTTTTGTTTTCTTTAACTCCATGCTGGAACAAGTTTTTTTCTACCTAATCAAGAAAAATTCAAAAGCTAAAAAGAAACCTACAATCTTTGCCGAAGTATATGAGAGTGAAGATCATGCACCAGAATCCAATAGTTTGCTTTCTATTTTAGTATTTTAATCTGTTCATTAGCATAATATGCTAATGAACATATTATGTACATGTATGTGGGGATGATCCATATATGTAGCTCCAGACAAGGTATCATGAAACATTTTTCTTATTTTCAGGGGTTAGAATAGTCGCTAATAATCAGTCCTGAAAATTCAGTCAGATAACTATTAATATATTTCTTATTTCTGAATAAAAACATATGTTGTGGGAACCCATTAGAAGCTCCTCCCCGAGGGGAGGAGCTTCTAATGGATACCCACAATGTATGTTTTTATTGAGAAAGAAAAAAATTATAATGTGAATACTCACTCCTATCTGCAGCTATGCAATTAATAATTAGTTAAATAATTAGTTTTTAAAGTTATTTCAGGCATATATTAACAAAATAACTACAGTCGACTCTCGTTCTCGAATTCCAAGGGACTCTCTGAAATGCTTCGAGATATCCTTACTTAGACATATCAGACTTGCAGAACTGAGGAAAAACTAATTTGATTATCCACATTTAACAAATATATGTGTAATTGGACTCTTCAAGTTAGAGATACATTGAAAATATTGTGGAAAAGAGGAGAAATAGCTCCTTAGGAGCAATTTCTCTTTTCAACAATATTTTTTACATGCTGCTAGATTTTCATGTTCAGGCAGGGAACAGATTTTCACTTCGAGATAAGCGGTTATTCGAGATAAGCGAGTTTGAGATAGCGAGAGTCAACTGTACTTTTGTCACTAAAAGAATGGTCTTGTGAACCCTTGTAAGGGAAATTTCATGTTTTAAATAAAAGTTCTCAATCCCGAAATCAGGATTAATCCTGGAATTTCCCATCCCTTATTTCTCCATGAAAATGCATTTGTGGGCACTCATTAGAAGTGCCCCAGTGAGGTACTTCTAATAAGTACCTGCAAATATGTTTTCATAGAGGAATAAGAAAAATATCAACACTTTTTGGTTGAAAAAAAAAAAAAGCGAATTATCTGGACCTATGGTGATATCCATTTTTTTGACAAGCTAGTGACTTACCAGTCTCTGGAAGTGAGATAGTGGGTCTCCATTGTAAGACATTTCTTCTGCTTTTGCTCCATTTTTTATCTCTGGAAGGTCTGACATTGTGTCCCTAACTGTGATTGTTCTAAATGGGGCAGAGTCCATTCTTGTTATATTAGAGAGAAACTGAAATTGTAAACAAAATAGTACTCCTTTTTCTTATTGTTTGGATGTCCAGAGAAAAGAAGATTCAGAGTGGAAACAAAGCTAAAATATGGGGAAATGATACACTAGGGAAATGTAAAAAAATGCATTTCCTCCCTTCTGAAAAAGAGGTCAACATTAACAGAAAAGGATGTGCTCCCTCTGTAAGTGCATTGATTCCTTTTAAAGAAGACCCTTTGCTAGTGTGCAGGAATGCTAATAGGAAGTCATACAAGTTTTTAGGGACTGAAATTCAGATGTGGAGCTTGCACTGGAAGATGAAAAACATTAGGCTATTTTGGAGACATTAAAATAGCCATATGTTTTTCATCATCCAGTGAAAGTTCAAAATCTGTATTTCAGTTCTTATGTTTATATTTTATATAATCAATCCATTATCAGCTCTTATCTTACATTTAAATTCACTTAGTTTCCTAATATTTGTAATTAAATTTCAATTAACGGAGGCCTTGGAATAGCCCGGCAGCAGATCGACGTTTAACACCATGGAGATATGTTACCAACGTCGTGCAAAACGTGACCATACAAACGTATGTAAACAATAAACATTACAGGTAGATGCTCACATAACCCCGCCTTAATGTATGGCCTTGGTCACGTGATAGCTCAATGTTTTGCATCGAGAAATAAACTGCAACAAGAATGTATGCTTTACTGTAGACAATTGCATTTAAAATGTAAATATTCTCTCTTGTAAACAATCATGGAACATCTACTAAGTGTATCCAGTCCCCGTCAAATCTTAATTCTTTGTATGCTGGGTAATTTTGCATGCTTTTTCGTCATCTGTGGATTTTTTTTTTTTTTTTTAAATTAACTTTTTCAAAAAAATCTTTCAGGAATACCATTAGAGTGTCAAAAAGTTTGCATCCAGATCAGGCCTGACATTTTGTCAGGCCTGATCTGGGTCCAAACTGCTTGCAAAGGTTATCAGCAGATTCAACAAAAATCACCACTAGCAGGGACTGAGTTAATACTGAAAATGGCACATTACTGCATCTGCTTCAGTCTGCTGTTACCGTTAAATGGAGATAATTCGCATGAAACGTCAAATCCTGTTTTCTAGGAAATAGAAGAAAAATCATCAATTTGTGGTCTCCTGAATTGACCCAGCAGATAAGGGTTTGGTACAATGGGCATTTTACCTCCTGATTTGAAGATTAATGCCAAAATACAGATCTTCAATGCTTAATGCTACAAGTACCGAGCCATTCTCTTTTTCTTTTCTTTTTTGTCTTTTTTCAGAGAAAATAAGGCTTGGCATTTCATGTGAATTGTCTGCCTAGCAGACAATTCACATGAAATGCCAAGCCTTATTTTCTCTGGGAAAAAAAAAATTCTAAAAAGAATCTGGATGTCATCTGCTGCATTTGTCATTGGCACTTTAAGGGTTAAAGCCTTCTTTATCTAATGTACATTGTTTGCAGAAGAGGTTCATAAAGAAAAACTGTCCCTGGGAATAGATATTGGCAGTCTAAAATTCGGATATACATGAATCATCAAATAGCAAAATAAGCTACTCTATCATTTTCCTGTTAAATGTAAAGTTCACTGGAAGTGCTCACTCCCCACACCCCCTCCCCCTTGGTTTTATTTCATTGCTGAAATCCAAAATCTCATTGAGTACTTTTACCCACTTAGCTGCCATGTCAATGCTAACAATCCTTTACTACCTCTTATCTGGAGCTCTGGCCAGCCACAAACAAAATTCACAACAGCAGTGCTTTAGATAAGATTTTAAGCAATTAAGATATTTTGGGCTATTTTTACCCACCCATTTCTCATTGAATTGGGTATCAGGATTTTTCATTTGGGTACCCTGTTTTGTTAATGGGTGCATGAAATACTGGTATTTGGGTAGTTACTGCCTAGCAGACAATTCACATGAAATGCCAAGCCTTATTTTCTCTGGGAAAAAAAAAATTCTAAAAAGAATCTGGATGTCATCTGCTGCATTTGTCATTGGCACTTTAAGGGTTAAAGCCTTCTTTATCTAATGTACATTGTTTGCAGAAGAGGTTCATAAAGAAAAACTGTCCCTGGGAATAGATATTGGCAGTCTAAAATTCGGATATACATGAATCATCAAATAGCAAAATAAGCTACTCTATCATTTTCCTGTTAAATGTAAAGTTCACTGGAAGTGCTCACTCCCCACACCCCCTCCCCCTTGGTTTTATTTCATTGCTGAAATCCAAAATCTCATTGAGTACTTTTACCCACTTAGCTGCCATGTCAATGCTAACAATCCTTTACTACCTCTTATCTGGAGCTCTGGCCAGCCACAAACAAAATTCACAACAGCAGTGCTTTAGATAAGATTTTAAGCAATTAAGATATTTTGGGCTATTTTTACCCACCCATTTCTCATTGAATTGGGTATCAGGATTTTTCATTTGGGTACCCTGTTTTGTTAATGGGTGCATGAAATACTGGTATTTGGGTAGTTACCAATAAGTTTAATTTTAAGTTTAATTAGGTAAATACCCCAAAAAGCAGCTTATCTAAGTTGTGGGTTCATCTTTTTAATAACTGATGACAGCTCAGATGTCTATGTCTGTTCAATAATTTTATTGTAATATTTAACTGGTGTACTTCAATGTACATTTGTGTTGAGGTTTTACGGCCCAGTCAACCCAACGGGGTCATGTCAAGCACGGTCAGTTTACCTAACCACAAGTTTACTGGGCAGGCTTAGTCCTCTAAGCAGTTAACCAGTATTGTGCACATTCTTTCGCCAGAAACTGACAACTGCCCTTCTTGAATCAGCGGAAGGGAGCGAATGACCATGCAAGTTGCAAGGGCCAAACTAGACAAGAACTTACCAGCTCATTTACATGCCAAGTATCATCCTGGGTGTTTAGCCAAGTCATCTTCTCATCACTACCCATCAAGTAAAATACAGTAAAACCTCGATGACTTAACACCGATGACTTGTTTACCTTGGATGATTCATACTTGTTTTTTTTTGAGTCACTATGAAATTTTTCCAATAGCTCAAGAAAACAAATATTTAAGGGGAATTTTCTCATCTTATGAAATTGAATGTTGTGTGTACTCATTAATATTGCCTCAATGAGGCAATTCTAATGAGTAAACTCAACAATCCATTGTATAGAAGATCAAATAGACTTCCCTAAATTATCACCATTTGCTTATTGACCTGGCGCTATGATTAACCCTCAGTGATTTGAACTACCCTTGTCTCGAACAAGTTTCTATGGTCCCAAAGATTTTGAGCCATTGAAGTTCGACTGTACTGAACTGTATTGCAGAAAAAGCTGGTTTCCCATACTGGAATTCATTTACCTTTTTGTCATCCACCATTACAGTTAGCTGCATCGCTCTTGGTGCAAACACATGGAGTGGTTCTGGGTAAAGAGGTAACTTCTCCCCGGGGGCAGCTGCTAAGATGATCGCTCTGGAGAAATAACAAGAAAATATGACTTTATGTTGTTGCTGTTGTTTTTTTGTTTTTTTATGAACAGTACTGACATTTCTCTTCACATAACCAATGTCATGTGGTGCAAATTCATTTGCATAATGTAGGTGTGGCAATTCTAATTAGCAAACACAAAATATATAGTAATTATTATGGAGAAATAAGATAAAAATACTTCTGTAAATTTTTTTCTTTTGTAGGAAATGGGCCATGCAAAAAATTGTTCAACATTTAACACTTTAATAACACTCTGGGTAAAATTTTCAGCAGATAGCATTTTGAAATAGTTTTCTTATTTTTCCAAGGAAACAGGATGGCATTCCATGCAAAAAGACAATTTGCAAGAAATGTCAAATCCTGTTTCCTGGTAAAAATAAGAAACTTATTTTTCCAAAGATACTGGATTTGACATTTCATGTAAATTGTCTACAGTGGAGACAATTTGCAAGAAATTTCAAATCCTGTTTCCTGGGAAAATAAGTAAAATATCATCATTTTTATGTCTGCTGAATTAGCCCTGAGAGTAGTACAGGTTAAAGCACTGATCACAAATACAGCTGACTACACTCTGTAATGTTTTTTTGGGGGGAGTGTTCATTGCTCTCTATGGTGATTCCTTTTAGAATCTATTGATAAATTTAACGACGGGCAGTGTAAGGCATTATGGTATCCAAATACATGTACGTATTTGATCTAATTACCGCAGCGTGCGCTTAGGTTTTTCAAAATTACTGGGAAAACTAGAGAGTAAATATGTATCACCCTATACTAAGGGTACACTTAAAAAAGATCAGCAAAGGACTTAGCATAGGATGTTTTTGTGTGTGTGCTTTTCTGACTTTCTTTATTAAAGCATATGCTGTGGGTACTCATTTGAATTGCATCTATGATGCAATTCAAATGGATGCCCACAACATATGCCTTTATAAAGTAGACAAAAAGTACACTTGCTGTAACCTGAAGACTACTGAATTGCTTGACTGTGCATTTATAGGGATAAATGCGGTAATTAGATCGAATACAGTATTAAGGGAAAAGAGGTAAGATGTTCTATTACTTTAGTGTCACTTGTTGTATGTTTTCAACAGCCATAGCAATTTTACTGAACAACTAGAAATTGTGTTTGTAAAACAGTATGCCCCCAACCATATGCTTGCCTCGAAAGATAATACAAGGTAAAACTGGTCCAATCTACAAAGGGCCGTAACTCCTGAAACGTTTTTTTTTAGAATTTATTCAGGAGTTAACCAAATCATCTTCTCATCACTACCCATCAATTCATCAAGTTATGAGGCTCTAGCTCCAACAGTTTTTCAGATATTTTGCTGACAAGGGAAATGCCCAAATTTACAAATGGTTACTACTCATGCCCAGAAGCAATAGGCCCCTCCAACTTCCTTCTCATCACTACCAATCTATTTATCAAGCTATGAGGCTCTAGCTACAATAGTATTTGAGATATTTTGCTGGCAAGGGAAAATGCCCAAATTTACAAATGGATACTACTCATGCCCAGAAGCAATAGGCGACTCCAACTTCCTTCTCATCACTACCAATCTATTTATCAAGCTATGAGGCTCTAGCTACAATAGTTTTTTAGATATTTTGCTGACAAGGGAAAATGCTCAAACTTACACAGGGACATTACTCATGTCCAGAAGCAATAGGCGGCTACAACTTCCTTCTCATCACTACCAATCTATTTATCAAGGTATGTGGCTCAGGCTCCGACAGTATTCGAGATATTTTGCTGACAAGGAAAAATGCCCAAATTAACAAAGAGCCATTTCTCTTCAAATATTTTTCAGAATTTATTCAAAAGTTAACCAGGTCATCTACTCATCATTACCAATCAATTCACCTAGTTTCAAGGCTCTAGCTCCAACAGATATTTTGCTGACAAGAGATATTTTGCTGACAAGGCAAAAATGGCCAAAATTACAGAGCCATAACTCATGAAGTATTTTCAGAATTTATTCAAAAGTTAATCAGGTCATCTACTCATCACTACCAATCTATTCATCAAGTTTCAAGGCTCTAGCTTCAATAGTTTTTGAGATATTTTGCTGACAAGGGAAAAATGCCCAAATTTACAAAGGGCCATTACTCATGAAGTATTTTTCAGAATTCAAAAGGTAATCAGGTCATCTACTCATCACTACCAATCTTTCAAGGCTCTAGCTTCAACATTTTTTTAGATATTTTGCTGACAAGGGAAAAATTCCCAAATTTACAAAGGGCCATTTTTCAGAATTTATTCAAAAGTTAATCAGGTCATCTACTCATCATTTCCAATCTATTTACCAAGTCTCAAGGCTCTAGCTCCAACAGTTTTTGAGAGATTTTGCTGACAAGGGGAAAATGCCTGAAACTAATAAAAAAAGGCAATAACTCAAGGAGTATTTTTTCAGAATTTATTCAAAGTAATCAGGTCCAATCAATTCATTGTTTCAAGGCTCTAGCTCCAATTGTTTTTGAAATATTTTGCTGACAAGGTAAAAATCCCACAATTACAAAGGGCCATAACTCAAGAAGTATTTTTCAGAATTTGTTCAAAAATTAATCAGGTCCTCTACTCATCACTTCCAGTCTATTCATCAAGTTTCAAGGCTCCAGCTGCAATAGTTTTTTAAATATTCTGCTAACAATATTGCATCCATATTTTTTCAAAGGGCAACAACTCAGGAAAGGGGCATAATACTGTTGAGAAAAAAAAAAAAGTGTCATCTATTTTTTCATGAGGAATCCATATAAGAAATTTCAAAACAGTAGCATGCCTGTGTCTAAAGTTATGCTATGCATCAAAAAGCGTGACGAACGGAACAGATGGACAAATGAACGTCCCAGAAGCAATATGCACCTCCATCTTCTTTGAAGCTGGGGGCATAATTACAATGTATGTTTTGGTACAAAAAATCCCTTCATTTGGTACCATACATCCATGCCATGGCTAATGCCAACATTTGACAAATACAAATGATGATTTAGTCCCTTTCAACATTACTTAGGTTATATCGATATGGTGGATAGGTTATAATGGAGGGCTCTGTGCAATGAAATGCTGTACAGTCATGATCTGGATTTCAGTCGGATTAGAAGCCGAGACCTTGTGATCTGAAGTTGGAAGCACTAACTATTCGGCCACAGGGCTATATCCATATCTGCCTACATCCACTTGTAAGAGATAAATGATTACAAAACTTACCGCCTTCTAGTCTGTGCCACCCCATAGCTGCCAGCTTGTAACACTCCGAAGGTACACTGATACCCCATCTGTATCAGACATCTTAGAGCCAACTTTAACACCATACTCCTCTTGTAGGATACAAAGTTACGAACATTTTCCAGCAAGAAATACCGAGGGCGGTAATAATCACAGTAACTGAGGTAGGAGACTACCAGAGAATTCTGAAAGGGAAACAGCTCTTTTACTGACAGAATATTTGTTATGGAAGAGTATCTGATGATAATTCAGAGATAATTTCTCCAGTTCTCCATAAAATGGTATGTTGTGGGTACTCATTGGAAGTGCCTCTGTGAGGCACTTCTCTTCTAATGAGTACCCAAAATATATGTTTACATCGACTGGAGAAGATCATCCCAGAATCACTGCCAAATATCCCTCCTTTATATAACAAGTCCTCTGTATTTAACTAAGTAATTTGACTGACTGCCAAGGTATTACAAATATCAGGGATGAAGCTCGAGCAACACTTCTGATGAAAATTTTCTTGGTTTTATGAAGAATTTCTAAAACTTTATTGCAGCTTACAAGAGGAAAGATACCTTCCTTTGAAAATGTCGGCAAAATATCTAGATATATGGAGTCCCCTTAAACTAAGACAGTTTGGTCATCAGTGACTTCAATTATCATACAGATTGTTATGACACAAACAAATGAATACTCTATTTTACAAGTAGAAAATGCTGGAAAAAAATGCTGTTTCACTTCATAAACTGGAAATAAGTTTAGGAGACTGGATACACATGGTTTTGTATGTGTTGATGTTTTACGGACCAGTCAACCCAATTGGGTCATGGTGAGCGCGATGTTTATCTAACCACACCTTTACTGGGCAGGCTAAGTCCTCTAAGTGGTTAACCAGTATTGTGCACATTCTTTCACCAGAAACTGACAATTGCCTTTCTTGAAGGAGCAGAAGGTAGAGAATGACCGTAGAAAATATTTCATGATCAATTTCCACGAAAGAATGTTGCCAACCTGGTGGGGGTCACACCCCTAACCTTCTGATCACCAGTCAGATGTGCATCTAACTGAGCCACTGAAGCCATACATGGTACTTTTTCTGCCATTTTTACCAGAGAAACAACTTTTGTGACTTCCTCTTGGCTTTCCTGCAAACCAATCCCCTTCTGAAAGAAGTCTACTTTAAAGTGTTATATAACAGGGTGTTCAATTGTTTTAAACAACATGTTTACTATGTTTCCATAAATAGCTTTATTTACTATGTTTCCAAAAATAACTTTCTGGAATGTTCAACATGTTTACAATAACATGATGTTTACAGCCTTGATTCTGGACTGAGTTATTTTTGGCATGTCATGGAAGATTTAGAAGTTTCCTGAAGGAACCTAGAAAATAAGAGATGCTTGTAGTAAATTCTTTTTCTAGAACGTTCTCTGATATTATATAAGGAGAGAAGAATTTCATCTGGGCATCTTTGTATACTTTCACTGGAAATTATTCTATACTGGATTACTTTACTATTTTATTCATTCTGGACTTAAATTCTGAATTCAGGAACTTTAAATTGTGGGATCAGAAACTGATATTGAAAGGATTTGTTTTATAAATTCTTGTGGATTAATTTTGAGGGACTTTGTGACATAAACTTGAAAGGTACTGTTCACTTACATTCTTTTGTTTTGAATCTTATCTTATTTTTTGTGAATAAATATTGTTAATAATTTAAAGCTTGTTGCTGGTTTCACTTTCATTTCTTTCTCGTTACGCCTGGCTCGTAACAAAAGGAAAGAATTTGCTCCCTTGGGAGCAAATTCTTTCCTTTTAGAGTAGACCCTTTCGGATCTTTCCTTTTAGAGAAGACCTCTTTCAGAAGAGAAACAAAACATTTTTACACAGCTATATCCCCTGTAAGTGTACCAATTGTCTATAGTTACCTTAAATTTGGAGTATTCCCTGGAATTAAATCTGTTCATACCACTGAAGCCCTGACATGGTGGTCCACCACACAGTAGCTCCACATCCCCTTTCTGAGGTAACTTCTGGCCAATATTGTCTGTCTTTTCTCCCTGGAACAGAAAAACAAAGAAAACCAATATTTTATCCCAAGCTCTAGACAGAAAAAGAGTTATTATATTTTATCCAAAATTTTCTGACTACCAAACTCCTTACCGCCATATGAAGTCTATGTCCTTGATCTCAAGGACAACAAGGGGCTTGAGCTGATTAAACAACATTAAAGTCATCCAGCCAGTCAGAATATGTTTAAAATCAAACTAAATTACTTTTCCATGAAAATAAGTCCTATGCAAGGGAAAAGGGGTCTTCTGGTTATTTGGAACCAGCAAAACTAGAACTATTTCTTAAGTTAATTCAGTCTTTGTTCCCTTATCATTAACTGAAGTTATTTAATATAAAGATCAAATGACAAAACTTTAAAATGACAAAGTGCAGAGGGCAACCCTGCTTAGAATTAAAAAAAATAAAACACTGCTTCTCAATAAGCTGACCATTCCAGTGAAGATTTATGAAAATCTAACAAGAACAAAATTGTAGAACTCGAAGTACATGGACTTCACTCCACACTCAAACAGATCAATCCTCTTAGCTCCAGATGAGGTGCTTTTTTGACAACAGAAAAATACTGATAATTGTCTTTTTCCATCACTAAAAGATACCTGAAGGTACCCATTAGAAGCGCCACATCAAGGCACTTCTAATGTGTAACCACAACGTATGTTTTCATGACCCCACAACATATGTTTTCTTGAAGAAATAAGAAAAATTGTTTGTTTGTGTCGAGGTTTTATGGCCCAGTCAACCCAATGGGGTCATGTGGAGCACAGTCAGTTTACCTAACTACACTTTTACTGGGCAGGCTTAGTCCTCTAAGCCATTAACTAGTATTGGGCACATTCTTTTGCCAGAAAATAACAACTGCCCTTCTTGAATAAGCAGAAGGGAGAGAATGACTGTAGAAAGTTTTTCATCATCAATCTCCACAAAAGAATGTTGTCAACCCGGCGGGGATCAAACCTGCAACCTCCTGATCACCAGTTGGCCGCGCATCCAACTCAGCCATCTAGGCTGGCAAAGAATACTGAGAAAACTATTATATGGATACCCCTCTGATATGGAGCTATCATTCCTTCTCAAAGTTCAACTTAGGAGGAGCAAATAAACTTCCAACAAGAATACAATACAGTGAACCCTGGCTAGAACGACAACATTTGTTCTCAAAGACGTTGCCATTAAAAGGAATTTGCTGTTGTACAGAATCCTTAATGGACAGAATGATATGTAAGAAAGGCATTGTTTTATCCTTATTTCTTCATACAACATGATTTGGATATTTGTTAGAATTGCCTCACTGAGGCAATTCTAACAAATATCCAAAACATATGTTGCTTGAAGTTTTAATGCAATATTCTTGTATAAGTTTTCATTAACTGTCACCTCTTCACATTACGAAAACAAGCCTATTCAAATATACTGAATATTTTGCCATAAAAAATATAAACAAATTGGATAAAAAATTCTGATATTTTTCATATTTCTGCTCAAAACATAGATTGTGGGTACACGTTAGAGGCAGTTCTAATGAGTACCCACAATCTATGTTTTTGAGCAGAAATAAGAAAAATAATGTATACCCTTGTAAACCCCAGTTTTACTATATAAAAGTGGGGTTTAAGGGGGTCAAAATTCTATAGGTATGTTTTTGTGATGAGCTAAGGTTTTGTGACATAAAAATTGTCATTACAACAAATTTTGTCGTTGTATTGAGTGTCGGTATAAAGAGGGTTGATTGTACTGACTTACATCCATGACTAGCTTCAAGAGTAAGTTACAATCTTCACTAAACACTGTACTGCCTGGGTTGTTTAATCTAAATGCCTGCGCGGCTGGCTCTTCTTTCTCAATGGCCCAGCGAGACTCTGCTATACCAGCCTGATGGAAACCTTCGGACAGACCTGGAGGAAACATTGGGATACACCATTAGAATGACACCTTAACCCATTTATGCCTAATGTCCCAGGAAAAGGGACAGACAAATCAGAAACTGTAAAACACTGCATCTAATCAGGGTCTAATATAGAAATTTTAATAATAAATTATAATACAGCCAAATCAAATTCGAATTGGCAGGGACAAGAAGATTCCCTTCATATTACCTGTACTTCAAATGTCCAAAATCGATAATTTTTGGAGATGTTCTGAAAATTGCTTTTGATATCATTATTTGACCAGGTTGGTTTTTCAGTGACATATACAGAGTCAGTTTAAGCATTAAAAATGATGAGCAACCTAAAATCCAATCTCATCTTCCTTTATGCTTGACAGATATATGTCAAGCAGAAAAAGAATTTACAACTGTATTTATACCCATCAACAACTGCGAAAAAGGAAGTTAAATGTAAAACTAGTAATTTTTTATTGACAAATTAATTTAACAATACAAATATGGTCAGTTGGCAAAGATTTCTAACTGGCTGCAAAATATTAGGCTGCTACAGATATGAGTGGGGCCAATCACACATTTTAGTCCATTCTGTGTCACATTTTGCTCTTTCTACTTTCACTCTCCACTGTTTTTAAATTCTTGGAAAGACAGTCTTTTTTCAGTATTCAGGATCATTTTTTTTGCCTAACAGCTACACACTGCTCTAATGTGTTTACATGCTACGTGTAAATATTCCAACTTTATTGACACCATTTACTCAACTAAGGATGGTCACCTGTTAAAGAAAACAGTTAATCTGGTTTCAATTACTTGTTAACACTAAACCTATATGCGTGCAGTCACTCTGATGTGCAGCAACTGATGTTGCCGCACCAGCGCCAGTAAAGAAAGCAAGAACATCATGTGTGACCTTGATGCAAACTGACTTCCAATTTACTGGACTTTTTTTAAAGGAATTCCTTTGACTGGGACCAACGATTTTATTTGAAAAACTGATTTTTTTGAATAATTGAAATTTGAAAAATCTGGTTGTTGTTTTGTTGAGGTTTTACGGCCCAGTCAACCCAATGGGGTCATGTCGAGCGCGGTCAGTTAGTTTCGAAAATACATTCGAATCCTCCAGTTTCTACTGTACTAAAAATAGAACCAGACATCCCTTTAACTGGAAAAGAACCTGTACAAAGAGAGAGGCAGAACAGTCCACTATGCACAAATGGGATAAAGGGTAACCAGGTTCCAGACCAACCTGCCCATCTATGCTGTCTCATCACTCCAGACAAGGTGATAATTGTTACTGCTCCAGAATACGGATGTTCTTTTTTTCTCCAATAAATCATGCTGTGGCCAATCATTCGAAGCACCTCGGCAAGCACACATTTTCATAGAGATGAAAAATATCAGAACTTTTTTGGCTGAAAATTATACCATATCTAGAGGCATGACTTACCTTAAACTTTAAATATAGTCATTACTTTAAACCTTGTCCTGCTGAATAAAGATGCCATGCCCACTTCTAATTTTCAGCCAATCAGATTACTTGATCCAGATTATTGCTACAAATTGACATATTTAATGGCAAACCTTGCAGATCCAGATCAGTTGGCTTCTTCAGAAGCCAACTGATCTGGATCTACAGTTTGCAAAGACAGGGTTTATCCGGGTTCAACAGGACAAGGGTTAAACCAGTCCAATTGACAATTGGACCATGTGTCTAAAAATGTAAAAAGTGCTGGCAGAAGCAATTATGGGACATTGTGTTTGCTAAGGCATGCCTGTCATAATACTTAGGGTAAACAGGAAGTTCAGATAGCTAAACCCAATTTCAAGTACAATGGCATATGACAGAATTTGGTGTGATCTTCCTTGTTCCTCCAATAAGGATCACAAGTAACAACAAAATGTTCTGATTGTTACGCTGAATATTTTATATGTATAAATGCATTGTATTTTTTTTTAATAATAATGATTAATGGTTGATTGGATTGGAGTTTAATGATCCTGTCAACACTATTAACCCTTGTCCTGCTGAACCCGGATATACCCTGTCTTTGCAAACAGTGTAGATCCAGATCAGTTGGCTTCTGAAGAAGCCAACTGATCTGGATCTGCGCTGTTTGTCATTCAGTATATGAATTTATATCAACAACCTGGATCAAGTAATTTGATTGGCTGAAAGTTGGACATGGGCATGGCATCTTAATTTATTCAGCAGGACAAGGGTTAAGGTCATGTCGAGCCGGTCAGTTTACCTAACCACACTTTTCCTGGGCTCGCTTAGTCCTGGAAGCTGTCAGTACTCATGCAAATTCTTTCGCCAGAAACTGACAACTGCTGTTCTTGAATCAGCGGAAGGGAGAGAATGACTGTTCTTGAATCAGCGGAAGGGAGAGAATGACTGTTCTTGAATCAGCGGAAGGGAGAGAATGACCACAGAAAATATTTCACTATCAAATGATTAAACAGACTTTTACATTTATCAACCGCCAGGCATATTTTTAACCGAAAAGTATTGAAATATTTCTTGCTTCTTCACCAAAAACGTATGTTGTAGGTATCCATTAGATTCACCTCATCTTTGTGGAGAAGTAAGGAAAAAGTATTTGTTTGCATACCCCTCTTGTCTGGCGCTATGCAACATAATGTGCCAGCCCTCAATCATTCTTGCAAACAACCTTTACCAAAGGAATCGTTCAGAAGTATTTGGTGATAATTATGGGATAACTTTCTCCAGTTCTCAATAAAAACATATGATGTGGGTACTCATTAGAAGTGAGGCGCTTCTATTGAGTACCCAACACATGTTTTTATGGAGAAATAAGAAAAATTATCCCAGAATTATCACCTAACACTTCTCCTTAACAATTCCTGTCTTTACCACTCTCTGGATTGATTCCACAAACTGCAAATTATTTTTTCCTTATTTTTGCCAGAAAAAAATCTGACATTTAAATGCAAATCGTCTCCTAAGGAGACTGTCTCCTGAGAAAAACAATATGCATGAAATGTCAAAATCTATTTTCTGGGAAAAGTAAGAAAATATGTCAAAATGTTGTCTGCTGAAATTTTTACCCAGCATGTTTATTGGTAAAGGATATCCTAAGGATGCTTGATAATTTGGCTAAGTGACCCTGAGGTAACACTTACCACCACATCCAGCAAATACATCAAGTGATCTCAGTCGTCTTATCTCCGTCTTGTTCTCGGTCTCTGTCTCAACAGGTGAAGAACTTTTTCCCTTTCCTTTGCCCTTGCCTTTACCTTTACCCTGTATTAAAAATTTCAAAAGTTAATTTCTATTTGTCTGCTACATGTAAAACACAGCAGAAAACACACTCCCAAGACAACATATGTTTAGGGTATACATTATAACTGCAATTCTAATGTGCAGTAACAATGTATGTTTCCATAAATAAGAAAAGTCTTACCTACAGTCAAGATAAATTTACTTTTACCTGTAAAGTGGACATGGCACCGCAATGGAAATATACTTTTAGATCATCCCAAAGGCAATTTAACTGAAATTTTCAGGGTTATTTCATTTGTTAAAGAATGGATGAAGGCACATCCACAGTTTTTTAAGTTTTCTTTGTTTGTTATTTCCTTTTTTTTTTTTTTTTTAGATGGGAGTTTTAAGTCAACATTGTTATGTTAAGGTCATGTTGAGTCAGTCAGTTACCTAATCTTCCTTTTTCTCAGGCAGACTTAGTCCTCTAAGCAAGTACTCCACATACCTTATGCAGTAACCAACAACTGACCTTTTTGAACCAATGGAAGAAGAGAATGACCGTAGAAATGATTTCATGTTCAATCTCTACAAAAGTTGCTGGGATTCTAAATTGCGACTCCTGCATCTAAATTTTAATATAGGGAAAATCAGCCCAACCCCTCATGGCCATGTTTTATAACAATTAGACATGGCTTGAACAACTATTTAGAGGGTCACTCAAGGAGCATAACTGCCAATTTCTGACAATAAGATTTTCAAAGCCTTCTACAGAAGGGGAAATAGGCCCTGCCCTCTGGTGGCAATACTTTTATTACATAACCATACGGCATGTAAAAACTTGTCCTTAGGCATGCTTGAATACTTCAATGTAAATTGTGTTACCTTTCCTTTTGATCCCATCAATCTTGCTTTCACAGGAGGTTCCTCAAATGTCTTTGTCTCTGTGTTGTAAGCCTGCAAACAGACACAAAACTAGACTTCACAGTTCCACCTATGACAAACAAGCTGACCATCCAACATGTGTAATCCATCATAGAACCAGATAAGAAGGGTATCCTGGTATGTATTTTTTCTTACCATCTTTACCCTTTGTATTCTGCCACCTCAACTCCTTACTTTACTTGTTCTAAAATTTGAACAAGTACAATTTACTATACGATGTTGTGTCTAACAAGAGCTCTGCCAAGCGGGGTATTATACGCCCGTGGCAAGTAATAAGATGCAGCACATTAACTGGCTCCTGTATAATTCAGTGCTCCGGATATAAAATTTAAGTGGAATTACAAAAAAAAAAAAAAAAAAAAAAAAAAAAAAAAAAAATTCATTAGGACATAATCTCTGTTGATATTTGGTGAACTGTAACCTAAGGGTCCAAGCTGGCCCAGAAATTAAGGGAGAGGTGACTTCTCCCTCCTGTGAAAATAGGGAGAAGTTTGCTGCTTCTAGGGAGAAGTGCTTTCTGATGGAGGACACACCACAGAAGCATGGCTATATTATAAGCTCATATGAGCCTTTGGCACACTATTACTTCTAAACAATATGCTGTGAAAAGTTTACAAAAACTTTCAAAGGGGCATAAATCTGCAAATATATGGTGCACTGTAACCTCAAAATAATGTGCTGTTCCACATCATCGTGTAACTATTTATGAAGTTTCAGCTTGATCGGGTGTAAACTGTAACCTTGAAATAATATGCGCTGCTCCCCATCATGGTCTTACTATAAATCAAGTTTCAGCTTGATTGGATGTAAACTGTAGAAGGATTTAGCCATAAACTAACAAGAGCTGTCGGAGGACAGCGAGCTCGCCTGCTGGGTACATTTTATATTGTAACATTTTTATCATTAAGCCATATAATATAGGTCACACTGACCTAGATGTATTTGTATGTAAATCATTTTGTCACATAGATATAATAATCCAGGTATGACAATTCTCCATGAAATAGTAATAAAAATAAAAGGCAAAATCACTGAAGCATGAAATATAGGTCACAATGACCTAGATATAGTAAGTGGTCATTCATTGGGTCACATGGAACTAATATCCCAGGTGTGACATTTATCCAACAAATATTCAAGATATAAGGCAAAATCACTGAACCATGAAATATAGGTCACACCAACAGAGATATATTTTGACGTCAATAATCGGGTCACAAGGAACTAATATCCCAGGTGTGACATTTATCCAACAAATAGTATTCAAGATATAAGGCAAAATCACTGAACCATGAAATATAGGTCACAATGACCTAGATATAGTAAGTGGTCATTCATTGGGTCGCATTGAACTAATATCCCAGGTGTGACATTTATCCAACAAATAGTATTCAAGATATAAGGTAAAATCACTGAACCATGAAATATAGGTCACACCAACAGAGATATATTTTGAGGTCAATAATCGGGTCACAAGGAACTAATATCCCAGGTGTGACATTTATCCAACAAATAGTATTCAAGATACAAGGCAAAATCACTGAACCATGAAATATAGGTCACACCAACAGAGATATATTTTGACGTCAATAATCGGGTCACAAGGAACTAATATCCCAGGTGTGACATTTATCCAACAAATAGTATTCAAGATATAAGGCAAAATCACTGAACCATGAAATATAGGTCACAATGACCTAGATATAGTAAGTGGTCATTCATTGGGTCACATGGAACTAATATCCCAGGTGTGACATTTATCCTACAAATAGTATTCAAGATATAAGGCAAAATCACTGAACCATGAAATATAGGTCACACCAACGGAGATATATTTTGACGTCAATAATCGGGTCACAAGGAACTAATATCCCAGGTGTGACATTTATCCAACAAATAGTATTCAAGCTATAAGGCAAAATCACTGAACCATGAAATATAGGTCACAATGACCTAGATATAGTAAGTGGTCATTCATTGGGTCACATGGAACTAATATCCCAGGTGTGACATTTATCCAACAAATAGTATTCAAGATATAAGGCAAAATCACTGAACCATGAAATATAGGTCACAATGACCTAGATATAGTAAGTGGTCATTCATTGGGTCACATGGAACTAATATCCCAGGTGTGACATTTATCCAACAAATAGTATTCAAGCTATAAGGCAAAATCACTGAACCATGAAATATAGGTCACAATGACCTAGATATAGTAAGTGGTCATTCATTGGGTCACATGGAAGTAATATCCCAGGTGTGACATTTAACCAACAAAAAGTATTCAAGATATAAGGCAAAATCACTGAACCATGAAATATAGGTCACAATGACCTAGATATAGTAAGTGGTCATTCATTGGGTCACATGGAAGTAATATCCCAGGTGTGACATTTATCCAACAAATAGTATTCAAGATATAAGGCAAAATCACTGGACCGTGAAATCTAGGTGACCTTGACCGTAAAATGTAGGTCACCATGACCTTCACTCTCTTACACTTAAACTGATGTCACATAGTTAGCTGATGTATAACCAGTTGTGTCTATAACCTGTAGGCATATAAGATTTTACAAATGTGTCCTTGATTTTGACCCCTAGCCCCACCCCAAGGCCCACCCTGAGGTATGAACCCAGGGGTATGTTCTTTTGGAATCTCAGAAGACTCGTCCAGGTACCCAAATTCTAAATATGAATGCTCTATGAGGAGTGAAAGTCAAGATATAAGAATTTGAAAAACTTTAACACAGTATTACAAAGGTGTCCTAGATTCTGACCCCTAGCCCCACCCAGGGGCATGAACCCAGGGGTTTATTCTCTTGGAATCTCAGAAGACCCTCCAAGGTACCTAAGTTCCAAATTTGATGCCTCTGTGAGGAGTGACTGTTGAGATATAAGCATTTGAAAAACTTTAACGGGAACGGGAACGCAAACGCAAACGCAAACGTGGACGACCGGGGTGACTACAATAGCTCTCCTTGTACTTCGTACAGGCAAGCTAAAAATTAATCGAAATTTTCAAAGGGGTACAACTCTGCTAATATTTGGTGGACTGTAACCTCGAAACAATATGCGCTGCTCCACACCATGGTCTAACTATACATGAAGTTTCAGCTTGATTGGATGTAAACTGTAGGAGGAGTTAGCCGGAAACTAAAAGTCTACTGAAATTTTCAAGAAATGAAAAGTTTACAGAAATTTTCTAATGGGCATAACCCTGCAAACATTTGGTGGACTGTAACTCCGAAACAATATGCGCTGCGCCACATCATGGTCTAACTATATACCAAGTTTCAGCTTGATCGGATGTAAACTGTAGGAGGAGTTAGCCGGAAACGAAAAGTCTACTGAAATTTTCAAAGGGGCATAACTCTGCTAATATTTGGTGGACTCTAACCTCGAAACAATATGCCCTGTTCCACATCATGGTCTAACTATACATGAAGTTTCAGCTTGATCGAATGTAAAATGTAGGAGGAGTTCATCAGAAATGAAAAGTTTACAGAAATCTTCTAAGGGGCATAACTCTGCAAACATTTGGTGGACTGTAACCCCAAAACAATATGCGCTGCAACACATCATGGTCTAACTATGTACCAAGTTTCAGCTTGATCGGATGTAAACTGTAAGAGGAGTCAGCCGGAAACGAAAAAGTTTACGTACGGACGGATGGACGCCATACCCAGTAACATAATACGTCCCATTTTTCAAACGGCCGTATAAAAATTGCTGTATGAGTGGCAAACAGTGTAGACCCTGATGAGATGCTGCATTCTGCAGCATCTCATCTGGGTCTTCATTGTTTGCTCAGGCCTGTCTGTTCAAATACATGCAATAAATACAGTATTTCCCCACAAAAACAGATGTTGTGGATACTAATAAGAGGTGCCTCACCAAGGTACTTCTGATGTCAGGGTACCCACAAAATATATTTTCATGGAGAAATAAGGAAATACATGTATTGATACTTTTCAGGATGAAAAAAAAAAAAAAAAAAAAAGGCGCCTTATCTGAAGTTAGGATTAAAGTTCTTAAAGGAAGGTAGGTTAAAATAGGCTGGGAATGAGATGCAATCCTTCTTGAAGATGGGGAAGATAGCTGACTGGGAAAAAGATGGACCAGGTGGAGAGATATCCGAGGCCAATTCTCATTTGGATTTGGAGAAAAGGTTGCCAAGAAAATCTGCATGAAATGTCAAAGCCTATTTTCTAGGAAAAATAAGTAAAATATTTGAAAATGTTGTCCACTGAAATTTTTACCTAGCAAGGTAATTTTAACATGAGACTACCCCAGTACTCATTATAGTACTGACACAGGTATGATTAATCCTAGCTCATCTTTCTAACACTGAGCACTAAGCATAAGAGTAGCTAATACCAATTTCAGAAAGTTTTAACCCATTGTAGACTGAATGAACTCCCCCACACTATATACTGGAAGAGGCCAATTTCAATTTTAGGTAGGTGAGGCTATGAGAGATATTCCTGGAGAAAAATGGCTTAAGTATTTGCAAACAGTGAAGACCCTGATCAGACGCCGCGTTTTGCGGCATCTGATCTGGGTCTGCACTGTTTGCCAATTACCCTTTTAGGGGTCTCCCGACTACAATGGGTTAAGTATAACTAGACTGGAGATCAAACTCGTAACCTCCCGAAAACTATGGTCTACCACATGAGCCTCTCAGACAAGTAATTTTAAGGATTTTTTAAAGGTGTCCATTTATTATGCTATGCATACCTCAGCAAAGTAAAACTTGTCTTCACCACTCAAGAAGAAATTGTCTCTTTCTGGAGTAAATTCCTCACTGTACACTATGCTACATTTTCCTCTCACAAGTTTGAAGTCTACTGTAGCCTCTGTAAAAATGCACAGTTGTGTTCATGTGGTGTCAAAAGTACCTTCACATAAATCTAGATAAGAGTGGGTATCAGGTAAATATTTTTCTTATTTCTCCACAAAAATGTATGTTGTGGGTACTCATTAGAAGCGCCTCGGCAAGGCACTTCTAATGAGTACCCACAACATACGTTTTTGTGGAGAAATAAGAAGATTATCAATACTTTTGGATTGAAAAAATATTAAGATCTATGGCTTCCTTAACAATGCGAAAACAAAGACTATCATTAGTCCGCATTTGTGCAGTCTGATCAGGGACTTTCCAGTTGGCTGGATAATTGAGGGGAGGTAACTGTCAAATTATTACTTCTCCCTTCTTTTAGGGTAGACCCTTTTTCAGAAGGGGCTTGATATGCTGAAAAACAGCAGGATGTCACAAAACTTTGTCTTCCTTGTAAGAAAACTACAAAGTGTATCTTGTCCCATTAACCCTTAAACTGCCAATCACAACTGTCATCTTCTTGTGATTTTAAAAGTCATTTTTGCAAACAGCATGGACCCAGATCAGACTGCTCCTATGTCTGTATGCAAAAAAGGTTCTAAAACTTTGCAAGAATATTCAGCAGACAAAATAAACAGACAACATTTTCACTTGCAGGTTTTCTTGGCATTTTAAGGGTTAAAAGTGAAACAGCCATTTCATATCTGGAGATTTCATGTATGACCCTGATGCAATATACCAACATTCTGCCTCAAAGCTTTCCTGGTTCATGAGATTTTGAAGTATTTTTACCATATATGGGCATGGTGGCCATTTTGGTCAATGGAGCTAGACGACGGAAACAAACATTCAATCTCCCTTCAACAGAAGGAGTAACAAGAAATTTGAAGAATGGCGCAGCTGTTTTAGAAGAGAAATTAACAATACTATTATTTTATACATGCTTATTGCCCTGAAGCCATGGCAAATGATCCCAAGGAGATAAAATTATGATTATAACTGAAGGGGTTTGTTACTTTGACCATAAACTTTAAGTTTCAAGCAATAGTCTAATACATTTTAAAAAACTGATTTTTCAACATTTTTTCATACATGGTAGCTGATGGGCCAAAAACGACTGCTATCGATTTATGAAGAATGCTAGCTGAGATGTATGTCTTTAATACCTTCATCAGAATAATAGATTTGGTTCAAATCTGTCTGGTACCCAGCTGCTGCTCCTTTGTGAGTGTTTTCAGGTCTGAAAGTAAGGAAAAGGATTTGTAACTATTACTGGTACAGCAATAAAATATTATAAATAAACCACTGAAAGAATAACAGTATTTCATATTAAAATATTTTGACAGACAGGCCTAAGTGCAGAATTATTCACCATTTTCCAAATAGTAATGTATAGAGAAACAAATTTATCATTGTGGTAAAAGGGTGCAAGTTCAACCCACGGTCATCATTTGTAGACCTTGTGTCTCCAATGCATGATCTGGGAGGTATCTCGATTGCTAAAGCATGGGGATAACAATGGATGATTGACAAACTTAACCTTATTCACTCTCTGGGCTAATTCAGCAGACGGCAATTTGGTGATATTTTTCTTACTTTTCCCAGAAAAGAGAATTTGACATTTCAAGCAAATGGTCTCCATTGGAGACAATTCGCATGAAATGTCAAACCTGTTTTCTGGGAAAAATAAGAAAAATATTTCAATATGTTGTCTGCTGAAAATTTTACCCAGAGTGCTAAGTGTTTAAATATCTACAGCTCATCTTTAGCTGTCGGCTCTAAAGAGCTAAACTAGAAAGAACTCTGTTGAATTTTATGTCCCACCTGCATACTAAATTATGAATAAAAATAGAAAGAACATTGACGTTAATGTCGCACCTTCATACAAAAATGTGAAAACAAGCACCAGAAGAGTGAGAGTTGTCATCCATGTAAAGCTCAGCGAGATAAAACGGTTAGTGAAGTGAAATTAAATGTTAAGCTTTACAGTTTGTAGACTTTATTTCAGGTGGTTGCTAGAGTGGTCGCTAGGGTGGACAAATGAACAGTCGACCCGACTGACAGAAACTTGCACGCCTAAGTCGCCTATGCTAGCATAGGGGCAACAATAAGAGTATTTATGCATTTTTTCCCACCTCTGTATAGATGAATTTTAACATGATTTTTGAAAAATTTGTTTCTTTTGCCAACAATGATTTTTAAAAGCTGTTGATGAAGGAACTGACGTTTTTTCCTAAAATTGAAAAAAAAAAAATGATTCACGATGTTAATTGTACGACAAAAAAGATGATTTATTTTATTGCAAGCCATGAAATCAATGTATATTCGAAAAAGAATAAAAATGATATTTTCTCATGTGAAAAAATATGATATTTTCACTGGTGAAAAGTAACAAGTCGATGTTATTTTCACTACTTGTTTTGGATTACTTCGGCTGTCTTCATTGTTTCACTAACAGATGCCGATCCCACTTTGTTTTTTGAACTCCTCTAACTTCTCTGTTTCTGAACAAAACTATAAAGTGTTGGTATGCATTTTCTTAGTTAGAATATAAGGAACATTTTGGTAACAAGATTATTTTAATTTGCCAAAACTTTTTGTTTTTGTCACTCCAGCGCTTCAGGTTTAAAAGCACTGAACATTGATGCAATGACGTTCATGTTTTGATTGGTGACTCGGTTATGACGTCAGAAGCGCGCATTGGCTTGTTAACAATAAAATAAAAAGTAAATTTGCTCTTTTTCAGTCATCTCATGTAATGAAAACATTCCAATTTTCACTCGTGCTTCACACTCGTGAAAATACTGATGTTTTCATTACATTCGATGAAAATATTTATGATATTCACAGCAAAAGAGTAAATATCCTCTCTATATATCCCCCAAAAAATATCTATGTTGAGCAATCTCACATTTCCAAAATGCTTTTTTTCTTATTTTCTCATTTTTTTTTTTCACAGGTTTTGAAGGAAAATAGTTTTTAAATGATTTTTCTCAAAATAAAGGTTTATTAAAAACTAAAAGGAACAGCACAATTTACCAACCTGTAAAATTTCTTCACTCTAATCTTGATTTCATCTAAATTTGGCAGTTGGCTTCCTGAGTCCTTGACAAAGACTTCCTCTATCCGTGCAATCCTTAGTGTCTCTGGAACTTGGTCATTTGAACCTTTAATATATTCAGACTTTCTGTATGCTTCAGGGTACAGTTCTTCATCCATCTTAAATATAAAAAAAAAATCTTTAAAAAAAATGTTTGGTTGGAATAAAAGGACCTGTAAAACTTAATTTTGCAAACTTTGTATTAGAAGATAATAATGTAATGTGCAATCCTCTTCGATGTGTCATTCTATTTTACCTCCAGAATCCACTGTAAATCACACAAAACATAAGTACAGTCCTACTTTTTCCCAGAAAGAGGGACTCAACATAACTTCACTGAAGAAGATCTAAATGAAAAAATCCCTTGAAATAGAAAGTAAGTCCATAACACTTGATAAGATTGGGGTTTTTTTTTTGTTTTGTTTTGGTTTCTTTTTTTTTTTTTTGCAAGTCCAAAAATATTGACATTTTTTCTTATTTCTCCACGAAAACATATCTAGTGTGTACTCATTATAAGTGCTTCGTTGAGACCCTTCTAATGAGAACCCACAACATATGTTTTCATGGAGAAATAAGGAAAATATTTACCTGATACCCACTCTTTTCTAGACCTATATTAAACCTTAATGCAACTGCAATCAACAGACTCAGAGCAGTCTGATCAGTCTACACTAGTCACTTACATAATGTAGAGACAAAAGATTTTACGAGCAAAAAATGCAGATTAGATTCTAACCTGTGTAGTCTGATCTGGGTCTACATGTCTAGGCCAAAAGTTTGCGTTTTTTTATACTCCACCATAAATTAGTGGCAAGGTATTACGGTTTAAAGTAGGCTGTCTGTGTTGGCCTGTCCATCCGCCTGTTTGTTTCAGCACAATAACTTGAGTAAAATCAATGGATTTTCACCAAACTTGGTGTAAGCATTGACACTGTTAAGATATTGTTTGCTGTTGCTAATGGGCAAATCGCTTACGTATGGTAACTTGAGTATGTGTCAATGGATTCTCACCTAACTTGATGTGGGCATTAATATTGTGGAAATCTGTTGTGGGATTGCTAACAGGCAAATTTAGTCAATTACTGAAGCCTATCTGACCGCCACACTTCCATATTTTCATTTCGGGACAATAACTTGAACTAGATCGGGCAGTCGAGGGCACGCCATTGCAAATCCCCACTCTTCTGGAAGAAATTGCCCTTGTACTACACAGCATAGTTTTAAGCAACCAGGCAAAATTCTACTTGTATGTTATTCTACTCATCATTCCCTTCAATTTGATATGCCACATGACCATGTTGTGAGAAACTTAATTTTTGACCCCGCCCCACCCCCCAAGTCCCACCCCAAAGGGTGTTCCTGGGGTCACAAAGTAAATCCCGTTCAATGTTTTACATCTATCACTACTGAGTATATGTGCACATTTTCGCATATCTTTAAAATTGACTTTGAAATTAGAAATTGTTAATATTTGACCTTTTGACCCCTCCCCAGGGCCCCTGGGGGCGGGGCCAAAAATAAACATGCTCTTGCACGCCCCACTTGTGTAAGCAAGCCATTCACCAAATTTGGTTGGATTCTGTCCAGCGGTTTGGGAGGAGATAACATAACGGACAGATGGACAGACGGACGGACGGACAGACGGACGGAGGCGATAACAATATCCCTGACGCTTTTTCTAAAAAGCGTGGGGATAATAAATATCAATGCGGTTTCACTGAACTTGGTATGTGCATTGATATTGTGGAGATCTAATCTGGGATTGCTAATGGATTAGTCAATTTATGTCAGAGTTATGTGCCCCTCACACAACAGTGGTTGGGTATTATTTTTTCACATTTTTAGTAGTAGTTTTTTCCTTGAGTACTTCAAATCAAGCCCTATTTTCTTTAAATTACAATACTTAGCAATCTGGGCCCAGTTGTTCAAAGCTAACGACATCGTTAGTTAACGATTCGTTAAAATTTACATCGAGTGATACGCAAATATGCTGAAATTTTTTGCTGAAAAAATGTGAGTGCAAAAGCTACTCACATTTTTTCAGCAAAAAATATCAGAATATTGTATATTGAATCCGCTAAAACAGTTAACGAAATGACCCTTAACCAGCTCCTTAAGCTAACGACCCTTTGAACAACTGGGCCCTGCAGGCTATACCAGCAGATGAAAACTTACTTTCATAATTTTTACAACAAAATAAGGACTGACAGTTTATTCAGTCTGTCTCAAGATAAGAAAATCTTAAACTGTTAAGCCCTATTTTCTAAGAAAAAAAAAATTAAACTCAGCAGTACAGGTCTTTGTCCCTAAATCCTGCAACCTTTGACAGATTTGTGTTTTTTGGTAGTAGCATATTTGACGCTGAAACTGTAAAACTTACTGATTTTTTGTCAGATTTCTGTTTCTTGGGTGCAGCAGGTTTGACACTGAAACTGTAAGCAGTAGGCGAAATGTAACAACAGTCCCCGACATTGTATTCTAAGCCATCTCTGCGTACACAGGCGTAATATATCTTGCTGGAGCTGTCTTTACCACTGTCAATTTCTTCTCCGAGGGCTGGAGTTTCTTTCTACAAGTGGATTTGTTATAATAATTTGTATTGGTAAACTACACAAACAGTCCTGGCAAAGAGAATGGCATAAAATGCAAATACTTGACCATGACGATAGTTTCACTCAGCCAAATATGGGGTTTACATCATACATGAAATATGCAAAGAAACAAAGCCAAAATCAACCTATTCAGTCAGATCAGTGCCACTCTGATACTCCACAGCACTAGTTAAGGTGCTTTTTTCAATCAAAAAGTATTGATATTTTTCTTATTTCTCCACGTAAACATATGTTGTGGGTACTCATTAGAAGTGCCTCGCCGAGGCGCTTCTAACGAGTACCACAACATGTTTTCGTGGAGAAATAAGAAAAATATTTACCAGATACCCTCCCTTATCTAGACCTATCTACTCTAGAATCCAGCAGCGATATGAAGATCCTGAGCAGACCACAGATGAACTGGCTAAACTAGGCTCTTACTGTTTCTATATACAGCAAGTATCATTTTATCTTCCTGCACCAGATATGATGTAATGAGACCCATACTGAACAAGAGGACCACAGGCCAAGACTTGCTCATCTAAGTGAAATATCATTGCATACTTGTATCAACTATTTTTGCATTATTGCCACTGAATCCAATCCATATAGTGGATGGTCTTTAACTTGAGGAAAGCTACATCCCTCGTAACAGTCATCTATAATTTCAACAAAGCAGCTTTAAAACCTATTTTGTTTGATTTTTTATTGCTATATGTATCCAAGGGTAAAAAATTCTGATGCCTAAGCAAGCCCCTATCCCTCTACACACTCATGCGAATTTTCGTCAAAAAAAAAAAAAAAAATAATTAAACCCAGATTTTTCTTGTATTTATTTATATTTTATATTAAGATAAAAAGAGCACTGTTCCCATAGCTCCAGATTAGCTTTTTTCATCCAAAAAGTATTGACATTTTCCTTAATTCTCCAAGAAAATCTGTTGTAGATACTCATTAGAAGTGCCTAGCCAGTGCTTCTCACCAAGGGGCTTCCAATGAATAACCACCCTTTTGTGGAGAAAAATACAAAAAAAAACCCAAACAGTCCAGAGGTATGATATTCCTCCTATTCCTTACCCAGTAAGATTCTAATAGGGTCCCATATAAAGGAGAATGGACAAACCTGTAAGATTTTCCACAGAAACCTTTTTATAAGACGAATGATTATAAGACGGTTCAGGTAAGCTGGTTTAAAGGTGGACCCCACAAGTGTTGTATCCAAACAAAAATGTCTAGATTATATAGAAAAAATGACCATTTATGGTCATACAAAAATATCTAGATTATGTAGAAAAAATGACCATTTATGATCATACAAAAATGTCTAGATTATATAGAAAAACGACCATTTATGGTCATTTTTCTATATAATCTAGATATTTTTATCAGGATACAACACAGTTGTTCAGCTAATATGGTTTTCACTTCGGATCCCAGCAATTGTGTTATTAAGCGGTTATGGTGTATTATGCAAAAGCAGACATTTTTTCCTTTGTATCTATAATCTCAAGAAAAAAAACAGTGAAATTTACCTTTCTCAATTCATTCAATCTGTAGCAACTAAAGCAGAACTTGTGCACCAGATGTTCAGGAATGTCATCCATGGTGGGAGGGTCTTCAAACCTTGCCAGATCAGGATCATAAAACTTCTGGTAGAAATATGTCTTCCCATCATCTTCTTTGACAGGATGTGTGGTATTCTTGTCACCTCCCAACATAAACCAGTCAGGAGGAACAAGCTTCTGTATGACATTTACTTTCGATATTGTGTATTGTAGATCAGAATCCTCGCAGTCATCAGCCAGAAACAGTTCAAGGGGATCAGAGGCCTCTCCTAGTACAGTATCTGTGCCTCGACAGAACCAGTGAGCGTGGAATTTCTTGTCTCCGAATCTATCCTCCCACATGTAGGCCACCTTGGCAATGTAGCAAGGGATGCTGGGGTCATCAGGCATGACAGACACACAGTCTCCAACAGACACCTGAAGAAACAAGACACAATCAGGGCCCAGTTGTTCAAAGCATCGTTAGCTTAACAAGCTCGTTAAGGGTCATTTCGTTAACTGTTTTAGTGGATTCAATACACAATATTCTGATATTTTTTGCTGAAAAAATGTGAGTAGCTTTTACAAAGCTACTCACATTTTTTCAGCAAAAAATTTCAGCATATTTGCGTATCACTCGATGTAAATTTTAATGAATCGTTTACTAACGACATTGTTAGCTTTGAACAAACTGGGCCCAGAATGCAAACATAACAGATAACAGCAATATCCTGGTACATGTATACAGTTTCTTACTTCTCCATGAAAATATGCTATGCATTCTTATCAGAACTGCATTGATGAAGTCATTCCAATGAGTATCTAAAAAAAAAACCTTGAAATATGTGTGTGTAAACCACTATGCCCCCAACTATATGCCAGTCCCACCAAAATACCAAACTTCAAAACGGACATAGCCCTCATAAAGTTAATCATGTGATCTCCTTTGCCCAAATAATTCTGCAAAACATCAAAGCCCTAGCTTAAATACTTTTTTAGATATCTTGTACGCAAGGTTAAGTGTGACAAACAAACAAAGGTGCAAAAAAGGCAAAAGCAACATGCTCCCACACAACCCTCCCCTCTCCCTCCCATCCCACACTCCACTTTTTTCAAAGTCGGGTGCTTAATGTAACATAGCTACAGATAAGAGGGGTATCCAGATATTTTCTTTATTTCTCCAAGAAAATATATGTTGTGGATTCTCATTTCATAGAGATATAAGGAAAAAAAATAGCAATACCTTTTGGATCAGCTATTGTGAAATACCAATACGGCAATTCTGATGCATTCTTTTTTGTACGAAATCTTAGCTCCAGATAAGATGCGGTATCCAGATAATAGTTTTTGAAAACATATGTTGTGGGTACTCATTAGAAGTGCCTCAATGAGGCGCTTCTAATGAGTACCCTTAATGTACCTTTTCATGCAGAAATAAGAAAAATATCACAACTTTTCAGATGAAAAAATTGCCTTGCTAGAAATATGGATTGAAAGAAGCATACATGTATAATTTACACCTGTACTAACCTACTATCTATTCCTGTCCAAAAATTTAATATTTGTTAAACATGAATTTGCAACTTGAAAGTCTTATATCCAACATGTAAATAGCTTACACTTCAGCCTTTTCATTTATTTTTTTCAAGTAGAAGGGCAAATTTCACCAATAGAAGGCTAATTGTAGCATTCTATACTTAGTGCAATACATAAACTACAAACAGTAGAAGGCTGGGCTTCAAGGGTAGAAGGCAATTTAGCCTCCTGCTGCCTCTTAATGAGAAGGCTGTACTTTCTGCAGTACTTTTTTGACAGGTTTCAGATATTTAATTTCTGTATCTATGTAATGTGCATTATCATTTATCTAGTTATAAAATGTCACATTCCCACATTTTGCTGTACCAATTCCTATCTCTCTTTTAGGCGACAGTCAGAACGAAAACTTTTCTTATTTCTCAGAAATCATTTTTACCCAGATTCAGAATAAGGCAAATCTAACAAGTTTCTGCACATTTGTATTTTGTTTCAATTACTGTTTAACCCACTGTATACTGAATAGACTCTCCCACACTACATATTGGAAGAGTCCAATTTCAGATATAGGTATGTCCGGCTATGAGATTTACATAGAGAAAAATGGCCAAAACTATTTGCAAACAGTGGAGACCTTGATCAGACACCATGTTCTGTGGCATCTGATCTGGGTCTCCACTGTTTGCCAATTACCTTTTACGGGTCTCCAGACTACAAAGGGTTAATGACACATCAATCCTTGTAGCTCATTCTGTGTTGTCTCCCACAGAAAGGAACAAATTGGGCAGATGTCAGAGAAGTAGAGGAGATAAAAGGGAAACAGAGAAAGTTGGAGGAAAACAAAACAAATGACAGAGCAGAGAGAAAAGAAATACTAAATAGCTCCTTTCGCCCCACCCTCTGCAAGTGCCGCAGGCCTGTCACACCACCCTACAACCCATTTTATGGAGAAATACAATAGTAAAATAGATACTTGGCTGATTTTAATTGTTTCTTATTTACTAGGTAATCTTTGCCACTCTCTAGGCTAATTCTGCAGATGACAAATTGATATTTTCCTTATTTTTCCAAAAAACAGTATTTCAAATTTCATACAAATTTGTACGAGACGTCAAAACCTGTTTTCTGGAAAAAAAAAAAAGAAAAAAAAAGAAAAATATTTCAGAATAGTGTACCTGGTCTTCATTGATTTTCACTGACTGATAGAACTTCTTCTTTCCATCTTCCTTCACTGGTTCGCCAATCCATTTCAAGTCAGTCTGATATAAACAGAACCATACCACTAAATACTGTATTTTCACAGTAAAGATTCAGACAGACAGGCATGAGCAAACAGTGTAGACCCAGATCAGACGCTGCAAAATGCAGCATCTGATCTGGGTCTACACTGTTTACCACTCATCCACCAATTTTTAGATACATTAGCAGATAGTAAAACCAGACTTGCTCTTTATGAAACAAGTACCGTAAGGTGGGAGGTGTAAATATGGGTATGTATGGTATATATGAAAAAATACCATCTAAACAAACTGGAAGCTTACACAACACACCATGTGGAACATGTAAGAGCCAAATGTATGCGAACAATGGAGGCCCAGCTATGATGATGATGATGATGATTTAAGGTTTAATGAGGCATCAACCAAAGAGTCATTTGTGTTAAAATAGCTAGAACCACGTTCAGTTGGTTTATTGCTTTCAAGTTCAACAGCCCAGTCAACACTACTAAGGTCCTGTCAAGCTAACCTAACCACACTTTTCCTGGGCAGGCTTAGTCCTCTTAGGGGTTAAACAGTACTTATACACAGAAACTGACAACAGCCCTTCTTGAATCACCAGGAGAGAATGGCTGTAGACAATATTTCGTGATCAATCTTCAAAAAAAAGAATGTTGCCAAACCCCCAACCTCCTTATCCTCAAGTCAGAGGCGCATCTGACTGAACCACTGCGGCCAACAAGAACTGAGTTCAGAAAGTCTTAACCAATTTATGCTGAATGGTTTCTTCTACTTTCACTCTTCAGGCTGCTCCATTTCCAATAAAAGGGGTGTCTGGTTAGTTTTTATTATTACTGTGTTTATAAAAGTATCTGTTTTCAATGCAAACATTCTGCGGCGTCTGATCTGGGTCTACACTGTTTGCCAATGTCCCTTTTATGGGACGCTAGGCATAAATGGGTTAAGTATGACCAAAGTGGGGACTGTACCCACAACCTTCCAATCTGATGGCAGATGTTCTACCAATTAAGCCACAATTATCCTAAATATTCTGACACCTTGACTCCTTACAACCTTTCTTTCATTTTAATATCATCTTTCATTTTAATATCATCTGACTACCTGTTAACACATCTAAAATATTGATGGCCAAATGGCACATAGTGAAGATCTTAATCTGATACTGCATCTGTTGCGTATGGTCTGGGTCTACACTTCATGTTTACTTTGGTCTGTCTCAACACTTATGGAAAAAATATGGTAATAGGTTACCACACTTCACTTGTCTTATTTAAGGAGCTTGTAAATACAGAAAATTCCAAAGAAGAACCATACCTCTAGATAAGGTGCTTTCTTCAACCGAAAAGTACAAGTATTCTTCTTACTTCTCCATGAAAACATATGTTGTGGCATATGCCAAGGCACTTCTAACGAGTACCCACAACATGTTTTCATGGAGAAATAAGAAAAATATTATATAGTTTGTTTGTGTTGAGGTTTTACGGCCCAGTCAACCCAATGGGGTCATGTCGAGCGCGGTCAGTTTACCTAACCAAACGTTTAATGGGCAGGCTTAGTCCTCTAAGCGATTAACCAGTATTGTGCAATTCTTTTGCCAGAAACTGACAACTGCCCTTCTTGAATCAGCGGAAGGGAGAGAATGACTGTAGAAAATATTTCACGATCAATCTCCACCAAAGAATGTTGCCGACCTCGGTGGGGGTTGAACCCGCGACCTCCTGGTCTCCAGTCGGATGGCGCAACCAACTGAGCCACCGAGGCGGGCTCATAAAAAAAAAATATTATATAGATACTCCTACTATCTTGAGCTATGAGAACTCTGGTATAACAATTATTTTCTGCTTCTTCAATTGTTTTTGAGTTCCAGTTGGCCTTTTGCAGTCCAGTCGAACAGTTATGGTCTTGATGAGAAAGTCAGTTAACCTAATCACTTTTGCTGGGCAGGCTTAGTCCTCTAAGTGGTTAACCAGAACATGTGTACATACTTTGATCAGTACCTGATAACTAACCTTTTTGAACCAGCAGAGGGGAACAAATGACCATAGATATGATTTAATGATCACTCAAGTTATGTGGCCAATGTGGGATTTTAGACTTGGAGCTTAAATTAAGACTGCAGCTGGTGTTAGTGCCATGTGACACCCATAGACCCTCCCCCATTACTTCACCATAGTGCATTATATTTTCAGTTCCTTTGGGATCATTGGGCCCATTGTGGTATCTTTGAAAATGGAGTTCTGCTCATGCATACACCTGAGGGCGTAAGCAGTGTTGCAAATTTCATTACTTTTGAAGAGTCTCAGTAAAACCGAGACTCCCATTTTCTATCTGTAATGTATTCTTTGCTTCCAAGGGCAATCTTTTAGACTTTTATTGGATCTGCAGTTAGATTTGCGACAGACTGCACTATGGTGCCTGGCACCTTCTATGGTTGTGTGCTGCCAAACATGTATATGTACATATGACTGATATTTTTCTAATTTTCAGATGATGGCTACAAATAACAGCAGGCAGCAATTTGGAATACTTTCCTTTTCCTTCAAAAACTGGCTTTGTCATTGTGTTATAGTAGTATTTTCTCCAGAGACATTTCATTCAAATCTTTGAAACATCAGTCCCTGTTTTCTGGAAAAATACCATTTATTTTTCTTTCTTATCATTTTACCAACAAATCAAGTACAAGACATTGTACCTTTTTATTCCTGCTGGCTTTATGGTGCTTGACTGGGGTAGTGCTTTTACCATCCTGAAAACAAAACATTCCTATAAAATTAACCTAAGTATTGGGACACATTTACTGTTTACCATACTTGTCCTAAAATTTGAACAAGTCTATTTCACTGCCTGTTGATGTGTCTAAAATACTGCTGGATAAACTGCAAACAGTGTAGACCCAGATCAGAGGTCTGTTTGCTCAGGCCTGTATGTCCCAAACATAGGGTTATTACAGTAGTAAGCAATAGTTTTTTTTATAACTGTATGCAGCTAACCAAGGTTTCCAGACTAAATATATTTCTTATTCAACCCTTGTCCTGCTAAATAAATTAAGATGCCACACCTACTTCTAATGTTCAGCCAATCAGATTGCTTGATCAGGTTGCTATAAATTCACATACTTGATGGCAAACAGTGCAGATCCAGATCAGTTGGCTTCTTCAGAAGCCAACTGATCTGGATCTACACTGTTTGCAAAGGCAGGGTATATCCAGGTTCAGCAGGACTAGGATTAACACAAAACAGTTATGTTTTGAATTCGGGTATTCAGAAGACATTCTTTGACATTTCAGTTTATTTTTAAATTCACTATCAGTTTTTCTATCGGCTTAGGATAGCAACAAATTGATGTCACATAGCTCCAGATTAAAGTATCCAGAAAATTACTTTTTCTTATTTCTCTATGATTGATTGTGTTGGGGTTTAACCACTCGTCAACTCATGTGTGTCATTCTGTGTCATCTCCCAGAGAAAGGGAGGAGAGAGACAGAAGAAATAGTAGAGATGAAAGAGAGAGACAAGAGGGAAAGAGGAAAATGAATGAAAGTCAAGAAACAGAAGAAATAACAACATTCCCCCTCTACCCTTACCTGCTACAAGGATAGCAGGCCTTGCCCAATGGTAAGCCAATATCAGTTGGAAGCCCTAATGATGTAAGATACACGACACCTTTGCCTTATCCAACCAACCCCTATTTCTCCATGAAAACAAGTTCTAATGGATACTTTTTGGGTTGATTTAAGGGTCTTTTGTTTGTGTTGAGGTTTTACGGCCCAGTCAACCCAGTGGGGCCATGTCGAGCGCGGTCAGTTTACCTAACCACACGTTTACTGGGCAGGCTTAGTCCTCTAAGCGGTTAACCAGTATTGTGCACATTCTTTCGCCAGAAACTGACAACTGCCCTTCTTGAATCAGCGGAAGGGAGAGAATGACCGTAGAAAATATTTCATGATCAATCTCCACGAAAGAATGTTGCCGACCTCGGCGGGGGTTGAACCCGCCACCTCCTGGTCTCCAGTCGGACGGCGCATCCAACTGAGCCACCGAGGCCGATTTAAGGGTCTAATCTGGAGCAATGATGACAACTCTGTGTAATGGAATACTCTTATCACTGAATGGGAATTTGAAAAAGAAAAAGCACCAACAAGTGACTCCATAGCGCTTGATAAGATGCTTTTTTCAATCCAAAAGTACTGATATTTTTCTTATTTCTCCACGAAAACATATGTTACGGTATTCATTAGAAGTGCCTCAGCAAGGCGTTTCTAATGAATACCCACAACATATATTTTCATAGAGAAATAAGAAAAATATTTACTTGATACCCACTCTTATCTAGGCCTATGAACTTTATTATTAATAAAATATACTAGATTTTCCTGGGCCCGGTTGTTCAAAGCGTCGTTAGCTTAACGATCTCGTTAAGGGTCATTTCGTTAACTGTTTTAGCGGATTCAGTATACAATATTCTGATATTTTTTGCTGAAAAAACATGAGTAGCTTTTGCACTGCAAAAGCTACTCACATTTTTTCAGCAAAAAATTTCAGCATATTTGCGTATCACTCGATGTAAATTTTAACGAATCGTTAACTAACGACGTCGTTATCTTTGAACAACTGGGCCCTGACCGTAAATTTCTGTTAACTGGCTTCTAGAACAATACATTCAAACATTTTGTTTATCTCAATATTTAACAAAGAAGCTATGGGATACATTTTAACCCTTTAAGTGCTAATCACAACTGCAGCAGACAACATTTTGATTTTTTTGATTTTTCAAAGAAAATAAAGCTTGAAATTTCAGGTGAATTGTCTGCTTGGCAGACGAATCACAATTAAATGTCGACAAAAAAAAATGAGAAAATCATCTGCTACAAATTTGCTTGCTGCTTTAAGGGTTTAAATTAAGAAGTTATGAAATGGGTGTTAGGTGCTTACAGATTCCAGTTTGTCATCATTATCTTCGTCTAATAAATCATCATCCTCAGCTTCTTTAACTGCCATGTTGGGACAGCGTCGCTGATGACAGGCTTGTTTAGCTCTACCAGTCCCACCAAATTTCACCATGTCACGACAGGCAGCACATTTACCACAGTCCGGTGACTGACACGCCTGCCAAAATAATAACAATTGTTGGCATCATATTTTCAGACATCACGAAAACATACCTATATAATTTTGACCCCCTTAAACCCCACTTTTATATAGTAAAACTGGGGTTTACAGGGGTATGCATTATTTTTCTTATTTCTGCTCAAAAACATAGATTGTGGGTGCTCGTTAGAACCGCCTCGCCGAAATATGAAAAATATCAGAATTTTTATCTGTAAACGTTCGTATTTTGGTAGCAAAATTTTCAATATATTTAAATAGATGTGTTATCGTAATGCAAAGACATTCTCTAAAATCATCTTCATTGAGAACAAACTCTGTGACTGAATAAAAAACCAAAGTTCTTCACAGGCTTTCATAAGGGCTCAAAAAACACAGATATCTAATCAAATAAAATTGACTTTTCACATGATGACGATGATTTGATGTTTTACATCCCTTTCAACATTTTCTTGCACACCAGATAAGGAAATCCTAGATTTTACTTTGGGATAGAAATTCTTATCCTACCCAGATTATCCTAGACCGGTTAAGATAAAAATCAAGAATTCTCACATGTTTGATATGTAATGCTTGTAATGGACATCACTACGCCATCATTAAGGTTTAGATCACTGAACGTAATAACGTAATGAAACGCCACAGTAATGTCATCATAATATGGCGGACGTCAGCAATCAAAGTGACTGCATTATTAAAATATCTACGTTCAGAAATAACAGGTGTGCAAGAAAAAATTTCTATCACGGGTGTGACGCCAGACAGTGATCCTCCGGACGGATTTTTCAATCTACCTCTCACACCCATGATAGAAACATATATTGAAAGGCTCTGTGCAATATAGTTATGAGAACCTGGGACCTCATGATCCAACAGGACCGCTAACTACTGGACCACCAGAACGCTTCTCGCTCTAGGAAAACAAACATTGTAGATGTCACATAATTATGGGATTTCCACAATATATGTTCCTGAAGAACTAAAAAAAATACCTAACTTGAAAACCCTCTTATCTGAATTCCTGCACTCTGAAAATTTTCTAACTTGCCCACAAAGTCATGCTTTGAGATCTGACCCTCACTAAGGTAAATGAATACATCTGAACGCTTTTGCAGCAATTTTACCAAGGGAACAACTTGCAGATAGAAAGCTGCTTTTCTAGTACTTTTCCCTAGCTCTGGGATTGAAACAAATGAGAGCATCCTGCAACTTACAGTACACATGACACTTGTTTAATAGTGATGCAATGAAGTAATCATTCTTTCCCAGGCATAGCTCTTGATAAGGCACCAACCAAAAAGTGTCTATATTTTTCTTATTTCTTGACAAAAACATGTTATGGGTACTCATTAGAAGTACCTCACCAAGGGGCTTCTAATGAGTACCCATAACATACGTTTTTATCGAGAAATAAGAAAACTATTTACCTGATACTCAATCTTATCTAGACCTATGCCAGGGTTACACTACTGTGGTATGTATACATCCTGGAGTAGTCACAATTATTATAAGGCCCTCCTTTGTACCCTTTGATCAGAGCTATGCATTAGCATATCTCTGATGCACTGCTTGTAAAGTTTTAACAATTTTTCTTTATGTTTACTAAATACTGAATTTAGCCTCTCACCCACCCGAGTTAATGATCAGAAATTGGTTGACTCCTTATTGAGATAGATAGCACTTGAAACCTTTTGAAACTGGAGGCTACTCTTTAAGAAATAACTGGTTCCTAGATACATGTAGTGCAAATTATTTCTTTTAAGAGTTGCCTTCAATGAGATGGGAGGCAAATAGTTACTGCCTCAAAGGTGTATCCATTATCGTTGAAGCCCACTCTGAACAGAGGATTTATATGAAATACAGTGAAAATTGAACCAGCAGTTTCAGAACATAAACATTCCATGATTTGTTCATTATTATCACTTTTCATTTACCTCACAGATGCCACAGCGTCTCTTCTTTGACTCTTTCAATGCTTTGTCATCAATTTGTTCTTGAAACATACTATCAAATATTCCACGTACCAGAGGTGTAGTTGTTGCCAATGTCTGCTTTGGCTTTTCAATCTTACCCTTTCTCTCTTCCTTTCTCATTGCACGTCTACAAATAATTATATATTGTTTGTTTGTGTTGAGGTTTTATGGTCCAGTCAACCAAATGGTGTCATGTCAAGCGTGGTCAGTTTGCCCAACACACTTTTACTGGGCAGGCTTAGTCCTCATCATCATCATCAGACTTTTGATGATGATAATGATTAGTCCTCTAAGCAGTTAACCAGTATTGTGCACATTCTTCTGCCAGAAACTGACAACTGCCCTTCTTGAATTAGTGGAAGGGAGAGAATGACCGTAGAAAATATTTCATGATCAATCTCTGGCGAGGGTTGACCCCACAACCTTCTGATTCCCAGCCCAATGCGCATCCAACTGAGCCACTGAGGCCAGCAAATAATTAAATAAGGCCAGCAAATAATTAAATATGGAGTAGTTAGAGCTTCTGGTATGGTACTTTCCTTTTTCCAACCCAAAAATGAAATTTTTCTTATTTCTCTATATTGTGGTATTTATTGCACTTCTAATGGGTATCCACAATGTGTTTTGTGGAAAAATAATAAAAATATTATGTGGATTAGTCAAAGCTCCAGATAAGATGCTTTTTCCAATAAAAACTAATGATATTTTTCTTATTTCTCCATGAAAACATATGTTGTCGTTCTCATATGAAGCGCCTGATCAAGGCGCTTCTAATGAGTCATCACAAAAACATGCCTATGTAATTTTGACCCCCTTAAACCCCACTTTTATATAGTAAAACTGGGGTTTATAGGGGTATACATTATTTTCCTTATTTCTGTTTGAAAACATAGATTGTGGGTACTCATTAGAACCACCTCGCTGAGGTGGTTCTAACGAGTACCCACAATCTATGTTTTGAGCAAAAATGTGAAAAATATCAGAAATTTTTATCTGAAAAATTGCCATTTTTTGGTGGTAAAATTTTCAGTGTATTTGAATAGGCGTGTTTTTGTAATGACCCACAACATATGACTTCGTGGAGAAATAGGCAAAATATTATGTGGAAACCCCCTCTTATTTGGAGCTATGGGACTAGTCAAAGCTCCAGATAAGGTGTTGTTTTCATTCTAAAAATATTTTTTAAAGCAGTGTTTCTGACACTGTCTATTCCTTGTATTACTTTTGTGGTCTCTGACTACAGAGATACATTTTGTTCCATACTGCTTATGTTTGATCTTTATCTAGTTTTGTCATCACATCACTTGGGGGAGAGGGAGCTGGTAACTTGGCTAACTGTTTAATTTAATGTATGTTCTAGTTCTTGACATTCCTACTTATCAACTCTTTCTCTTATAATAAGACTTGCACAGACAGATTGTCTATGGCACTTTTTTGTGACTGTGCATTTTTCATGAATATACTGAAGATCCATGGTCCAGAAGCTGCTCGAGCCATTGAAATTCATCTGTAATTCAGTATGAAGGCCATAAAGTTAAGAGTCTTTTTACTCTTGTTTAGTTACATTTATTTCTTCAAGCATTATCTTACCTTTTTCCGAGAGTTACACCTGCCAGTTTGATAAGAGCTCTCATACATGATGTTGTTATTATCAAGCCTTCATCCTCATCAGCAGCCTCATCGTAACTCTGAACCTACAGGCAAATAAAACATTACTAAACTAGATCCATCATAGAAGGTGATTAACCTTTACCAATCTCTTGGTAAATTCAGCAGAAGACAATTAATGTTATTTTTCTTATTTCTTCTCAAAAAAAAACAGGATTTGACATTTCATGCAAATAATGGAGACAATTTGCATAAAATGTCAAATCCTGTTTTCCTTGGAAAAATAAAATATTTCAAAATGTTGTTTGTTGAAACAATTACCCTGAACTAAGCAGGAGACAATCTGCATGAAGTGTCAAATCCTGTTTCCTTGGAAAAATATATTATTTCAAAATGTTGTCTGTTGAAAAATTTATTGAGTGCTAAGCATTAATACTATTTTTATATGGTAACAAGGACAAAGTGTCAATGGCAGATAACTTTATAATTAAATTCATAGAATTAAAAGCAGTGCGTAACTGCATGATATTCCAACAATGTGGGCAAAATGTGTGTATTCTTTCTATATAACCTTTCTTTAGATAATAAGCAAACTCACAATTCTGACTTTTTTTGTTTGTGTTGATGTTTTACACCCTCGTCAACCCAACTGGTTCATGTCAAGCCTGGTCAGTTTACCTAACCACACTTTTACAGGGCAGGTTAAAAAGTATTGTGCACATTCTTCTGCCAGAAACTGACAACTGCCCTTCTTCAATCAGCAGAAGGGAGAGATATTTCATGATCAATTTCCAAGAAAGATTGTTGCCAACCTAGAGGAGGGTCAAAACGCAACCTCCTAATCACCAGTCGGTCGCGCATCCAAGTGAGCCACCAAGGCCAGCAAATTCTGATGTCATCAAGGGCCATAACTCCACTGTAAAGTAATGACATTGGCCCACTTTCTAACTCAACCTAGTTCTAGTCAATATCAATGTGTACCTGATCTATCACAAACTGGGCATGTCTCAAGAGAGAATCCTCAGTAAATCTTGCACAACCAGGAGGGGGAACAGTTGTCTGTATCTTGTTTAGAAGATCTTCATATGTAGCATCTTGCGTCTTCCCGAGGAATTCAATCACAATCTTACTCATCTGTATCTTCTCTTGCATCACATCCATGAACGGAGTGTATGCTTCACTTCCCTTCATCAGGTAGTACTCCGCAAATGCTGCAAGATAAACAATTGTTTTGAAAAAGCAAGAGAAACGCATCCCTAGGTAATACTAGAGTTATACATGTCAATATAAGATGCTTTTTCAATCTGAGGAATCCATCAAAACAAGTATTAACCCTTAAAGCGCCAAGAAAAACTGCATCTGAAAATGTTGTCTGTTTATGTCGTCTGCTGAATATTCTTGCAGACTTTTCAAACCTATTTTTGCATACAGGCAAACAGTGTGGACCCAGATCAGACTGCTCCTAAAGGAGCAGTCTGATCTGGGTCCACACTGTTTGCAGAAATGACTTTTAAAGTACCTGGCAGAAGACAAAGCAGACGACAATAGTTGTGACTGGCGCTTTAAGGGTTAATATTTTGCCTGTATCTGGATGCCCAGGCTGATCCGAGTCTTCGCTGGGCGCACATGCCATTTTGTTGGTTTTGTTATGAGCTGGCTCATACATCTGGCCATATTACAAAGTATCAAATTGGCTTGCTCAAATTTTAGAAGCACTTTAAAGAATAAAGATTTCTAATTATTTATGGCCAAAATGGAAGAAAAGAGCCCTAACTCCCACATAATATAACTTGACAGGATCATCGCTATTTGTTGTTGCACATTTAACCAAATGATTCAACTTTTGTAAACAGACTGTGTTAAGGACCTTTTTTTATCTGGGACTACACTGTACTCTGAACCATGCCTGTCCAAATATTTAAGGCAAATATTATAAATGGATAACCTACCTGAAAGACAGTGCTTTACAGTAATAATACGCAAGCTATTATCTTACCTGTACTAAATCCAATCAGGGCATTTTCTCCACCATCAAAGCCTGCTGTCCACCATGAGTTAATGGGACCCATGTTTTTTGTTGGTACACCACCTGGACGACAAAAAATAAAACTTTAAGAAAGAACTCCCAACAATTTCTTTCAAAACATACAGAATGCACCATATGAATCCTTAGTACTCTGACATACATGCCAGAGAAGTCAGTACAGACCCTGATCAGATGCCGCAGAATGTGTGGTGTCTGATCAAGGACTATACTGTTAGCCACTCATCCAGCAAAATAGATCATAAAGCAGTTTATATTTTTATTTATTTACTTTGGGATCATTGAGCTAATTCTGGTTACTTTGAACTACACTGTTGCATATGAAGAGACTTAACCCTTGTCATGCTGAATAAATTAAGATGCCACACCTACTTCTAATTCCCAGCCAATCAGATTACTTGATCTGGGTTTTTGATATATATTCACATATTTAATGACAAACAGTAAAGATCCAGATCAGATGGCTTCTTCAGAAGCCAATTGATCTGGATCTACACTGTTTGCCAAGACAGGGCCAAGACAGGGCATGTCCTGTTTAGCAGGAGAAGTTAGGATTAATGAAACTGAGTCTCCAATTTTCATTCTTTTGTGTGTTCTTTGCTTCAGAAAGCTATCTTTTATATTTTTATACAGTTGACTATCGCTATCTCAACCTCGCTTATCTCGAATAACCATTTATCTCGAAGTGAAAATCTGGTCCCTGCCTAAACATGAAAATCTAACAACATTTAAAAAATATTGTGGAAAAGTTTTCCACAATATTTTCAATATATCTCTAACTTCAAGAGTCCAATTATACATATATTTGTTAAATGTGGTTAATTGAATAAGTTTTTCCTCAAATCTGCAAATCTGATATGTTGAAGTACGGATATCTCGAAATATTTCAGAGAGTCCCTTGGAATTCAGGATAACGAGAGTCGACTGTAGTGTTCCAATTGCAGGACAAGTATAGGAAGGAGATACGGTGTTCAAATATTTGAGGTAAATACAGCAATCTTATGTTTTAAAATGTTCTGTCCGACACGTTTGGTCAAAATGTTTAATACTGCAAGACCTTTTGTACATTTAACTTTTTGTTGGCCCCTGGCTTATAAAGCAGTTTTTCAATCATATTACTGTATCATATTTTCTACATACTTTAACCATTTAACCATTAAAGCACCTTTCAAAATTGTAACAGCCACCATTCTAGCTCTTTTTTTCTTTTTTTAAAGGCCCGATTTTTCAAAGAGATCATCAACCTGTCAACCTGGAAGACCATTCACACGAAATGATCAGCTTTTTTTTTTCAGAAAATTTGTAAAAAAAAAAAAAAAAAAAAAAAAAAAAAATAGAATAATGCTGCTGTGACTATAATTTTTGCTATATCTATTTTATCTATTTTGCAGTTTATCACATACAAAAATGATTTTACAGTTGTATAAATACATGACTGTGGATTTCCCACTGCACTACAATTCAGGCCAATAAATTATTGCATTTGTTTATCCACAATAGTCTAATATAGCAAGCATCAGTTTCCAACATCAGCCATACCTCAAGATAAGCAACGTAGCCAGATAAATATTTTTTATCACATTATCTCGATCAATGCCATATTTGCAATATTTAGAAGGCATCTGTATAGTGAAACAGAAAAACACTGATCACACTGCAATCATGCAATCATAGCTCTAGATAAGATGCTTTTTTAAATTCATAAGTATTGATATTTTTCTTATTTCTCCACAAAAACATGTTGTGGGTACTCATTAGAAGCACCTTGTCGAGGCGCTTCTGATGAGTACCCACAACATATTGATTGATTGTGTTGGGGTTTAACGACCCGTCAACCCTTGTGGGTCATTTTGTGTCGTCTCCCAGAGAAAGGGAGAAAACTTAAGTACCTTCAGGGGAAGGGTTTTCATCATATATCGGTTTAACATAGCCTGAGAAATACAGCTCGATGTTCTTCTCCACCAGACCAGTATCAAATGGACACAGGTGAGTGTTCTTGTCATATACACTGAAATAACATTATTTTGTCAACCAGCACACAACAAAACCTACAATAAGCCTTGTGCTACCAGCGAAGACTCAGATCAGCCTGTGCATCCACCCAGTCTGATCAGTCTTTGCTGATTGCATGTGCCTTCTACAGCCACAATGGTATCCAGTGTGATAAACTAGAACTCCTGCCAAACTGGGATGTACAAGGTGATCTGAGTCTTCATTACGAAAACACGCCTATTTAAATATACTGAAAATTTTCCCACCAAAAAATGAAAATTTTCAGATAAAAAATTCTGATATTTTTCATATTTCTGCTCAAAACATAGATTGTGGGTACTCGTTAGAACCGCCTCGCAATCTATGTTTTGAGCAGAAATAAGAAAAATAATGTATACCCCTGTAAACCCCAGTTTTACTATATAAAAGTGGGGTTTAAGGGGGTCAAAAAATATGTGCTGGTCATATCAGTCTTAGTGTAGGTTTTTTTCATGTGTTGGCTCATATATTAATTAATTAGCGGAATGAATACAATTTAATGTAAGGCAACACCTGTGAAATTCCCACTTCTGGAAATGGGTCTACTCTAAAAGGATGGAGGCAAATTCTTCCTTTATAGAGCAGACTCTTTTTCGGAAGATAAAGAGAGCAAATCTTGCCTTTTAGAATAGACCCCTTTACAGAAGGGGGTTGGCACACAGAAAATTAAATAGGAAATCACAAAAATTGCCACCCTTGTGAAAATGACAGCAAACCTTCCTAAGTAGCCACTCATCTTAGTGTATGATAATATATATGATATATTAATAATTATGAAGTACTGTCAAATTAAATATGGACAGCAAAGCAACAAACTTGTACCTTTATCTAGTTTAGCAATCAATGGTTTTAATAGGGCCAATAGAAATAAAGAGTTTATTCTATAATTATTTTACTACAAAAAAAAAAAAAAAAGTTCCTGAAATGTTATTAATAAAATTAAACTAGACATGGGACATAAATTAGATTACTATGGAAGTTTTAGTTAATCATCGGTCAAAAAAACTAGTAATCAACTTTTGATTATACAGAATCAGTAATAATAAATCACTGTTGCAATACTGAACTTCCTTCTGTCTACAATATTCATAATTTACACACCTGAACTGTGTTATCTTGTGAGTTGGCCTCTCATCATAACTGTCCATCTCTTCTTCTTCTCCAGTAAAGATAGACAACTTGGGATCAGTGAGGGCTACAAACTCTTCCACCTATAGACAACATACGTTTACTTGTAAGATAAATGAAAAATTCCGCTCGCATCGTGCCATAGTTTCACTAACTTTTGTGATATCCGATAAGTGAGGCAAAGTGGATGGGGATTTTCTCTGTTTCCTCTATCAACCACATACAAATGTACCAAATGCAGCAGGGGGGATAATTTTGACAAAGTATAAGTGGAAATCCCAAACCCCACCTCTTGTTGAAACCCCTAGGTAGTGTTGCGCCAATTAATCAAAATAATCGAAAACTAATCGGATGAGCCCACTATCGGCAACTATCGATAAATTTTTTTCACTACTGATTACTTGAAATTCTATTTTTAGAAACATGGGCCAACGGTCAGAAAATGAGACCTATAAATTAACAGTATTATGAAAGACTCACTGACTAGAAACATGGCTGCACAATCCGCTTTGTCTTGAAACAACCTATATCTTAAATTACCCTAGTTATGCTATAATATGCTGTTGCATTTTAAGTTGTACAGAAACATAAAGCACATATGCTATAATGATTTATTATTTGACCCCACTTATGGGATATCCAAATCGATAATCAATCTGTTTAACTTTCGCGATAATCAATTGTGACTTTCCACTCCAATTCCCAGCACTACCTGGTCATGGTCTCAGTTAATCGGAGCATTCAGATGGATAATATTACACACTCTCATACACACACACTTTTCATATCATTGAAATAATGTATCCACCAACTTCCTACTTCCACTTAAGTTTTTAAATGAAAAATACTCTCAAAACCATAGCAGCAAAAGATAATCAGGAAGGATTGTGGAGGCTAAAAATGACAGTCTCTCTTTAAAATATTGGGTTTAAAATATTGGGTGAACAAATATGAAGAATAATTTCACAGCAAAAAAAAAAAATCTGTAGAAGGTGGTGTGGTATGCACTTGCTGGCAGTATGATAATGAGTTAAAAATCTGTGTAAAGACTGACAAGGCCATTGGATCATGATATGTAAGTCATGGTCACAAAATGGTATCACTATTTGAGTACTTGTTAGGGAGGAAGTATAGGCCAGGTTTGATGATTGTAGGTTATATGATTAAAAAGAAATGGAGCTAAATAAAAGGACTGATTCAAACATGATAATTGCCGAATGGCTATGTTGTGACTGCTGGTGGTGTTCAAGAAACAGAGCTACACCCGCAGACTAAACATTGTTCAGCCAAGCATGAAAACTAGGTCAGTAACGTTGATGGCAGTGGGTAGGGTACATCATGGTGCATGTGTGTGTGAAAAGTTTTATTAGCCCCGAAACCTTGGTGTTTGAGAAACAGAGCAAAATGTAGACTTAACATTGTTGACACCCACGACAACGCCAACGACAAATCAGAAAGTGATCCCTATGACCAGACTGAAGCAGTCGCAACAAAAACGAGACCATGAATATGTCTTCTAAGATATAGCTCAAATGGGACTAAAGTGGTATCACTCACTAATGGTTTTATTGCCTCTACTTAGGGGCTAAGCAAGAGAGATCAAAAGCATGTCATAAAAAGGTAATAATGAGATCCCAACACCAGGTGGTAAAGAGGCCTTCTGAGCAATAATAAATATTTTGGAGGGGACTTTTACCTATACATCAGGGCCCAGTTGTTCAAAGCATCGTTAGCTTAACGAGCTCGTTAAGGGTCATTTCGTTAAATGTTTTAGCGGATTCAATACACAATATTCTGATATTTTTTGCTGAAAAAATGTGAGTAGCTTTTGCACTGCAAAAGCTACTCACATTTTTTCAGCAAAAAATTTCAGCATATTTGCGTATAGCTCGATGTAAATTTTAATGAATCATTAACTAACGATGTTGTAAGTTTTGAACAACTGGGCCCAGATATATAAGCCAATATTTAATACCTCTATTGAGCCTTTACTTGTGTGTTGTTAATTGACAATTACCATAGACTGCATATACAAAAAATTGCTTACAGCATCTTCTGGAGGTCCTGGGAACATTCTGAGCTCTGGGTCATCTAGAAGCTGTTTACACTGCAAACACTTAGTTGGGACCTTGGAAATGCTTGACTGATTGGATTCTTCTTTCTGCGGTTTTGGTCTCAGTTCCCTGGAAATAGTAGATAGCATCACTGCAGATATAAGGAGGTGGGGCTTGATCAACCAAAGTATCAAATAAATCTATCCAGGCATTCAGAAGATATCATTTTTGAAATCTTTGATGTAAACCATAGCTTTTTGAGAGGGAAAAGTTTCTAAGTCCACGACCTTGACATTAATCCACTGCCAGAGATGGGTTGGTTGATTTGGAGTTAACAGCCCAGTTTACACTACTGAGGTCATGTTGAGTCAGTCAGTTTACCTATCACACTTTTACTGGGCACGCTTAGTCCTCTAAGCAATTTTAAAACCAGTACTAGTGCACATTCTTTCGCCAGACAATGACAACTGTCCTGCTTGAATCAGAGGTGGGACTAGTGCCAAACAAAACCTTGGCATATTATCTAACTTCAATGCAAGTATCAACTCAACCTATTTAGGCATTAAGGGTAAATTGATCTTTAAAATCTTTAAAGTAAAACTTTAACATTTAAATCAAAAGAAGTTTGCTAAGTCGATGGCCTTGAACTGAAGTGTCGCTCAGTAGGGTGGGGCTTGTACTAAACAAAAACGAAGACTAGTATCTAACATCAATCCAAATATCCAAATATCAACTTATTCCAGTCTGGCATTCTGGAGACATGGACTTTTAAAAAACTTTAACATAAAATTTTAACATTAGTTAACTCTAAGGCTTGAGCCAATGTCGACATCAGCACCAAGGCCATTGGTTGCTTTGGAGTTTAACAAAATACAGGCATGCAAAAACTTCTATATGCAATTTACACAAGTTATGATATAGTGATCTTTTATAAAATTTCCCATTTCATGTAATTCCATCACTGCTGCTAGGAGTTCAAGGTGTGTGACTAAAATTTCTTAACAGATAATTTTCTACCGTTTCCTTGGGCTTTCACTTTAAATCGGATTACAAAACTTCTCTTACCAAAAGAAGTTAGATATCTAAACAATTAACTGAATTAGTTGAACTGGTCCAAAAACCCCAACTGGACAAGGGGACTGCGTACACTTGATAGGTTTTCCTTCATTTTTAACAAGGGAGACAACTCTTCACTGGAGGGTTCATACATTTAAGGTTGATAAAAATTCCCTGACATTTTCCTGACTTTTCCCTGACGTCAATTCAAATTTCCCTGACAATATCGGAACTGGAAATTTAAGAATTTAGTAAGGAAAATATATCCGGACCAAATATTCTAGCTTCGTATAAAATTCACTGACATTTCTGACATTTTTTTTGCAAAATTTCATTTTTCCCTGACACATCATAGAATTCCCTGACTCCCTGACCCTGAACGTTTTTTTCCTGACATTTCCCTGATGTGTACAAACCCTGTGTTGTGACCTGTTTGCTTTCCAGCACACAAATCCCTTCTGGAAAGAGGTCTATTCTAAAAGGAAAGAATTTGCTCCCAAAGGGAAAAAATCAAATTCTTCCCTTCTGGAGTAGACCCTCTTTCAGAAGGGGACAAAATGATTCTGGCTGAGTTATCTCCCAGCCATAAGGTATAAAAACAAGGGACTTCTGAGAGCTCTGACATAAAACTCTCTGCCATTGCAAACTCTTTACAACTGATAAAACTGTAAAATAAGTTACTTCTTATCTTCCTCCTGGCTGTCATTGTCCTTGTCCTCCTCTTCATCACTCACTTTCTGTTTCTTTGTCTTCTGATCATCTTTAATCTGTACATCTTCATCTACCGTTGACTTTCTCTTGTTGTTTTGTCTGCAATGCAAGTACATCAAATTTAATTTGGTGACTTTGGATGCGTGGATAAATTTACTTTACCACTCCTCCAACAATATTTCAGTTTAATATACTGAGACATTCTAACAGGAGAAGAGTGGTGGGGCCTAAAATAAAAAAAAAAGTGTGTGTTTCAGGTTTCCCGACTGTGCCTAATTTTTCACCACCGACCCTAAAGTTTTTCAAGGATTTTGTGGGGATTTCCCCATTCCACATATTGTTTTTCTGTTAACCCCATATAAAATCTTTTAACAAAATAAAAATATTTTCCAACCTACCGTCCCTATTTTAAAATTCCATGTAACCTGAAACATATATATTTTTTTATTTATCCTAATGAAAATAAAGTGTCATTTCACTGCAGTTGTCATTTTAGCATATGACAATGGGACAATCAACTCTTAAAAGAAATGTTAGAATAGTACAAAAGAAGAAGTAAAGAGCAAACATTCATTCAGCCAGCAAGCAGGGTTGAGAAGTTATTTGTATAAATATTGGAAATCACTTTTTAAAATCCAGTCTAATGATTATCAGGGGGAATTGGGATTGCCAAGACCAGACTGCACATGAGCACAGATTGCTACAGACTCACATAATTTGCATATTCTTGTGGGCAGTTGTCATATGCTATAACAAGAGGCCCACGGGCCACAACTCGCTCACCTGAGTGACATAACCACTGCAGATATGCAGATGTTATGCAACATTTTTCCAATCCTATCATCACGACAGTAGAATCAATGCGAAATTTTGGGGAAATTGGCTAAGTGGTTTCTGAAGAATCATGATTTTATACATATAAACAGCACAGTGGCAGGGAAATATAATAAATATAAACAAGATGACGGCCATCTTAGGTTTTCAATCAGAACGAGTTTAACTACCGTTGATCTACAAGTCACTTCGATACTTTCAATATAAATGTACATGGCCCATACAAATGCATGGGGAAGCAAATTTGACCTTGGAGGTAAAAAGGTCCAATGTCAACATAGAACCATCATTTTAGCTATTTTGGTAGATCTCCTGTCCCCCATAATTTGTGCAAAGATTAGGGCCTAGGGATTATTTGGTTCTGGAGAAGATGATTTTTAAAAGTTTTTACAATATATGGGCATGGCAGCCATTTTGATCAATGCACCATGCCCATTTTAACAATCTTTCATTTTCCTGACCAAGGAGGCTCCGCATGAAATTTGAGCAACACTAGCCCAGTGGCTTCAGAGAAAAAATCATTTGAAATTATTGACATTTTTTCCATACAAATGTATGGGGCCCATACAAATGCATACAGAAGCAAACTTGACCTCGCCGTAAAAAGGTCAAATGCCAATGTATGACAATTATTTTAGCAACTTTGGCAGACCTCCCTTTCCCAATGATATATACAAAGATTCAGCCACAAGGCATCCTCGGTTTTGGAGAAGAAGATTTTTAAAGGTTTTTTCCATAGGAAAGCAAACTTGACCTTGCCGTAAAAAGGTCAAATGTCAATATACGACCTTTATTTTAGCAACTTTGGTAGACCCCCTGTCCCTAATGATTTAAGCAAAGATTCAGCCCCAAGGCATCCTGGGTTCTGGAGAAGAAGATTTTTAAAGATTTTTACCATATATGGGCATGGCGGCCATCTTGGTCAACAAGCCGCGACCATTTTAGCAATCTTTCATACCCCCAATCTAAGGAGGCTCCATATGAAATTTGAGCAAAATTGGCTCAGAGGCTCCAGAGGAGAAGTTGTTTGAAATTCTGAACATTTTTCCCATACAAATGCACAAGGAAGCAAAACTGACCTTATCGTAAAAAGATCAAATGTCAATGTATGACCATTATTTTAGCAACTTTGGTAGACCTTCCGTTTCCGATGATATATGCAAAGATTCAGCCACAAGGCATCCTCAGTTTTGGAGAAGAAGATTTTTAAAGGTTTTTCCCATACAAATGCACAGGGAAGCAAAATTGACCTTGCCGTAAAAAGGTCAAATGTCAATATACGATCTTTATTTTAGCAATTTTGGTAGACCTCCCGTCCCCGATGACTTATGCAAAGATTCAGCCCCAAGGCATCCTGGGTTCTGGAGAAGAAGATTTTTAAACGTTTTTACCATATATGGGCATGGCGGCCATCTTGGTCAATGGACCGCGACCATTTTAGCAATTTTTCGTTCCCCCAATCTAAGGAGGCTGCATATGAAATTTGAACAAAATTGGCTCAAGGGCTTCAGAGGAGAAGTTGTTTGAAAATGTTAACGCACGGACGGACGGACACACGGATGGACGAACGACAGACGAAAAGTGATCACAATAGCTCATCCTGAGCACAGCTCAGGTGAGCTAATAAAATCCCTTTTCTCCAAGCATTGTTCATGTTTGACTGAAAATCACCTACACTTTAGCAAACATTGACATGATAGATGGTTGATTTCCTTCTCCAGTTTTCTTTTCTTTCCTTCCTTTCTTTCCCTTCCCTGAGGGAGATTCTTGTTTCTCTTCATCTTGGGAAATATCTTCTGTTTCCATGTCTTCCTTCTGGTAGATATATAAAACATTTCATGCTAGACATACATGTACAAATAATTCTAGGTAACAAGAGTAACCAAATACATCTACACTCTTTATAACGACACTCGATAAGACGACAAAATTTGTTATAATGACAATTTGAATGTCACGAAACCTTCGTTCAAGAGGTGACAGTTAATGAGATATTGTGCAAGAATATTGCTTTAAAACGTCAAGCATCTTATGTTTTGGATATTTGTTAGAACTGCCTCACTGAGAATGTAGACCTTGACATTTTGATTATCGTTTTTTTTTATTAATCCTTGTCCTGCTGAGCCCGGATATATCCTGCCTTTGCAAACAATGTTGATCCGGATCAGCTGGCTTCTGAAGATAAATCAACAACCTGGATCAAGGAATCTGACTGGCTGAGAATTATAAGTGGATGTTTATTTATTCAGCATGACAAGGCCTAAAAATTTATACAAAAACCCAGCTAGCATTCTTTATAAATCTACAGCGGGCCGTTATCGGCCCGTCAACAACCCTTATATATACCTTTATAGATTTATAAAGAATGCTTACTGGGAAGTCTTTTAAAAATGACTTCTTTAAATGGGTAAAGCTAAGCAAAGCATTGCATGTGTGGACATCCACACAGTCTGCTTAGGACCCTCACTGACACTTACAGAATCTTTGGATACTGTAGAATATATTGGTTATATAAATACTGATTATACAGCTCAGCTGGCTGGTTTGGAACTTTACTGTTTGTATAACCCTGAAGACCCATTTCTTATGGCAGGGCTCATATGTAAACAGTATAGACTGGTTTAAGTGTACAGATGTCAGATGCTACACGTCCAGTAGTTTTTAGATACATCAACATCAACATTTAGTGTAACTCGACTTATTCAAATTTTAAGACAAGTATGGAAAGAAGTTAACCCTTAAAATGCCAAGAAAACCTGCATCTGAAAATGTTCTCTGTTTATGTTGTCTGTTCAGAGCAACAGATAATTTAGGGGGCATTTGGGTATTTAACCCCATCAAAATTTAATCAATTGGGTAAAATCGTATTTTCATTTTACGGTTTGAGTAAAGATACCCCTCAAAATGAAAATTAATTGGGTAAATCATATAAAACCGAAAGAAAGAGCACAAAAAAAAGCCTGATTTAGGTATTTAAAACATGGTATTTCTTTATACCTTATTAATTTTATAATTATATCTGTCATATGAAGAATAAAAACACATATTATGTGCAGTAATCATAATACAAAATAGTTATCATGTGCTTCTCTGGCCTTGAAACTTTAATTTTCACTCTTGAATTTGGAAATAATTGGGTACTCTGTCAAATCAATTGGGTATTAATACCCAAGTTTTTGAAAATTATTGAGTATTTGCTCAAAACGTATGGGTATTTTACTCTGATACTCCCCTTATCTCTTGCCCTGTTGTTGAATTTTCTTGCAAACTTTTCAAACCTATAGAGGAGAGATCTGATCTGATTTCAAACTGTTTGCTAAAATGACTTTTAAAATCACAAGCAGATGACAAAGCAGACGACAACTGTTGTGATTGGCAGTTTAAGGGTTAATGTGTTGAAAACTTTAGGGTAAATTATAAGTAACGTATTGAAACATAAAACTGCTATAACAGGAAATTAAGAGGAAGGTGTGAGGCCCTACCGGCAGTAGGTATCTTCACCAGTTACTTTGATCATAAATGTTATATAGCATAACTTCAATAATTCAATGACCCTTTCATTCTACAGCCCTTCCTCTTTAGGTAAAAGTTCCAATGAAGATGACACAAACCTTACCCACCTACAACATTTCTTGTCTCTCTTATATACAATCATGCACTGTGACAGAAATAAAATTAAGTACCTCTTCCTTAATTTCCTCTTGTTTTGAGTGATCACCATTTCCTTGAGAATCACCAACACTGTGTCCATTCTTCTCTTCTGTACCATTTTCTTTCTTTATTTCCTCCTTAATCCCGATGTTGCCATTTTCTTCTTCCACTATTTTGTCACCATTTTCTTCCTTCATTTCAGTATCACCATTCTCATTGGCTCCATCTCCCTCTCCAACACTGCCTGTGCAAAAAATCCCACATGGTCACATAACCCTAGATATCTGGGGTGTCCAGATGTTGTTTTTTATGTTGGTTGGTTTTGAGTTTAACAGCCCAGTCAACACTAGTAAGGTCATGTAGAGCCGGTCAATTTACCTAACCACACTTTTTCCTGGGTAAACTTATTCCTCTACGAGGGTCCTGCAAAAAGTTCTGTCACTAATACGCTTCCTAAGTTTTATCCCAGGTAGATTTTAAAATGCTTCACTGCACTTGAATGGTGTGTTAAATAGCTCACGATACCAGTTTATTTTGTGCAAATTATTTCAAACTGAAATAGATGCAGTCATATACACTGACCAATTTACTTGGAACATGGACCAAGCTAAGGATGGTCAGGAGTCCACCTTTTACATGACAACGCCTCCTCTCATAAGTGTGAGGTTGTTAAGTCTTTTTTTGGCTTCTGAAAAGGTGAAAGTTTCAAACCATCCACCTTATTTATCAGTGTCTCCAACAGATACCAAAAGAAGACTATTTATCTGCTTTTCGCGACTGGGTAAAAAGGTTACAAACATGTGTTTCAGTAAAGGGGGAATACTTTAAAGGTTTGTAATAAAAATATGTTTGATAAAACGTAGCATTGAAGTAACCCGAACCCAGTGACAAAACTTTTTGCAGGACCCTCGCAAGTGGTTAACCACTAATAACCAGTACTTGTGCACATTCTTTTGCCAGAAACTGACAACTGCCCTTCTTTAATCAGCAGAAAGAAGAGAATGGTCAAAGAAGATATTCCATGATCAATCTCCACAAAAGAATGTTGCCAGATCCAGCTGGGATCAAACCCATGACCCTTTGATCACCAGTCAGACATGCATCGGACTGTGCCACTGAGGCTGGCTTCTTATTTATTTGCTTTTACTAAATATACATACACAGCTCCAGATTAGGCACTTTTTTAACTAATTTGATATTTTTTTCTGATTTCTCCATGAAAATGTATGCTGTGGGTATTCATTAGAAGTGCCTCATGCTTCCATGGAGAAATATGGAACAAATTCACCTGGACATTCCTACATGTGGAGCATGGTCAGTTTACCTAACCACACATTTTCTTGGGCAGTCTTAGTCCTCTAATCGGTTATCCAGAACCTATGCCTGCTGAAACATTTGAGAAACTGCTCTAAGCTAAAATTTACAAGTACCTTTAAATTTTCCTGTTCTTGGCGTTCTCTCATCCAGATCTGTTCTGTCTAAGAAGCTGTCGAATACTCTTTCCAATCTCTTATAATAGCCTTTCTGTAAACAAACATGTTAACCCAGATTAGTCTTGAGCTACCCAAATGGGTAACTGGCAAACAGTGCAGACAAAGATCTGATGCTGAATGCGGCATTTGATCAGGGTCTCCACTGTTTGCAAACAGTTTACTGTTTTCCTCTAGGAATATATATATCATATCATCTGACATACACATGTACCGAAAACTGAAATTGGACTCTTCCAATATAGTGTGGGGGTGTTTATTCAGTCTACAATGGATTAACATCGTAAAAAAGTCCCTGATCTGCATTATGTAAGCAGTCACCGCCAAGATCAGGCTGCATGGATATGTAGTCTGAACATGGCTTTTATTGTTTAGTTACAGAAGTCATAGCTACAGATAAGAGCGGGTATCCACATAATATTTTTCTTATTTCTCAAAGAAAACATATGTTGTGGGTACTCATTAGAAGCGCCTCGCCGAGGGGCTTCTAATGAGTACTCACAACGTATGTTTTTGTGGAGAAATAAGAAAGATATCAGCATTTATTGGATGAAAAACGCGCCTTATCTGTTGCTATGGAAGTGGATAATGTAATAAGAGCTGTGGCAGGACAGCTTAGCTCGCCTGAATCGAGCTTTGCCTATACAACTAAAATTTTTTCTCAGTCCATGACCTTGACCTCAAGGTTAATTCTAGTGGGTTGGATTGGTACAGTAACAGCATAAAACTGCAGACCAGTATCTAACACCAGGGCCCAGTTGTTCAAAACTAACAATGTCGTTAGTTAATGTATCGTTAAAACTTTGATCATTAAATATGGCATATATGCTAATATTTTTGCTGAAAAAAAAACGTGATTTGCAAAAGCTACTCACATTTTTTCAGCAAAAATACCTGTGAATTAGATATTGTACTTACTAGAACAGTTAATAATTGACCACTAACGAGCTTGTTAAGCTAACAATGCTTTGAACAACTGGGCCAAGGGCAATTTTGTGAACTACATGTACTTCCATTCAGAGGTTCAGGAGTGGTGTGATCATCTGCTTTGTAAGCACCCTAAAGGAGACTATTTTTCCCCAAAGCTGCCATTATGAAGCTTTTAGAAGGATTTGCTTCAAACACTGCTTACATAAAACACTTACCAGAAAATCATCCAAGGAAAATATGTGCTATAAGTTCAAAGTGCTTAATCATTATTCTGCTGAACCCAGATATGCCCTGCCTTTGCAAACAGAACAGATCCAGATCAGTTGGCTTCTGTTTGTCATTCGATTTGTGAACTTGTATCCACAATATGGATCAAGAAATCTGATTGGCTGAAAATTAGAAGTGGGTGTGGCATCTTAATTTGTTCAGCACGAAAAGGGTTAACTTTATTTGGAGATGATATTATCTAATCTTTTTCTCATTATAATTAGTCTATGGGAAATATTTGTTCCCATGGCAACCAAACTACTGAAGCCAAATAAATAAGAAAAACTCTGCATCATTTCAATGATACCCATTCAGTGCTTTCAGACATGCCTTCTAATAGTAGAACATTCCCAATTTTAATGCAGAAATGCCAAACGTTTTAATCAATTTATTTCATTTCTAACAATGTATTACTTATTTTTCTCTGTGAAAGAAAACTCAGAAATCCCTCACCAGTGAATTATTTCAGTTCTGCAAATGGTATGTTTTCACGCCCTAATTAGTGACGTAATTTTGTGACAGAATTAATTCATTTATTGAAGGACTGTGCAAACTTTCACTTTCAACACTTTAAAAGCGTTCAATACAAAGAAAACTAGACCATGAAGTGAGCATATGCTCACTAATACCATGGCGATCAGTATAGCCAGAACAACAAAGGGAAATAACTCGACCTGGCCCCATGGCCCTTATTTTCTTTCCCACAATACAACTAGTCATACTTGTCATGTGTACAAAATTTCAAGTTTCTAGGTAAAGTAGTTCCTGAGATATCTTTGACACAAATAAATGCCATGGCCATCAGTATAGCCAGAACAACAAAGGGAAATAACTCTAAGGGACCTGGCCCCATGGCCCTTATTTTCTTTCCAACAATACAACTAGTCATACTTGTCTGTGTACAAAAGTTCAAGTTTCTAGGAAAAGTGGTTCCTGAGATATTTTTGACACAAAATAAATGTTAACAGACAGACAGACTGACTGACTGTCTGACTGACTGACAGACACACAGAATAGACAAAATCTATATACCCCCATTGCATACTTTGTATGCTGGGGGTATAACTATTTATGATTATAATTTGAGATCTTTATTATCTCAATAAGAACAGAAATCCGATGACAATTATTTTGTTCAGCAGTTCTAGGCCAGGCATCTCATTAGCATATGAAATTCCCACTTGTCACAAATTTACAACATTCAACTAATACACACTGGGTGTGGGGCAGGTGTGTGTGTGTGTGTGTGTTGGGGGGGGGGGGGGGTTAAGAAATGTAATAGTTTATTTGTTTATTTTTGATTGATTATGAAGAAATAATTCACACGTATTCTAAGGCTTTCGTGTAAAAAAAACTTGTTTGCTGTCGCTCACTTGATTTTTACATGGAAGCCTTGAAACACTAGTGAATTATTTCTGCGTAATTGGTAAAAACAAACAAAAACAAGAGGACCATGATGGTCCTATATCGCTCACCTGACCAAACAGATTTGCATATTTACTGTTGAAGTTTCAGCCAAGTTCACTGCTCTAGGATTTTTGTATAAACTTTATAGCACTAACCACCCCCACCCCCCTCCACCACACCCCCGGCCATGTTTTTTTAGAAATCTTGACGACTTGAACTGAATCTTAAAAGAGGGTCATCAAAGAAACATTTCTGCCAAGTTATACTGAAATTGGTCCAGTGGTTTAAAAAGTTTTATATAGCTATAAAGCCCTACGCCCCAACGGCCATGTTTTTTGACGAATCATGAAAGCTTGAACAAACTTGGTAGAGGGTCACCAAAGGAACATTCCTGCCAAGTTATACTGAAATCTGTTCAGTGGTTTCTGACAAGAAGATTTTTAAAGTTTTCTATTTAGATATATAGGGAAAATAAGCCCCACCCCATGGCAGCCATGTTTTTTGACGAATCATGACTGCTTGTACAATCTTGATAGAGGTTCACCAAAGCAACATTCCAGCCAAGTAATATTGAAATCGGTCGTGGGGTATGTGACAATAAGAATTTTAGAATTTTCTATGCAGATATAGATGAAAAATAAGCCCCGCCCCCCTGGGGACCATGGTTTTTGACATATCCTGAAGGCTTGAACAATCTTGGTAGAAGGTCACCAAAGCAACATTCCTGCCAAGTTACACTGAACTCAGTCCAACTGTTTCTTACGAGAAGATTTTTATATATAAGTTTTCTATATAGATATATAGGGAAAATAAGCCCTGCCCCCTAGCGGCTATGTTTTTTGATGAATCATGACGGCTTGAACAATCTTTGTAGAGGGTCACCAAAGAAACATTCCTGCCAAGTTGTATTGAAATCGGTCCATTGGTTTCTGAAAAGAAGATTTTTAAAGTTTTATATATAGATATATAGGGAAAATAAGCCCTGCCCCCGGCAGCCATGTTTTTTGATGAATCATGATTACTTGAACAATCTTAGTAGATGGTCACCATGGAAACATTTCTGCAAAGTTATAATGAAATCAGTTCAGTGGTTTCTGACAAGAAGAGTTTTAAAGTTTTCTATAGATATATAAGGAAAATAAGCCCCGACTCCTGGCGGCCATGTTTTTTGATGAATCATGACGGCTTGAACAATCTTGATAGAGGGTTACATAAGAAACATTCCTGCAATGTTACATTGAAATCGGTCAAGTGGTTTCTGAAAAGACTATTAAAATTTTCTATATAGATATATAGGAAAATAAGCCCCGCCCCCTAGTGGCCATGTTTTTTGACAAATCATAACGGTTTGAACAATCTTGGTAAAGGGTCACCAAGGAAACATTTCTGTGAAGTTATATTGAAATCAGTCCTGTGGTTTCTGACGACAAGATTTTTTTCAAGTTTTCTATATAGATATATATGGAAAATAAGCCCCGCACCCTCTAGAGGCCATGCTTTTTGACGAATCATGACAGCTTGAACAATCTTGATAGAGGGTCACTAAGGAAACATTTCTGCCAAGTTATATTGAAATCGGTCCAGTCGTTTAGGACATGACGATTTTTAAAGTTTTCTATACAGATATATATGAAAAATTAACCCCGCCCCCTAGCGGCCATGTTTTTTAATGAATCATGGCGGCTTGAACAATCTTGGTAGAAGATCATCGAAGAAACATTACTGTAAATTTATATTGAAATCCGTCCAGTGCTTTATGACAAGAAGATTTTTAAAGTTTTCTATATAGATATATAAGGAAAATAAGCCCCTCCCCCCTTGCGGCCATGTTTTTTGACAAATCCAAATGGCTTGAACAATCTTGCAACAGGATAACCTAAGGAACATTTCTGCAAAATCATATGGAAATCGGTCCAGTAGTTTCGGACAAGAAGATTTTTAATGTTTTCTATACAGATATATAGTGAAAATAAGCCCCGCCCCCTGGCGGCCATGTTTTTTGACAAATCCAAATGGCTTGAACAATCTTGGTACAGGATCACCAAGGGGACATTTCTGCAAAATTATATTGAAATCGGTCCAGTGGTTTCGGACAAGAAGATTTTTAAACTTTTCTATATAGATATATAGGGAAAATAAGCCCTGCCCCCTGGTGGCCATGTTTTTTGACGAATCCAAATGGCTTGAACAATCTTGCAACAGGATCACCTAAGGAATATTTTTGCAAAATTATATTGAAATCGGTCCAGTGGTTTGGACAAGAATATTTTTAAAGTTTTCTATATAGATATATGATAAAATAAGCCCCGCCCCCTGGCGGCCATATTTTTTTACGTATCCAAATGGCTTGAACAATCTTGCAACAGTTTCACTAAAGGAACATTTCTGCAAAATTATATTGAAATCAGTCCAGTGGTTTCGGACAAGAAGATTTTTAAAGTTTTCTATATAGATATATAGGGAAAATAAGCCCTGCCCCCTGGCGGCCATGTATTTTGACGAATCCAAATGGCTTGAACAATCTTGGTAGAGCATCACCAAAGGAACATTTTTGCAAAATTTATATTGAAATCGGTCCAGTGGCTTAGGACAAGAAGATTTTTAAACTTTTCTATATAGATATATAGGGAAAATAAGCCCCGCCCCCCGTGGCGGCCATGTTTTTTCACGAATCCAAATGGCTTGAACAATCTTCCTAGAGGATCACCAAAGGAACATTTTTGCAAAATTATATACAAATCGGTCCAGTGGTTTCGGACAAGAAGATTTTTAAACTTTTCTATATAGATATATAGGGAAAATAAGCCCCGCCCCCTGGCGGCCTTGTTTTTTGACAAATCCAAATGGCTTGAACAATCTTGGTAGAGGATAACCAAAGGAACATTTCTGCAAAATTATATTGAAATCGGTCCAGTGGTTTCTGACAAGAAGATTTTTTAAAGTTTTCTATATAGATATATATGGAAAATAAGCCCCGCCCCCTGGCGGCCATGTTTATTGTCGAATCTAAATGTCTTGAATAATCTTAGTAGAGGATCACCAAAGGAACATTTCTGCAAAATTATATTGAAATCGGTCTAGTGGTATCTGACAAGAAGATTTTTAAAGATTTCTATATAGATATATAGGGAAAATAAGCCCCGCCCCCTGGCGGCCATGTTTTTTGATGAATCCAAATGGCTTGAACAATCTTCCTAGAGGATCACCAAAGGAACATTTCTGCAAAATAATATTGAAATCGGTCCAGTGGTTTCTGACAAGAAGATTTTTAAAGTTTTCTATATAGATATATAGGGAAAATAAGCTCCACCCCCTGGCGGACATGTTTTTTGACCAATCCAAATGTCTTGAACAATCTTGGTAGAGGATCACCAAAGAAACATTTCTGCAAAATTATATTGAAATCGGTCCAGTGGTTCCTGACAAGAAGATTTTTAAAGTTTTCTATATAGATATATAGAGAAAATAAGCCCCGCCCCCTGGCGGCCATGTTTTTTTACTAATCCAAATGTCTCGAACAATCTTGGTAGAGGATCACCAAAGAAACATTTCTGCAAAATTATATTGAAATAGGTCTAGTGGTTTCTGACAAGAAGACTTTTAAAGTTTTCTATACAGATATATAGGGAAAATAAGCCCCGCCCCCTGGAGGCCATGTTTTTTTGACGAATCCAAAAGGCTTGAACAATCTTGGTAGAGGATCACCAAAGGAACATTTCTGCAAAATTATATTGAAATTGGTCCAGTGGTTTCTGACAAGAAGATTTTTAAAGTTTTCTATATAGATATATAGGGAAAATAAGCCCCGCCCCCTGGCGGCCATGTTTTTTGACGAATCAAAATGGCTTGAACAATCTTGGTAGAGGATCACCAAAGGAACATTTCTGCAAAATTTTATTGAAATCGGTCCAGTGGTTTCTGACGAGAAGATTTTTTGAGTTTTTAGTTAAAAAATCTATTTTTAGCTCCTGTGACCTAGATATGCAATGGACCGGAACCATTTGAACAACTTTGAAAGAGGATTAACCAAGGATCATTCCTGTGAAATTTGGTCAAAATCCAATCAGTGGTTTAGGAGGAGATGTTGTTTAAAGATTGTGAACGGACGGACGGACAGACGGACGACGACGACGACGGACGGTGAGTGATCACAATACCTCACCTTGAGCATTCGGCTCAGGTGAGCTAAAAACTATATATATTTACTTATACTGCAAAGATCCTTTTTACCTCTGTAATGCTATCCTCTTTCAGCAGTTTCTCTGTATCTTCTACTTTCTTTTTTACATCTTCTGTTATCACAGAATCAAACAAACGACATTTCTTCTTCCAGTAGCCCTGAAAATAGGTATAATCCATTATTATACAGATGGAAAACAATTCCTGACATTTCATGTGAATAGCCTGCTTGGCAGACAATTCAAATGAAATGTCAAGACTTCTTTTCTATAACAAATAAACAAAATCTTTCAAAATGTTGTCAGTTGCGAGTGTTGGTTTAACCCTTAAAGTGCCTGTCACAACAATTGTCATCTGCTTTGTCATCTGCTTGTGACTTTAATGTCATTTTTGCAAACAGTGTGGACCAAAATCAGACTGCTCCTCTAGGAGCAGTCTGATCAGGGTCCACACTGTTTGCCTGTATGCAAAATAGGTTTGAAAAGTTTGCAAGAATATTCAGCAGATGACATAAACAGACGACATTTTCAAATGCAGGTTTTCTTGGCATTTTAAGGGTTAAGTGTCGAATAAAATCTTTGATTTACTAAATTACATGCATCATCTAAATTATCCTCTTACCTGGAGGTTTTCTTTCTTTTGCTACTAATCCTCACAACAGGGGGACACTTACAATGCTTTGGGCAAATTCAGCAGACGATACTTATATTTTTCTTATTTTTTTCCTAGAAAATAGGATCTGAGACAATTTGCATGAAATGTCAAATCCTATTTTGTAGAAAAATTAGAAAAATATTTCAAAATATTTCAAAATGTCAACTGCTGAAATTTTTACCTAGCATGCAAAGTGCTAGGAAAAGTGTACTGCTGGGGAACACTTCAAAACTGTCCAATACGCAACAGGGCATTAAATGGAAATCTGAGAGCCCCACACCCTAATCTTATTGATAAATCCTAAATTTCAGTGCATATGCAATGCCTCAGTCATCTCAATGTAAAATATTGATCATGCATTTTGTGCTACTCTATCATGCAAATTACAGAAGTTTAGACCAGAGAACTTGTTAACACTTAGCATGCTGGGTAAAATTTCAGCAGAGGAAATTTTGGAATTTTTTTTTCTTATTTTGTCCAGAAAACAGACTAAACAGATAAATTGCATGAAATGTCCATTTTCTGGAATAAATAAAAAAAATTATCTTCAATCTGTCATCTGCTGAATCTGTGCAGAGATTGGTAAAGTTTATGGATATGTATAGGATGATAATTATCGGATTTCTCGATTTTTCCATTACATGTTTTGACTACACATTAGAAGTGTCTTGCTGCTGATAATTTTCTCAATTTCTCCATAAAATCATACATTGTGTGTACTTGTTAAAATATCATGAAAACATGCCTATATAATATTACCCCCCCCCCTTAAACCCCACTTTTATATAGTAAAACTGGGGTTTACAGGGGTATACATTATTTTTCTGATTTCTGCTCAAAAACAGACATTGTGGATTCTCGTTGGAACCGCCTCCTCCTCGATAAAGCAGTTCTAACGAGTACCCATAATCTATGTTTTGAGCAGAAATATGAAAAATATCAGTTTTTTCTGAAAGTTTTCGTTTTTTGGAGGTGAAATTTTCTATACATTTGAATAGGCATGTTTCGTAATGAGCACTGTGCTGAGGCTCTTCTGATGAATACTTACAACTAGTGTTGGGAATCAGAGAGGAAAATCATCATTATTGGGAAAGTAAAACTGATTGATTATCGATTGAACAATCGGATATCCCATAACTAGTATCAAATAATACAAATGTAGATGATTATAGCATATGGGCTTTATGGTTCTGTATAACTTATAATGCAACAACATATAATAGCCTAACTAGATTAAGTTAAAGGTTTCAAAACAAAGCAGGGCCCAGTTGTTCAAAGCTAACGATGTCATTAGTTAATGATTCGTTAAAATTTACATTGAGTGATACGCAAATATGCTGATATTTTTTGCTAAAAAAAAGTGAGTAACTTTTGCATTGCAAAAGCTACTCACATTTTTTTCAGCAAAAAATATCAGAATATTGTATATTGAATCTGCTAAAACAGTTAACGAAATGACCTTTAACAAGCTCGTTAAGCTAACAATGCTTTGAACAACTGGACCCAGATGTTTGCAACCATGTTTCTAGTCAATGAGTCTTTCATAACAGTCTTAATTTGTATGTCTCATTATGCGACCTTTGATCCAGGGTTCTAAAAACAGAGCTTCAAATAATGGATAGTGAAAAATCTAATTCAGGGCTCTGGTTCTCGTTAACTCAAAATATGGAGTTCTGGACTCCTATTTTGGTCACTGGTACTCCTACTTTTCAGCTCATTTTAGTAAAATTACATGGTGGGACTCCTACTCTTTTAAGAAAATGGCTCATCCAATTAATTTTTGATTATTTCGATTAATCCGCACAACACTACCCACAATATATGGACAATTGAGAAAACTATCCTATAACTCCTCCATAACATGTCCTATGTTAAATTAGCTTAGTGGACATGTATAATGCTGATGTATACAAGAATAAAGTTGCAAAAAACACATATGGTAATTGTCCTAAAATTTTTCGTACATCAATGTATCTGACAAAATGTCATATGAAAATAGTGCAGACCCAGATCAGACTACTCCTGGAGGAGCAGTCTGATCAGGGTCAACACTGTTTGCCATTCCGCTAAGTATTTTAAGAAAGAACTATACAAAAAGCAAAGTTTAGACCAAAAAAGTACGGAATAAAGTTTTTGAAATTTTAGACATTTACCGTACACTGCATTCAAATCTATTTCAAGCCTGATACCAGATAAAGTAGGCTTCATTCAGTATGCATGGGTGAAAGTCCCAGAAATTGCGTTTTGCGGCATCTCATCTGGGTCTACACTGTTTGCTCAGGCCCGTCTGGCCATGATGTACAGTAAAGTACAACATATGGTAAGAGTCATGCTCAAACAGACAGGTAAAATTATGACCAAATCTGCAGTGATTACTAATCAATTATTGGTCACAATGGCAGGACTGATAACAGCATTCCCACTCACGTTTTGATTTAGGGGTACATGTACCCCTTGGGTTTAGCTTTTGGGGACTCAAATCACTTTTTGAGGGTACACATATTTTGAGGTAATTGAACTGGGAAGACTATATAAAAAATGCCATTTTGTGAGCAACCTTTTCACTGATTGTCGCCGCCAGCTTTGTGCTGAACGTATTCATTAGAACCTAAGTACATGTATTTCAGTGATTTGGTGGCAGTGGTGCCTTCAGTAACATCCGAAGATTTGCGCTTTTTCGCCCTTTTCTCCGATAAGTTTGAGCCATAGATGCTGGCTTGTAACAGATTTGTGGACGCGTTTCAAACCAACCACGTGTTTTGGCAAGGTAATGAACAATCAATATATCCCTCTCGGATATAAACCACATAGTCATCAGTGATTGGATAATGCGAAAAAGACCACACACAATAACAAATGAATAATAATCTCATCCCTCTAGGTAAGAATATAATTAAATTCCGTGATCCCCATAACGATCATCAATCGGTTTCTATGAACTGGCCTTACGCATTCGTTATTGTCCACCAGCAATCGCAGTGTTTTGATGCTTTATTAATATTCAAAAGGATGCTAATGAGTGAAAACTGACTCGAGCAGGACATAAGAATGTTGCAATTTATATCTGCACCAATTTTGCGGTACGTTTTTAGTACGTAGATACCATCAATTCTGTATGTTCATGGCAGATTCTCTACGTGAATCACGTACTGTAGTATGTGAATAAGAATGCTGTGATAATCTATTATCTTTTCAGCTCTGCTTAGCCAGCCCTAGTTGATTGGTCAACAGAAAGAAGAAAAATGATTAAGGGTAAGTTAAACTAGTAATTGATTATATAAAGCAGATTTTCACTGATTCCAACTGAGTTGCATTTTTCAGCATTTATTTCACATTGTTTTATTACCAGATGTTTTTATTTCTATCGGAAATGGTCTATAGGACTAATTAATGTACCAAACTTACGTAACCATGGGAAGTGCAGAGTTGGGTCGATTAGTATATGGTAACTCGTTATTTAGCAAGTTATACCATGAGAACTTTTTTTACATCCATCCTTTGGCAAACAAAAACGATTACTAATCGGTTTCTTATCAGTAAGTGAAAGCGATAATCAATTGCCATTCTGGGGCCAATTAGCCAGCCCTACATTTTCATCTAGATGCTCGACCTTGTTTGTTTGTGTTGAGGTTTTACGACCCAGTCAACCCAATGGGGGTCATGTTAAGTGCGGTCAGTTTACCTAACAACACGTTTACTGGGCAGGCTTAGTCCTCTAAGCGGTTAACCAGTATTGTGCATATTCTTTCGCCAGAAACTGACAACTGCCCTTCTTGAATCAGCGGAAGGGAGAGAATGACCGTAGAAAATATTTCATGATCAATCTCCACGAAAGAATGTTGCCGACCTCGGCGGGGGTTGAACCCGCAACCTCCTGGTCTCCAGTCGGACGGCGCATCCAACTGAGCCACCGAGGCCAGCCTACCTGAAGCTATATTCTATGTACTTTTATGTAAGAAGTTCCTAGGAACACTGTTGTTTTTGTCAAATAATACATTGTTACTCTTTTCTGCCATCTCAAAATCCTTAACAATTTCTTTCAGTAATGAAGGAACTGGACAAATGAGCATGATGAAATCATGCCTATATAATTTTGACCCCCTTAAACCCCACTTTTATATAGTAAAACTGGGGTTTACAGGGGTATACGTTTTCTTATTTCTGCTCAAAAAACATAGATTGTGGGTACTCGTTAGAACCGCCTCGCCAAGGCGGTTCTAACGAGTATCCACAATCTATAATTTGAGCAGAAATATGAGAAAATATCAGAATTTTTATCTGAAAATTTTCATTTTTTTGGTGGTAGAATTTCCAGTATATTTGAATAGGCTTGTTTTCGTAATGAGGTACAATCATAGCTCCAGATAAGAGGATGTATCAAGATAATATTTTTTCATTTCTCCACAAAAACATATGTTGTGGGTACTTACCTAACCCTTCCCATGCTGAATAAATTAAGATGCCACGCCCACTTCTAATTTCAAGCCAATCCGATTACTTGATCCGAGTTTTTGATAGAAATTCACATATTTTATGACAAACAGTGCAGATCCAGATCAGTTGGCTTCTAAAGAAGCCAACTGATCTGGATCTATACTGTTTGTTAAGGCAGGACATGTCGTGTTCAGCAAGAGAAGGGTCAAGCGCCTCACCCAGGCGTTTCTTGTAAGTACCCAAACTATGTTTTTATGGAGAAGAAAGAAAAACATCAATACTTTTCAGCCTTATCTGGTGCTTTGTTCAGTATGTGAGTAATTTTCTACCTTCTGTGTTATATCACCATCCTTTAACTCTACATCTAACTCTTTCAATCTGAAACACAGAAATAAAAGATTCTAAAAATTAATTAATTACCCTTGAGCAGGACTCCAGAAACAGAAAACTGCCAGCTGATCCAGTCATTTTCAGCCCCTTTTACGGAGTTTACCAAGTCATTTTCGCCACATTTACGGAGTTTGCAGAGCAATTTCCAAACACCGAGACTGCTTTATTATTAACACCTAAAATGTGTCTATATGACACAGATGCCCCCGCCCAGGGGCCATTCTCACCAGGAGACAAGCATTTTACAAAAAATGAAGTTTAAAAAAAAGGGCCCTGACTCCCATAATAATTTGCCTATTTTACCCTAAATTAAACAACTTTATTTTATGATTATACACCTGTGGATAAAAAATATGAATACAATACACTAATCTTTTCATAAGATATCGAATGGAAACCATTTTTTGCACAAATGGACTGGACTATGAAGAAAAAAGGCCATAACTCCCATAATAAATGGTGGATTGTATCCTAAATTGAACTTGATCTATATTTTATGATTATATATGTGTGTATAAAATATGAATCCAATACACTATTCTTTTAAAAATACATAGACCAAAAACCATTTTTTGAAGTTGAAAAAGGGCCATAACTCCCATAATAACTGGTGGATTTTACTCTAAATCAAGCTTGACCTACATGTATATAGATATCGAACAGAAAACATTTTTCTTGAGTTAAAAAATGGCTGCTTCCCATGAAACAATAATATTTTGCTTCTTTCCTGCCTAAAAGAATATCACAAGAATAACTAAGCAAAGCAAATTAGGCAAGTTATACCAGAGTAGCAGGTCAACTGAACCTGGCTGACAGACTTGTACTGTTTGTAACGAATTTAGTGGGTACTTTGGTTTTGGGCTACACCACTATAAAAAAAAAATATTTTATAAACCTAGGTTCCTGAAAGCATTTGGCCAGTCTGTGTCCCTGCTTTATTTAATAAAAGGGTTTGGCCGTGTTTACCATGGACATTTCCCTGTTTCCCATGAGAAAGATTTCTTCTTATTCAAATATTTATAAGGACCTTAACATCACTTCATAATTGGTCCAGCAATTGCACATGGTCTTCAGACACAGCAAATCTCCAGATGATCAGTTTGCAGACCTGTTAAAAGCAGTAGTAACACTATACACATTAGACTGGTTTTCGTTTACAGGGCTTGTTGGACGACAAGAGGTGTCTAAACCCCTCTAGGCTTGTTGTTTCCATCACTGTAGGAAGAGCATTCCACTCCCGGCTGGTCCTTGGGAAGAATGAGTTCCTGTAAGAAAGATAGTCAATTCTCTGATGACAGACGCGGGTTTGACCTCTGGTCTGTCTGTCACTGGCCTGTAGGCAGATATTACGATTGATTTCTACTAGGTTGTTGTTGATTCTGTACAACATGCACAGCCTGTTGGATTGTCTTCTGCTTTCCAGAGATTCCCACTGCAAGTCACTCATCATCTCGGTCACACAGCCATGACTGTGGTCAATGTAACTGTTGATCATATACCCTGATGCCTGAAGTTGAATTTGTTCTAGCATCTGGATGTGTTTCTGGTTGACCAGATCCCTTACAGTGGAAGAGAACTCCATTATTGGGCAAACTATGGCTGTGTAAGTGGCCTTCTTTACAGTGACAGTGCAATCTGAAGTTCCTCCTCAGGAAACCAAGTGTACTGTTCCCCTTGCCAGCTATGTTGCGAATATAAATATCCAAGGAGAGGTCATCGGAAAAGGTCACACCACATAGGTCTAGATAAGCGAGGGTATCCGGTAAATATTTTTCTTATTTCTCTATGAAAACGTATGTTGTGAGTACTCATTAGAAGCGCCTCGGTGAGGCGCTTCTAATGAGTACCACAACATATGTTTTCGTGGAGAAATAAGAACAAGAGGCCCACGGGCCACGATTCGCTCACCTGAGTGACATAGCCACTGCAGACATGCAGATGTTATGCAACATTTTTCCAATCCTATCATCGCAACTAATGAAAATATCATCATTTGAGCAGTTCTTAGTTTTGAAGAAGAATAATATGGGCCTGACAGTCAATGGAGCATGATCATTTGAATAGACTATCAATCACATTTCAACAGAAGGATCAATGTGAAATTTGGTGGAAATTGGCTAAGTGGTTTCTGAAGAATCGTGATTTTATACATGTAAACAGCACAGTGGCAGGGAAATATTATAAATATAAACCAGATGATGGCCATCTTAGATTTCCAATCAGAACAATTTTAACTACTGTTGATCGACAAGTCACTTCGATACTTTCAATATAAATGTATATGGCCTACACAAATAGGGAAGCAAATTTGACCTTGGAGGCAAAAAGGTCAAATGTCAACATAGAACCATCATTTGAGCAATTTTGGTAGATCTCCTGTCCCCCGTAATTTGTGCAAAGATTAGGACCCAGGGCTTATTTGGTTATGGAGAAGAAGATTTTTAAAGGTTTTTGCCATATATGGGCATGGCAGCCATTTTGATCAATGGACCATACCCATTTTAGCAATCTTTCATTCTCCTGCCCACGGAGGCTCCGCATGAAATTTGAGCAACACTGGCCCGGAGGCTTCAGAGGAGAAGCCATTTGAAATTATTAACATTTTTTCCATACTAATGTATGGGGCCCATACAAATGCATACAGAAGCAAACTTGACCTCGCCGTAAAAAGGTTAAATGTCAATGTATGACAATTATTTTAGCACCTTTGGTAGACCGCCCGTTCCAGATGATATATGCAAAGATTCAGCCACAAGCCATCCTCGGTTTTGGAGAATAAGATTTTGAAATGTTTTTTCCCATGCAAATGCATAAGGAAGCAACTTGATCTTGCCGTAAAAAGGTCAAATGTCAATGTATGACCATTATTTTAGCAACTTTGGTAGACCCCCTGTCTCCGATGATTTATGCAAACATTCAGCCCCAAAGCATCCTCGGTTCTAGAGAAGAAGATCTATAAAGGTTTTTACCATATATGGGCATGGCGCCCATCTTGGTCAACGAACCGTGACCATTTTAGCAATCTTTTGTTCCCCCTACCTAAGGAGGCTCCATATGAAATTTGAGTAAAATTGGCCCAGAGGTTCCAGAGGAGAAGTTGTTTGAAATTCTGAACATTTTTCCCATACAAATGCATAAGGAAGCAAAATTGACCTTAACGTAAAAAGGTCAAATGTCAATGTACGACCATTATTTTAGCAATTTTGGTAGCCCTCCTGTTCCCGAAGATATATGCAAAGATTCAGCCATAAGGCATATTCGGTTTTGGAGAAGAAGATTTTTAAAGGTTTTTCCCATACAAATGCACAGGGAAGCAAACTTGACCTTGCCGTAAAAAGGTCAAACGTCAACGTACGACAATTCTTTTAGCAATTTTGGTAGACCTCCCGTCCCCGATGATTCCTGCAAAGGTTCAGCCCAAAGGCATTCTTGGTTCTGAAGAAGAAGATTTTTAAAGGTTTTTTACCATATATGGGCAGGGCGGCCATCTTGGTCAAGGGACCGCGACCATTTTAGCAAGTTTTCGTTCCCCCACCCTAAGGAGGCTCCATATGAAATTTGAGCGAAATTGGCCCAGAGGCTCCAGAGGAGAAGTTGTTTGAAATTCTGAACATTTTTCCCATACAAATGCATAAGGAGGCAAAACTTACCTTACCGTAAAAAGGTCAAATGTCAATGTACGACCATTATTTTAGCAATTTTGGTAGCTCTCCTGTTCCCAAAGATGTATGCAAATATTCAGCCATAAGGCATGCTCGGTTTTGGAGAAGAAGATTTTTAAAGGTTTTTCCCATACAAATGCATAGGGAAGCAAACTAGATCTTGCCGTAAAAAGGTCAAATGTCAACGTACGACAATTCTTTTAGCAATTTTGGTAGACCTCCTGTCCCCGATGATTCCTGCAAAGGTTCAGCCCCAAGGCATTCTAGGTTCTGGAGAAGAAGATTTTTAAAGGTTTTTACCATATATGGGCGTGGCGGCCATCTTGGCCAACGGGCCGCGACCATTTTAGCAATTTTTCGTTCCCCCACCCTAAGGAGGCTCCATATGAAATTTTAGCAAAATTGGCTCAGCGGTTTCAGAGGAGAAGTCGTTTGAAAATGTTAACGGACCGACGCACGGACGGACGGACGCACGGACGGACGACGGACGAAAAGTGATCACAATAGCTCATCCTGAGCAGAGCTCAGGTGAGCTAAAAATATCAATACTTTTGGACTGAAAAAAGCGCCTTAATTAGTGCTATGACACCAAGATACTTGCTAGATTCTACTGCTTGGTGAGTTGTCCATGCAGGGAGTAGATTGTCTGGATGAGTTTCTTGCACTAAGGTGGAATTCTGAGGACAGTACATGTACTTCGACGGTCTAAAGATCATTTGCCAGGTCCTTTCCCTCGCTTCCAAGGCCTTCAAATCTTGTGGCAGCAGTTGAGCATCAGATTGGTCTTTTAACTGGAGGAATAGCGAGTTGTCTGAAAAAAGTCTTGTGCCAGAGTGTTTGGCTTATTCTGGTAGTTCACTAATGAAAGCCAGAAACAGCAGTGACCCAAGGACTGTGCCCTAATGCATCCTGGAAAAGACATCTTCAGTTTACCACTAAAGCCGAAGTGGTCAAGCTTGTATAGTGGTCTGCAATGAGGCACTTAGTCAAATGCCTTGGCAAAATCCAACAGGATCACATCAGCTTGATTGCCACTGGGCAGGAACCTTGCGATCCAGAGTATGGCGACTGTGCTGACTTTCACAAGATCATTTCTTCCAAAACCAATGCAGGTTGTATGTCGAAGTTTGACATCACACTACTGTGGAATATGTGCTCTAACAGCTTGCAAGTGATGGAGGTAAGTGATACAGGTCGGTAGTTAGCCCCTATGTAATTTTCACCTTTCTTGTATACCGGGACAATCATGGCATCTCTCCAGTCTTGTGGGACTGCTTCATGGTCCAGTGAAGATTTGGAATAATTTGTTGAGGAGTAGCGCCATTTCATCTGTTGATATTGCCCACATTTTCTGGCCAGCTTCATGCCTGTTAGTAGATTTCTCCCAACATCAACACATGGAAAATGGCTATTTCAATTTTGCCTAAAGTCTTTCTTTCCTTCTTTCAATACTGCAACACCCCCACACAAGAATTACGTGCAGGTAGATTACGACTTAATGTCATGGTACAAAGTTTAAGAAAAAGAATAGAACAGATGATAGGGTTAAAAGAACATGAATAAGACAAAATAAAAACAGGATAAAAACAGTTTCTGTTGTGTTACGGAATGTGATGGTCATGTGACCGAACTGCCACATTGAACTGATCCAGAGTGGGCAGTAGTACTATCTGGGCTGGGAGTTGGTTCCAACGACCAATGGTTCAGGGAGAGAAAGAGAATTTGTAATAATTGGCTGAATTTTACGAATCTGTTGTAATGCAGGGGGGTGACGAGTAAGGCTGGCACAATTAATTGGATAATTGATTAATTGATCGATAAATTCCACAAAATTGATTATCATTACAGATTTGCTAATAATCAATCATTTAATTTCTGTGTCTGTTACTTCACCATATAAACCATATTTACCCTTAATATTCAGGCACATCAACTCCTTACCATACTTTATCTAAAATTTGAACAAGTACAATTTACTACCCACTGTTGTGTCTAATATAGCTGGCTGAGAGGCAAGCAGTTTGCGGCTTCCCATCTGGGTCTACACTGTATGCTCAGGCCTGTCTGACCAAATACATACAATAAAGTATAACATGGTAAGAATCATGCTCAGACCGGTAAAATTATGACCAATGATTACTAATGGATTTTAGATCACAATGGCAAGACTGATAATTGATTATCTTTTCAGCTCTGATTGGCCAGCCATACTGACGAATGTGTCGTGTCTATCCAGTGGGTTGTTCAAAGTATGGTGGAATAGGTATGGCAACTACAATGTAGGCCATGCATGATTCTATACATAAGTATGACCTTGGCATCAATTCTCCTCTGTTCCAGCATTCTTAGGTTTAGTTGATGTTGGGAGTTCTGTTACACTTTGACAAGGTGAATAAGAGCTGGAAATTTGAAGTTCAGTTACACTTCGACAAGGTGAATAAGAGCTGGAAATCTGGTGAATGACCTTTCTTTGTACCATTTCTACCTTATTAATGTCTTTCCCAGGGAAGACGTTCGCAAGCGACGTGGGTGATGTGTTCGCCTTTTTTCTGCAGACGTCGCTCTGTTCATACAGGAAAGCGATACTGACGTCGCCTTGATTTTTCAACTGGTGTGTATTGCCTATCCTGACTGATTAATTCACCGAAAATACGGACACAGGTGTCATGATCTTTCTTCCCTTGAGGCTAGGATAATCGGCAGACAGGTTCACTATTAGTTATTTGACATTTCCCAGTAAAATCACATTGTTTGTTTGCAGACAGTCTGACCTAGATTTTGACAGTCTCACAGTCCACCCTCCTTATTCCAGGGTTCTCACTAGGATTTTAAAAGTAGGAGTCCTGGACTCCCCTTTTATAAAAAATAGGAGTCCCTGCCAAAAATTAGGAGTCCCATTCCCCAAAAATAGGAATCCCATTTTTATTTTTTCATGACCCTCCTTGAACATGTCACTACAACCTCGTAACTTCATTCTATAAATAGCTGAGTGATGGAGAATCAGTTTAATTAATTCTATGGAGCTGGCCAATAAATTAAGATGACTTCAAGTCTCTCTCATGGGAGAACAGAGACAGGAGACATGACAATCCTAACATATTTTACTTGCATGGTAAACATCTTCACACTTTAAATATTTAATAAAGTAATGCAGTCAATGTTTTTAGCTTTTTATTTCAGAGTAACAAAACTGAACTCTTCCATCATGTGCTGCAAGTAAAGCAGGTATTTGATTTTATGATGTATGTAGCAAAACATTCGAGGACATTTCTCAAGAAACATGAACTACTCCCAATGCACCCCTCTTTTATTGCTTTTCAGTTAAATTCAATACCCTATCAACCAAAAAAAGGTTCGGTTGGTTGCTAACTGTATTAAGTGATCTTGAGTGTTATGGATATTAAGTGAAACCTATTTTAATCAAAACCAATTAAGCTCCATTATCTGCTATCACAAAATTGTAAATGAAATATATCCGCACATTCTGGTCATGGACATGTTGAGCTTCCCGCAAACCTCATTTCAATGTTTACATTTGCGATTAATACACGCTACGAAAAAATGTCCGGGACTTCTTTACTTGCTGAAATTTCGATCTACTGCTTTGATTTGCCGAAAAAGGCTTTATAATTTAGTCCTATTCTTTAAAGTATGTGTCTGTTTCATATGCATTTCTGACAAGACAATGCTCTTGAATGCAACATGGTAATAGTTTTTTTTTTTTCCAAAACGGTTTCCCGCCACTCTGTCAAATGACGTAATCCTTACGAGCATGCGCTACCGTTACAAGCATGCGCTTTCTTCATGCGGGAACTATGGAAAATGTAACTTATATTTCAACAGTCCCGAATTGTATACCATCGTCCGGGGTATATCTGAGCAGTCCGATTAGATTCTTTTCAGGGTTTAAGAAATAGATTCAATTGGACTTGGAAACTTTTTTTTAGTGACAAGCAGGAATAATCGTTTTGATGCGCAGACTGATATCTCACAAAGGGATAAGGTACTATTTTTCTTGTGGCGCATGTCGTCTTTTAACAGAAAAAGTAAGCCAGCGTATTTTATGTAAGTGACGAAAATCCAGCGTCCGAAAATTTTTAAATAAAAAAAAAAATTTATAACAAATTCAAACAAAAAAAAAAAAAAAAAAAAATGCCAGCCTCAAAGGCGGAAAGCATGACACCTGCGTGTGCATTTTCCGAATAATCAGTCGGTCGGTACATGCAATACACAATGAGGAAGGGGTTGCATACCTGTGTCAGTCACATGCTTTAATTGTTTGATCGCTGAAGTGTGAAGTGCCAACACCTGTTTGACTACCCATTGCTCAGCAAATAACGGTACTGTCACAGGTGTGAAAAGCATGCGGCGGATTACTATTGTTCTTTTAAGATGCTACCAACGGTACGAATAACACATGGCGGACTTCAGCCTTCAGTAAAATATTCCGATCATAATTAGTAGAAGTCCTACGGGACAAAATATGCGTCCGGCGGACTTGGCTTTGGGAATTTTTAGGAATCCGGACCCTGATTTATGCGTCCCGGGATGCAGGGTTCTGCGTCCCCGAGAACCCTGCATTATAACGTGCCTGGTCGTATTTTTTTTCTTTTTTTCATTTAGGTTTTTGGACGCCGAATTTTCATCATTGTGATCTAAAATACACCTTTATAATATTAATGTTGATCTTTTCTTTTGAAAGATGACGTGGTGACAAGCAATATAGTACCTTATCGCTTTTGAGAGATATCAGTATGCCGTTCATTCTGCGCATTAAAATAGTTATTTCTGTTGGTCAAAAGCAATTTCTAAGTCCCGCAGAATGCCTCCAGTAAATTTTTAGTAAATTTCATGGGAGAGCTCAGATGTGCATGGGGCGATGGCACGCAATTCTGGGATGTTCACGTTCAATTAACAAGTTAAAAAAAGTTACGCTTTCGCTTGTTCCCACACGTAGAAACCACATGCTCATAACGGTGACTTCACATGAACTCGTGGCGAAAAACCACTATGTGAGAAAAAACAACTTATTACCATGTAGAATTGCTGAGCCATTTCATGTCTGAAATGCATTCGAAACATACACACATATTTAAAATAGATCCAAACTGCACCAATTATTTTTCTGCGAATTTAGCAGAAGATCGAAACTTCCACAAGTAAACAAGACCCAGACTTTTTTTTCACAGCATATATCGATCGCAACACAGTGCAAAGTAAACAGGAAATGATGTTTTGCGGGAATCGCGACACAGGTCCATGATCAGACTGTGACGTGTATATTTACGGTAACGTGTAAGAGAGCATTAATTGGTTTTGATTGATATTTTTTTTTTAATTCACTGACAAAAAAACCTTCAATGTCAGTAACACTCACGATTTAAAGATAACTGCTGACAGCAACAAACTTTTTGAGTGCGGTGGGATACCGAATTTCAATGAAAGGCAGTGGACGAGGGGTGCCACTGCCAGGATTAGTTCAGTATTTCTTGAGAACTGCCACTTGAATCATTTGCCAAAAAACTACAAAATATAAATATCTGTTGTACATTTAAAAAATAATGAAAGTGTTCAAGTATTGTTACCACTAAAATAAAAAGCTAAAACAAAAAAAAATTGAATGCTAAAATCTTTTAATAAATTTAAAGTTTGGCGGCTTTCACCGCACAAGTAGGCTGAGATTTGCACGTCTCCCTGATCATGGAACACATCTCCCTAATTTCACATGAAAGGGATGTGATGTCTCCCTATTTTTCTGGGCCAGCTTCATGCCTGCTTTCTTAGTGTATGGAGTCCAAACAGGCGATGCATATTCAACCTGTGGTCTGACAGTGGTTTTATAGGCTGCTTCGCGTATACCAGGATGTTTATTTTGATATTTCTTTTGAGAAAACCCAAACTTTTTGAGGCATTAGCTGTGACACGGTTGATACGAGTATTAATAAATATTTAAGTCTAACGAGATATCAATGCCCAGATATCGAGCATGGTCTACAGAGTAAAGGACCTGTCCATGCATAGTGTAAGCATACTTGACGGTTTAAGAGACCTGGATATGTGCAAGATTAGTCCAAATTAGACATACACATGTACCCATTTACTGATTATTGCTGTTTACAGATGTGCATGTGACGCATTCTGAAGAATAACAAAAACATAAATATCAAAATTTAAGTGTAAAGTATGAACATCTGGAATGCAGAACTCTCTTGTATGGGAGTAGTGCAAGACCAGACATTTAGACAGACTGAATTCCATATCTTACGCCTTTTCCCAAATTCCCAATCCTGGAGTTTATTAAGGTCATCCAAATCTTCCTGTCCTTGAACTGCCAAGTAAACTGCTGTATCGTCCACAAATACACGGACTTGGGAATGTACACTGTCGGGTAGGTCATTTATGTACAATAAAGTACAGCCATGTAGGCTAATTCTGCACATCGGCTAATCCTGCTCATTCAAATAATTCTGAACAAACATCAAAACCATTTCATTTTGGTACATTATTTTAATACAGTGAGTGATGGAATGGAAGTATAAAAAACATTTTTAAATGGCAACTTCAAAATATTTGTAAAATGATTATGAAAACACATGTTTAGCCATATGTGAAAAATAACACAGGACTGTGTGAAAATCTCAATTTTCAACAAGACTGTCGTAAGAAAATACGAACTTTTTTATTCTCATTTCATCAACTGCCCTGGCCTACTCAAATCTGTTTTCGAAGAACCAGATCATAGTAGTAGTATAAAATAAGGAAGCGATTTACTCCAGGTGCGCAGAATTAGCAGAAAATGTTAATGTCTCAAAAACACAATGGTAGCGATGTTTGATGGCCTACACTGACAACAAATTAAAACTAGAGATGAAAAAATGACATCCAATTGGCTCTACATTGGCAAGGATCTGAAGTGTCGCTAAAATGCATTTTACGTTTTTCTCTGTACATATTGAAATTATGACCTGCACAGTAGCTTGTGCGCAGGATTGGCCGACAGAACTGTATCGGACCCAGGGCTGACCCTTGTGGAATCTCGGTCCTTGACTATGCAGAATTATCTGCAAAATGAGGTTGTGATGGAATACAAGAGGTTCTGGAAAGATTTTAAGATGTTCTGGGTAAATTCAGGCCGTTGGTGTAGGGGGGTATTTATTTGGATGCTGTTATTGATCACGTATTTTCTTCTGCAAGAAAAAATAATGCGGGCACTTGTTTTAATAAAAGCTGAACTTGATATTTTACCTTTCTTTAAAGTCGCTAGAGAGTTTGACAACTTCAGCGATTCTGCCAGGCATTTTGTTCTTAGAGGGTTTTGTTGTTGTCGCTTTGATATTTTTTCGGGCTGAAGGGTGATCTTTCCCGCGATATTATGAACTCGCCTAAATAGAAGGTTGTTAAATCGTTTTTAATCATAATGTTTTCAATGTATTTTTCAAAAAATAAATAACCATTTGAAGTAGATATCCTTGTAGTGTTCAAATATTGTAATTCTTCGAAGAAATGTGAAAATAAGGGAAAGATAAATATAGAGAATAAAATAACATATCTTAAAACACCCTCTCTTTTGAAATGGTTTTGCCCTTTGGAAAATCCTTGTGTAAAAGTAAATAATATCTAAGACAGTTTGTCTGGGCATCGATTTTGTGTAAAGCGGTGTTATAGAGAGAATGATCCTACAGGGGAACAAGTGAACAAAAGTCTAAAAATGAAGGGAACAGGTGAACACAGGCAAGTCTGGGGAACAGGGAACATAGGAAATTAAGATTTTGATTTTGGGGAGCAAGGGAAAATGCCTATTTTGTTTTCAAGGGAACAGGCACCCCACCTGGGAGGGCCTCATTTTAACAATATTTAATTTTCAAGTCATAGGTTCTAACCTTAATCCCATCGAGAGGGTGATACGATATATAGATCTAGATTAGCTAAAATCCCCACCACATCAACGAAAATACCGCGGAATAAAACGGCTAAGTAAGACGCAAGGTGTATGAATTATATTAGGCAAATCAAGCTGGTTTACTGATTATGAGCACCTCCGCGCCCGCCCGCCCCCGTCCGCCCCCACCACCCCTCCAACCACAAGGGTTTGGGGAAACAGGTCCGAGCGAACAAGGACATTTATTTTAGGGGAACAATGAGATTTTGTTTTCAGAGAATAGGGGAACAGAGCAATATACACATTTCAACAGAACAAGGGAACGGGTAGACTCTCTATATCCCTTGGTGGGCCTAAATTAAAAGTATTTTTATAATATTTTTAATATTCATAAATGTTAATTAGCTTTAATTGATATATGCACATTTAATAAGATATAATATGATTTCATTTATTTCATTAACCTATACAGCTATAGCTGAGACTGAGATTGAAATGTATGGCAAGCTCTTTTACTATTTATTATTCAAAATAGATATCTTATATATTATATCAGATATCTTATATAGGGTATAAGATATCTAATATAGGATACTAATTCAGATATCTTTTATCCTATATTAGATATCTTATATCCTATATAAGATATCTGATATGATATGAGATATCTAATTTAATTCCAGATATCTGATATAAATGAGAGATCTTATTTGATTGAATAAATGAGATATATTCTTTAGTAAATAAGATATCTAATATCCTATATAAGATATCTTATATAGCATATTAGACATCTTATTTAGCGTATAAGATATCGTATAATGCATATAAGATATCTTATATGCTATATAAGACTCATAAAAACAATTAAAAACAAGCACTGTTGTCAAGGGTGTGGGATGCTGCAACTCTCCAACTGAAACATTGAATAAGTCATGTCTTGGGGAAGTTGTTATATCTTCTAGGAGGGTATTCCACTGAACAACAGCCAGTGGATAGAAGGGATACTTATACTGAATCTGACGGAGGGTAATGGGATGGCAGTATCTGGATGTCCTATAAGTGGGCTGAATATAAACATGAAGGGGTACGGCCACGTACATACACTTTCAAGAGAGACATTTCTATCAGAATGGTTTTCTTCCCCTTATGAAAATGCGTCTAAAAGCAAAGAATTTTCTCTCCCTTGTGAGCAAATTCTTTCCTTCTCGAGCGGACGCATTTTCAGAGGGCGATTGATGTGCAGAAAGTCAATCAGGAAGTCAAAAATTTAAAGTTGCCTCCCTGGTGAAAAATGGCAGAAATATACCAAGTGTATCTAGTTTCCTTAAATCTTAAACTGCCAATCACAAAATTTGTCGTCTGCCACACTGTTTGCCGGTATGTAAAAATAGGTTTGAAAAGTTTGCAAGAATATTCAGCAGACGACATGAACAGATGACATTTTCAGATGTAGATTTTCTTGGCATTTTAAGGGTTAAATCCAGCACAACTTTTCACAGGCTGTAGAAATGACAGACAATTGCAGAGTACCTGCCCAAGATCGTTGCCGAGCTTACTGCCTTGAATGCATAAGCAGGTTTTTCTCTGACTCGTAATTTTGAAGTTTTTACCCCCAAAAACCTTGTTTGGGACCCTTAAAAGTTAGGGGCAAGGATCCTGAGTGATGCATGCATAATCAAATCCAAAATTTATTTTGTTTATGAATGGCTGTATTTCAATCTATTTGTGGTCTAAAGGCCAAGAATTATCAATATTTGGGCAATAGTTTACCCATAGCAGATAACGTCTTCATGACAACAAGCCCATAATTCTCCTTAAACGACTCCTTAACTCCATATAAGGAAGTCCCTGAGACCCTCACTTTAAAACCTGGAGGGAAAACCCCGCATAAGTCAAAAATGCCATTTGTATCTTAGGTGGGCTCTTCAATCGCCCAGTCCCTACTTGAAATAATAATTCAGTATCCTTTCCGAGTTTGCAAGACCCCAAAACTTATACCTGTAAATGAGGTCACTTCCTTACAAGGCAAGGGACCTATAAGGCTAATAGGTTCTATCTAAACCGCTGTAACTTTGGAAACAGGCTTACATATATAGTATGAAGACTTCTATTACTGCGGCTATGGACTACGAAATGACTGGGTGGGGCGATTTTTTTTTTTTTTTTTTTTTTTTTTTTTTTTTGTACATTGGCTTGTACTGTTTTTGAAGAAGGGTGAAATTTTAAGCTTTTACTGGTTTCTTGGGCCCGACTTTACATGTATTATTTAGGCATGATTTTTTGTGAGAGGAGTTGAATGTTGTTATTTCCTTTTTTTTTTTTTTTTTTTTTTTTTTTTTTTTTTTTTTTTTTCCTGCCCAGTTTACTGTATTTTCTGAGTTTTGTCAGGGCTTTTTTAAGATAATACAAGTTTGAAACTTTATTACATATAAAACATGTACATATAAAAACATTTACAATAAAATACAAATTATCATAAGCATAGTTATCTAATTCATCAGTTCCCGACTGTACGGACAGTCCACACTCGCCGGAAACTGACTTAAGACCTAATGTTTAACATAACTATTATTTCTAAATAAAATGCTGATTCTATAGCTTTGTTAACATCTGTGCAACACTATATGTACATAATTCAAGGACATTAGAAGCTAATTATATTATAAAATTTGTAAACGATCCAACTTCTGCTATGTATCTATAACATATTCAAAATATTTATTTTGGAAGGAGATAATTTTATCTTCTTCTAAATCCTGTACATATCCAAATCTATAATTTTTTTTTATCTAATATGATGTTCGGTTTGTTGTTTTTACAAAGGTTTCTAATTGGTTTCTTTTAGTTTTGAAAAATGGACATGAACAAAAGATATGTTTAAAAGTATAAAAGTCCTACCTGCACATTGTACATGGTGGTATCTGTTTTAAAATTTTGTGTTTTATTAGATAGTCACCCAAAGGGAGTATTCCATAAATGTGTCTAATTTATGTGTGTGTGTGTGTGTGTGTGTGTGTGTGTGTGTGTGTGTGTGTGTGTGTGTGTGTGTGTGTGTGTGTTGAGTTTTTTGTCATATATATTTGTTTCCAAATTGAGTTCCAATTTATAATTGGGTTTTTATATTCAACATTCGATATAGTTTTGTTCAATTCTAATACGTAAGAATAAATATGTTTTATATTCATTTCCCATACTGTTTTATTTCCTTTGTATTTTCGTATTATTGCTTTTATATAGTTAAAGTTTTCGAGGATATCTAGGGTGTGAACATACTTATTAGTGGGGGATAAATAGCTTTTAACCTGAATCCAAACCAATATATAAAGAGAGCAGCCCAGGGTTGTTCGAAGTTATTGGGTTGTTTGACGTTATTTCTTATTTAACATAAGAGTTGGATAATGTTTGTTTCACTTCTAATTTTTATATCTGATATAGACAGACCTCCGTTTAAGATGATTTTATGGATAATGTTTCTAGGTAATTTCTCCCATATTGAGTTCCAAAGGAATCTAAATATAAGTGAATTATTTTTTTTTTGTAATAATAATTATTAATGGGGTAAAGTTTTATAATATATTGAATTTGACTTAAGGTATAAGTATTTATTATAAAAGCTTTATCAAACAATTTTTTCTAGTACTCCATTTTAACTCCACCTGTCATTTTTTGAAACTTTTCTTCAAAACTTTTATTATTGGCATTATTCCCGTAATTGTATCCAAAACTTTTAATATTATCTGTAATAAATTGTTTAAGCAATCCATTTAAAGGTTCGGTTATAAGGATTTCAGTTTTTTGTTGTTTATTTTTATTTATTTATTTATTTTTTTTTTTTTTTCATTAATTTTTGCTCCAGATACTTTACTATTTTCTAGGTGTTCTTTTTCGAGATGTTTAAAAGACGCGTTTGTTGTAATTATTGCATTGTTGTCGTCTGCATGCTGAACTGTTTTGATTTCTTTATTTAAGTTAGGTATATGTATTATTTTTATATAAGGGTTATTATTAATTCTATAGATTAAAGGTTCTAAAGATAAAATATATAAATCCATTGATAGTGGGCAACCTTGTCTTACACCTCTTTTTATGTCTACGTTTTAGGTAAATGTTCCATTTATTAAGATTTTGGATTCAATGTTATTTTACAGGATATTAAACCATTCAATGATGGTCGGGGGGGGGGGGGAATTAAATTTTATTAGTACTTTTTTTATACAGTTCAACACGATCGAATGCTTTTTCATTATCCAGGGATATTAGGGCTAAAGGCATATTATTTTGTTTAGCATATGTTATAATTGAATGTAGATTTAGGGCATTGTCCTGTATATTTTATTTCTAAAACTACTGGTTTAAAACCAGTGGTTTACTCTACTGACCGTTCTAAGGCGGTGGTCCCTGTGTTGGTCTTACTCTTTGTTGCTTTGTGGTTTATTCTGCGGGGAGATATGATTTATGTCTTACCTTGTGTCATTTTGTTGTTGTGTTTTTCAGTCCTTTTAGCATTGCGATTACCTCGCTTGGGGAAGAGAGAGCTAATCTTAGTGCTTTTCGTACGTTTGTTCGATTTGTGCTTGTTTGGATTTGTTGGTTTCCCCTTCCTCTTGGTGTCTGGGAAGGGCTGCGGTTTGTGATTGTGGCACTCCCTGGACTTTTCTCTTACCTTTTTTTGGAAGTTGTTTGTTATTTTTTCCATACAAATCTATTGTCCAGAATTTTGTTAAGATCTTATAGTGGTCCTCTTAGACTTTGCAGAGACATTTGATAAATTACCACATCTGAGGCTTCTTTACAAGCTAGACTACTACAGAAAAAATATGTGAAAATACCCAGATAATGCCGAAATCACGAAGCACAGCCCTCCCGAGACACTAAAAGAAGGAGAGAGATGAAGAACAAATACAGACAACACAAAAACGCCACATATGAAACCACGCACGCACAACCAAAGAAGAACTGTAAAAGAGGAACCGCCTTGGACCGGTTAGTAGGAAAACTACAGGGGGCTTAAACCAGTTTTATTTGCGCGAAACCCCACCCTCAATTCTGTTACAGCTCCAAATTCTAAACATATATTCGGTAGGGATAGGGGTCAGAGGTCACACCCACCACTGGACCAGTTCCTTCATGGACAGCAGAAAACAACAAGTTCTTTTGGACAGCTGCTTGCAGATCCACCCAAGCAAATGCCCTTTCTGGTGTACACCAGAACACAGGCCTAGGCCCTTTGCTCTTCTTAGCTTTCATCAACGACCTTCTAGAAGTGACCAAATCTTCAAGATCCCTTCTGTTTTCTGATTATTGCCTCCTGTACAAAATATTCTGAAGTGTGTATGTGTGTGTGTGTGTGTGTGTGTGTGTGTGTGTGTGTTGAGGGGGGGGGGGGGGAGCGTGGGGGGATCCTTTGGATATACAGTACAAAACATAATATTCTCAGGTGCCGGCCTAAACCTTTCATTAGGAGATTGATTCCTGATGTTATGTCTTTGTTTTGGTCCTGCGTGGTTCAATTAGTGTCTTTTTTAGCTCAGGACCCAGTTGTTCAAAGCATCGTCAGTTTAACGAGCTCGCTAGTGGTCAAAATGTTAATTGCTCTAGTAAATACAGTATCTAATTCACAGGTAATTTTGCTAAAAATTGTGAGTAGCTTTTGCAAAAGCTACTCACATTTTTTCAGCAAAAATATTAGCGTATATGCCATATTTAGTGATCGAAGTTTTAACGATACATTAACCAACGACATCGTTAGTTTTGAACAACTGTGCCCTGGCTGCCATTGTCTGAGATGATTGTCGTGATCCCTCATCCTTGTTTCATCACAGTTATTTAATTTGATTTACAAAACTTTCTGTGCTGTACCAGTAAAATCGAGTTAAACCCATCCTAATTTTTAGTACTGACCGTTCTGAGGCAGTCTTTCTTATGTTGATCGTTCTTTGTAAGTTAGAGGAACTCCACACGGACCGAAGAAATATATATGATTTTACCACTATGGAAGCCGAGGGCGAGGGTTGGGATCCTGTAAAGCTAGCTTAAGCTTTGCTTTCTGTTTCTTTCTGTGTATGCTTTGTTTGTGCTTTGTTTGCCTGTCTGCGAGCCGACCGTTTTATTATGATTACTATCATTATAACATGTATTATTATTATTATTATTATTATTATTACAATAATAATAATTATTATTATTATTTATTAATACACTATTTGTGCCTAGAACGAAGATTTGATACCTGTAAAATCGATTTAATTCTTCCACTGCCATAGGCGATAACAATTGGCTTTTGCAAAAACGTAGATCCAGGATCTTGTTTATTTGTTTGTGTTGAGGTTTTACGGCCCAGTCAACCCAATGGGGTCATGTCGAGCGCGATCAGTTTACCTAACCACACGTGTACTGGGCAGGCTTAGTCCTCTAAGCGGTTAACCAGTATTGTGCACATTCTTTCGCCAGAAACTGACAACTGCCTTTCTTGAATCAGCGGAAGGGAGAGAATGACCGTAGAAAATATTTCATGATCAATCTCCACGAAAGAATGTTGCCGACCTTGGCGGGGGTTGAACCCGCGACCTCCTGGTCTACAGTCGGACGGCGCATCCAACTGAGCCACCGAGGCCGGCTCTGATCCAGGATCTACGCTATTTGACATTTAGGCTTTCAACGTTACATATAAACTTCTTTTCAACAGATAGTTTGTTTAAAGAAAACAAAGCAGACGACAAATGTCGTCTGAAATTAGGCGCCGAAAGTGTTACCTCCTCCTTCCCCCGCCCCCCCCCCCCCCCCCCCCATAAGGAAATCCTGGATTTTACCATGGGATAGAAGTTCTTATCCTACACAGGTAATCCTACACAGGGAAAGGTAAAAATCGAGGGTTTTTGATATGCACTGGTTGTAACGTACGCCATGTCATCACAATATCGCGGACGTCAGCAATCGAATTGACTGCATTACTGAAAAATCTACGGTCAGAAATGAAAGATGTGCAAGAAAAAGAATCTATCATGGGTGTGCGGGGTAGATAGAAAAGCCGTCCCTCGCAATCACGGTCTGGCATCACGAGGCAAGCGTCGGATTTTTCTATCTATCCCTCACACCAATGGTAAGTCCTTAGTGTGTCCTTGTGGCTATACTCGCTATGGACTTTGTATTTTGTCCAGGTCGTTGTCGTATTGTTGTGTTTAGTGGATCCTTTCCAGCATTGTGATTGCCTTGTTGGAGAAGAAGAGGCTGGTTGCTTTGATTTTCTTTGGTTGGTGGCGTGTGTACAGTTTTTCTTGGTGTCATTGGTAGGTTATGTTATGTGATTGTGGCACTTCCTAGACATCTACTATACTATTTTTCTGGTAAACAAATTCTCATATAAACTGTCTATCATAAAGCGAGTGAAGTGTCAACTATTCTGGTCCAAGCAGCTAGTTCTGGCCAGTTAGGCCTCATCAAGTCATGCCAAATCTTTGAGGCCATTTTTGTATTCTGTATATTCCCTGTAGTTTTCCTACAGACTGTTCCAATGTGTTTCTTCTGTTGCAGTTGTTCTTTTTTGTGTGTTTGTGATTTAATATGTGATGTTTGTTTATACTTATTTGTTCCTCATCTCTCTGTATTTTGGTGCCTCGGGAAGCTGTGCTTCGTAACTGTGGCATTTCCTGGGTATCTTCACATATTTGGTTGGTACAAATTAAACAACATAAACACAGCAAAATATCAGCAACATGATTTTACTTCTTTCAATATGAAAGACAAGAAACAATTCAACAGATTGGCAATATATCTATAAACAAATGAGAAATATCAAGTATAGAATAATTCAGCTGACTAATGGCTTGTGAGCAGTTTGGGGAGAGTGTCATTACATAGTGCTTGCTGAAGCCGCTATATATATATATATATATATATATATATATATATATATATGTGTGTGTGTGTGTGTGTGTGTGTGTGTGTGTGTGTGTGTGTGTGTGTTTACTTCTTTCAATATGAAAGACCCAGGATGATTTTACTTCTCTCAATATGAAAGACCATAACAATTTAACAAACTGACTAAATACAAACAAGAAATACCAAGGATAAAATAGTCCGTATGATTAAAGTTAACCTTTATAGAGTTTATTTGCTAATAGCCGCAGAGGTACTTCTTTCAATATGAAAGACTGAAAAAAAAAACATTTTAATAAATTGGCTATATATCTCAAATAACAAGGACTATCAAGGATAGAATAGTTCGTCTGAATAATAGTAATCTTCATAGCCTTTTATTTGTTACTAGATTGGGAGGAGTGTGGCATTGCACAGTGCTTACAGAAGCAGTTAAGCATTTGTAAATGATTTAACTTCTTTTAATGTGAGCAAACCGAAATGATTTTACTTCTTTCAATGTGAAAGACCGAAAGTTAACAGTGTTAACAAACTGGCTATATATCTACAAACAACAAGAAATATCAAGGATATGAGAGTTCATCTTAACAATGGTTTGTCAGTAGCTGTGTCGGAGAGCGTCTCTGCAGAGTGCTTAACTTACTGAAGCTGCTAAGTATGAGTGAATGATTTGTAAAATGTCTCGTCATACAAATCAATAAATATCTCTGACAAATGGTTGAACTATTTGATGAAAATTCTTATTGTCCGTTTAGTTTATCGTGTGGCCGTACACAGGCTGAGCCAGTCCAAGATACCTTTTTCTGTTCTGTTCTGCTGTAAGCAAACGCACGCGTTACAATCACCCACCTAAGAATCAGTCAGTCAGATAAGTCACGTGATTCCAGATATAAGTTAGGTAAATATTACAGTAAATATTACAGAAAGAGTCAGTCCTGGTGTGGCTTTCAAAAAATGAAGGTGTCAAGAAGTAAAACCAGCCAGGTAAATTTTTAAAGAGTCGTAGATGTACCTGAAGTCGTGGCTTTTTCTGTTTAGTCTAACTATAAAAGGCTAGCTTATAAACTGTCCAAAACGGTCTGTTTTATTCTTTTGTATTATTTTAATGTTATAAAAAAGCTTAACTATGCGTTGCTAAACTGCTACAGAAAGTATGCACTCAATTTTGTCGTTTTTGTTTTACATCTCTGAAATTTTGTCTTCTAGGGCAGACAATTCATAATCAAATAAAATCAATGCAAATAATGCTGGTTAATATTCTGTCTAAACAAGCCGCCAACCTAACCTTTTGGAGACTTTATGCCAGTAATTCAGTATTTCTCTGCGTCGATTAAAACTGATGCTATAAAACTATACCAGAAATCAAGCTGACAAATGCAGGCTGCTCGTACATTTTAAATCGTATTGGTCACCTAGTCAGATGGAAATATCAAGTCATCTGACACCATAAGATATTCCAAATGGAAAATGTTATTTCCCATTGAGAGTGTAGCTGCATAATATGCACTGATAAACATGAAACTTCAACAATGAACTAATTGATGCTTAACCCTTAAAACAGTGTTTACATAACACAAACCTTAAAAACAAATTCACAAGCTGCCATATGTCATAATAACTATATCTACATTTTCTAAATGCAGTGAAATCTGACAAATGAAACATTCAAGGGACCATCGAAACAGTTCTAGTTACGAGTTGTTCCAGTTATCAATGGTTAAGTTCTATAGTAAAGTGAATGGGGGGGGGGTAGGGGGAGGATACAAAATCAATTCCAATTATCCAGTTAGCTCTCTTGTTAACACATATTATTGGATCGTTGTTCCAGTTATCAATGGTTGAATTCTATAGTAAAGTGAATGGTGGGGATACAAAATCAGTTCCAGTTATCCAATTAGCCACACCCTTCACTTAACTCTCTTGTTAACACATATTATTGGATCGTTGTTCCAGTTATCAATGGTTGAATTCTATAGTAAAGTGAATGGTGGGGATACAAAATCAGTTCCAATTATCCAGTTAGCCACACCCTCCATTAACTCTCTTGGGTAACGCATATTAGTGGATCATTGTTTGCATTATACACTTGCTCTATTTAATCATCACAAGTATGCTTTTCGTTTTATTAGCAATATAGTCTTCATTTCGCTCTCCTTCATTTGGGAATCTGTCCGATTTTGTCTGAAACACTGTTTATGTGGTCGTTTAACTAAAGACAAAACTTACAAGAGGTAAAGTTATTTTCGAATTTCTAAGATCGTGCTGTTCTTGTCCTGGTTAGTTTAATGGTCCTTCTATCTCAGTTTAATCATATCGAACCAAAAATATGTATTAGTGCATACATTTACACGGCATAGTTTTCACGGATCACTTGGTTTCACTGTGCATCTCCACTTTATACCCATTCCAGGGCACGTGAATGGTGAGCTTGGTGTACTGACGATAGAAAAATAATCCAGAGGCCGGGCAGGATTCGAATACATCACATCTGGCTTGCAGGTTTACGCCATTAGACACTAACTCGAAATCAGGACCACTTGATTCCGAGTTAGACATTAGAACTATTAACTGTAATATTAAAGCAGGAAGGAATGCTAAAAAGAAAGAATAGCAAGACACTTCAATCGCCTGTTTGTTGTACGTTCATCATGCAAGACAGCTTGCGATTATATCAGTCAGACAGGTTTTACACAATAAAGGGGTATTTGTTAGATTATAATGTAAATGTGATTGCTGTGGATCTGATTGTATCAGTTCCCGAGTTCTCTTATTTACTTTTCAAGTAGTTGCACATCCAGTAGTTGCGTAATTTAACTCCTTCAGATCAGAATTGAAAACTTTACTACATATATATCTTGTATTGCATGTTCCCCTTGAGGACAACGCCCTACAAGTATATGGATGTATATTTAACTTGAAAGTTCCAAAGAGTGAATGAGTTTGTCACTGTGCTCTCTCTCTCCCCGTGTGTGTGTGTTTGTGTGTGTGTGTGTGTGTGTGTGTGTGTGTGTGTGTGTTTTCTTAACAAAACAAAAACAAAATATCACAGGTAACAACGTCGTCATGGTTAAGCCATAAGGTCTTTAATGACCGTACCGAATTTCAGGAAGTCATTCATATTGTTGTATATCTGAACGGATAGACGATAGAACAATTCATTGTTCCGGCAGTAGATCTTACAATCAGTGTTATAATTAACCAGGATAAACTGTTGTAATTTTCCCGCCGACTCCTGTAATATAAAAGTGCACTTTAGAATTAAGAAGTGAAATTTAGATTTTCAGCTCGCACTTGATGATGAAAAACAGTATATTGTCGCCGAGAATTCCCCATTAAAATAACCTTATGTTTTTCATCGTCCTTCATGGGTTCTCGGATACATTAAAATAGCTTAATGTTTGTCATTATCCAAAGCAAGCTAAAAATCTAACCTTTACATTCTATTTTATTGATCCAATTTTCAGTAGTATTCTACCTAACAGGAAATATTTTTTTTCTAATGCCCGAGGTTAAAGCTTGCTAAACATCAGATTTAGAACAGCCAGAAGGCGGATCTTGCACTTGCACGTTAAGCCAAGGCAAATATGCGTGCGATGTAAGTAAACAAAGAACGTTAGTTCCTGATGCTCATAAGCAATATGTGGCCGCCTTGTAAAGATTGTCTGACATTGTTGTTAATCGAGAAATGAAACGCATAAGAACATTAAGTTTCATTTAAAGATATAGCACTAAATATATAAATATTAGGAATTGTAGTTATATCGAATAAAATGCCCTGCTCATAATCGTATAATCAGTACCGCTATCTAGAAAAGAAACTGCCGCGTGTTTTGGACACTTCTTGTTATGACAACAAAATATGATACAACCAAAATAGTTGCAGTTGTCAAGAATGTACAGCAATCATCGATCGACTTAAACAAAAGCTCTTGAAAAGGAACGTAGTTTTCCATAGCGACTCTGTAAACATTGTTAATGAAACGTTTTAACCGTTCGGAATAACACACTTACTAGTATTTACCTAAATACATAATAATGCGAAGTTAACAGCCAAACAGAACGTGCATAACAAAATCAGCTGTACTTGCAGGCGTTTCGTCTCATAATCTCCCAAGGTTGTTCAAATCACTGGTCATTATGACCTTTACCTTCGTTAACCTATTTTATTCTTTAACAAATCATTACCACAACGGTTACCGCGGTACAACAAACCGCGACTGGGTACAACGAACGCAGTTGAAATTTTGTTGACGGGAAGAAAGTGTAAATTCAAAGTTTCCTTTATTTTGACTGAAACATCACGAGTTTCGTTTTTCTGGTAGTTATGGGATTACAAGAGGTTGTGTTTTGTTGTTTTGTCCAAGCTTTAAGTTATGACACGGTCAGAGAAGGAAAAGCAAAGCTACAAATTAGGCCACAATAGGCAAAACAGCACAACTTCTCGTTTTAAGGGTCTATCAGTTAAAAATAAATGACATGTATACGGCCATTCTATGGTTTTCATGTCTCTAGGTATCGAAGTAAATATACTATCTTTGATAATGCATAAAAACTTTTAGAATAAGAATTGTATCGATTTTTCCAGGCACACTATCCTGAAACACGGATACAACTTACCACGGATCATGTGTTGTGTCTGGGTACATTAAACACGGAACAGATGGTACAATAAACACGGATATGGAAACCCCAGATCTGTACGGGTGTTGTTTTTTGTGTTTCTTTTTTTTTATTACACGCACCAGTTTTCGAGAATTAGCCGAGAAGACCGGCACATGTCTGCCCCTTAAGTTGTAAAATTGCAACATCAACTGATGCGCTTGCCATTCCGATATTAGGAAGTATTTTGGGTTGCAAGATCCGATGTAAGAAAGTGTTTTGGGTTGTAAGATGCGTTCGCTGACATTTCGTGTAGCTGAGTGCCAGAGCACATAGTTTATGACATCTAGACAACTTCTTTATACATCAGATGCACAATGAACAGTCGCTCTGCCCCATAAAGTTTTCATGTGGCATACAAAATAACCTGCCCATGTACATGTAAACTATAGAAATGTACATTTGTTTTAATATTCCCGTTTTAACAAATAGTTTATTATTTCAACAGTCACGAGCAAAGATCAGAGTGACATTTCAAAAGCACATGTTGTTACCCCAGGCAACGAGCTCTACTAACTGAGCAAAAACGTCATTGAGAAACTATTTGGTCTCACAGTGCAATCACAAGAATCTGCAAAATAATATGTCAGTACAGTAGTGACTGAAGATACTTTGTGCATCCGCATAGTCTGTTAACATTCTGCAAGCAACTAAAGACTTACTCATTATATCAATACGGGAACCAATGATCTTGGCCTGAGTGCGCGGATTCGAGTCTTTCCTTGACACTCATATTTTATTGAAGGAATTTTTCTACCTCCCCCCCCCCCCCCCGCCCCTCCCCCCTCTTTTACTAGTTCTTGCAAACCAGATGAGGAAATCCAAGCTTTAACCCTGGGATAGAAACTTTTATCCTACCCGGGTTATCCTGCAAAAAGATTGTATATAGGTAAAAATTCTCAGGTGTTTGACTGAGGTGTTTGATGCGCACTTGTTATATAGGACGTCATGTACGCTGCCGTTAAGATATTGCATGTAACATGACGTCACTAAACGCCATAATAATTTCATCACACTGTGGCGGACATCAGCAATCGGAGTGACTGCTTTTAAATCTACGTTCTAGAATTAAAGGTATTAAAGAAAAAGAATCTGTAATGGGTGTGTCATAAAATCTTTTCTACGGTCATTCTCTCCTTTGAGCTGATTCAGGAAAGGCAGTGTCAGTTTCTGGCGTAAGAATGTGCACTGTACTGGTTAACCCCTTATGTATAAGCCTGCCCAAGAAATGTGGTTAGGTAAACTGACCAGCTCGATATGACCAAAATAGTGTTGAATGGGCCGTTAAACTCCAAACCAAACAATCATACTGGGGTGGTTGGGTGTGGTGGGATATCGTGTATCTTACGTCACTGGGGTGTCCCGACTGATATTGGCTAATAGTTTGGCAAGATCTGCTATCCTTATAGCAGGTAAGGGTAGATGGGAATGTTTTTATTTCTTCCGTTTCTTCACTTTCTTTCCTTTTCCTCTTTCTTCCCTGTCCCTCCCTTTCGTCTCCTCTATTATCTCAGGCCCGTATGCAGACTTTTGAAATGGGTGTGGGAAATTTTAGCTATTCTGAAAAGGGGGTTGCAAATGCTAAGAAAATGCCGATTTGGGGGCCAAAATTACGGATGTTAAGTGAGTTTGGGGCCAAAAACTGCATGATTTTGAAGTACTTTGCCCCAAAAGGGGGATGCGTTTGCACCCCCTCACCCCAACCCCCGTACGTACAGGCCTGTATCTTTTTTTTTCTCATAAAAGTCTCCCTTTCACAAGAATCCGTACAAGCAGAGATATATTGCGGGTTCAGTTAAGTGCTCAACCAAGCCTCTTTCTCAGATTCTAACACGAATCCTAACCGCAGTTAAAGAAGGCTTCAGAAGTATTCTGACACTGCATATGCCAGAATTGGTGTTAATCAGATGTGGATCCTGAAAAACTCCAAAGAGCTTTTAGAAAACCTAAAGGCACAATCTCTTCATTCCGTTAACAGTATAAAATCTTTCGATTTCTCTACTCTTTACACTACTATTCCTTATGATAAATTGAAATCTAAATTAAAGGAAATTATCAACCAGTGTTTCTTCCACAAGAATGGGAACCGTCGATTTCAGTATGTTGTCATTGGCTACAAAGACACATACTTCGTTCGGGATCACTCTGATGCGCCACAAAAATACTCAGATGCAGATGTCATAAAGATGCTGGAGTATCTAATCGACAATATTTTTGTGGAGTTTGGCGGACGGATATTTCATCAAAAACAATCGGCATATCGATGGGTACTATACTAAATGTGCACCGTTACTTGCCGACTTGTTTTTATACTTGTATGAGGCGGAGTTTGTACAAAGTCTCCTCCAAGCAGGCAAGAAACACCTCGCACAACAATTCAATTTCACCTACAGATATATAGATGATGTATTGTCTCTGAAAAACACAAAATTTGCAGAGTATTTAGAATTCATCTATCCACGTGAACTTGAAATAAAGGAAACAACGGAGACTGCAGCCTCCTCCTCATACTTGGATTGTTATCTCTACATTGACAATGGAAAGCTTACTATTAGGCTTTACGACAAACGGGATGACTTCAATTTTCCCATTGTTAACTTTCCATTCCTGAGCAGTAATATTCCTTCTGCACCAGCATACGGCGTTTACGTTTCACAGTTAATCCGTTATGCCAGAACCTGTTCAAATTATCAAGACTTCATGGAGCGTGGGAAAGTGCTCACTACAAAGTTGCTGAGCCAGGTATCAAAAAACCAAACTGGTAGCAACACTTAAGAAGTTCTATGGGAGACATCATGATCTGGGCAATCCCTACAATGTGGCAGTTTCCAGAATTGTTTCTGATGTTTATGCCAGTGACGCGCCATAAGTAGACTTCACAAATCCCGGACATACGCTTCTACCGATATTTCCTTCGTTCAGGCCTATGGGCATGGTGGGCGAAGCTTGCTTACCAAGTAATGCTTACTATCCGCGGACGCCTGATTACACCTTTTATTGTGGGGTCCATGTCTGTTGGCCTGAACATTCTGATTCGTCATTCGTTTATGGATTTATGAGTTTGGATTACGGCTTAGGTACCATGACCGCAACTACTTTCTCTGAGAGACGACACAAAATGACCCACAGGGGTTGACACGTCGTTAAATCCTAACACAATCAGTCAGTCAAACAAACAAAAGTAATGGGTTTGAGGGGTAGATAGGAAAATCTCCTCAGCCTTTTACGACCCACGACCCCTTATCTCAATTATCTACCTTGGAAGCTTATACATAACTTATAGGTTTATAACCAATCTTTGACAACTGCGTAAGGGGCACGACTCACTGGCTTAGTGGTTAGAGCACTGGATTTTCAGCCGAGCGGCCCAGGGTCGAATCCCACCAGAGCCGGATTTGTTTTGGTCTATTGTTTATCAATCTACCCACCTGCTATTGTCAATGTAAGTATTGCTGGTCATGTGATCAAAATCCGGGTAACGGTATTTATAGCAGCGCTATTCCTCCCGTGACTCAGAGCGCTGTGTTAAAAGGGTGAGTAAACTGAAAAGTCTGGACTGGGCTTGTATACTGGGATACTGACAAACAGTGTAGACCTAGATAAAACGCCACAGATCGCGGCGTCTGAGCAGGGTCGCCACTGTTTACTTAAAGTACAGATACTTCAGGTTTGAATGACATTGTTTGTTCCCCGTTCAGGACACTTTCCCAGCCTACACTCAAAGACAATCGACCCACCAGAGCTGTCAGTGATTTAATTTTAAGCCATGCTTCATTCCTAGTGAGGATGGTGTAGTTAAGTTTACCTCTGGTGAGAGCTAGGGACTAACTCCCCACATCACAGGTCCTTGTGAATGAATGTCATTTCACGTGTCACCAGTAACAATTCTGATTCTTGGTACAAGTGATCACTTCGTACAATGTAATTCAAAGATTACCCTATTAAATTCAGAAACAATGCCATGCATATGTACAGAAATCATAACAATGAGAATCAGAAAGGTATTAAAGAGTATATAACAGTCAAATAGATCGTTTGGAATTTGAAAACAGCGGCTTTTATCGGGACTTCACAAGCGGATTAAAGCGTTTTGTCTCAGTGCATGAAGATTATAATCCGTGTTTGTTGTTCCCAAACTGTGCTGATTAACCGCGTTATGGTGTATCGAAACCCGTGGTAAGTTGTACCCTAACAAAAAATCATGGTTTGAACCATTACCTGATTCAGTGGACATTGACACTTTCTGGGGCTTAAAGAAATGCATCAATGGAAGCTCTAGAGTCACAACAATATATAAATCACAAAAGCATTTTCACAAAAGAAGTGTAACGGTCAGAAAATATTGAGCGAAATATGCTGGGGTTAGTCAAAACACGCTTGACAAAAAAAAAGAAAAAAATGTTTTTATTTTCGTTTGTCATGAACAGATTGCTCTGCAACTGTATCTGTAAAAGGTAATATCGCTTTCCTGCAGCTGTGCAAAATAACCATCCCAGAAATTTAAGAATATGGCTAAAATAAATAATTTTCTTACCGAACATATTCTTGTAACGTCATCATTTTTAACTGCGTTCGTTGTACCCAGTCGCGTTCGTTGTATCGCGGTAACCGGCGTGATTACGTTGAAAGAAAAAAAGATAGACTACCATCCTAAATTTGTTTTCAGTTTCTTCTTAGAAACGCCAGATTTGCAATGACAAGTATTAAACACTGACGTAAACAAGCGTTCAGAAGAGGATGTAAAACGTCGCACCGTGCTTCGATAGACTGCTATTATTACATAAACTTTTGGTCTTTTGGGAACCCTGAGCTCACACAGTATATACAAAACTACTTAAGTGCTCTTCAGGGACGTGAGGGCCTTTGAATATGTTTTATTCCTCACAAACGCAAACAAATCTAAACGAAACATGGAGATACCCAAGAAGAGCCACAAGCACGAATACAACAGGTACGCGAGAAGGACTGAACATCACAAAAACATCAATACATAGAAAATAAAACTAACAAGCAAGAAAAAAACTGCCCCAATAATGCCGCTTTAGTACCATTTGTCAAGCAGAAAACCAGTTTATCTCAAACAAATCAGTGATTACCATGCCAGCTGCGCATCCATGGATCACCTGCCCCATTACAAATCTCATTCAAAAAAGGAAAGCGTACCGTTCCTACAATGAAATTTAAACGCTCATATCCAATTTTTACTTTGAGAAAAAATATGAAGCAATACCTAATAAAGTTGTATCTAAAATTTTTAAACCCAAACAAGAATATTTCGAAACACTCGATCAGTTACTTTCTTTAAACTCAGCTAACATGAAAATATTCTGGAAAGCTACTGGACGAGTTCTACTGCAATGCCAGTTTGCTTTCAACATCTCTACAAGTACCCGTACTTCAAACAATAAATGTGCAGAAGATGAGCTTCGAAAAACGATCATGCCCAATAATTATTTTATCTTACAAACTACAGTTAATTATGACAACCGACTACTACCAAAGTTTGAACTATTCACTTGAAAAACAAAATGAAATTACTAGTAATTGCGAAAATAATGCACTAAAATATTTTGAAAATGACAAAGTTTGTGTAAAATTGAATGCAGCTTGCCCGCGCTAGGGGTCTATGCAGTTCTGGAAAGTCCTACGTATGCAGCCCTACAACGCTGTCATACAAAGAGCCTCAATGAAACCAATACTCCAATTTTCACTCTTTCATGTGTTCTTTGTTCCAAACGGCAACATTTGTAGATTTTATTTGTAAAACTTGGTAGATTATGGCCTATTCTGTTGAATCCTGTATCCACATTATATAAATGAAGTTACCCAGGATAGGTAACTATCGTATTCAAGTTTTCTTTAGAATATTCAGCATTATGAGCGTCATGTTCGCAAAAACTGCAGTACATATTACGTACATTATATAAACTTACTCTAAAGAACTTCTGTGACATTTCACCATTCCTCCTAACAGAATGGTAATGTTATTACATAGCATATCAATATATTTCGGTTTGTCATACCGTTGTTTTCTCGAATTCTTTCAGATCTGGCAGCTGCAGTAGCCTCATAAAGGGTGCGAACATAGACACTGGAACACTAATAGAGGAAGTGCCCCAAGTATTGCTCAAGTAGTTAAACGCTTCTTGCAATAAACCCATATTGTACTGTTGGATTTTGGCCTGAAAATTAGAAACTAATATTGAATACATCCATATAGAATTAGACCTAATGAAATACAAACCGGCGTAGACCTAGATCAGCAGCAGCAGGCATATGGGGGGGGGGGGGGGCAACACTGTTCGCTATCAGGATGCACAGGCTGATGTCTATGCTGGTCGCATGTGTCATAAGATCGTTTTTAATCTTTATATATATCAGGCTGATATGTTGATAAATTAACCCTTTCGTCCCCTGAGTTTTTGAAATGGACAAGTCCATTGATGAAAATAAAGGTTTTGGTCTAATCAAACCAGAATGGCAAACAGTGTAGATCCTGATGAGAAGGGTCATTTATTACGAGCCGTCCCATCTGGATCTACACTGTTGGCACATATATCTATTTTGGTCTGCAGGGCTAAAAGGATTAAATCGGTGAGGTCGACGCAGAACGTATCGACAGAGGTCGAAAACATCGTTTGACCATAAGGTAAAGCAAACACTAGTAACTTAAAAAGCATGGGAATCCTGGTGTCTGCAGAAAGTACGTTAAGTACCTCGATCTGCTTCACCCCTTAAATTGCCAAGCAAGATTGCTCCAGACGACATTGTAAAACATATTTTTTTTTTTTTTTCTTTTTCAGAGGAAATGAAGCAGACGATTCATAAGAAATGTCAAGCCTTATTTTCTCTGCAAACTAAAACAAATATTTTCAAATATCGTCTGCTCCATTTGTGACTGATCTAAATTATGATGTATACTGAGCAATATCGTGAAATTTAAATAATTTTCAGAATTTGTTGAATTTCCAATTTGGTGCGGTGTGTTATTAGTATGCAGAATTATGTAATTCTTATTTTTGTTTACCACAAACATAACATACCCAATCAGAGGTCTCAGAACCAAGATATATAAAAGTATCATCAAGAGAGTATAACTGCAAAACTGAGACTCCACAAAACCCTTCTTCCTTCTTAAAAGACTGAAGGAACAAACTTCGAAAACAGAACCATCAAACGAAGCGCACCTGTAACATAAATTAACCTTGGAATGGTCAACAGAAGAACTGGCCCGATGTTATAAAACTCTTTCATGCTCAACTCAACCGAGCATGAAATTTGTGCTGCTAAAAATCTCAAATTACTAACGACTGCAAATTCTTTCTTGGTAAACATAGCTAAGAATGAAAAGTTTCTCTGCTAATAAACATGAAAATGCCAACTATTGTTGGTATTTTCATATTTATTAGTAAAGAAATTTCATGCTCAGCTGAGTTGAGCACGAAAACCTTTTTTTATATCCTCGGGGCATATTGTGTGTGTGTGTGTGTGTGTGTGTGTGTGTGTGTGTGTGTGTGTTGAGGTTTTACGGCCCAGTCAACCCAATGGGGTCATGTCGAGCGCGGTCAGTTTACCTAACCACACGTTTACTGGTCAGGCTTAGTCCTCTAAGCGGTTAACCAGTATTGTGCACATTCTTTCGCCAGAAACTGACAACTGCCCTTCTTGAATCAGCGGAAGGGAGAGAATGACCGTAGAAAATATTTCATGATCAATCTCCACGAAAGAATGTTGCCTACCTCGGCGGGGGTTGAACCCGCGACCTCCTGGCCTCCAGTAGGACGGCGCATCCATCTGAGCCACCGAGGCCGGCTCTGTGTGTGTGTGTGTGTGTGTGTGTGTGTGTGTGTGTGTGTGTGTGTGTGTGTTGTATTTTTACTTGGTTTTGCCGTTTAGAAACTGCAGCAACTTGCAAATGCAGAACATTTCAGTTCTGTTATATTATCCATTTATTAGAAGTCAAACATATTAGGCATAGCATCTGTAGTATAATTTTATGTGAATAAATCAATGCATCAGTGAAGGGTGGTAACAAACATATACCTACCAACCCACCCATGGTCTCTATAAAAGCGATCCCTTCTGTCACACTGTAGTAAGCTGAGTCATCTTTTATACCTGAAAAACACAAATAATGGCGTGCATTCTGCTACAGCACAATGTCTGGTGTAATTAAAACAGGAACAAAATAACAAAAGGTTACATTTTGATCGGACAAAAAATATGGAAAACGGTTAAAACACCAACTTACTGATAAGATGCGTGTTCCTGTCTAGTTTTAGTGGAGATGTTCCGTTTCCATATCGCTTCAAACAATATACTAGTTATACAAGTAGTAGCTTTCACAAAAAGCTTGGTCTATGCATCGCACACCCTAAATGTAAATGCTGATTTTAATACGGAATAGTCTTATGTTCGTTACAAGCAAATCTTGGCTAAATCAGCTGAATTCCATAATGCAAAAGACGAACTAAAATAAATATTGAGAATATCAAAAATTTATGTCACGCTGTCAAGGGAATGCTATAAATTTCACTTAACAGTAGCAATGCATCTACCCACTTTAAAAGTGAAATTGTCAAAATAAATGTATATCTCATAACCTTTGATAAAGTGCTGCAATTGTAACCTGTTACAATATCTACATAAGTGTGGTGTGCCGAACAGTGCTTATGACTGGTGAACACCTTCTATATATGTAGGTGTTCCAATAAATATTATTCTGTTCTATTCAGTACTCCAGCTAGTACCGTGTTTTAGTTGTAGATAACAAGCATAAGGTCAGTGGTGCATTGTGGATCAACAACGGATTGACTTCCGTGTCCGAACCAATCCGTATATAGTTGTCTACGCCCACTAAAGTAGACAATTACGAGTGTATCTGGATGTGATATGGAATTCTCTTTTATGGAGATAACGCCGAAACACATGACACAATATTCCACACAGTCGCATTTTACTGGCACCGTGCCAACCTGTTGCCGGTCTAAACGAATATGTTTATTTTCCAGGCATAGTTGAGGGGACTGGATACACTTGGGATATTTTCCGCGATTTTGTACAGAATAGATATTTTTTGTAACTTCCTTTTGGCTTCAGTACATACCAAGTTCCTTCATGTCTGCTCTGTAAGGACTTTGGGGAGCAAATCTTTTCATTTTAGAATAGACTCCTTTTCAGGGAGATAAACATTTTTGCCTCCTCGGGAGGTGTATTCGTTTCATTTTAAAAAATATCCAAAGCATACCTTCGTAACCAAACTCTTCCTGAAGTGTGGTACCATGCTCACAAGAAGTCACAAGGGGTCTGAACCAACTGTGTTGTCGTACTGGATTCTGCCAAAGGACGGCACAACTACGTGGCGTAAATACCCATTTATGGAAGTTCCCTAGAAAGTAATACATTTTACAGCCTTATGTAAAATAATACGAACTGTTGAAATAAAACTGTCTGACACATACTTAGAGCCTCCGATTTTGTGTGTTCTTTGTTTCCAAAGGCAATCTTTCTTTACTTTTATTTTACGGAAGCAAAAGTAGATATTTGCTTTATTTTTAGGTCTTTGATTGTACAGCACCTTATTTTACCACATTTATAGTGTTATATATTTGGCATACACCAAGTAAATTTATTTCAAATAATGCAGTTTTGCATTTTTACTAATGGTTTTGCTTAGTGATAAACCAGTCTGAACTCAATTAAATGGTGATCCCTGAGAAATGACAGAAAATATAAATATTTACCTGTGTAAAAGTCTGCATCTACATCCACAATGCTGACACTGAGCTGTCCAGGTGCATGGGCGCCATCAACCAGAACGATTACATCATAATGATGACACACTTCCGTCAAGCGTTTGACAGGCATAAGCAGTGCTGTAGAACTTGTTATATGATCTAAAATCAACTGATCGTCAGTTGGATTTGCATATTAAAACGTTTGTATTGTTCTATATGGTATATACTACAAATGTGCAAAAAACAGAAGAAAAAAATCTTAAATCTGTTTCCTTGATCTCTGTTCCATTTGGACAGGAGCAATATCTGTGATAAAAAGAAAAATAGCGAACAAAGGAATTAGTCAAGAGTCTTTCCACCTATACCACAACAACACTGCAATAAATACATAAATAAAATGACGATTAACTATCTGTCAAATAACTATGTTATCTTCACTCTATCTAGCTACATTTTGACTCATTCTTTTCTCCAGATACATCTTTGCTGGAAACATCCCAATAGTTTTTTCTATAAAGCTAAATAGTGAACCTCAGCGGCAAACATCGCGTCACATACCTATTATAAGTGCACATTGTGATTCAGGAAAAGAGCAAAAACATATTTCTTAAATAGTTTGTTAAGTATTTATCCAACTGCACTAGGAGATGGACGATAATCCTAGATGTGTCGTATTGGAAGGTGTCGCAAACACATTCAATCACAAAAAAACAGCAACCATTAAACACATTCTATCGAGATAACAAATAGTAATGAAGATGTCCAGAAAGAGCCAAAAACACAGAAATAGCCAACCAATGACACCAAGTGGAAGAGCAAACAAACCATGGCAGACAGCACACATGTGACAAACGGCATGGAAGCAAAATAACCAGCTCCCCCTTTCTCCAGTAAGGTGATCACAACGCCGAACAAGAGACATCAAAAACAATAATAAGATAACAAACAGACACACATGAAAGACCCACAGAGAACAGCCACAAAACCATACAAAGAACAAATAACACCAAACCACCACCTTAGAAGACAATTCTACGAACATATGCTGTGATAATCACATGCCAAACGCTGAGAATTTGTCCGGAATCCACCAGGATACAGCACGTTTTGGAAAAGGTTTTATTCAAGAAATAGATCAGAAATAGATTTACGAGTAGCAGTGATTTGTTGAGTAATAAATCACAGTTTGGAGCTCAGTTGTAAAGTAGATCAAATCACGAGCGTGGAGCAACTGAACGACAAACTGTGATTTATTACTCAACAAATGACGCACAAGAGCTGATCTATTTCGATTCAAACACATAGAAAACGACGAAAAGGTAATTTTATCCTTCCGATTCTTCCAACTTTCCGCCATCGACTAAAGAAATCCCGCCAACAGTTTTGACTGTAACGCTGACGTTTGCATGCATTTCTTACGGTTTTGACGCGGGAAAAACGACGTAAACCGTCTAACATGGTGGAAACGAAGAATGACTGTCAGCGAAGTGTCAAAATGACGGCGCCAGGTAGCGTTGCGCGCTTCCGCCAAATAATTTGTTGCATAATAAATCACTGAATTTAACCATTGGCTATACAGGCGAGGCGTGTTAGAATCGATAAGAACACCATCGCAGCAATGTTTGTAAATTTGTCTGTTCCCACAGAATGGTTTTTGCGCGTGTGTTTTGTGACCTCTGCGGAAGAGTTCACAAAAACAATTGAACGAATCAGGATTATAGTCCGTCTCCTCTAGCTGTTGAGCTAATACTTTCTGCACCCATGCCCAGCTAGCATTCTTTATAAATCTATAGAGGGTCGTTATCGGCCCGTCAACTACCCTGACGGGCCGATAACGGCCCGCTATAGATTTATGTAGAATGCTTCTTGGGTATATTCGTTCTGCTACTCTTGAAGCCACAAAGATCCAGTACTTCTTGGTAAAAGGTTTTGTTTGGTGAATATCCATCTCATTTTGCTGTACTTCTGCCGATAAACATTAAATATATTATGAAGAGAGACAATGAGATCAGTTTATAAAACTATGTTGTTATCCTGACCCTATTGCTAATAATATCAACGTGTATGAAGTTGGCTTGGAGTTTGAAGTATGGTATTCGATTTATTCCGTAGCAGTAAAGTATAGTAAAGTAATGGTTATGGTTGGGCAAAATCGATATTCCAAAAATCCCAAGCCAATTCACACACTCATAATATCAAATATCATGTGCGTGCCTCTTTATAGACTTAGTGACATAATTTGTTATGTTTAACATGACAATGATAGAAAATCATTTAGTGCGCACCAAGAGAGACTGTTACATTGCGGTATATGCAGACAGCGGAGGCTCGGACCAGCCTTCACATCCCCGCAGTCTGATCTGGGCCTTTGCAACCCGTTCACACAAGCAATGGATACTGCAGTATATGCTCACGAACAGAGAAAACCGGATCAGACGTCGCGTATATGCAAGCTGATCTGGTCCTTCGCATGTCCAAATTAGCATGCCGTATTTATCTTAAGTGATGGGAAAGCCTGAGCAAACAATGTCTATACAGTTTATTACTCATCCAGCACTTTGTAGATACATCAGACAATCCAATGGGGGCAAGTCGAAATATATATTGCGGCTTGGTGATGGGAATTAAGCGTGTTATATCCTTGCTTGCAGTTATTTCCCTACTGACCATCGTCCCAGCTAGCATTCTTTATAAATATATAGTGGGCCGTTATCGGCCCGTCCCCTATCCTGACGGGCCGATAACGGCCCGCTATACATTTATAAAGACTGCTTACTGGGGTGAGGTTATCGACAAGATAACCTTCAGCAGACGGATTTACCTGTTTTTTCTCGAGGCCAGTTGTATTGAAGTACCTGTAAATGTAGCATCACCTGTGTTCAAATGTTGAAACAAGTATGGTAAAAAGATAACATGTCCAAATAGCTAGTGTAAATATGGTATTGCACCTCAAGTATTGCACAGACCCTGGTCTTACCTAGTGCACAATATGCCACTTATTAGGATCTTACCTATTATTGCAAGTTTAATCTGTGGGTTTTGCTGAAGAATCTCTGTGTACTTGTCAATAATTTCTTCTTCACTGGCTATAGGTGGGGATATGTCAACTGTTAAAACAATCGCCTCTGGAAACAAGAAAGCCATCACAACTACAGATATAGCGATAATTAAGAAAACATGGGTTATAATTTGCCGTGATTTATGGAAGCCCTGTTGAACCGTAAATTTCTCATTTGTAAATTTCACACCCATAAGAAGAATTGGTACCAGTACGTCACATTTACCAAATGTGAAATTTACGTATGGTCAATTTCGATAACTTTTGGGGTCTAAAATCTGTGCTCAAATTTCTCATGTTGATAATTTCTGACGTTTGAAGAATTGGTAAGTATTCGTCACATCGGGTGTGAAGAACTGGTACTAATTCCTCACACATGTGAAGCATTGATACCAATTCCTCACACATGTGAAGAATTGGTAAGTATTCGTCACACCTGTGACCTGTGTTTTTTTGGGGGTGTGAAGAATTGGTACCCATTACTCTTACATGTGTGAAGAATTGGTACCAATTCCTCTTACATGCGAAGAATTTGTACCGATTCCTCTTACATGTGAAGAATTGGACCGATTCCTCTTACATGTGAAGAATTGGTACCAATTCTTCACACATGAGAAGATCTTTACTTGTCAAGATAAGAACCAATCAGTTTAGTAATCTTTGTGATTCAGTCTGGTCAAGGCAAAGAAAAAATGCAACAGGGCTCTGTAAATTAACATAGAATTGTGTTATTACATTGTATTTGCATATTTTCCCTTTTTAAACACACACACACACACACACACACACACACACACACACACACACACACACACATATATATATATATATATATATATATATATATATATATATATACGAAGTGTTTTGAAGAGTTTATTGGTTTATATATAAATATCTGCATTAATATCCCCTGAAATTATCACGCTTAGTGATAGTTTACTCAGGCCGAAAAGTACATTTTCTGTGCACAGATAGACAAATGACAGTATTGTTTCTTCTATACTGAAGAGCATTAAAAACGCATCACATATTTTTTAAAAAATATTCCCCAGAAAAGATTTATGAATACAAAAACAACGTTAGAAATATTGATTTGCTTCACCGACTTTCATTAGTCGCACCGAACCACCCCATAATGTCACCCGTTATGTCCCACGAGCTACCCGTGCACGAAATCAATTTGACCACTTTGTGCACGGACTATTGATTTTCATTGAATGGTCAATACATGAAGTGGACATCTGACATCGGGGCTTAAAAGTTTTGTGTGATTTTTTGTTCTTACGAATACCGTTTATCATGCCGAGGCTGAATCCCGATTCCAGGGGACAGATTATCGGACTCTTGCAAGCTAACGTCAGTCAGCGTCGGCTTGCTAGGCAGTTCAACGTTAGCCAGTCGACGATTTCTCGTTTAAGTCGAAAGTTTGCAGTTACCGGGAGCACAAAGGACCGTCCTAGACCCGGGGCTCCGCGTGTAACTACTCGACGTCAGGATAATTTCATTAGGCAACGTCATTTACGTGATCGCTTCACAACCGCCGTTTCAACCGCTGCCGGTATGCGAGGACGTAGAGGGAGGAATATCAGTCGGTTCACAGTAAGCAGAAGACTAAAAGACTATGGAATTCGATGTCGCCGACCAGTAAAAGGACAGATTCTGACTCGACGTCATCGTCAGCTGCGTGTTAGATGGGCCACGGACATGCTACGCGTTCGACGTCAAAACTGGAACAGGGTTGTCTTTTCCGATGAATCGCGGTTTACACTCAGCTTTGCTGATGGAAGACTCCGTGTTTATCGCCGAAGGCATGAACGCTTTGCAGACAGCTGTGTTCTTGAACGTGACCGATTTGGCGGTGGTAGCGTCATGGTGTGGGGAGCCATTAGTTCCGGTTTCCGTTCGGATCTGATTATCGTGAATGGAACACTCATGGCCCGTCGATACATTGACGAAATTCTTGCCCCTGTCCTTGTTCCTCTTCTTCGACGTCAGGTTGGGAATCAGCAGTTGACGTTCCAGCAAGATAACGCGAGAGCGCACTCGGCTAGGCTTACGCAAGACTTCCTGAGGGCCCAAGGGGTGGATGTTATGGACTGGCCAGCGGTTTCACCAGACATGAACTGCATTGAACACATGTGGGATGAACTTGGTAGGAGACTACGTAAACGTCTGAACCAGCCAAATAACGTCGCCGAACTCGGCAGGGCTCTTCAGGGGGAGTGGCGTAACATCCCCATGGCAACTGTACGACGTCTAGTCGGATCAATGAGACGACGATTGCAAACTGTCATCCAAAATAACGGTGGTCACTGTCGTTACTGAAAAGTGTGACATTTCACGTCGATACCCTTGTTTCATCATGTGACGTTACCTTCTCAATCGGCTCCTTGTTTTTTCATTATTTTTTGTTGTGAGACATTGTCCGGATGCTAATCACTGTTTCAGAAAATATTCAATGAAATATATACCTCGATTGAGATGAAGATTGTTTTGATAAATTTAGTGATGCGTTATTTATGCTCTTCAGTATATTACACTGAAACAGTTTGCTAATTCAGGTATTACTGTTTGTCCATAGTGATGCGAAATTAACAGTATGGCTCTTGCATTCTGTATGTCGTCCAGTGTTGATTATTGTATGACATTACTTGAGATACTTTGTTTTCAGTTACAGATCGGCCACAAACATATCTATTGTTTACCATTTCAAAGGACCATAACTCCACAAGTACACATTCCCGTGTTACTTTTCTTGCTCTCTGTGTTCCTTCTCAAGTCGGTTGATATTTTTACAGGAGCTTGAAATTATGATTTTTTTTCCATAATTCTGTGTGTTGTTAAGATTTTCATTTTTTTAAAATGACATTTTGTCAAAATAACTGCATGAAATTCAAGAGAAGGTCCCTAAGCATCACAACATCAATGAAATATTTAATAAATCAAGCATCTAGAAATATTTTTATGAAGTTTCATGAATGTTCCTTCATAATTTTTCAGTGCTTTTCTTCATATTTTTGGTGTGACAGAGCGGATACGATTTTGTGACAATGAGAAGACCCAGGTCAAAATGACATGGTTCTCAGGGACATGGTTCATATATACAACAAAGGGAGACCCCTCAAAAGGTTTATCAAACATTGAAAAAAAAAAAAAAAAAAAAAAAGCCGGTCGCGGTAGCGAGGCCGTCTACAATTACTTGTTGCCGGGAGTCCCTAGATCGACCGTCCGGCACATTCTTTCGTGAAGATTTGGTCATGAAAGTATTGCTACGACCAATCATCCTCTTCCGCTGATTCTAGAAGAGCAGTTGTGCAGCTGATGGAGAAAGAATTTTCACTAAGTACTGGTTAACTGCCTCCGGGAGGCGTGTCCAGGAACAGTATGGTTAGGTCAACAACTGACCGTCAATAACTTTAGCTGTTGATCGTAGACGTCAAACACTAAATCAAACAAACAAACAAACAAAGCAAAGCCAAAAAAAAAAAAAAAAAATGCGCAGAGTAGCTCCGTAACCACTCATAAGAATCAGCGCATTTATTTTTCGTTGCACTGATTGAAGTATATCCCAAGTTTCTAAATCAGAAGTTAAAAATATTATATGGAAGGCCCAGGGAGTGTCACAATAAAACAACGCAACCTATCCCAAGCACCAAGAGGAAGAGGAAACCCCTCCGAAAAGAAACCACATAATTACAAATAAACATTAGCAGAAAAATTAGCTCTTGCTAAGACTTGCTTTTATAGTTACACAGGCTGGCGGATCTAGTCGGAAACACCGTGGAAAGGTTTTCTCGCGACTCGGCTCATCTTAAGCATTCTAACTCTTGTCCCGGAAGTTCCAACAGTAAAACATTGGAATTTCCCTCCACGTTTATAAAATTATGGTATGCGTGTGAAGAACTGAAATCGAATGCAAAATGCAGCAGCTTTGATGGGTATTTTATCGATGTGAGGAATATGCATGATTGCTACATGAAATTTGACTACGTGCGTATTTCTCTCACACGTGAGAAATATTGGTATGAACTCCGTGACGTATTGGTACCAGTTCTTCACGGGCTGTGAGGAATTAGTACCAATTCTTCACGGCGTATAATTTACGAAGTGTGAAATTTACGGTTCAACAAAGCCCTACAGGGACTTCTAACATCATGACGTCCTACTTCTAATTCAAGACTTTTCACTCCTAACTTCAAGTTGTAAGATCATATCTGTACTCCTAGTATCCAGGGCCTAGTTGTTCAAAACTAACGATTCGATGTCGTTAGTTAACGTATCGTTAAAACTTTGATCATTAAATATGGCATATACGCTAATATTTTTGCTGAAAAATAATGTGAGTATCTTTGCAAAAGCTACTCACATTTTTTTCAGCAAAAAAAAAACATGTGAATTAGATATTGTACTTACTAGAACAGTTTACATTTTGACCACTACCGAGCTCGTTAAGCTAACGATGATTTGAAGAACTGGGCCCAGAACACTTGCAAAAACACTTTGTCGAACACAGAACAAGCAAACGAAGACAGAACACCCAAACTCTGAGAAACAGCAACAGAAATACCACTTTGGAACGGTCAACATTAAAACTGCTGAAGGCTTAAACAAAGAAAGCAACAATTTTATTCATAGCATATACGCGACAAATTTCGAAAAACGCAATCTAAATGTATTGTAATCCTTTTGGGCAACTTGTAGTTTTCTGCATGATCTTCAAACACGATCTGCACGTATTTCAGCACTACAGTCGCCACATAAATAATTGAATAATCTTCCGGGTTGTCACAAGTACATATTTACCTAAATATGTGTAAGATGACGTGCAAGACTGTGTAACAGATTTATCTGCCGATATGATTAGACCTATCATGACAAAACAAGGGCGGATCCAGATTTGTTTTAAAGAAAAGTTCAACTCTTCCGTGTGTGTGTGTTGGAGGGGGTGTTGCCAGCATTTTCTCAGAATTTCACATGGAAGTGAAATAATGTGAACTCCAACATGGGTTCGACTGAACCTCCGGAACGCCCTCTAAATCCACCACTGACAGAAGCTAATATGATGTAACGACGTCTTGACACAAACACTTGACAGATAAATATTTGATCATATGCGTAGCGCTAATTCTGCATATTACGCATGTGCGTAATTTGCGTAAGAAAAATATTTTATTTCATAGTGGCATTAACATAAAATATTTGCTCCTTTGCCACTGGGGCTGCACTTTAATATCTGGAAAAATTAGTCTGCGACAATCAAAGAACGGAATTATTTTTACGCACACCCAGAAAAAAACATATGTTGTTGGTAGTCATTATAAGCGAACCTAGTAATCCACAAAAACATATGTTGTTGGTAGTCATTATAAGCGCATCTATTTCTCCACAAAAAAAACAAACAAACAAACAAAAAACAAACAAACAACCATATGTTGTGGGTACTCTTTAGAAGCTCTATGACTCTAATGAGTACCACAACATATATTTTTGTGGAGAAATAAGAAAAGTACCAATATTTTTGTTGAAAAAAGCGCCTTATCTGGCGCTAGTGGCGCTAAGTCGACTACCGTAATGTGCATGCTGGGAGCTGACTGGCTTTTTCTGTTAAACAGACATACCTCTGGTAGCGGCGGTGTGATGGGCAGTGTTGGCAACGGCTGGGTAGGTCAGTGAATTGATGAGCATTGCATCACCGGGCTTCAAGGGAAAGTTCTTGATCACTGTATTACATCCTGTAAAATACATTGACATACGATCACACCTCTGACATTTCATAAATGAGTTCTTACTTAAGAGAACTATAAATATACTAGGCAGATTTTCCTTCATTTTTCGCGATGGTGAAAACTTTTCAAAAACAAAAAAAAAAAAAACCATAAATAAAAAATGACTTGTTATTTTCATTTCTTTAGCGAATGTTTTTCTTTCAAGGATCGTTTTTTTTTTTTTTTTTTTTTTTTTTTTTTCAGAACATATACCCGTTTACTATCTGGCACACTATGTCAATTCTGAAAATCATTACGAAAACACGCCTACTCAAATATATTGAAAATTTTCCCTCCAAAAACTTTTCAGATTAAAAACTCTTGATATTTTTTTTTTTTTTTTTTTTTTTTTTTTTTCATTCATTTTTCTGCTCAAAACATTGATTGTGGGTTCTCGTTAGAATCGCCTAGGCGAGGCAGTTCTAACAAGTACCTACAATTTATGTGTGAGCAGGAATAAGAAAAAATAATATATACCCCTGTAAACCCCAGTTTTACTATATATATATATAAAAGTGGGGTTTAAGGGGGTCAAAATTATATAGGCATGTTTTCGCGATGGGATCTACTCTAGAAGGAAAGGCTTTGCTCCCAGGGGAGCAACTCAGCTAGCAAAGTTAAATTGCTATAACATGTTACACTCTTACCATTTTGTTGCAGTAATGTTGCTGTGTATTATAATAACGTAATGTGAATCATAAGAAATAATTATACAGTACAAAGAATGTTGCAAAATGACGTTATAAATAAATGTTGTATTATTATTATGCAATAAGGTTTCTAGTTCCAGATAAAAAGGGGTATCTACTCAATATATTTCTTCTCTCTCCACGAACAAAAAAAAACAACAACAAAAAACATGTTATGGGTTCTCTTCTCATGAATACCCATAATATATACATTCGTGGAGAATTAAGAAAAAATATCAATTTTTCTAGGCTGAAAAAAGCGCCTTATCAGGGGCTATGACATTTTATTGATAAATAACTACATGTATGTTAAGTCACCACAACAATATTATGAATGTTACTATGACTGTGTGCCAACATTACAATTACATTTTGTACCGTATTACCCAAAATATTCGGACGCCTAAACTCCTTATCATGCTTGCTCTAAAAGTTGCGCACTGAGGTTGCGCAAGTCCATGTCTTTACCTGTTTATATTTCTAACAAATACTGAACGGCTGGTAACGGTGTCCTACTAAAATGCCGCGTTCGTATCTGGCTCTACACTATTAATCTATCTATCTAGCTATCCCCATTTATAATATTTGTAAGGTTTCTGCTTATCCTGTAGCTGACACCGCAATTTACCGAATCTGAGCTGTCAAACCAATTCGTCGCAAATTTTTAAATTGAATATGTATCTATATACAGTCGACTCTCGTTATCTCGAACTCCAAGGGACTCTCTGAAATACTTCGAGATATCCGTACCTCGACATATCAGATTTGCAGAATTGAGGAAAAATAATTCAAACAACCACTTTTAACAAATATATATGTAATTGGACTCTTGAAGTTAGAGATATATTGAAAATATTTTGGAAAAGAGGAGAAATTGCTCATTAGGAGCAATTTCTCCTCTTTTCCACAATATTTTATCACCTGTTTAGATTTTCATGTTTACGCAGGGACCAGATTTTCACTTCGAGATAAGCGGTTATTCGAGATAAGCGTGTTCGAGATAACGAAGTTCAACTGTAGTTTGTATACCTGTGTTTACATCTGTTACGCGAATTACTCTTGCTTAAAATTTTTTAACGACCATTCTCCGCAGTGTCAAACTCTTAGTTATACGGTCAAGGTTCAAAGGTGTGGCTTTGATTAGTACGCGCTATCAGAGACCAGAAACAACATTTAAGGGAAATGAAACACTTTCAGGAAGCAGATTGTTTTGTCTCCCTTCTGAAAAGGGACCTTCTCTAAAAGGAAAGAATACAATGTTTAAATACCTCGTAAATAAAAAAAAAGCCGCATTTAAGGACAGTCGACAAGTTCTACATGTCATAAAACGCTTGTACATGTAACGCTATTTATAAAGCAATAATATGTGGGTAAATCCCCAACATAGTGTGCTTTTGTAAACTTATCTGCTAAGGTGTACACTGGTACATTTAAAGGCGCATAAATACCTTGATAATTATGAATGTCAGTTATGCTGTAGCCTGATTAGTACAATAACTGAAAGAAAAATACCTACAAATGCAATGAATCTTAAGGCTTTAGCATTAGCGCCGACCAAGTTCTTAACAAAGCCACAAGTTGTTCTGGTAACATCATAGTTTAATATTGTTAATATACGATTAACGCTTAGCACTCTGGGTAAAACTTTCAACAGACGACATTTTGATATATTTTTCTTATTTTTCCCAGGAAACAGGATGGCATTTAATGCAATGAATGGAGACAATTTGCATAAAATGTCAAATCCTGTTTAATAGGAAAAATAAGAAAAATATCACCAATTTGTCGTCTGCTGAATTTGCGAAGAAATTGTAAAGGTTAAGGGGATGCAAAGAAACCGATGCCATATAATGTTATCATGACGCTGCACTATAGCATTTTAACGACGTGTTTAATAATGTAAATATTCCAATCACATACAGTTGACTCTCATTATCTCGAAGTCCAAGTGACACTCCGAAATACTTCGAGGTATCCGTACCGCAACATATCATATTCGCAAAATTGAAGAAAAAAAAATAAATAAATCGAACAACCATATTTCACAAATAAAATCGATAATGTGACTCTTGAAGTTAGAGATATGTTAAAAATATTGTGGAAAAGAGGAGAAATTGCTCCTTAAAAAAGCGAAGTCGTGATAACGAGAGACGACTGTATATTTGGTCGTTCAATCGCAACGCTTATAAACTTGACATGTTTTGTCTGTTACCTTTTGTGACGTTCTGAACCAAGAAAGTATCTATAGGATTAACTCCAAGAAATGAAGATACTCTGTCGATAGCTCGTTGTAACATTCTCGGAGAATCGTCGAACCATTTCTGTGGATGTCTCTCCATCTGCAGCTGTAGTCTGTTAAATACACAAAAAATATTTTTTCGCTGTGATTATACGAAAACTTATGTTTTCAAACTTTGAATGTTATCTGTGAAACATAGACTGGAACATTTGAGACATTGAAAAACAGTATAGACCAAGATCAGACGCCGCAGACTGCGGCGTCTGATCAGGGTCTGCACTGTTTGCTTAAATTAAAGGTAGTTAAGGGCAGAAGGAAACAGTTTTAAGTCCCCATTCAGGGCCATTTTCCCAGCCTAAATTCAGAGACAATCGACCCCCAGTGCTATCAGTGCTTTGATTCACTATCCCTCATGGACAGACTCATTCAAACCGAGTCTTCTATTTTTCATACTTCTAAAAGATTCCCCTTTCATATTAGTTTGTTCGAATTATGTTGTCCAAATATTTAAATAAATAGGGTATCAGAATTAACTATAGAAATTAAAATGGTCAAATTTTAGGACGTATGGAAAGATGTTAATGTCATACCAGGCACGAAACTTTCAAACAACGTCGCATTAACGTCGATGCAACGTCATGACGTTGCATCGACGTTGATGTGAATTTGTTTCAATGTCATTTGCCAGCTGGGGTGCCCCTCAAATATACCGTATTTACCCTAAGTATTTCGACATCTCAACTCCCTACTTTACTTGTTCTAAAATTTGAACAAGTACAATTTACAACCCGATGCTGTGTCTAAAATTGCTAGATGAGTGGCAAACAATGTAGACCCTGATGAGACGCCGCATTCTGCGGCGTCTCATCTGGGTCTATACTGTTTGCTCAGGCCTGTCTGTCCGAGTACACGCTGATTCAAGAAGAGCAGTTGTCAGTTTCTGGCGAAAGAATGTGCACAATACTGGTTAACCGCTTAGAGGACTAAGCCTGCCCAGTAAACTGTGTTGTTAGGTAAACTGACCGCGCTCGACATGACCCCATTGGGTTGACTGGGCCGTAAAACCTCAACACAAACAAACATACGGTAAGTACGGTATGGAGTAAGCACGTTGTACGTTATACTTACTTGGACTTATATTCATGCACACGTCTTGGTACGGCACCATAGGAACCATGGTTCAGAAATGTTGAGCCTTCATGCAACAGAAACTCGTCTCGAATTGCTTCTCCAAACTCAGTCCTCACACCGTTCTCAGGAACAGACACGGCTTTGCCGTCACTTTCACCCGATTCGATAGCCATATGCCGCCCTATACTACTGTCGTCTTTGTTGGTATCATTATCAGTACAGTCTCCGAGTACTATATCAACAGGAACACAGTTTTTATCCGCTTTTTTAATTCCAACTGAGTATTTGTCACTGTCTTCAGTGAGTTCGTTGTTAACGTGTTCATCTAAATATTTAAAGCAGCTTCCACAGACTGTGCCATAATCACTTGTTTCTTGGATTTCACTCTCTTCGGTTAGTCTGATAGCACATTTGTTACACTGTGTCGGGAGTTTCATGGTCGAAATTTCTGGAGCTTTATCATAAATGAAGGACTCAGACTAAAAAAGAAGCACAGGATCTGCTGAAATGGAATATATAGTTTTACATAAAAATATTTTAAAAACTATCATTCCCATTCGAAAACACGCCTATTCAAATATATTGAGAAATTTTACCACTAATAACTGAAAATTTTCAGATAAAAATTTTGAGATTTTTCATATTTCTGCTCAAAATAAAGATTGTGAGTAATCGTTAGAACCGCTTCACTGAGGCGGTTCTAACGAGTACCCACAATCTATGTTTTTTGAGCAGAAGTAAGAAAAATAATGTATACCCCTGTAAACCCCAGTTAGTGAGGTTTAAGGGGTCAAAATTATATAGATATGTTTTCGTGGTATTACACTTTTGAGAAGACGATACTTGTCCGATGCTGTATCTATACAGCAGAGGACTTCAGGAGGAGCATTCGGTGATAAAATTTTGGACACTTTTTCCTTATTTCTTCATAAAAAAATATGTTGTGGGTACTCATTAGAAGCGACTCGCGGAGGCGCTTCTAATGAGTACCCACGATTAATGTATTACTGAGAAACGGAGAAAATTATCCCAGAGTTATTGTAAAATACTCCTTCTTAATAACTCCGCTGATAGGGGTGGTCGGGTGGTGCGAATTGTCGTCTACCTTTTTTTTCACCCAACATATTGGCTTACAGTTGGGCAAGCCCTGCTACCCTTGTAGCAGGTAAGGGTAGAGGAGGAATGTTTTTATTTCTTCTGTTTCTTCACTTTCATTCCTGTTCCTCTTTCTTCCCTATTCCTCTCTTTCATCTCTTCTACTGTCTCTCCTATCTCTAATTTCTCCCTTTCTCTGGGAGACGACACAAAATGACCCACAAGGGTTGACGTGTCGTTAAACCCCAACACAATCAAAAACTCCGCTGACAGTATACCTTATTTTTTTTTAATTGTTCGGACACCTTTATTGCTTACCATGCTTCTCCTAAAATTTGTACAAGTATATTTTATTGCTGGTTCAGCCGTCACATTACAATCTGGGTCAGGATTGTTCGTCGGAATACTCGAGGGGGTAACTTGGAGGTAAATTTGGTACGGGTGTGCGAGCAAGTATTTCGAAACCTACCCCATTCATATACCTGGCCATTGAAAAAACAGACCCATTCATATACTTGATCGTCCAAAATGTTGACCCATTCATATACTGCCCTTTGACTTTTATACCCATTTATTGCTGGTAGTTAGACAAATATAACAGTCAAATCATTGTATACCAAGAGAACACCCTTGACAAAAACTCTGAGAGGAAAAATATACGCATATATACCAGGATGTCAGAAAAGTGCGGCCTTTCACATACAAATCAAGAAAAATAGGGTAAGTCATATATAAAAGGGGGCCAATCATATACCTGGCAGCGCTGAAAAGGGGGACCATTCGGCACGCACACCCGTACTATATCATATATAGGATTTTGGTTACCCCACCCCGAGGTCGGAATCTGAGGTCGGAATACTCGAGGTAAATACGACAGTGAACTCCAGTAGCCATACTCCCAGTATGCATTCTTTTTATCCTCAGCGGGCCGTTATTGGCCCGTCAGTGTAGCTGACGGGCCGACAGCAACCCGCTGTAGATTTATAAAGATTGCTAGCTGGGCTATTAAGTGTGTTAAATTTTCAGCAAACGATAATTGCAACTGTAACAGACGACATTTTTTTTTCAGACAATTAGTTTCCGCCAGCGTCTTCGATTATGTTTTGTAGAAGAGGATATCGATGGGGTTTATTGATTGTCTATTAATGGCCAATTTTTATTGACTGCTGATTTGTGGCCTAACATTTAGGTGACTGCAGATTTTTTGTGATGTGGGATTTAAGGATTCCGCTCAAACAATCCAAACTATACTAATTTTTGTGCAAATAGCTTTGTCGGTTACTGGTATTTGGTACCCCCTCCAGACCCTCATGATTGTTCAGTTACTCAAGGGTTTGCCACAATGTATTGTCATTCGGAATTCGATGAATACCGAAAATGCTGATGTCTCAGTTAAATGTTGACGCACTATACTTCATGTGAATCATCTGCTAGACGATTCACATGAAATGCCAAGTCTTAGTTTCTCTGAAAATTCAACTTTGCTTAGCGCTTTAAGGGTTAAGTGAAGTGACCAGACAGTGTTTTTCTCGTTTTTTTTTGTTTTTTTTTTTTTGTTTAAACAATGCACAACTGCTGAAAATAGTAATAATAATAATAACAACAATAACGACTATAGCAGAAAAAAAAGAAGATCGAAAGATTGATTTACATACCTAAGTCCTACAGTGCGTAACGGCGTAATATGAGTCTGATAGAGACGAAGGACTTAACAGTGCTGGTATCCACGATCCAGAAAAACAGAAAAATAGTCCCTGGGTTTGTACACATCTGATCAGCTAAGAGTTGGCTTTAATATGTGGGTTGTACACATCTGAACAGCTAGGAGTTGGCTTGTGTGAATAGTTCCTTCACTTATGTTTCAACAAAATCACTTCATTCTTACACACCGTTTAACCGGATCAATGGCAGGCGGACATACACCTGGATGATAGATAAAATGTCCTTTTTTTCGAAGTTAATATTGTTTGTAAAATTCGGAGATCGACTGCGCAAAGACAACTGTACTTTTAGATGTCTATAAACATTACGCTTTTTACAGCCAAGGTAGAAATCTTGTATAAAAAAAAAAGACTATGATAACGCCGTTCCTGAGAAAAAGTTGACGATTTTTTTTTCTGTTGTACTGACGAGGAGAAAGAACAATCCCAGAGAGCACATGACGTTCATACAACGTCGCAGTAACGTCGACCCAACGTCATGACGTTTATACAGTGTCGTATTAACGTCGATGCAACATCATCACGTTGCATCGACGTAAATGCGATGTTGTATAAACGGCATGTGCCCACTGGGATATGTCAAAATGAACAAATAAAACTCCTATACACGATACATGATATGAGAATGCAAATAGGGTACATCCTGATTAAACCGTTCATAAAGAGCCGCTTCATCATGATCTACTCTGTTTTCCATTCTGCTGTATATTTTAATGGACACTCCTTTTTGCAATAACAGACGTGTCCAAATTCAAAGATGGATGAGTCCGCTCCAGAAATCTGAGATTTAAAGGGTTGAATGTGATAGCTGACCAGTAAGCTTTCGACATAAATCTACAGCGGGCCGTTATCGGCCCGTCAGGGTAGCTGACGGGCCGATAACTGCCCGCTGTAGATTTATAAAAAATGCTAGCTGGGGGGAAATGTACAGCATTTCACCGTACTTTTTTTCATTGCATAAAAACTGCTGCACTAGATCCGCCTATAAAAAAAAAAAAAAACAAAAAAACTATGGCATGATTCCGGTAGCCTACGATCAATAACACATACGAAGTTGCTGATTGGTTAACGATCATTGATTTTCCTCTCCGGACACATCGGCACATCCCGTGTTTCCATGAGTGACGCAAAACACGCCATATAACCGGATGCATACAATAAGAGAGCTTTCTGGATAACAGAGGCACAGATAGTGTTGGTGTTTAACGACACGTAAACCCTTGTGGATCATTTTTGTCGTATCCCTGAGCAAGGGAGACAAGAGATACAAGAGATAGTAGAGATGAAAGAGAGAAACAGGGAAAAAAGGGGAACAGGAATGAAAGTAAAGAAACCGAATAAAAACATTACCCACTCTACTCTTACCTGCCTCAAGGATAGCGGGACTTGCCCAGCTATAAGCCAACATCAGTTTGCATGACGTGTCAAAGCCTGTTTCTGTAGAAACAAAAAAAAAAAAAAAAAAAAAGTATTTCGATATGTCGTCTGCTGGTTTTTAACCCAGAGTGCTGAGCGTTAAATACTACTGAAACAGCTACGCTGAATATTTTGTACAACTACAACTTTCGGGCTAGTCTGGCACCACGCTATGAGCTTTCCTTTTCTAATTTAACAAAGGTAAACTACTCTTCCTTGACTATTTTTCTCAGTACACATATCATCTCCCTTACCAATCAGCCAGGACATTCCAAAACATGTCGTCTTTTTATGCTGAGTCATATATCAATTAGACGGGAGTCTACTTTCGGGCCTTATGTGGTTCAACTAGGTTTTCTTTAGCTCTGGTTGTCAGTGTTTCCCCCACCCCCTCCCACCCCCAACCCCCCAAGTTGTTGTTTGCTCTTTGTGTGCATATGTTGTCCTATTTATTGTGTTTCATCACGAATGCCTATATAATACTGACCCCTTTAAACCCCACTTGTATATAGTAAAACTGGGGTTTACAGGGGTATACATTATTTTTCTTATTTCTGCTCAAATACATAGATTGTGGGTATTCGTTAGAACCGCTTCGCCGCGGCGGTTCTAACGGGTACCCACAATCCATGTTCCGAGCAGAAATATGAAAAAATATCAGAATTTTTATGCCTCCGCCTGCCTTTGGCAGGAGTGGGGCATATAGCGTTTCGCCGTGATGTTACGTCCGTAAGCGCGTATGTCACGTTCGTAACCAGGTTCAAGTTTACTTGCAAGTTTAGGTGCAAATTTACGTCCGCGTTTCTCTTGCAGCTAATAACTTTTATACCTTCTGGGCTAGAAAGTTGAAACTTTGTATGACACTTACCTTCATCAAGACCTTTTAATGTATGATACCGTTGCCCCAGGGTCATGCCCCTGGGCGGGGCTAGGGATCAGGGCGGGGACATCCGTGTACCGTGGACACATTTCTAGTTATCTGAAAATTTTCATTTTTTGGTAGTAAAATTTTCAGTGTATTAATTTTGAATAGGCTTGTTTTAGTAATGTTGGCAGATCAATCCTGTCTGGAAATTTTCAGTGTATTTGAATAGGCTTGTTTTCGTAATGTTGGCGGATCAATCCTGTCTGGCATTATGATCACCTCGTTGGGGAAGAGTACTTTTCTTTGCTTTATGGTATGTTTACTGTCCACCGTAGTTTGTTTGCTGTGTTCTGTGATTGTGGTTCTTCCTGAACATTTGTACTGTTTTCACCTTTTACAGTTTTCTGCACAAAATTTTATTTTCATGGGAAAGTTTGGATAAATTTGATAAATTTGGGATACCGTGTTTACCCTAAATACTCTCATCATTAATTCTTATCTTATTTCTTTTCAACAAGGCCTCTTTACTACAGTCAAACCTCTTTATAGCGACACTCGATACAACGACAAAATTAGCTATAATGACAATTTGAATGACACGAAACATTCGCTCGAGAGGTGACAGTTAATGAGAAATTATGCAAGAATATTGCATTAAAACTTTAAGCAACACATGTTTTCGATATTTGTTAGAATCGCCTCAGTGAGGCGATTCTAACAAATATCCAAAACATATTTTCTATGAGTAAATAAGAATAAAACAAGGCATTTCTTACATATCATTCTGTCCATTAAGGATTCTTTACAATAGCAAACTCATTTTATTGGCAACCTCTTTGGGAACAAATGCTGTCGTTGTAACGAGGGTTCACTGTACCTGTGAATATGTGTAAAATTGCTGGTTGAGTGACAAACAGTGTAGACCCTGATCAGACGCCGCGTTCTACTCAGGCCTGTCTGTCGAATACGTAGAGAACGTATGGTAATATGATCAAATCGAACCCGCTCAGAAATCATCCTGGATCCGCCCCTGTTCCCTTTTTGGACAGGTCCATTTCCAATTTAAGGAATGTCTGGTTTGTCTTCAGTATTACAATTCATTATAGAAATTTCTATATTAATGCAAACAAACTTCACTGTTTTACTAGTGACCCTTTTATGGGACGCGGGACATAAATGTGTCATAGCAATATATAAGAAAAATAGTCGCTCCGTTCCGAAGACCTATCATTTGGAAATACCACATGGACAGGATCTGAAGCGTCCAGCAAGAATTACTTTCTGAGCACATCCAGAGTGCCAAGAGCCAGTCCACTGATACTTACGGGGAGGGGAGGGGGTGGCGGGGAGCGGGGGCTGGTGTGGCAAATCCTAAAGTGAGCTTGTTCGATCTGGGCCCCATTGTGTAATTCTTCCAGAAGAGCTGGATCACAATTGCACTGTCGAGTTTGTGACATCAAAGCAATGTAACGAGCTTGGCAGTATAGCAAAACTTCAAAAACTAAAGTGGGTAGCAGCGTGGGAAAGAAACATTTTATTCCAGCCCGCGATGATTGCGTGCAGTTGATTATCTATCACAAAAGAAGAAAGGAATTATTAAAGGAAGAAAAAGGGTGACACCCAGCAAACACATAACGTCGCAGGAACGTCGTTACAACGTCACGACGTTGCAGCGACGTTGTAACGACATTGTTGGGACGTTGTGTGTTTGCTGGGCAATGAGGAGAAAAGGAAAATACGATAAATAAAGTGTGATATTGAGATGAAAATAGGAAGACTAAATTGTGATAGTGCGGTGAAAATCGGTGAATGGTTCAAATTGTTAAACAAGAGGGAATATGATCTAAAGAAACAAATCCAAGCGGCTACATGACGTTTATACGTATGACGTTGCATCGACGTTAATGCTGCGTTGTATTAACATATGATGCCCGCCGGGATAGAATAGATATCGGATCTCATTATGTCTAAACAGACTGGACAGGATGCAACACCCAGTAGGCTAGGGCGAGTCTAGTTTCTTCCCCAAAAAGAAATTGGAATACACTCTCAGTTTTTGTATTATACCCTAGATTATATCTGTCTTTCGCTACGAGTACTATCTCGATCATCACGTTGGTCATTATGGAAAAATTGTGTGTGCGTTAATTCTGGGATTTTCAGGTCAATAAAAGCAAATAAAAACCGGGTTCATTAAAACTGTTTAAACGTGCTTAAAGTCGGCACTATGTATGTATGTATGTATGTATGTATGTATGTATGCATGTATCTATCTATCTATCTATCTATCTATCTATCTATCTATCTATCTATCTATCTATCTATCTATCTATCTATCTATCTATCTATCTATCTATATCATTGATGAACAACAACAAAAGGGAGCAAACCGTTCCAAAGGGGAATGGTCTGTCTGTCTGTCTGTCGGTCGGTCGGTCTATCTATCTATCTATCTATCTATCTATCTATCTATCTATCTATCTATCTCATTGATGAACAACAACAAAAGGGAGCAAACCGTTCCAAAGGGGAATGGTCTGGGGGTAAAATCAATCAGGGCAGGTCCAGGATAATTTCTGAGGTGGGATCGATTTGATCAAATTACAGTGCTTCAGCTACGTATTTGGACAGACAGACCTGAGCAAATAGTGTAGAATAGGCTCAGATGCCACTGAAGGCAGTGTCTGATCAGGATCTGTACTGTTTGCCGCACATCCAACAATTTTATGCACATTCCCAGGTATTGAAAAGGCCTTGTTGGAGAGAAGTATAAGATAAGGAGTAATTGGCGAGAATATATGGATCTATCATTGGTGTGAGGCATAGATAGAAAAATCCATCCCGAGGATTACAGTCTGGTATCACGAGGCTTGCCGAGTAATGCCAGACTGTGATCCCGAGGGACTGATTTTTCTATCTACCCCTCACTCATGATAGATTCTTTTCCTTGCATACCTTTCATTTCTGAACGTAGATTTTTAATAATGCAGTCACTTCGTTTGCTTACGTCCGCCATATTCTGATGACATTACCGTGGCGTTTAATGACGCCATTACGTTCAGTGACGCAAAACTTTAACGATGGCGTACGTGACGTCCATTACAACCAATGTATATCAAACACGTGAGAATTCTAGCTTTTCATCTTTTCCTGGGTAGGTTAACCTGGGTAGGATAAGAATATCTATCCCAGGGTTAAATCCAGATTTCCTTATCTGGTGTGCAAGAATATTTAGGGTAAACACGGCATCCAAAAATTATCAAATTTATTCAAAATTCCCCATGAAAATAAAACATTTGACTGAAGAGTCGGGGGGGGGGGGGGAAGGGGGAGGGTGTCGATTGAACCCCCGAAACCCCCCTGAATCCGCGCCTGTCAGTATAGGTCAGGTGTATTGTATATTTTATAGATCATGTGATGTCCTAAAAATTTAGCTCGTCTCAATTCAGGCGCAATGGCGAAGTACTTTTATCTCTCTGGATCAACAGCGTATGTGTGAATTATATGGCAGAAGACAAGAGAGGTCTACATCCGCCGGGCTTCCAGTTTTGGCCATAACAGTTCATCTACCATCTCGCTAATATGGCTTTTGTTTCATCGACTCTTACAAGTCCAGAGGGCCGCGGTCCTCTGTACCTTCTCAATGAAACAACTTAAGGATTTGCCCAGCAGACATACGACGTTTATGAAACGTCGCATTAACGTCGATGGAACGTCATGATATTAAATCGTCACATTAACGTGGATGCAACGTTGCATCGACATTAATGCGAGGTTTTATAAACCACGTCATGTACCCGCTGGGTGGTATCTTAACATTTTCACAAGGGTTTTGTAAGCAGTTTCCTTGGTTTTTTAAGGCACCGGGGAAAATAAAACATCTTTGAGCTCTAGATGAAATATCTGAGATATGCTGACCCTACCCTTGAGTGTCAAAAAAGGTGATACCCAGGTATCTGGTGGATTGAACATGTTCCAATGTTTGACTGTGCAAAATGTTTAGTTTGTCTGAAGGGTGGCTGCGTGGATGCTATGTCGTTCTCATGGAAAAACATCTAACAACGTTAACTTTCATTGGCTTATCGGTAGACTGGCTCCAGTTTCCAGTGACTAAATATTTTTCTCATAATCCTGTTTGATAATCCACTAAAATAAAACCAAAAAAATGTCATGACTGTAAAGGCTGGTCACTAGTGAGTGACCAGCCTTTATAGTCATGATATTACTTTGGTTTTATTTTAGTGGATTAATAAAAAAAGGGTTATAATAAATATTTAGTCACTGGAGACTGGAGCCAGTCTAGCTTATCGGCTTCCTGCTAAGCAAGCTTATCCAGGTACGACTGTTGCAAAATATTCTGCTGAGCGATGATATCACTATAATGGGCACAATCATCTGCGAACAAACCACCTGAAGACATCAAATTATTCGGGAGGTCATTGATAAATATAAACAGTACATGTACTATGACGGAACCTTTAGGACCTCTGGATAAGCTCGTGGGGGTGGGGGTGGGGGTAACTTGGGGGTAAATGTGGTACGGGTGCGCGAGCCAGTATTTTGAAACCTACTCCATTCATATACCTGACATTTGAAAAAAAAAACAGACCCATTCATATACCTCATCGTCCAAATTGTTGACCCATTCATGTACGGCCCTTTGACTTTTATACCCATTTATTGCTGGTAGTTAGACAAATATAGTAGTCAACTCATTAAATACCAAGAGAACAAGCAGCCTTGACAAATCTCTGAGCAAAAAAATATATGCATTTACTAGGATGTCAGAAGAGTTGGTCCTTCCATATACGAATCAAGAAAAATAGGGTCAGTCATACACTTTTTGTTGAAAAAAGGGGGCCAATCATATACCTGGCAGCGCTGCAAAAGGGGGCCATTCGGCACGCACATCCGTACTATGTCATATATAGGAAGTTACCGCCCCTCTCCCCTTCCCCAACCCCCGAGTGGATAAGACTTGAACTGGGTCTGACACAGGGCCATCTAAAACTACACATTTCTTTTTGTGCGTCCAAATAGGTCTAATTACGAGCTTATCCTCTAATTCCATAATAAAAAAGAGAACAAGTACCGATACTAGGACCAAGCCTTTAGGGCCGAACTCAGATATGACTTACTATTCCTCGCTCGAAGATTCTATCCATCTTGCAGTCGATACAGGCATAGATGATATTATCATAACTGGTGACTTTAACCTTAATATGTTAAATTCGCAATATGCACGTAAAATTAATTCTCTATGTCAACAGTTTTCCTTATTCCAGTCTATCAGTGAGCCTACCCACTTTACGGAAAATTCGTCCTCTCTCATTGACTTATTACTAGTAAGCAACAAAGATAGAATAATAATTAGTGGAGTTGGCGATCCCTTCCTACATCAAGACATTCGCTATCACTGTCCTGTATTTGGAGTATTCAATTTCTCAAAACCTAAAATTAAATGTTTTAAGCGTCGTGTATGGCAATACGACCGGGCGATTATGATCTATTAAGACAGAAAGCATCTTCTTCTGATTGGAATTCTCTTCAAAACTCTGATATAAATATATACACTAAGAACTTCTATAATCTTTTAACTGAAATTACCGATTCTTGTATTCCTAACAGACGTCACAATACGACCGACTGAGCCACCGTGGATAACTACTTTAATTAAAAAACATATACGTATACGTAAAATAGCGTATAAATAAGCAAAACGGACAAATACACAAGCTAACTGGGAAAGGTTTAGACATCTTCGTAATGTAATTACTACAATGATTCGTAGCTAAAAAAAATCGTGCATAGACTCCCTCTCAAATAAGCTAAAATCTGAAACCCTATCTTCAAAACAATAGTGGACTGTTTTAAAAACATTTATTTCTCCCAATTCTAATTCTGCTATTCCCCCATTGGAAAGAAATGGCTTGGTATATTCCGAGGAAGTTGAAAAAGCAAATATTTTTAATGATTATTTTAGAGATCAAACTTTATTAGATGAAGATAATGTCACACTTCCTGCTATCGACAATTACATTGTGAATGAACCATTAAGTTCTCTTGTGTTTACTACTGATGAGGTCAAAGCAATACTAAGAACGCTTCCAGTGGGTAAAGCCGTTGGTCCTGATGGAATAAGTAACCGCATTCTTCGTGAACTAACTAGTGAACTGTCAACACCACTAGCTACTTTATTTAATCAATCCGTACATCAAGGAGAAGTTCCAATAAGTTTTAAAATAGCTCACGTCTGTCCTGTACCTAAAGGCGGAGATGATGCTTCTAACGTCTGTAATTATCGACCTATATCTTTATTGAGTAATCTAGACAAAGTCTTCGAAAGACTTGTATTTAAACATCTGTTTAATCATCTCCGTGATAATAACATTCTTACATCTTTTCAATCTGGTTTCATACCTGGAGACTCTACTACTAACCAACTCACTTTCTTGTATAATACATTTTGCCAGGCACTTGATGCTGGCAAAGAAGTTCGGACTGTTTTTTGTGACATAAGTAAAGCCTTTGACCGTGTTTAGCATGCCGGTCTTCTTCATAAACTTAAATCAATAGGAATCTCTGGTGATCTATTAAAATGGTTTTCTAGTTATCTTGATGGTAGAAAACAACGTGTTGACTTACAGGGAGTAGAATCAAAATGGAACTATATCAAGGCAGGCGTTCCTCAAGGATCAATCCTAGGACCACTTTTTTTTCTTAATTTTCATAAATGATATAGTGACTGAAATTGGATCTAGCATACGTCTTTTTGCTGACGATACCGGTCTTTTCATAATTGTCGATAATCCAGATGTTGCGGCAGAAATTCTTAACGCAGATCTTGAAAAAATAGCTAAATGGGCTGAAGCTTGGTTGGTAAAATTCAATCCCTTAAAAACGGAAACACTTCTGATATCCAGGAAAATCAACAAACCTGTACACCCCTCCTTAATCATGTTAGGGCAGCAAATCAAAGAAGTTGAATTTCACAAACACTTAGGAATATATTTTTCAAATGATGGCTCTTGGCATAAACATATTGACTATATTAAAGAAAAAGCTTGGACAAGAATTAATATTATGCGTAGATTAAAATATGAACTAGACAGGAAATCTTTAGAAATAATTTATACAACATTTATACGACCTATTTTAGAATATGCGGACGTTATTTGGGATAACTGCTGCGATTATGAAAAACAGGAACTCGAAAAAATACAGATAGAAGCAGCTAGAATAGCTTCTGGTACTACTAAACTCATATCAATTCAAAATCTGTACAAAGAGATTGGTTCGGAAACTCTCGAAAAAGACGAATTAATCATAAGCTGATTCTGTTCTACAAGATGTATAATAACTTAACTCCTGATTATCTTTCATCACTTGTTCCTTCTTCAGTTAACGAAGGATCACGTTACAATTTGAGAAACGCAAATGATGTCCAAACTATTAACGCGAGAACTGCTTTGTATTTCAATTCATTCCTACCGTCTGTCATACGAGAATGGAACACTTTATCAGAAAATGATAAATATGTAGATTCAATTGATTCTTTTAAACGACAGATAAGCCGAAACAAAACTGCAGTTCCAAAATATTTTTATACTGGAAGCAGAAAGTTACAAATTTTGCATACTAGGCTACGCACAGGTTGTAGCTCTTTAAATCATGACTTATTTGTAAAATCAATTTCAGACACCCCACTCTGTTCTTGTAGAAGTGGTGATGTTGAAAACGCGGAACATTTTTTCTCTTGTAACTTCTATCGAGATAATCGAATCGAACTTTTTCGGATAGTGTCTCAATACTGTAATGCGTCTCTACATGTATTTCTACATGGTGATGAGTCACTTCCTTATGAAACAAATCAAGTCATGTTTGAATCTGTTTACAAGTACATACAGAACAGCAAAAGATTTTAAGCACTTACCTGTAGGTGATACTAGTATCATCTAATCAGATTAAATCAGAGCTGGTGATATATGAGGTCAATATATTTTTGCCTACGATATTATTGGAAATTATCAAGTGAAACCTTCCACCCCTTCTCGCTCCGGATTACCTTTTTATACTTTTTTTCTATTGTCTTATTTTTCTTTTTCTTTGTTTCTTTTTTCATTGTCGCTCAAACCATCATTGTGGTATTATGTTATCTCCTGTTACTGCAAAGTTGTTTTAATTTCATTCTGCTATAATGATTGGTTGAGTTTCTGTTCATATATCGTATTGTCTACGTTAAATAAGTAATCCTTGTAATAATGATAAACTGCCATGATGTAATACAATTCATATATGTGTATTAGGAGAAGAACTAAATAAGCTTATGCTTTCGTTCTAATCCTATCTTTTGTGTATATGTCATGTCTGTTTGTATAATCATTGTAACTTTGAAATAAATATGTTTAAACCAAGCCTTTAGGGCCTCTGGATAAGACTGGGGGCAGGTCCGACACATGGTCATCTGAAACTACACATCTCCTTTTGTGCGTCAAAATAGGTCTAATCGCGAGCTAATCCTCAAATCCTCTAATCCCAAAAATACCCCACTTTGTGTGATAGAATCCTGAGTGGAACAATGCCAAGGTCTTAGCGCAATCCATTATATATCCGTTTGTATGCGCCCACAATTTATTTCTCTATCCATGTAGTTAAAAATATCATGCACAAACTGGACAAATTGGATTTTGCAAACCTCCCGACTTCGGAATCTACCTTTTTGCCGTATTCGGACAGACAGGCCTGGACAAACAGTGTTACACCCAGATGAGACGCCGCAAAACGCGGCGTCTCACCAGGGTCTACACTGTTTGCCACTCATCCAGCAATTCTAGGACACAACATCGGGTATTATATTGTTCTGGTTGAAATTTAAGAACGAGTATGGTAAGAAGTTGAGATGTCCGAATACTTAGGATAAATACGAGCACAAAGAGAATGTTTTGAGGTTATTCGTTTATTAAGGGGGACTGATACAATTCCTCTGGAGATAACTCTTTAAAAATTGTTTGCTTCCCTGATCTAAAAGGAAAGAATTTGCTCCCTTATTTTATCTGATTTTAATATTTTCTGTATCATAACTGTTATTCTTTTATCTTTGAGCAAACTGCACTATAGTCGATTCAGAACAAACAAGAAGCATTTTCAAAAAAAAAAAAAAAAAAAAAAAAAAAAAAAAACGAAGATAAGCGACGTAGAATAGCAGATTATTTTTGGCATTTTTTTTTTCCAATATTATGAACAATTGTAGGAAATAAAAAACGAGGGGTTCAGGAGGGTCATTATTTTACGGTATTAACCGGGTTAATATTTGACGGTATTAACCAGTCGACTTTAAACACAGTGATACTTCTTCTGTTTTGTGCTTAGAGTACATCAAGATAACTGCAAACAAAGCAATATTTAAAAAAAAAAAGTCAGTAATTAACTGCATGGTGAAGAAAGCAACAAAGAACAAAACTCCTCAAATAGGTTTTATTGAATTTCAACACTTTAAAAACTGAAAACAAAAAGTTGATTGAGAAAACAAAAAGTTGATTAATAAAAATGTCATGAAATGAATGTTTTCACATTTGCCCTCGACTAATAAAAATGTCATGAAATGGATGTTTTCACAAGTCCTCTGCCAGTCGTATTGGCCTTCGGATGGCAATCCTCAGGTCAATACAACTGCACTCGGACCTGTAATAGGGCCAATATGAAAACATCCATTTAATAACATTATATTGCTTTCTTTCTGCTGATGTACCCCTGGAACAGGCAGGTCAAGACACGTGAAAATATCCGAATGATTATACCCTATTTACCCTAAATATTGGGGCACCTTAACTCCTTAACATACTGGTCCTAAAATTTGAACAAGTCCATACTGTTACCTACAAATGCATCAAACATTTGTCGGATGAGTTGCAAACAGTCTGGACCCTGATCAGACGCTGCGTTCTGCGGCCTCTGATCTGGGCCTACACTGTTTGCTCAGGTCTGTCTGCCCCAATACTTAGGATTATTACGGTTACAAAAATAAGACAAAAAGACATGACTTTGTAGTTATCCAGGGTATTTGAGCCATCAGTGTTCTAGATATCGACGTTCTACTGTATGGTGTGGCACATTTTTGCTCCCGTAAATTGGCAAACAACGCCAATGACGACGAATCAAAGCAAGCATTTCTTTTTCCACGTGACCCATTTTTTTCTTTCATCTACAGTCTACTCTCGTTATCTCGAAGTCCAAGGTACTCACTGAAATACTTCGAGATATCCGTACCTCGACTTATCAGATTTGCACAATTAAGGAAAAAATCAACAACCACATTTAACAAATGAATATGTAATTTGACCCTCGAAGTTACAGATATATTGAAAATATTGGTGAAAAGAGGAGAAATTTCCTCTTTTTCACAATATTTTGTTACCTTTTGTTAGGTTTCCGTGTTAACACAGGGACCAGATTTTCACTTCGAGATAAGCGGTTATTCGAGATAAGCGAACTGGAGATAACGAGAGTCGACTGTATTATGATCAAGCGTTAAAGCCACCCGGTCTAACAATCAGCTTTTGTACTTTTTGTATTGACTAGATCTATAATTGGACTTTATTGATTTTAACAGATCTGAATAAAAAAGGAATGTGTATTGATTAAAAACATGATTGTCAATTTGACAAGTCAACATACAAGGCGACACGGCGAGACACCGTATACCGACCGCTGTGACCGAACCGTAATTTTTCCTGTTGTGTTCAGAACACAGGCCTGAGCAATCAGTGTAGACCCAGACGAGATGCACCCGGCCTACAATGCTTGCCACTCATCTAGACTGGCTCCAGTCTCGAAAGACTAAATATCTATTCTTAAAATCCATTTTGATAATGCACTAATATAAAACCAAAATAATATCATGACTATAAAGGCTGGTCACTATTGACCAGCCTTTATAGTCCTGAAAGTATTTTGTTTTTATTTTATGGATCAAACAACAAGGTTATAAGAACAAATACTTTAGGAGACTGTAGCCAGTTTACCACACATCTAGCAGTATTTAGACACATTGACAGGAGAAGTTAACCTTTTACCACTCACTCTATTGGCTAATTCAGCAGACGAAAATTAAATTGGCGATATTTTTTTTCCCTAGAAAACAGAATTTGACATTTCATTACGTAAACACGCCTATTCAAATATACTGAAAATTTTACCCCCCCCCCCCCCCAAAAAAAAAAAAAAATGAAAACTTTCAGAAAAAAATCCGATATTTTTCATATTTCTGCTCAAAACATAGATTGTGGGTCCTCGTTAGAACAGCCTCGACGAGGCTGTTCTAACGAGTACCCACAATCTATGTTTTGAGCAGAAATAAGAAAAATAACGTATACCTCTGTTAACCCCAGTTTTATTATATAAAAATGGGGTTTAAGGGGGTCAAAATTATATAGGCATTTTCGTGATGTCATGCAAATTGCCTGACAAAATACATACAAAAAAAAAAGAAGAGAAGGCATGTTTTTGCACTTTTTGCACGTGTCTGCCCTTGTACGCGTGTATCCTCATTGTTGTGGAAAATAAACAAAAGAAACGTTTTAACTCGGTCTGATTTTTCAACACTAACACCCTAAAACAACGTTGACAAATGCAATGACAAGAAATGAGGCAGCGCACGACAAAACCTACAATAAAACCTGTGTGACCAGCAAAGACTCAGATCAGCCTGCACATTCACCCAGTATGACAAGGATTCTCGTTTATCTCTCTTTGGACAGCCCGGATGCTGTAGAAGGCACAGGAATGCGATGAGCGATGACTGATGAGACTGCACGTCTTATCGTAGGTTTCGTCGTGCGCTGGGTCTGAGCGCTGGCTCAGATATATTAATCCTATTAGAGACATGCTTCCTGGGCTTGTTTACTTTTTGCTGGTTCCAGTCCTGGCCACCCTAATTGGTATCCTGCTCCTTAAACGCCCATCAGTTTGAATCAATACCGTACATCACCATGACATTCTATAAATATTTAATTTGCGCAAATATTAGCAGACTGGATTAACACTTGAGCGCTTATCAAAACTACAGCAGAAGACACTTTGGGTTTTTTTTTTTATTTCTCTATTTTTCAGAGAAAATAAGACTTGATATTTCATGTGAATCACATGAAATGCCATGTCTTATTTTCTCTGAAAAAAAAATTGTAGAATGTTGCCTGCTACATTTTCTTAGCGCTAAAAGTGTTAGTCCATAATACACTGATAAAAATATTAACGATTTTTTTCAAAATATGTTAATCTTCTTTTCTCTTTTTTAACAGAAATATGGCTTGGCATTTCATGTTATTTGTATAAAATGACAAGCCCTGCTTTGTGTGAGGTGGTTGGGTAATTGTGGATGGGGAATTGGAGGATCTTATTTAAAAATACAGGTATTGTTGTCAGTAGCACACTAAGGGATAGAAACCATTTGTAAACAAAACAGTCACATATCAGTTTGGACTAATATCCACCATATGCTATATCCATTAACATCCAGGGGCAGTAACTCTGACATGGAAACAAATGTCTCCCTTCTTGAGATTAATCTTAAAGAATATGATTTGCTCCCAGAGGAAAGTCTATCCTGTAAGAGTAGCCCCATTGTTGAAAGGTTTCAAACACCAGGGAGAGCAGCCCCACTGTTGAAATGTTGAAAACACTAGGGAGAGCAGCCCCACTGTTGAACGGTTTCAAACACCAGCTAGGGAGAGTTGCCCCACTGTTGAACGGTTTCAAACACTCGGGAGAGTAGCCCCATTGTTAAAAGGTTTCAAATACCAGAGAAAGAGAGAGTAACCTCACTGCTGAACGGTTTCAAACACCATTAGAGAGCAGCCCCACCACCCCCACAACCCTTGTTGAAAGGTTTCAAACACCAGGGGGAGCAGCGCCACTGTTGAATGGTTTCAAACATCAGGAAGAGTAGCCCTACTGTTGAATGGTTTCAAACACCAGGGAGAGTATCCCACCTGTTGAACGAGTTCAAACACCAGGGAGAGTAGCCCCACTGTTGAACGATTTCAACACCAGTGAGAGCAGCCCCACTGTTGAACGGTTTCAAACACCAGTGAGAGTAGCCCCACTGTTGAACGATTTCAAACACCAGTGAGAGTAGCCCCACTGTTGAACGATTTCAAACACCAGTGAGAGTAGCCCCACTGTTGAACGATTTCAAACACCAGGGCGAGCAGCCCCTCTGTTGAACGGTTTCAAACACTGGTGAGAGCAGCCCCACTGTTGAATGATTTCAAACACCAGGGAGAGTAGCCTTCATGTTGAAAGATTTCAAACACCAGGGGAAATAGCCCCACTGCTGAATGATTTCAAACACCAGGGAGAATAGCCCCTGTGTTGAACGATTTCAAACACCAGGGAGAATAGCCCCACTGTTGAATGATTTCAAACACCAAGGAGAGTAGCCCACCTGTTGAAAGGTTTCAAACACCAGGGAAAGTAGCCCACTGTTAAACAGTTACAAATTCCAGCGAGAGCAGCCCCACTGTTGAACGGTTTCAAACACCAGGGAGAGTAGCCCCATTTCCCAGGAGGGGAGCATTTTTTTTTCCTTTTAGAGTAGACCCCTTTTCAAACGGCAAATTCTTTCGTTTCAGAGTAGACCCCTTTTCAGAAGGGAGGCAAACAACTGTGAAAGAGTTACCTCCCTTGAAAGTGTATCAATTCTCCTTATGGAAGACAAGAATGTGATTGTCGCTTATTTCTGATAAAATTATTATGACTTAACCATGTAACCAGCATACGAGGGTCATGCAAAACGTTCTGTCACTAATAGGCTTCCTTAGTTTTATCCCAGGTATATTTTAAAATGCTTCACGGTACTTGAATGGTGTGTTCAATCGCTAACGATACCCGTATATTTCGTTCAAATTGCTTTCCAACTGACCGAGTTATTTCAAATTGAAATAGATACAGTCATATACACTGACCAATTTACTTGTTACAATAAGAAACGACCAAGCAAAGGATGGTCAGGAGTACTTCGGCACTCATGAAATATACATTTTTTTCGCTTCACTCGATGAAATAAAAGTCATATTCACTCCAAACATTTGAATATCCTCTATATATTATAAAATTATTGAATATTGAGAAACAAGACATTTATAGAACGTCGTATCAACGTCGATGCAATGTCATGACGTTTATACAACCTCACATCAACGTCGATGTAACGTCATAACGTTTATTAAAACTTCACATTAACGTTGATGCATCGTCATGACGTTTATACAACGTAGCATTAACGTCGATGCAACGTCATGACGTTTATACACCACATCAATGTTGATGCAACATCATGATGTTGACACAACGTCGTTTTACCGGCGATGCAGTCATGACGATATACAACGTCGCATCAACGCTGATGCAACGTCATGACATTTATACTCCGTCACATTAACGTCGAATTGGTGTCATGACGTTAATGCGAGTCGCATCAATGCTGACGTAACGTCATGACGTCATGCAACGTTGTATAGACATCATGTACCCGCCTGAAAGTACGGGAGTACTACGTAATAACCCTAAATATTGGGACAGATAGGTCTTTGTTAACAGTGTAGACCCAGATCAGACGCCGCAAAACGCGGCGTCTGATCAGGGTCTACATTGTTTGCTATACATGCAGCAACATTTTAGATACATCAACGGGTAGCAGAATGGACTTTTTCAAATTTTAGGACAAGTATGGTGGGTAGATAAGGTGTCCCAATACTTAGGGTAAATACGGCATTCACTATAAGTGATGCGTATTGTGAAGAAAATTAGCCTTAATGCCATACGAGAACAGAGAAGGCCTATATGAGCATGTGCGTTCGCAGAGTCTAATGAGGGCCTTCTCTGGCATCAGGGTGTTTTTCTTGTATTTTGCATCAAACATTTGCATTTGCATTTCTTAAAATGGAAAGCCAAATATATAATTTGCATTGTTGAACACTATCACAATGTATGTCATATTGCATTGACATACAGATTTAAAATAGTTCTAAAACATGGTGGATCAACCTGAAGTTGGTCGAATTAATTTCAAGCACCGTCGCATCGGGCACAGAACGTTGAAACAACGTCGTTTCAAGGTAGAGTTAACGACGTTGTTTTAAAGTTTTGTGCCTGTTGATGTGTCATGTGGATCACGTGGAAACAAATAAACTGCAGAAAAAATATCATACTTCTCACTTCATAAAAAACTCGGCAGGACAGTGTTACAGTATTCATAATTAACACACTATGGGCAAAATTCTGCAGACGACAAATTGGTGATATTTTCTCTATTTTTCCTAGAAAATAGGATCTGACACTTCAAGCAAATTCTCCCCATAGAAGACAATTTGCATGATGTGTCAAATTATAGAAAAAAAAAAAAAAAAAAAATTTCAAAATGTCCCCTAGTGAACTTTTTACCCAGCATGCAAAGCTTTAATGAAGAGTAACCACCATTTCTTTTTTTTCGATTTTTAACCCTTCGAGCGTTTAGCGAAATGGTAGCAGACGACATTTTGTTATTATTATTATTATCATTATTATTTTCAAAGAAAATAATACTTGGCATCATTATTATCATTTTGGGAGAAAATAATACTTGATATTTCATGTGAATCCTCTGCAGACGATTTACATAAAATGTCAAACCTTATTTTCTTTGAAAATGTCGTCTGCTGTATGGTGTACCGATAGGGTCAAAAGTCGGGAATTTTAATGGTACTAAAATAATATTAGTCGCACTAATATCATTTTAGTCTCACTAAAATTATTATCTGTCCCAATAAAAATGAATATTAGTGAGATTAAAATGATATCAGTCAGACTAATATTATTTTTAATCCCACTTAACCTAAAATTAGTCCCATTATTATTATTATTAGTCTGCCTCAATAATATTGGTGGGACTCATTACGAAAACACGCATATTCAAATATATTGAAATTTTCACCTCCAAAAACAGAAAATTTTTAGAAAAAAAATCTGATATTTTTTTCATATTTCTGCTCAAAACTTAGATTGTGGGTACTCGTTAGAACCGCCTCGATGAGGCAGTTCTAACGAGTACCCACAATCTATGTTTTGTGCAAAAATAAGAAAAATAATGTTTACCCCTGTAAACCCCAGTTTTTCTATATAAAAGTGGGGTTCAAGGGGGTTAAAATTATATAGGCATGTTTTCGTGATGTAAAATGAATATTAGTGGGGTTGATATTATTTTTAGACGCACTAATATTATTTTAGTCCCACTAGTAACGAATATTATACTAAAATAATGCAAGTGTGACTCGTAATAATATTAGTGCGACTGATAATAATATAAGTCTCACTGATATTATTTTTAGTCCCACTAATATTCCTGACTTTTGACCCTAGCGGTACACAATATTGCTTCCATTGTAAGGGACACTGCTTTCTATGGTGTCCTAACTCGACCTCCTTGGAGTTTCAACATGATTTCTTATCGAACTGACTTGTACTTTACACAAAGAAGGAAGAAAATGACTAGACCCATACAAGATCTTTTTTATGAATGGTCCTTCAAAACCGTTCAATCACCTCCATGCTATGCGTTAGCGGTTCATACTTGATTTTACCCTTAGCAGTCCCTGAACAAATTCAGCAAACAGCAAATAATATACTTTGTGTTTTCCCCGGAAAATAGGATCTGACAGAAATTGTTTTCTCAGAGACAAAGGAAACGTTTTTAATAAATGACAAAGTCTGTTTTCTGGGAAAACTACGAGAAAGATATTTCAAAATGTCTGCTGAAATCTTTAACTCATCACGTTAACGGTTAAAACAAGTGTCCATCAAATGTGAATCTGTCAAACACCCGGTAGATGAACCTCCGAAACTGCAAAGATAAAACAAAAACAGTACATCAATCAAATAGGCAGGATATGCGTAAGCTCATTACGCACATTACACATATGCGAAAGAAAAAAAATATTTACAATAAAGCTACCATCCAACATAAAATATAATTTCCTTTTTTATCTTAGGGTCAACTCTTAAAGGAAAGAATTTGCTTCCTAAATTATTTTTTAAGAGGAGCCCCACATTTTGCAAACGATACTACAGGCCGATCAAACTGACCTGTCGCGTTGACCTTTTACATTGTTTATAAGTACAGTCGACTCTCGTTATCTCGATTCTGTTTATCTCGAATAACCGCTTATCTCGAACTGAAAATCTGGTCCCTGTGTTAACATGGAAATCTAACAACAGGTAACAAAATATTATGGAAAAGAGGAGAAATCGCAATTCAAAGGAGCAATTTCGCCTCTCTTCCACAATATTTTCAATATATCTCTAACTTTAGGGGCCAAATTACATATTCATTTGTGAGATGTGGCTGTGCGGTTTATTTTTTCCTAAATTCTGCAAATCTGATATGTCGAGGTACGGATATCTCGAAGTATTTCAAAGAGTCCCTTAGACTTCGAGATAACGAAAGTGGACAGTATTGAGGAATAGTGAATGCTTTGATAAGGCTCTATGGACGTGCATGCTGATCTAGGTTTTCGCTGCTCACATATAAAATATAAAATAAGGGTCATTTTCTCATATTAAGACCCATATATTATAATCCCCGCCCTCCTTATGCGTGATGCTTCTCCGTGACGTAACCAGGACGGACTTAATTTACGCAAACCCAGGAAAAGTCTATAAAATAAATCTACAGCAGGCCGTTATCGGCCCGTCAGCTACCCTGACGGGCCGATAACGGCCCGCGATAGATTTATGAAGAATGCTTACTGGGTATCGACCAGACTGGTCTGTCGCTTTGACCTTTACATGCGGACAACGAATACTCTGGTCAGACTGCGCGGATATTCATAAGGATATGTCCCTAGTACAATTTAGGCATGGTAAGTAAGAAAATTCTGTTTTCCACTTGATACAGCTATTCACTCGCCTGTTTTACCCGTTTACCCCATTGCCTTTATTAATAATGATGATAGGTATCTCTATACGGTGTATATTTATCAGAAAAAAGAAATGAAGGAGAAGACGAATGAAAACTAATGAATTTAGCAAGGAAATGGAGAAATGGTGAAGATAATAATCCGCACAACTGCAACAAAATAATAGAAGGAAACTTTACAGTTTATAACTGAGTTTGAGACTGAGTTTAAGCACACTTGAGCTGTAAAAAGAGTTGTTTTTGTTTTGTTTTGTTTTGTTTTATTAGTATGTTGTTTTCAATGATTCGCTGTTTCTTTTTGTTGTTGTTGTTGTATTAGATATTGTACATAGCTATTGTACATAGCTTCAGATAAGAAGAGATATAAAAGTGAGGTATTCACAAGATATTTATGCCCCCAATTTCGAAGAAGCGCATATTGCTTTGAACGTCCGTCCTTCCATCCGTTCGTCCGTCCATGCGTCACGCGTTTGAGACATCTCATATCTTTGGAACTGTGAACGCTAGGATTTTGAAATTTCATATATGCATTGCTTATGAAACATTAGCTGACCAGTACCTTTTTTTTCTTTTCTGTCAGATTATTCGCGGTGGAGTAAGGCCCCTTTTCAGACTTCGTCGTTTTAGGAATGAACATTTTGCAAGCAAAGGATCTAATGAATCAATTGGTTTAAACAATAGTTTATTGAATATAATATGTACAACACAAACATACAAAAATGACATAAAGGATCAGATAACAAGCTAATTATAGCTTATGTGTATGTGAATCTTCTCCTAGCATAAATATTGTACAGAACAAACTAGTGCAGTAATAAACGCTACTATCGTTGACATTACGAAAACATGCCTATTCAAATATACTGAAAATTTTACCACCAAAAATGAACTTTTCAGATAAAAAATTCTGATATCTTTCATATTTCTGCTCAAAACATAGATTGTGGGTACTCGTTAGAACCGCCTCGACGAGGCGGTTCTAACGCGTACCCACAATCTATGTTTTTGAGCAATAATAAGAAAAATAATGTATACCCCTATAAATCCCAGTTTTACTATATAAAACATGTATGTGATTCTTCTCCTAGCACAAATATTGTACAGAACAAACAAGTGTAGAAATTAAAGGCTACTATCATTGAAATTAGCAAACTGCATACAGATGTTTTATCAAAGATACATGTGAAAGAGAGAAAGAAAAACAAATTTTCCAAAGTTTCCCAGATGCTATTCCGATTCGATGCCGATGTCCCGATTTATAAGTCGTGTTAATTGAGAACACAATGACAGTTATATTCCATCTAATTCACATCGAACCTTTTCGTTTGAATAATGTATTTGTGCACAGCATTAAATATCATTTCGTTTTCTTCTCACGATAACTTGAATCACCAAATAAGTACGTTTTCAATGGTAGGTGAAGGATATCTGATAAAATACGTATTCGTATTAAGTGATGGTTTGGACATTCGACATTATTGACGCTAGATGGAATGAAATCCTTGAGGGTGATATTGACACAGTTACAGAAAAAATCACTTCCGTAATCTTAGAAGCCGCATCGGTCTCAATTCCTAATAAAGTAGTTACTATCCGGCCTATCTACCCTCCGTGGATGCACAATGAGATCCGAAAATTAATACCTTAAAAGAAATGTTTGCACAGGAAAGGTAAAAAGAGCAACAATGAAAAACCTTGGTCGAAGTTCCGAAAACTGCGTAATAAAATCGTCAAACTAATAAGATCTTCCAAGCCTACCCACGAAAATCGTATATTAGAAGCACTCAAAAGCTACTAATACCAATATTATTAAATCATGGTGGAAACTATCAAAACAAGCCCTTAATATCTATCGAACCACTGAATCCGTACCACAGTTAATTCATAACAATAAACCAATCGAAAATGACCAAGATAAGGCGGATATTCTTAATAATTATTTTGTAGCCCAGTCGCTACTTAAATATGTTAATACAGTCTCTCCTGACCTTATAGAACTACCCTATGAACAATTAAAGACAATAGATATAACTTCTTCTGATGTCCGAGATATATTACGTTCACTTAATGCCTCTAAAGCATTGGGACTGGACTTCATTAGCCCACGCTTACTTAAGGAAAGAGCAGACCAGTTGTGCTTACCCTTAAGTAAATTTTTCAATAAACTCATTCTCTTGGGTCGTTTCAGGCATGGAAATTTGCAAACGTTACGCCAGTTTTTAAGAAAGGTGACAAGCAATTGCTTAACAACTATCGGCCTATACCATTACTGAGCGGATTATGTAAAACTATGGAAAAACCTGTACATAAATATGTTTACAACTATTGTATACAGCACCATATTTTCCCGGCTTCCCAGTCAGGCTTCATCCAAGGTGACTCAACAATGTATCAACTGCTACAATTATATGATACATTTTGCAAAGCTGTGGATAATGGCAAAGAAGTTAGAGTAGTTTTTTTTTTTTTTTTTTTTTTTTTTTTTTAATATTACAAAAGCGTTTGACAGGGTCTGGCATAAGGGGTTAGTGCATAAACTTAAGCCATAGGCAGTTAAGATAAATTGTTAACTTGGTTTGCTAATTATCTATCTAACAGAAAGCGAAGAGTAGTAATAAACGGAAAATGCCCTCTTACCTTAATGTAACAGCTGGTGTTCCACAAGGCTCGATCTTAGGCCCGTTACTTTTTCTTATTTATATTAATGATATTGTTTTGGAATTGAACTGTAGCATTAGATTTTTCGCAGACGACACCAGCTTATACATAATAGCAACCAACCAACGAGTTGTTGCCGCGAAGCGGCAACAACGAAAGTTGGTTGCTTTATGGTAGTATTCTGTTCTATTCAAAAATTGCTATACTAAGGCTGATTTTTTTGTGTAACCGGAAATTGTAAATAGGAACCTTTAAATACATCACTTCCGTTTTCAGCGTTTGTTTACAATCACCCGGTGACAGCACAGTTAAACTTAACAGATATCACGTTTCCATGCTAAAAAAACAAATAAAAATCTGGCATAGGCGAGATTTTAAGGTACGAATAAAACACACAATAGTTTTGTCAGTATTTTCGGTGGTATTCCAGAAGAACGTTTACCTTGCGCGCGCGCAACGTGACATTCGGTTGAAACGAAAGTAGAAAAAGTTCTGAGCATTATCGCATATCTAGAGTGAAAATAATAGACTTTCCAAACAGTTCTTAACGGTAATTTGAGGGGAATTTGGGTTTTACGACACTTTCAAGAATATTTCACGTAAATCGAGCTGGTCGTTCATCAAAATTGGGCGAAAACCGGAGAACCTGCAGAAAAAAAAACAGCTGACCATCCATAGAACTTGGCTTTCCCACATATGACCCAAGGGAGGCTCGAACCGCAGCGGTGAGAAACCTAATGGATTAAGAGTCTGTTCTCTTATCCATTAGGCTACTGGGGCCCACAGGGGGGAGGGTGGTTGGGGGGCATTCCAGCTGTCAGATTCAACATTGTCTCAGTAGACCTTGATCTTATTCAATCCAAGTACTTTTAACTAACACACAGATTTATTTTTTTTTTTAAACAATCATCACTTAACATGACTTTCCACAATAATGTTTCAGGCCATACTTATAAATATGTTGATACTCTAGCATAAACTCCAGACCTCCCATACCCTACATCATTGACTAATTCACTCAATGATACTCCAAATATTTAGCATTTTGTGACAAATTTTGATTTTTATGCATAAAATTGTAAGTGAAAACTGATTTTCTTCAAAATCAGCTGTAATGTTAGTCATTTCTTATTAATTTTAATGTGGCATAAATTTAAGAAAGATTTGTTTTCATATTATTCTAAGAAGGTGAACGGAATTATGAGAACATGCCATAGGTCTTGGTTTACTCTGTCGCTGACCAGTATTCCGGTATACTCTCCATGTGACAGTCACAGACCACTATACTCAAGGTTACTGACTGATACGCCAGCAGGGATCAATTTTAGCACTTGCTAACTTGCTAAATGCTGGTTAATTTGATCAAAAAGCAAGCTGCAATTTCCATCACTTGCTAACTCTAGCAAGTTAGAAAAAATTTTCTTTAATTGGCTGAACCTGAGGCATTGTTGCAGAAGTTTTGCAATTTCTTTTCCAAAGGCAATAACAATATTTTTCTTACTTATCCCATAAAGCAGGTTTTGACATTACATGCAAACTGTGTAAACCAGTTTTCTGGGAAAATAAGAAAAATATTTTAAAATGTCTGCTGTAATTTTACCCAGAGTGCTAAGATTTAAAGCCACATTTAACCGTATTTACAAGTGTGAAAAAGCAAGTTGGGACAAAGAAATATCTTTTGATTTCTGTTTCTGTTACATTACAGTATTTACCCATAGTATTCAGACACCTCAATTCCTTACCATACTTAACTAAAATTTGAACAAGTACAACTTACTACCCAATGTTGTATGGCTGTAACGATACAGTCAGCTCACGATACGATATGTATCGCGATACTTGCCTAACGATTCGATACATATCACGATACTACTTTCATGCATAAGTCAGAGGTTGAAAGTTTTGATACTCTTGGAAAACAGGTTCAAAACCATCTCAGAGGTTCATTATTGTGTAAAAATGCCTGTGTAAGATGACCCATTTTGTCATATAAGTGATCAGTGTATTTCAGTAACAGTTTAGATCTTTGTAATTTGTTAAAATGGTCTTGAAATATGTTAAAGCTACTATTTTCTTTGGAAATTGTACTTTTGGGCGTATCGTCAGGTATTGCGATACTAGCCCCACGATACGATACTCGTATCATTAGAAAAAGTATCGTGATACGCTACAATTTTAATGAATCGTTACGCCTCTACAATGTTGTGTCTAATAATAGCTGAATGAGTGGCAAACAGTGTATACCCTGATGAGACACCACATTTTCATCTGGGTCTACACTGTTTGCTCAGGCCTGTCAGGGCAAGGTAAAGTGCAGTAAAGTATAACATATGGTAAGAGTCATGCTGACGACAGGTAAAATTATGACCAAATCTTCAGTGATTACTAATCGATTATCGATCACAATGGCAGGACTGATTATCATGTTAATCATCTTTTCAACTCTGATTAGCCAGCCCTATGCACAGCACATAAATTATAACAAAATATGTGCAAAGCATTCCAGAATATGTGCACAGCACATACTAGAATATATTGCTCAACACATACCAAAGTATGTGCATAGTACATAACATGTGCAAATAGTACCATATGTGAAAGGTCAGTATAGGTCTGCCGGCATTAGCATTGCAGTACAGTTGATCGTTAACTGGACCTTGCTTATCTCAACTAACCGCTTATCTCGAAGTGAAAATCTTGTCCCTGGCTAAACATGAAAATCTTACAACATGTTAAAAAATATTGTTGAAAAGAGGAGAAATTGGTCCACAATTTCCACAATATTTTCAATATATCTCTAAACTAAAAAGTCCAGTTACATATAAATTTGCTAAATGTGGTTGTTGGAATTATGTTTTCCTCACTTCTGCAAATCTGATATGTCGAGCTACGGATATCTCAAAGTATTTCAAAGAGTCCCTTGGAATTCGAGATAACGAGAGTCAACTGTACATATAATTAACAACACAGTTTAAGTATCTTAATATACTAGCGGAAAAAAGAAACTGTGCATTGGTAAAAAGTTATACAAAATAATAACATCGTAGCAGACAGTAATAATATATTTCAGATTTGTAACAATACACATTTCATCGAAGTTCAAAGGATTTAAAAGTGCGAAAAGAAGTCCCATTTCATCACCAAGGCCCAACAAATCAAAAATGTCTCAAGCACCATGTCACAAAGTCAATATCTGGTGTGTCCACCGTTAGCAGTAATGCATGCGTTGCATCGCCACCACATGGATCCGACAAGATTGGTGAAAAACGCCTGAGGAATGCCATTCTAGATGCGAACTAACGCGTGGGAAAGCACAGCCAACGTCACTGGCTGATTTGGCAACTGACGTAGACGACGTTCCATCTCATCCAATGCGTGCTCTATCGGTGATAAGTCTGGTGATACCACAGGCCATGGCAACACATTAACATTCTGCTGAGTAAGAAAATCAGTCACAACGCGTGGTCTGGCATTGTCGTGTTGCAGCGTAACGGCATGTTGACGCACAAACGGGATGACCAGGGCTTGTAGAATCTCATCGCGGTAGCGTGCACCAGTCAAATTTCTATTAATGACCACAAGAGGCATTCTTGCGTTTCCTGTTATTCCGCCCCATACCATTATACTGCCCCCGCCAAAGAGACGACGTTCAACAACACAGTTATCCTGGTACCGTTCTCCAACTCGACGGTATACCCTGGAACGACCGTCACTGCTATCCAAGTGGAAACGTGACTCGTCTGAGAACAGGATACACACCCAATCTAGTCTAGTAAAGCATAGATGGGCCCTGCACCATGCAAGGCAAGCAACACGGTGACGTCGCTGTAGGACTGGACGGATTGCTGGACATCAAGGGCGAATGTTCCGTTCACGCAAGCGGTTTCTCACGGTTCTTGGACAAATGTTCCTCAAGCCAGGAATGCTTCTAGGCGTCAACACAGCAGTTTGAAGTTGGTTACGAAGATGCGTCACACGGATGTAAGTGTCTTTACGTAATGACGTCACATGTGGACGTCCCGATCTGCGATGGTCCCTGGTGTTACCAGATGGCTGATAACGTCTCCATAAAGCAGAAATCGTGTTCCTATGCACGCCAAACCATCTGCTAACCTCATTTTGGGATACACCAGCCCCAATCATGCCAACCGCTTGGTTGCGCTGAGCTTCGTTGAGTCTAGGCATTGCTTACCAACACATTCAGGAGGATTAAATTTGGTTTTCTGTGTCACTTGGATAAAACGGTTTTACACAAGAGTAAAAAAGATTGTAAAGACGTTCACATTTCATTGCTAGCCACGAAAATGATTAATCTTGCACGTGCACAAGGACAACGCAATGCACGAGGAAGGACCTTACTTACCAATCAATATTGTTAAGGAGTATACACATCATGTTTGTGTAAAGTTTCAAGCATAAATGGATTTTAGAATTATAGAAAATTTATTTTTTATACATGCACAGTTTCTTTTTTCCACTAGTATATGTTAAGCAAAATTTAGCTTCAAGCCACCATGTTTATTATGTTAAAAGGATTCAACTGATATAAGGTGACATTTAATTTATGTGTGGTGATATTTTTCAGGAATTCTATTCGGCCTACAGCGAGCCACTGAAGACCTTCAAGACACTGGAACTGAAAGGGGATATGCCAGAAAAGACCATCACATAGATCATTGATGACATGCTCAGTTTTGTTCAGGAATGGTAAGCAGAAATATCTTATATGTAAATCCCTTTTCACTTTATGATTTTATAAAATGAACCATGCATCACTTTTTAGACCCCGCCACACGATAATGGTGGGGTTTTATGGTTTCACGTTGGACGTCAGTGTGTCTGTCTGCGCACCCACAAATGGGTAATTAGATGGCTAAGAATTATGGACAATTGCAATGTATTTCAATGGGATTTATTCCGTCGGCCACATAAAATCAGTCTTTTATGTGGCTTTTTTACTGTTAGGTGGCCATTTTTTAGCCACATAAGTATGCTAAAATAGTGATGGTAGCCACATAACTATCCATTTGTTAGAACATCCGTCTGTCACACGTCCGTCCGTCCATCCATATTTAGTGTCCAGATGATTTCTTGAGTAAACATCAGTGGATTTTCACAAAACTTGGTATGTGTATTGATATTGTAGAGCTCTGGTTTGGGATTGCTAATGCGCAAATTTCATCAAACTTCGACAAAGTTTTCTGCCCGAGACACGCCCATATTTCGTTTCCTGACAATAACATGTAAATGTCAGGGGATTTAACAAACTTGGTTCATGTATTGATATTAAGGAGCCCTGGTTTGGGATTGCTAATGGGCCAATTTTGTTTGTGTTTGACAGTTATCTGCCCGCAGCACGATTATGGTGGGGTATTGTAGTTTAACATTATGCATATAATAGTGAAAAACCTGAAGCTTTGCTGTTTTATCCCTATAGGTGAATGGATATATCCAAAAGGCATCGCCCTGCCATTGAAGTGTTTCCTCCCCTTTCAATAGGGGATTACTCTTAAAGGAAAGAAATTGCTTTTACCCACTGGAGCAATTTTTTTTTTTTTTTCCTTTAACAGTACACCCCTTCTTTGAAAGGTCTCACCCTATATGAACAACAGACTAATAAGAAAAACATATCCTTTTTAATTGCAGGTTTTCCATCTTCAAAGTGGAGCCCCAGAGGTGTTTTTTCTGCTTTCCAGTACCAGCTATTAGTCAGTGATAAAACCAGCCTCTCTAGATATGGGAATTGGATTTGTGCACTCTGCACCAACATCTAAAAGACATTTTACATGCGGACCAGCATGAGTTAATCCAACAGCAGTATAATTATTACTGTATTGATAAAATGACTAGAATTACAAATAATGAGCAGAACTGTCTTTGTGCATGTTAATAAACTTGGCTATACTGGACCGGACCTGATGAGTTCAATCCAAATACAGGGTGCCCACACAGGGAAATCTTACTTTTTCTTCCAAGGTCAGGGAAAAGTCAGGGAATTTTGCGAAATGATCAGGGAAATTTTAAATACTAAGAAAGTCAGGGACATTCCTAATTTTGGCCCAAACTTGTTAGGCTGTGGCAGGTATTTTATCCATTTTGAGTGACTGAAAGTCTTGTATTTTTTTTTCCGCTCACTCCGCATTGCTACAAATTAATGCTCATTCTAGAAAATGAATGCCCAAAATTTTGACAATATTTTACTTTTTTTTTACTGAACAATTAGGGCGGTATATTTATATGTGTTAAAATAGAATGAATAATTTATTTTCTGTAAGATGAGAAAAAGCCCATTAAATTTTCAGCATTTTGGTCAGGGAAAAATAGAATTGGGTCAGGGAAAAGTCAGTGAAATGTCGGGCTATTTTGATTCTGACTGAGGGTGGCCACTCTGAAAGAGCTCAATAAGCCATTGGCTTAACTCTGATGCAGGGTTTCAACATATTAATGGACCTACTTCAAAGAAATTGTAGATGAACTACCACCGTAAAAGCTATATTCACTGAAGTGAGACTGCTAACTTATGACATTCTTTTGTCAAATGAAAGAACTGTTTATATGAAATCTTTTCATTGCAGAAAGTGTCATTGTTACATGTAATAACTAGGTCTTGAAATTTGCACTTGTCAGCTCATATTTATGAGTAGATGTCCTTTAAGGGCAAGTGAAAAAAAATCAAACAAGACAGGTATGTTTTTTCGCAGTAAGGGTAAATAGTGAAAAATTTGGATTACCTAGCATAATTACAAAGTTCTAAAAGTCACTCTAAAATGTCACAAAAAGATGTCAAAGTCTGCTGACAAGTTAAAATTTCAATTCTGGAAGGTGTCTGTTAGAGTTTACTATTCCGCAGCAAAACAGCAACAGTAAACCCCGCTTCAATACGTGAACTAAATTCCATGACTTTATGGACAGGTTTGTTTTTAGTACCAAATATAAGACTAAGGATGAGTACAGCTTAAGGGCAAGTAACAGTTTGAGGCCACGCCCAACAGGAGGAGTTAGTCCAAGAAAAAATTTTGAGCCCTGAATAATATAACACGAGATAGTCCAGTGATGAAACTTTGTAGAACTGCAGATTTTTTTTTTTTTTTTTTTTTTTTTTTTTTAGCTCACCTAGACTGAAGGCTCATGGGGAGCTTATAGGGTGGTAGTCCATTCTTCATCCATCAGTCATCCGTCAGCACCTTTAATCAGTTATATCTGCAGTCTGCAGGCCGATCTAAATCATTTCTCATCTATAGCATGCCTTTGGTGGAGCTTCACTTTTCATGGTAACCCAATGAAAACCTTGGATGCTATAGCAACCAAAAAGTCCCATACACATATTGTGGTGAAAATGTTGTCCAAGCAGCGTGCAACAGCGACTTTGTTTTATGATCAGATCTATATCAAACTTGCTATTAATGAAACTGGACATAAATCTTGCACAAGTTTTGCAACCAGATCAGATTACTTGCATGAGTTACCTGCTCTTTCAGACTCCCAGAGATGTAATATGGCAAAAGTGTAATCTGGCTGATAGAGACTTCATTAAACTACATGTATCTCAAAAATTATTGAAGCTAGAGCTTTGAAACTTGATGAATAGACTATTAGTGATGAGTAGACCATCTGATTAACTTTTGAAATAATTTTAAAAAATTACTTCATGAGTTATGGTCCTTTGTAATTTTGGACATTTTTACCTTGTCAGCAGAATATTTAAAAAATTGTTGGAGCTAGAGCATTGAAACTTATTAAATTGATTGATAATGATGAGTAGATAACCTGATTCTTTTGAATAAATTCTAAAAATATTTCATGAGTAATGGCCCTTTGTAACTTTGGGCATTTTTACCTTGCCAGCAAAATATCTCTCAAACTTTTTCCCTTGCCAGCAAAAGATCTCAAAAACTATTGAAGCTAGCGCCTCATAACTTGATGAATAGATTCATAGTGATTAGAAGTTGACCTGATTAACTTTTAAAAACGTTTAAGGAATTATGACCCTGTGTAGATTGGGCCATTTTTACCTTGTATTATCTTTAGAGGCAAGCATATGGTTGAGGGGTATAGTGTCTTTTTTTAAACACAATTTCTAGTTATCAAATTGTTCATCAGACAGGCAGGTAATGAGGACGGTCATAAAACCTTGGATGAGTTTGAGTTTGTCTAGTGGATTTGCACCAAGATTGTTCAATTTATAAACCTGGGGGTTGTTTGTTTAGAACCGTCATGTGTCTTTTTAAAATAAAATTTATAGAAAAATCTTGAACAGTCTAGTTTTGTGAAACTTCGAAATTAAGTATGTAAATCTGTTAAGCTCAAGTGTTTGCATTATTGTTCTCTTTTTTTTTTTTTGTTTCATAGAATGATAGTGGATGGAAGCGCACTGTTCTGTTGATAATTCTTGTAAGAATCACCATTGAACAGTTTCATTTCTTTATTTGTATCAGGTTTCATCACTGAGTTATTACTGTGTGTAATGCATTGCATGTAAAAGGCACTAACTGCAATGAAAAGACTTCTATAAACGGTTCTTTCATATGACAAAAGAATTATACATGTGTCATGTCTTATAATCTTATACTTGGCACCATCAGTAGTCTAGTCCTATAATCTTTTATGGAATAAAAAAAAATATTTGTTCACTTTCTCTTGCTAAAATAATCTGTAGAAAAGAGAAGCGTTTTATGATAATAATTCTGGAGTTTATCTAATTCTTAACTGTTGAAATTCTTATTTACAAAGAATTGGTTTATTCTCTTATAGATTACTTCTGTTATAAATGAGATACAGTAACCTTGCATGTGAATCCAGGAACTGTCAGTAACTGCTTCCCTCATCTACAGATGAGTTTTATTTCAATGCAGCATAATGCTATCACTTAAGAACTGTCTGTATTCGCAGAATGACAGATTGGTTTGCACATATTGCCATAATTTGTGACTAGTTTAAAATTCATTTGGACAAGTGTTTTTTTATAGGTCATTTCATTGTTTTTTATGGTGGCTCGTTTGGGTTAAAACCAATTTAATACAAATAACTATATTTAAAATGCAGATATCTGCATTTAAATAAAGGTATCTGCATTTAAATGCAGCTACCTACATTAAATGCCGGCCTCGGTGGCTCAGTTGGATGCGCCGTCCGACTGGAGACCAGGAGGTCGCGGGTTCAACCCCCGCCGAGGTCGGCAACATTCTTTCGTGGAGATTGATCATGAAATATTTTCTACGGTCATTCTCTCCTTTCCGCTGATTCAAGAAGGGCAGTTGTTAGTTTCTGGCGAAAGAATGTGCACAATACTGGTTAACCGCTTAGAGGACTAAGCCTGCCCAGTAAACGTGCGGTTAGGTAAACTGACCGCGCTCGACATGACCCCATTGGGTTGACTGGGCCGTAAAACCTCAACACAAACAAAACCTACATTAAATGCACATATCTGTATTTCAAATACAGAGTATTTATACGTATTTGGAATGCAGATATCTCTTTTTGGTTCTTTAATGGACATGCCTGAATTTGAATCATAGATATCTGCATTTTAATTACAGATGTCTGCGTTTCAAATGCAGATATTTCTATTTAAGTAAGATATAAGTACATTTTAGAAACTCGGGTAACTGTTTTTGAAATACAAATATCTTTATTTGAAATACAACTATCTCTAATTGACATACGGATATCTATGATTATTATTCAAATAAAATATATCTGCCGTTCAAATAGAGATGCCTGTATTTCTAATACAGATATCTGTATTTCAAATACAGAAATCTTTATTTATAGAAACTACAGATAATTGTAATTTTAAATGCAAAGTTCTCTTAAGAACCTGATTATTTTCAACTTTTATTTTCAACATAATTAATAGTCCCTTGCAACCTACTAGGCTTCCCTTAAACTCGGACAACAGCAGGTAGCTCAGTGGTGAGTCCAATAGCCTCAAGTGCTGGAGGTACGTTCAATCTCGGCCATTGGCGAGAAAAAAAAAACAAAAAAAAAAAACAACAATAATAAATGGAATCCGAACACGCTTTCCTTTGTGATTTGCAGGGATGACATAATAACTGTGCAGTCTTTGCTGGGGCCCTCTCTGGCTTCTGCATGGAAAATCAAATACCCATGTGCAGGTTAAAGAACCATACATTTGGTTATCTAAATAATTTCTTGTGGACCTTCATTCTGCAACCCAGAATGTATCATGTATACCTGCCTAGAATGCCTGAATTTATGTGATAGAACTGTCCAAAAACTGGTTCTCTTAAATACATGTACTGAAAAATCGCATGATTATAGAAACATACGGAAAATGAAAAGTTATCCAGGGTAAGATAAAAATTGAGATTTCTCACGCTTTTGATGTGTACTGGTTGTATAGGAATCAAGAGGTACACCATCGTTAAGGTTAACATCACTGAAGTAAATGCTGTCATTAAACATCACAGAAATGTTATCAAAATATGGAAGATGTCAACAATCAAAGGGATTTGACTTCAGATATGATACAAAGTATGCAAGAAAAAGAATCTTTCGTGCGTGACAGGTAGATCGAAGCCTGAATTTTTCTGTCTACCCCTCACACCCATGATAGAGATTCCTAAAATATATTTTACACATTCTCTTTCTCTCTTTTTTGTGCTCCTCTTAAAGGAGCGATGGATTTGACTGTAAAGACATAATGGTTTGAAATCTTGAGCATCTTTAATTAGTTTTTTTGTGGTCTGCAGAGGCGGGAAATGTGCTTCCCAACATATTGTAACCAGTGGAACAGTGCATGTGAAAATACGCGTAAGAGTAAATAAGGATATCTTTTTTCAACCATAAATAATGATATCTGTAATGAAATGCAGATATCTGTACTTGAAATGCAGATATATGTATTTAATTTAGAAATAAAGATATCTGCATTTCAAATACAGGTAATTTTGACCCACTTAAACCCCAGTTTCATATAGTAAAACTGGGGTATACCAGGGTATACATTATTTTGGCTTAAAACCATAGATTGTGCATATTCGCGAGGCGGTTCTAACGAGTGCCAACAATCTATGTTTTGAGCAGAAATATGAAAAATATCAAAGATTTTTATCTGAAGATTTCAAGTTTTTGGAGATAGAATTTTCTATATATTTGAATAGGCGTGTTTTCGTAATGGCATTAGCGATGTCTGTATTTTAAATGCAGATATCTGAATTTCAGCTACACAAGATGTATCTCTCATTGAAATGAAGTTATCTGTATTTTTAAATGCAGATGTCTCTAATACAAATGCAGATTTCTATGTTATGATTGAAAATAGAGATATCTGTATTTCTCAAGTACAGATATCTGCATTTCAGTAAGAGGTATCTCAATTCAATTACATATAGCTGCATTTTAATTAGAGATATTTGTAATAACAATGAAATAAAGATATCTGTGTTTATTAGCAGGGATATCTGTATTTGAAATGCAGGTATCTAAATTAAATGGACAAAACCACAAACAGGTTGCCATAGATTTTGTCATGCTTTGGCTCAGTTTAGTATTGGTGAATGTTGTGAGAAATTATGCTGGAACTGGAAGTAGTCACCCCCTAAACTTATACTGAGGTCATTCAGTGGGAACTTATTCAATGTACTTGGATGAAAATGCCTTTTCCCGCCTTTTAATACAGTCGTAAATCACTAAAAAAAATGCATGCTTCTGTATTATTGAATTTAAAAAACCTGTTGAGGAATACTTGTAAATAAGATGCACCCGCATCCACCCTCACCACCACCCCGCAAATTGTTGAAACTTAAAAGTCCATTTTTATTTATTTATTACTTTATTTTTGGAAAGTCACAAATTGGTTGGTTGCTCATTAGGTTGCACCTATTTCATATTAGTAGAAAATCCACAAGCAGCTGCTAATATGATGAACTCATTACGAAAACACGCCTATTGAAATATATAGAAGATTTCACTCCAGAAACTAGAAAAAAAAATCAGATAAAAAAAACCCAATATTTTTCATATTTCTGCTCAAAACATAGATTGTGGGTACTCGTTAGAACCGCCTCGGCCTCGGCGAGGCGGTTCTAATGAGCACCCACAATTTATGTCTTCGAGCAAAACTAAGAAAAATAATGTATACCCCTGTAAACCCCAGTTTTACTATATTAAAGTGGGGTTTAAGGGGGTCAACATTATATAGACATGTTTTCGTGATGTTAAGCCTCTCAACTATTCATGCATTGTCTAATCAATGACTCATTGATTTCAACGCAGTAAAAACTGAGAAAGCGAATAAAGGTAAACCATCCCGACCTTATTATGGACAATAATATATTACAGGAAGTCGAGCATCATAAACACATGGGTATTACTGTACATTTTCTTCCGATCTGACTTGGCATAATCATATCATTGAGATAACAACTAAAGGATGGCAGCGTGTTAATTTACTAAGCGCATTTAAATTTAGATTCGATAGAAAGTGCTTGGAACGCTTGTACATATCATTTATTAGACCTGTTCTTGAATACAGCGGAGTAGTTTGGAGTATAATTGTACAATTCAAGATAAAAAACGATTAGAAGATATTCAAATTGAAGCTATGCGCGTAGTTACAGGAGCAACAAAGTTATGTAGCATTGCAAAACTCTATGACGATACGGGCTGGGATACTCTGGAATCACGACGTGAGAAACAAAAGCTTATTGCAAGTATATTTTATAAAATGATCAACGGCCTCGCGCCAACATACTTACATCAACTTGTACCGAACCTAGTCCAAAATCAATCGCAATATTCACTTAGGAATTCAAATAATATATTGTCTGTTCATGCAAATTCTACATTATATTTAACTCTTTTCTTCCATCGGTGATAAGAGCTTGGAATAATCTTCCCATTGAAATAAGGAACGGTACTTCAGTCACACAGTTTAAATGTAAACTAGCCAAGCACATTAACAAACAACATATTTGGTTCTATTTTGGAAGTAGGAAAGCTCAATTTTTTTCACACGCGACTGCGACTAGAATGCAGGGCCCAGTTGTTCAAAGCTAACGATGTCGTTAGTTAACGATTCGTTAAAATTTACATTGAGTGATACACAAATATGCTGAAATTTTTCGCTGAAAAAATGTGAGTAGCTTTTGCAGTGCAAAAGCTACTCACATTTTTTCAGCAAAAAATATCAGCATATTGTATATTGAATCTGCTAAAACAGTTAATGAAATGACCCTTAACGAGCTCGTTAAGCTAACGACGCTTTGAACAACCGGGCCCAGTTCTTTAAGGCATCACCTGTAGCGCAAAAAAAGCCTTACTGACTCCCTTTTATGTTCTAGTGGTAGATCCGAGACCACCAACCATTTCTTTTTCGAATGTCTAATGAACCAATTGAGTTAGGCTCATGAAATTTTGCAAGCAGTTTGGAACCAATGTGTAGATGACCTGATTTTTTGGTGAACTTTTATAAACATTTGATCAAATTATGCCCCCTTTTCCCTATTTTAGCATAGTTAATCTTGTAAGCAAAATATCTCAGGAACCCCTAGAGCTAGGTTTATGAAATTTTGCAGGCACGCAGGGATTGTTGTGTACATGACCTGATTGACTTTTGGTGAAGTTTTTATAAATGTTCGACCAAATTATGCTCATATTTAGACAAGAATTTGAGCGCTTTTGCGGCCTCTCATATCGTTAGAACAATGTATGCTAGGGTTTTGAAATTTTATTTATATGTTTCAAGTTTATTTGTATACTCGGTCAATACAAAGTTGACAACAAGTATTACAATGAATACATAAGCAAATTACATATACGATGTCATAGTGTAATCAATATAAGGAGACAAAGAGGAGAAAAAGACAGAGATAGGAGCACAACAGACCTAATACAAGGGTGACAACCTACGTCATAGCAAGGATATCGGAACCACTTGGATAGTCGCCATATTGATGCGAATAAGGTAAATAAATTGCTTCAAACTATGCGTCTACATAACGATTATACAGAAGACATAGTTTAGCTGGTGACAGTAAATATTTTCGCCCCACTGGTGAATGAGTTTTGCCTAGAAACAATGTTAAAGCTTCAAACACTTCAACAAAGTGATTCGTATCGGTACTGTCAACGCATGTTTTGCACTGACGTCGAAAACACTTTTGATCAAAATTACTTTCTGTAGCTATTTTACTCGATTTGCCTGTTGTGATTTGCAAATATTACCTTTGTGGTAAAAGAAGCAATGTTTCTGCACATGATTAAATGTGAGATATTATTTAAAAGCAAAGAAATGCTTTGAACGATGTCGTAAACACGTACGATGGCACCGATCTCGAACACACATATAAACAAAAAAAAACTGATACCATGTAAAAAAGCTGTTACTCCCTTTATAAAATATTTAAGAAACAGGACTGACGCATATGTTTGCTTATTCTTGTCTTGTAGGCCACTCAACCCTGTAGTTCAATGTTTCGTTCGTCTTTTTTGTACATAGTGAACTAATGAAATTCGACTGGTGATTTGGCCCCCGTACGCTCATAAATTAAATTACGTGAAAAAGCTGAGAGTGTGCCTGAATATCAACAAAGCTCACTGTAGATGTTTGGTGAACTTCGTCACAGCTGTCGTCTTTTAGATGATGTTACAGTAGCTCATGCTTTCTCTTTTGTTTCACAGACATTCTGATTAATTATTCTGACTATATAGTAGTACCGCGCCATGCCGACACATTATGTTTGTTTAAACATATTTTATTGGCTAACAAGAGCGAAAGGGTTGGACCATTATGGTTGGAACACGATTATTGTGGCTGATAGGTACTACACTGTTAGCTTCAACGTGTCGTTAACATCCTGTTGTGGTTTTCATTTATTTAAGAACGATATTACCACTTTAGTAGCAGTCGCAACTTACATTACCTTTCATAATTAATCGCCATAAAACTCATTCCCGCTACAATTAACGATTGTGTCGAAGTAACGCGGTAGCATAAGACGGCATTTCAACGACACGTTAATTGCTGTGGCAAAACAGAACACCATAGTTACATTGTATATTAGCCGGACTGCAGGATACAAAGAAGATGATAACTAGCTACACGTCGTTGTGGCCAACAGTGAGAAAACAGTGGGTCAGTAAAAAGGGTTATCAATAACACTTGTTTGTTATCTTACATGTAAATAAGGCACCACGCTATCCTGTAATTTAGTCGTTGGTGGTCATGTCTGTTTGACGCAACCCTCATTTCAATATGACGCTCGTCTTAGCAAATGAATGCTATTCGTCAAAACGATTTCTACATTACGGTTAAACGTTAGAAATCGTCGGAAAATATGCAGGAAATAGGCATCTACAGGGTGTCTCATAATATCTGATACCATTTTCCGAGGTAGAAATTTTTCCTATGAAAACGCTTTATATATCATTTTAAAGCAGGAATATTTAAGTCCTAAATGGTAGGTATTTAATAACATATATTTTTTCATCTGTTCTAAATTTCCCAAACGTCCGGAATTTTTGCGCATTTTTGAGTAGACGTCAATTTGTGCATATTTTATGTTCATATTATGACTTACATTTCAGACAATCAGTCAATGGTCCACGTACAATAAAGCCATTCCTTTGTATTCTCTGAAATATTTTAGTCCAGCTACTCCAATAGATATTAGAGTATATTGCCTGCAGTTTCCTTACTTCAGTTTTAGGAAAGAAGTTTCGTTTGAAATGGGAGAAGTTCAGAAACGTAAGGCAGGATATTGACGTAAAATGACCAGAAATTGACATCATTTCGAATATGTGCAATATTATTGAACGTCTGAAAATTTTATAAGCGATAAGATATTATCTAGTAATACCTTACCTGAAACACTTATATATACCTGCTGTAAAATTATATAAAACCCGTATACCTCATTTATGTGTACCATCATTATTAGTACAAGTGCAGGTAGAAAATCATTCAAGTTAAAAGCGTGTTTTTCGTGTAATTACACCACAAAACTAATCAATATGATTCATAAATCAACAAGAGATGGATTTTATGTAAGATAACACCCTCGTAACAGTACATTCTCCCCCAATAAAGGCCTCGGCACCGCCTAGGTTTTTATTGCGGAGAATGTACTGTTACTCGGGTATTATCTATTACATATTACATATTACGTGCGTCAACATGTGCTTTCATAAAAATGGTATAACGTCGGTAAATGGTAGCATATATTATGAGACACGACGTTATGACACTACTTAACGCGGCATTCAAGTAATAAGTCACGTTATTATATGCCCCACTTAAAATAACCATTAGTTTTTAGTGAGATAATTTTCTTACCAACGATAGTGCTGATATGACCTTTTCATGTTTTAACAGTGATGATATTACTTTTGCAGTGACGTCACCGTAACGTTGTCACCATCCAATCAAATTACAAAAATGTATGGTTCGATGTCACATAACGTGAGATGACGTCGTCAGAACGTCACGTGACAGTTTGGTGTATTCTTATGCAAATTAGTTTAAAACGCTTTACTTTTGTTTTAATGATAAATTATTGAAAAAGGTATGTAATAAACAAAATATTTAACAGTGTTTCCTTGATATGAAAATTATTTCACTCAGGAATACTGCGTACTCATTGTTTACCGAATCATCACCACTCGTTCGTGACATTATTTTCATGTCAGGAAAACACAGTTAACAATTTTCTATCTACCAACGTAGTGCGAGTTGGATGGCGCCGCATGCAAACATATACATGTACTGTCCACGTACACAGCAAATACTTTTAAAAACATAAACAAAAACATGCAATATTTCCGTTCTGTATCATGTGAGAATGTAAATATTTGGCTGATTTTACACATATTGCTGCAGATGGGGAACTCATTTATTTTTGCTATGTCATCGCGAATAAATATTTAGTAATTAGCATGCCAAAACCGTGGCGTTCATCAGCGATACAACACGGTAAGCATATTTCTTTAGCAACCTTGCGTGGAATTGGATGAAATCAGGCCACAGTATGAGTAGACAATATATTCACGACATAAAGCTCTATATTTGGCAAGTTGGGACCGGGACGTTTTTGTCTGTTACTCACATGCACCTGTTGGGCTGGAAGAGTATGACCGATATCTGTGCCGTCATGAATGTTTACGATATCAAAATTGGCCTATACTTTTGCCTATATACTGTAGCGTTATGACGGGTACCATTCTGTATGTGCATTGTTTACTATAAAAAAAATGGGTGATCCGTATTGTTAATTCTTTTCTATTGGATTCTTGAATCAGTTTAATCAGCTGAAGGCTCAGTGTTTCATAAACACCATTTCTAGTAAGGCTGGCTAATCAGGGCTGAAAAGATAATCGATTATCAGTCCTGCCATTGTGATCAATAATCGATTTGTAATCACTGAAGATTATGTCATAGTTTTACCTGTCTGAGCATGACTCTTACATATACCATATATTATACTTTATTGTATGTTTTCGGTCAGACAGGCCTGAGCAAACAGTGTAGACCCAGATGAGACGTCGCAAACGCGGCGTCTCACCAGGGTCCACACTGTTTGCCACTCATCCAGCTATTTAAGACACAACAGTGGGTAGTAAATTGTACTTGTTCAACTTTTAGATAAAGTTTGTCAAGGAGTTGAGATGTCTGAATATTAAGGGTAAATGCGGTAAAGTAACAGACACAGAAATCAAATGATCGATTATTACAAATCTGTAACGATAATCATTTTTGTGGAATTTTATCGATCAATTCATCGATTATCTGATTAATTGTGCCAGTCTTAATTTCTACTTCCTTTTTTTCCAGGAAAACCTATGTTGTAGTTACTCATTAGAAGCGCCTCTGTGTGAGCCGATTCTTCTGAGTAGCCACAAAATATGTTTTCATGAATTAGAAAAATATCAGAACTTTTCAGCTGAAAAAAAAAGCGCCTCATTTGTAGCTATGACTGTAAGCAAGATTTAAGATGATAGCATTCGAGTTACCACGCATGAATAATGCACCAGTCATTTGAAACTCCGGTCCCTACGTGGCCGGGGATAGCGGGGACATAGTGGGGCTTAAGTGCCGTGATTTAACCTCCGATGAGTCATGACAGTGCCGTGGATGTACCGGGGTATTAATTTCCCACCAAAATGCTTTGCATACATAAATTAGAGCCATATCAACCTCAAACTTTAGTTTTCTAATAACCCGACTCATACTGTCAATGATACTTTACCTTTGAATTCAGCTGTATCGAGTAAACCAGACTTTTTACCATGAAAAAATACAGGTTGATTTTTGCAAACGAGAGCAGACCGTTCCGGGAAACAAAAACTGGTCCCGAGGTGGAGGGGCTTCTAGCAAGGGTTTTACCATAAATGTGTCTCCGCGATGCAGGGCGTTTCGCGGGGCTTTAAAAACTGAAAAGTTAAAATCCCGCTATTCACCGGCCCGGGACCGGGACTACAAATGGCTGATGCATAAAGTGAATGTCAAGAAAGCAGATAAAAAAGATAAATGATCCAGCGCATGACAAAACAAACAAAATGGCGTTGCGCCCAGCGAAGGCTCAGATCAGCCTGTGCATCAGCCTAATCTGATCAGTCTTCGTTGTGCTCTCAACAGGTAGCCAAGGACCCAAGCTTTCTTCCTGCAGACAGCAAAGACTCTGATACATAGGATCTGACAATTTATGCAAATTGTCTCCTATGGAGACATGAAGTGTCAGATCCTGTCAGTTAGAAAATAAGAAAAAAAAATATCATCACTTTATCATTTACTCTGTGTGTGTGTGTGTGTGTGTGCGTGTGTGTGTGTGTGTGTGTGTTATCAATGTATTGCTTTCTAGTTTGGGTACAATTGTGCCAGATACGCGCACGCGTGCACACGCAGACATGAATTTTCGTTAGGCAATTGGATCAGAACCAGATACTGTCATCAGTGTTGGACTGTTTTAAAAAGAAATATCAGAGGGTAATAAGTTATTTCTTTTTCCCTGGCAAAACGTTTTATTAAACTTGTGTGAGTGTATAAATTTGTACAATACATAATGGTTGTGATCCGTGGTATTTTAATCGTTTGTCCGCATGCCCGCGAACTTTATACCCTATTCCTAAGTGCGTCCAACCCGAACCGCGAAGCACTACTATAGACTAACTATGTGACCAGGGACGAGTTGCATAAGGCGAGCGTTACAGAGCGGTTTGTAGCGCTTCGCAATGCAATGGTACGTTACCAAGGACGTAAATAATACAGTAATTTTATACGTCTTTGTACGTTACCAAAAAGCGCTTCGTAGCGCTTTGCAACTGTGTTCGGAGCTGACTCGTTATCTGAAACAGACTGTTGCATAGCAACGAGACAAAACAAAATGGCGGCGCCCGACGTAGTCAGTGTCCGTTTTAAGAGATGAAATGTATCTTATTTATTTTATTGTCCTAAGACGACGTGCATTGTGCAAAAATGACCATAGAACACAAAATCAATCGTTGAAGCAAGTTTTTTTATGAGAATTCCTAGTTTGAAAATCATGTCATTTTGGCAGACATTTTAAAAAGCGCTCCAAACAAACAGACCATTGCATAGCAAGGACAAATCGCTACAGAGCGCTACATGAAAGCGCTTTCCTTATGCAACTCACCCCAGTGATGTGTGTGACCAAACAAAACGCTTGGGTGGTTCGGTGCTAATCCTGAAAAACAATAAGCGTTCCGTGATTTGGCAGGGACTATTGACACGGCGGTCGTGCCGACAATAGCAATAAAACAGCCAATAACGCCAAGTATTCCAATTGCAGGGGGGTTGAATCACGCGACTCATGACGTCAGCCTACAAAATTTGTGATCGCCGCCATTTTGAATTTTGTCTCCACTTCAAATTCAATTTCTATCCATTCGCAGTCTCTTTATAAACTAAGCATGATTCGTTTTGTGCATGAGGTTCACTTTGATGTAAGGGGTGGTCGGGTGGTGCGAAGGTGCTGTGTATCTTACAACACTGGGGCGTCCAACTGATATTGGCTTACAGTTGGGCAAGGCCTGCTATCCTTGTAGTGGGTAAGGGTAGAGGGGGGAATGTTTTTATTTCTTCTGTTTCTTCACTTTCATTCCTGTTCCTCTTTCTTCCCTGTCCCTCTCTTTCATCTCCTCTACTCTCTCTTCTATCTCTTTTCTCCCTTTCTCTGGGAGACGACACAAAATGACCCTCAAGGGTTGACGTGTCGTTAAACCCCAACACAATCAATCAATCACTTTGATGTAATTTTTTTGATAACACATAGACTGTACGCTCTTTTCACGTGATAATCTGAAAAACTTCGACACAATAATGTGTTTGTTCCACCGGTTTTTAAATCATGTAAATTATTGTTATTTTTGTGTTGTTGTTTTTTTCTGCTTTTCATAATGTGTAGACTCGCAAAAAAATGACCAAAAAGAAACAAAGACAAAAACGCACAAATGGTCAAAAGTCTTTAGGAAAAATCCTAAAGCAGTAAAATGGATTTCAGGTAGCGAACGATAATGTATGTCGTTGTGCCTGTTACCGGCATACACTAGTTTTCGGAAAGCATGGCCTCGCCCATCGGGGCCCGCGAAATAGATGGGCTGCCTAAAGCCTCCATGACAGAGCTGCTAGTAACTAAGCAGGACCCGAATTCTTGTGATCGGGTCGGGTAAAAGTCCCACAAATTTGGAGGCAATGTCTCTAAACTCTGAAATATTGTTGACTTGGACGTTATATAGCAATTCATGATGCAGTGGATTCAGAAGTCAAGCGTGGTCTGAAATCAATTCAGTTAGATCTGGCCAACCCACCTATGAAGTATGTGATGATAATTTGGACGCACGGATATAGGTAGCACCTATTAAATTCATATTAGCTCCAGATAAGACTCTTATTTTCTACCGAAAATTAACCCTTAAAATGCCAAGAAAATCTGCATCGGAAAACGTCGTCTGTTTATGTCGTCTGCTGAATATTCTTGCAAACTTTTCAAACATACTTTTTGCATATAGGCAAACAATGTGGACCCAGATTAGACTGCTCCTGGTCCTGGAGGAGCAGTCTGATCAGGGTCCACACTGTTTGCAAAAATGACTTTTAAAATCACAAGCAGATGACAAAGCAGACGACATTGTTTTGATTGGCAGTTTAAGGGTTAATATTTATGCCACCCCACGACAAAACCAACAAAATAGATGTGCGCTAAGTGAAGACTCAGTTCAGCCTGGGCATCCGCCCAGTCTGGTCAGTCTTCGCTGTGCGCTCAATGGGTAGCTATAAGGACCCAAGTTTTCTTCATGTGGACAACGCTTGCCCGCGAACTTTATACTCTATTCATAGCTCCAGACAAGACTCTTATATTTTCATCCACCCTTAAAGCGCCAAGAAAACCTACATCTGAAAATGTCGTCTGTTTATGTCGTCTGCTGAATATTCTTGCAAACTTTTCAAACATACTTTTTGTCTTCGCTGGGCGCACACGCCATTTTGTTGGTTTTGTCACGAGATGGCTCATTTTTCTTATCTCTCCACGAAAACATTTATTGTAGCCTACTCATTAGATTAGCCTGGGCGAGGCGCGTACCTACAATATACGTTTTCGTGAAGAATCAGGAAAAAATTGTGGATGCCCCTTTATCTGGAGCTATGCTTTTTAATTTTTATCCTTTATGTACACAAAAGGCTTATTCATTTTGGCGGTCGACGGGTTTGGTGTGTAATAGTACAAAGAGTTAAAATTAGATTCTTTGTTGTGATTTTATTATTGTAAGAATATTAATATACTTACGCTAGCTTGAAGACAGACAGAGCTGGTCAACCAACCATGCATATCGTGGTAAACTTGTGAGGACACGCCAGGGTCCTTCAGTTTTTCGCATAGATCACAAAAGCCGTTTTTCGGGTTAATTTTGTACGACCCTTTCCAATTGAAATAACTGTTGTACAACGTTCTGTTTTCACCGACTTTCTTAATATATGCACCCGCGGCATCTAAATCGTCAAAGTCGTATACATTTATATAAGAATTAGGAATCACTAAGTCATCCATAGGAAGTTTCCAGGCTACAATGGGAATCTGTTTTCTAATCAAAGACCGCCAGTATTTCTCAGTGACATAATCCCGGCAGTCGCTGTTTTCCAAGGCAAAGTAAAACTTATAAGGATTTAATAAATTATTACAAGATAAGTAGTCACCAGGGCACGGTTTACCGCATCCCCCGTACACATCAATATTGATATATTTTCTCAGTGTGCCTATTACCCTGTATCTTTTTGCATCATCAAAGCAATCACTTATCATCGTTATTCCAGCTGTCATATTTTTATCTCCAAAATAATCATAATTTAAAAAGGATCGAACATTTTGCGGCGATGTTATATTCGTTATTTCCTCAGTGGTGAGCGCTTTCATTTGTCCATACGGAGAAAACACGTCTGAGCCCCTCGGGAAAGACCAGGTCCAGTTGAAGAGCCCTTGCCAGCCTGTAAAAGTACCCCACACCATGGTAATCGGTTCAATATTGTATAGCACCCAAACCTGGTCAGGGCGGCGATAGGACGGAAATGGGTAGCCGAAAAAATTGCCCATGCCGCCACCCCATGTAATGTCATTCAGATGAAACACAACAGCATCCGCTGTTTCTATGTCATCTTTATTGGCCGTTATCGTGCAGCCTATATTACAAAAATCCGTGAAAACTGTTTTACTTTCTTCATACCATACCATTCCACCAAAAAATGTTGACCAGAGTAAAATCTTTGGTTTATCACGTTTGTATTTTCCTTCCAACAAAGTCTTAAATTGGTGTAGAGAAAAGGACGTCTGTTTTAGCGGCTGCTCAGACGACATTTTGTATTCCAAAGCCAGTGAATAATCCAGTAACATAAACAATACTGCCATAACAACGAACAAAACAAATAATACGACATAACGTCGCATCACATTCGGACCCCTTAATTTATTTAACAACTCCTTTAACAACTTCATTTTAAAAATGTAGAAATCGCCCTGTCTTTTAAAAACAAAATTAGTGAGCTGTGGCGTTTGTCCTATAGATCTTTCACCCGTTCAATACACGTTTAAAGCCATCGTGAAATATCCGTTATTGCAAAGCTAATTGTTCATTATTATACACGAGTAAAAATATCCACCTTTGACTCGCTGAACTTAATGAAAAGCAACAGGCGGAGTTAAAATTGGTTTTTGACTAATGCTCATGTACAATAAAAAATATAAATACCGTAGTTTAATACCCTATGTGTTCGAACAACTACCGTATAGTTTAATACCCTATGTGTTCGGACAACTCTTTTAACAAATCAGCAGACGACAAATTGATGATATTTTACATATTTTTTCCCAGAAAGTAGGCTTTGACATTTCATGCAAACTGGAGACAGTTTGCATGAAATATCAAAGTCTACTTTCTGAGGAAAATAATAATCATAAAAAAAATATTCCAATATGACGTCTGCTGAAAAAAATTACCCAGCATGCTAAGCGTTAAGTCCTATCCATTGCATTTGTATGTGACATGTTTGATTGTTTTGCAATGTATGATAAACTGATGTTTAATGCCGTATGAGTGGCTAAACTGTATAGACCCGGATCAGAACGCAGTGTCTGATTTGAGTCTATACTGTTGTCTCAGACTTGTCTGACCGAATACTTAAGGCGAATACCGTATATATGTTCCAAAACATTACGAAAACATGCCTATTCAAATATACTGAAGTTTTTACCACAAAAAATGAAAATATTCAGATAAAATATTCTGATTTTTTTTCACATTTCTGCTGAAAACATAGATTGTAGGTACTCATTAGAACCGCCTCACCGAGGCGGTTCTAACGAGTACCCACAACCTATGTTTTTGAACATAAATAAGAAATAAATAATTTATACCCCTGTAAACCCCAGTTTTACTACATAAAAGTGGGATTTAAGGCACTCAACTTTATATAGGCATGTTTTCGTGATGATTTGACTGCACATGACCTGTCCGTTTTAACGCTTAGAATGCTGGATAAAAAAAATCAGGAGACGACATTTTGAATTTTTCCTATTTTCCCCAGAATATAGCTGTGACATTTCATGCAAATTGTTTCCTTATAAGACAATTTTCATGTAATGTGATATCCTGTTATCTGGGATAAAATATCAATTGTCGTCTGCTGAATTAGCCCAGAGAGTGGTAATGGTTAATAGTATTTATTTATTTATTAAAAGTTTTATATTTCACGCGAATTATCTCCTTAGGATACAACTCGCAGTAAAATGTGGAAGCCAATTATCAAAAATGTCATCAGTTTGTCGTCTGCTAATTTTTGCCCAATGCGTGTTTAAGACTTTAACATGCTACTTTTAGATATCAGCAGACATGTTGTTTTAATGTCGTTGTTTTTCTTCTGAAAATACGAAATGATAGTTCATTAAAAAAAAAAAAAAAAAAAAAAATATATATTATATATATATATATATATATATATATATATATAATATATATATATATATATATATATATATATATATATATATATATGCTGGGTAAAATTCTCATTAGGAGACAGCTGGCATGAAGTGTCAAATCCTATTTTCTAGGAAACATAAGAAAATATTTCAAAATGTCATCTGCAGAATTTTTACACAGCACGCAAAGTGATTAATTTACAATTCCTCGCACAATGCTATTCTGATCAATGGATATCGATTTAAACCTTGAAGCGCAAAGTAAAATTGTAGCAGACGACATTCTATTTTTTTTTCCAGAGAAAAAAAAAAAAAAAAAAAAAAAACTCTCTGAAAAATAAAAAAAAAAAGTCAAAATGTCGTCTGCTGCAGTTTTATTAGCGCTTTTAAATCCAGAATAATGTTCTACGGAAGCTTATTAGCCTATATCCCATATATCGTGACAAAAATGCCATAATATCGATTTAAACATCCACAGGAAAGAAGATTGGTTGATTTAGTTGCGATTTTACAGCCCAGTCAACCCATTAGGGTCATGTCGAGCCGGCCAGTTTACTTAACCACACTTTTCCTGGACAGGCTTAGTCCTCTATGCGGTCTACCCGTATTTGTGCGCATTCTTTCGCTAGAAACTGACAACTGCTCTTCTTGAAACAGCGGAAAAGAGATAATAACCGTAGAAAATATTTTATGATCAATCCCTACGAAAAAATGTTGCCTGACTCGGCGGGGATCGAGCCCGCGACCTCCTGATCACCTGTCGGACGCGCATCCGACTGAGCCACCGAGCAAACAAGAAGCATGTTGAAGATAAGCGAGGAAGAATAACAAGTAAGTTTTGGCAGCTAAAATGAAGTCCACTTTACACCCGAAGCTTTGATAGTTTCCTTGTCAAAGTCTCATCCCACTCTATGTAACGCTGGATACGGGGTTGATTGATGTCTTTGCGCACGATAGCTTCTTTTCGTCATTTAGACATACCGCAATATAAATCTATGGAATAATTGTCGCAATCCTTAGATTCCTAGGACACCTGCCCCCCTTTTTTTTTGCGGTCCATGTCTGTTCATCTGAATATTTTGACATTCCACTGGTTCAACATTTTATGAATGCTCTAAGGCTTGAACACGTCGACCAAATATTTCTTGGTGTCAGTAAAAAGGCCTTGCCACTTTACACATTTATTGCAAGTCTCAAAACATGCTAAAAAGAAAGCAAACAAAATTTAGTTTTTATTTTCTGACGTTGAAACAATTTACTAAATGTCCGTCATAATTTTGTCACTGTTACGAACCGAGGGTCAAGGCCCTTTACTAGTCAAATCTGGATGACTATGACTGCTGACTTATGACTGCTGACTGGCTGAATGACTGATGTCTGTCCAACATATGACTGCTGACTGGCAAAATGACTGAGGACTGGCAGAACGACTGCTGACTGATGAATCTGACTTATGACTGGTGACTGACAGAGTGACTGATGTCTGATGTTTGGTAGCGTGATTCCAGCCACCAACAGTCTGACTGTAAGCAGTGATTATAATGTCAACACTGAATGCTGGCTATCCCGAATGGTCTCCAGCAAGATGACTGCTGACTTAATATGTAGCTTTCAAATGAAGCGAACTGTGAGCGATTAACCAGTGATCACAATACCTACATATAATTCACATGTAGGTGGGCTTCACTAACTGGTAAAGGTAATGCATGATGAATTTTGACTCAAAAGGATTCTGAGAAACTACCAAGAGGTTTTCAAATTTAACTTTTTATTTTGAGACTAAAATTAATGAAATACATACGAGTGTATCCTTAACTTAATAAACCTATTTGGGAAATGGTGGCTTTGAGCATCCTTACTATCACAGGTATACAATGCATTTGAAATATACAATTCCTGTGACTAGAAACTAAACAACAGCAGGTCTAATAATTTTCATTTTAAAGAAAAATAACATTAAAAAATCTGTCAAATACTCCTCAGGTTTCTAGGCTAAAATGAAAGAACGAGAAGAAAAAAATAGGGGAAAAATGTTTCTTTACAGAACAAATATTTAAATAATTCTTGGATAGATCCAAACGTTTTCTGAATTTACTTCAAGTTTTGAGAAACAAAATAAATACATAAAAAAATTCTAAGAATTTCACAATAAAAATTCAGAAACACCTTAAAACAAATTGCCCTCTCTGAAAATGAATGTGAAGTCCCCCACCCCCACCCCAACTCCCACACAATAGTTTCCTGCAGGATTCCCCGGCTTGCAAATGGAAGGAACTGAGGGAAATGCACTTAAAGAAAATCAATATACCACTCCTCTTGGATCTAAAAATAAACTTTTATATTGAATGAAAGTTCTTAAAATATTTATACCACAATAACACAAAAATGATTTATCTTTATGACCTGTATGATGCAAGTAAAATCAAATGTTGATATTTTGAGGAATTAAGGCTGAAACCTGAATCTCCAGCAGATAGGAAATGACCAGGATGAAAAATCCCAGAATGCATCAGTCAGGGGGCGTGGGTGGGTGGGGGGTCACTAAATGTCAACAAACCTTCAACAAACCGGAAAGCCAAAACATCCACTAGATGTGTGTAACTTTTGTATCAAATACTGACCTTAAATGGAGATGACATAAGGGAATTGCTAGTACTATGCACGGACTGACTAGTTTTATACTAAATGTGCCAAGATGAGGGCTCCCAGAACAAGAAATGGATGAGGTGAACTAAAATACATGTACATTCTGATTGAAAGCTCAATAAAAAGATGCAAAATACCTGACCAATGCATTATAGGTAAAAATCATTCTGTGCTGGACTCATAGTTTTACATCACATTTAAGTTTCCCATCCGTTTCGACAAATAGGCATACAATTTATCCTTTCTGGGTTCGTTGAAACACCCCAAACCACCCCAAATTACCCCCATACACCCCACTCTAAAATTACCCACAATCATACTCTAAAACAGATTTTAAACTTTTTAAATCACAAATCAAACAGTTGAAAATTAATGGTTAATAAATTTTATATTTTTAATAATCTGTATACATATTAGAAAAAAAGATTAACAAAGTAGTTCTACACAGCATCTGATGAATAATGGCACCTTACCTAATGATTGTCTTAAACGTTTGTCTTGTTTGTTCAATATAATGCAAGATGTGAATTTCTATAACGGACCGGCTTCTTTGAGTGTGTAATTACAGTGTAAAAGTTTCATCCTTTCTTTCTTTCATTTATTTGTTTGTTTCTTCGTTCGCTCATGCGAGCGTTCGTGCATGCCGAGTGCGTGTAAAAAAAAAGTCACATGCAGGTCCAGTGGAAGAGTAAGTGGGTGCCAGATAAAACGGCCTTGCGTTTTTGTTTGTTTGTTGTTTTTTTTTTTGTTTTTTTGTTTTTTTTTTTTTTTTTCTATTGCAAAGTTTCTGAGCAGCTGTGCGTATGCACATGCACATGGTGATTTTGCTGATTTGGATCTTTGTTGGTAATATGTTTTCTTGGACGCCGGCCCATATTTCACAAGTTTTTTTTTTCTCATTACGAAAACACGCCTATTCAAATATATAGAAAATTTCACCTCCAAAAACTGAAAATTTTCAGATAAAAAAACTCTGATATTTTTCATATTTCTGCTCAAAACATAGATTGTGGGTACTCGTTAGAACCGCCTCGGCGAGGCGGTTCTAACGAGTACCACAATCTATGCTTTTGAGCAGAAATAAGAAAAATAATGTATACCCCTGCAAACCCCAGTTTTACTATATAAAAGTGGGGTTTCAGGGGGTCAAAATTATATAGGTGTGTTTTCGTGATTTACTGTAAAGACTTAAAAAGGCCCTGACCAGACAGCGCAGATGCACATGCATGCACATACTAAAACTTTGCCGATCAGATGTTTCTCGGGCATCACTTTTTATTTCAATTAAGCTATTCTTTTGCGAAAACACAGACCGGCTCATAGTTGGCTTATATTTATATCTGCTGCAAACACTGGTGGAAATCAGGGGAACTACCTCGAAATTGCGTTTACGCGAATTTGTTCCCACGCCAGTGTCCTGTACCTCTCGAAGTAGCGACAACGCCAAAATATCTGTAAACAAAGGTAGGTGCTCCGCCGTTTTTAGTATGTTTTAAAAAGAATGAGCGAATCACTCAAAATTCCGGCAATGCTATTCCATGTAGATATGATTTAACTATCCATACAGGCCGAAGAAACCATTAAATAGTGTATAATTTGGATAAAGAAGTGATTCATTATTTTGATCGTTTATGAAAGCATACTTATTTTGTTTTGCCATAATAAACTCGTGGGAACAACCACAATAGTGTTAGAGCTACCTCAATAGTCTGGGAGCAACGCGACTGAATTTTTCAAGAATAATTCTTTGCAGTGGACAGGGTTAATGACATTTTTACGTCACAATGATATATTGTGGCTATTTGAAGTTTATGAATGCACAAAATGTGGACTTGTTCAGCTTTTTGTGTGTATCAATTATACTCGCAAGCGAAGCAATATGATCAGTAGTACTTCGCTTCTTCCGGAAGCCCTTTTGTTCGTCTGTCATTTTGCTGTTGCGTTCGGCCCATTCTGTCAAATGATTATTTATAATCGAGCAATAGATTTTGTATACCGCTGATGTTAGCGTAATACCTCTTTAAGACATCGGGTCTCTACGGTCTAGTGTAGAAGATTTCGGAATGGGGTTTATTATACATTTTCCCTATATGCTAGGCACAGTACCTTTGTTGAATAACACATGTAAAAAGGGAAATCACAGCGTCATTATTTAATACCTCGATTGGTATATTGTCGACGCCCATGGCTTTACCCCGTTAGCCATACGGCAGCCTTTTTAACTTCTAAGATGAAAATGTCATGTCAAACAATCGATTTTGCTTTTTTGTATCATGACGTGGGCTCATCGTTTTCACTTCTATCGCTTTGGTATCCTACTAAAATCAGATTTCCATCTGCTGACTACGTCGTCGATGCTAGTGGATCAACAACCTCTATGGGTATATTATTACGTTTACTGTTACTGACTCCTATTTTCCGATTGATTTCCAAAACTTTGTCCGATCAATTTTACATCCATTAACTAACTCATTTTGTAACGAATTTAGATCTTTACACTAAGGGCCGTCGTCGGCTTTTGAAACGTGGTATGGCCAAGGAACGCCAAGAGTGTGGGGATTCCCCCCTCTCGTAAGCGGGGCATTAGGGATCTCCCTCGAGAAAATGTTTGAATTCAAGATGTCTATGGAAGCGATTCTTATGCATTTTGAGACCATTTTTGCTTACGAAATCCAGTCAAGTTTATGAGTATTTGCTGTATTTCAAACACTTACCCGAACTTTTTAAGACCCCCTCCCCAACCAAAAGCACAACTATTTCGACCCCTCGGTGAGTCTCATCAGGCGGCGGCATCAAACTTAACAGTTACAACTGAAAGCAACCGTTTATCCTGATACAGATATCCCTCCTATAGCTGTTTATTTTTTTTTTTTTTTTCTATTTTCTTTTGTATTTATGTATTTTTTTTCTCGTTTTTATTTTCATTTGTTTTTAATTTATTTTATTTTTCTTCTTTTTTATTCTTTTTTTAGACACAGAATATATACATATAAGCCGGGATACATCAATTCCTACAACTCATTAGTGCTTAAATGAGGACTCTGATCAGCCTGTGCATCCACACAGTCTGATCAGAGTCTTCGCTGAGCGCATGAAGAAACTATGGGTCCTTAGCTATCCATAGAGCTTTTTATAATCCAATGAAATCTTCGTGTGCCGTAAGATCGTCATCAACATGTCTAAGTATTTACACGTACTGTTCACGGTTCGAAACATATGTTGTTTCATCAGCCATCATCACGAAAACACGCCTATATAATTTTTGACCCCCTTAAACCCCACTTTTATATAGTAAAACTGGTGTTTACAGGGGTATACATTATCTTTCTTATTTCTGCTCAAAACATAGATTGTGGGTACTCGTTAGAACCGCCTCGCCGAGGCGGTTCTAACGAGTACCCACAATCTATGTTTTGAGCAGAAATATGAAAAATATCAGAATTTTTATCTGAAAATTTTCATTTTTTTGGTGGTAAAATTTTCAATATATTTGAATAGGCGTGTTTTCGTAATGTAATGGAATAATACCTAGAGTTTCTGATGTTCTGGAAGATGTCCCTGAGTATCGAAGGCGCTATTATCTCATTATGAAAACACGCCTATTCAAAAATATGGAAAATTTCACCTCCAAAAACTGAAAATTTTCGGATAAAATACTCTGATATTTTTCATATTTCTGCTCAAAACATAGATTGTGGGTACTCGTTAGAACCGCCTCGGCGAGGCGGTTCTAACGAGTACCACAATCTATGTTTTTGAGCAAAAATAAGTAAAATAATGTATACCCCTGTAAACCCCAGTTTTACTATATAAAAGTGGGGTTTAAGGGGGTAAAAATTATATAGGCATGTTTTCGTGATGTGAAGCATCTCATGTTGAACTTCAGTACAGGTGTACTTTTCATTTTTGCATTTTAACCATTCAAGCATATGCGAATCATCTTTGCCGCAGCGTATCCACAACTGAATATAATTTTCATTGGTTTCGTCTCCATCGCCACGAATTAGTAGTCATTGACGACCTAGGAATCGCAAACTAGACAGGATCTTTAGCAAGCATTCTCTGTTTGGGGAGACTGGGGCTAGTTGGTCCGAAAATTGCATTTTTTCAAATGCTGAACTTAATATTCATTTGCTGGAATAATTCTCGCATTGCGTAACTAGAATAATAATTTTTTCTAGCTTATTCTATAGGTTTTCTTTCGGAAAATGACAGATTCTGATAAATATAGCCGTTTTCCGAGACTAGATCAACTGGACCAACTTACCCCGCTATCGGGGCAAGTTGGTCCGGACAGCAGGGTAAGTTGGAGCGACGGACTAAGTTGAAACGAAAATAAATTTAATCCTCAAACAAATATATTTTCCTAATGAACAATTTTATAAATAAAAAAAAGTAAGAGAAAAGTCCAGGGAGTGCCACAATCACAAACCGCAGCCCTTCCCAGACACCAATAGGAAGAGGAAACAGACAAAACCAAACAAGCGCAAATCGAACAGACGTATGAAAAGCACTAATATTAGCTCTCTCTTCCCCAAGCGAGGTAATCGCAATGCTAAAAGCGAATACATGAAACTATTTTTAAGGAGTGCGCATCTATGTTTTTCACTAATAATACCTTAATCACATAAAGGCTTCGATGCCAATTCGATGTTATTTTGTGAGGTCGATAAATGCCCTTTTTCGGTCGAAGATCTGAGGACTGTCGGGGTTTCTGTGTCTTCAGTCGGCATTCGGTACACCGTCGGCTGGTAACGTTAGCCCCGGTAGTCTTCAGGTCACCAGATGAAGGGCCATTTTCGCTCCCACAAAAATATCGGATCGGTGTCAGCTTTGTGACTAAAGCTAGGAATCCTTTTGCATGTTTGCGGATCCGTACTGTGTCGGTTTCAGTGTATTTGAATGCCTGTCCGATATCGTATACGTTGACACATTCTATTCAAATACACTGGAATCGACGCATGACATATCCGCAGACGCGTATACGAATTCCTAGCTTAAGGCATAAACAAGACAAACTAAAGGACCACTAAGATGACCATTAAGATAGTAATACTGATTTGCAACATTTTACATTTTATAACTTGAAATTTTATTCCATCCACGAACTCATTTCAAACGGGAAGAATGGGGTGTCCAATTCCACGCTTTCCAAACACATAGTAGAAACGATACTATTGAATCGTTTATGAATGTAATTAATTGCTCTCAAAATCTAACGTTTAAAACACAAAACACACTTAAATGCTCCATATTCCTAAAAAAATAGACATTTTATTATCCTAGAACGGTTTAATAAATAGATATATGGTATAAATACGATCATAAAATGTGGCACCTGCTACAGTTAGTCTCTCGTTCTTGAACTAGATCAAAAATGAAATGACTGTTATCATATCTCTATACGATAAATAAAAGCACCGCAAGCATAATACCCCGCCATAGCAATTATTTGTTTATGTATTAAAGGTATCGTTGCGAAAATGTCTGGAAAGAAAATGACGGAGGGACAGATAACAATTCTAAACCAGATCTTGATAATATCAATGGACAGATAACAATCCTAAACCAGATCTTGATAATATCAATGCATATAGCAAGTTTGGTTAAAAGGCCTTGTTATTTACTCAAGTTATCGTCTGGAAACGAAAATATGGGCGCGTCTCGGGCAGATAACTTGACGAAATTTGCCCATTAGCAATTCCTAAACAGATCTCCTTAATACCAAGGCATATAGCAAGTTTGGTTAAAATTTTTTGTTATTTACTCAAGCTATCGTCCGGAAACGAAAATATGGGCGTGTCTCGGACAGATAACTCCGTAAAAATTTGACGACATTTGCCCATTAGAAATCCCAAACCAGATCTCTACAACATCAATGCACATACCAAGTTTGGTGAATATCAATTGATGTTTACTCAAGTTATCATCCAGAAACGAAAAACGGACGGACGGACGTACGACGGACGGACGGACATTCTAACGAATGGATAATTATGTCGCTACCGTCACTATTTTAGCATACTTATGTGTCTAAAAAAGCCACCTAACAGAAAATAAGCCACATAAAAGACTGCTTTTATGTGGCTGACAGAATAAATCCCATTTAAATAATTGAAACTGTCCATAATTCTTAGCCACTTAACTACCCATTAGTAGGTACGGACGGACAGACACACGGACGTCCAACGTGAAACCATAATACCCCGCCACTATTGTGTGGCGGGGTATAAAAATCATTTCATTTTTATCCAATTCAAAAACAAGACTAACTGAAATTTTACAGCCTGTCAGATGCCATATTTTATTATTGTATTAATACGATTTATCAATTTATTAAAGGTGGCTGACGGAGCGATATAGCCTTATTTTTGTTGTCTAAAATTACAATTTCCAAACGAAATTAAACTACCCCTAATTTATTATAAAATGCTTCTAAGGACTATGCAATAAAAATTATAGGAGAAAATATCGCCTAAACATGTACTTTCTAACTGGGCTACGTAGCCAAGTTAGGTCAAGGGAGGTAATAATTTTATAAATTAAATAGTGATTATATTTTAGTTACTTTAAAAGTTTTCAGGAATATGTGTATTTTGATGTCTTTTTATGATAAGGAAGTATATTTCTTTCACAACGAGTGTGCAAATTCTTCAAAACCTCACTGAGAGCTTAAATTATTTTCGTGAAACTTAGTGTATCAAAACACTTATTCTATTTAATTTTACGAACATTATAAATACTGAAGCAACGGTCTGGAAAACTCAATTGGGACTACCATGTGGTGCACCTTATGGACTCGCTCCGCTGGACCATGGTAGATCCGACAAGAACTGGAACAACAACTGGAAAACTCAATTAGAAACAAAAGTGAGACTTCTGTGATTTTATCATATCAAAATTAATTCAGTCAGCAACCTTTAAACCTTTCTTGGATAAAAATGTCTATTTCTGAGGAATATGGAGCCTTTAATTAGTAACTTGAGAAACCTGTTACGCTAAGATACTTGTATGAAAACAGGCAACTAAGTAGTAGCAGTCATCATTGATTTCTCAGTAACCAAATGTATCAATAAATATTGTCTGAATCATCAAAGTCACAATTATGACGAGTATTTGTCGGACCAGACGGTACACACTGTACGTGAGACCAGTCTCTACATCCGCTACACTGGATCCATTGCTCTCCCATTCTACTACTCGAAAATGGCTCTGCACACACCAGACAAAATTAGTCTTATGTTTTTCTTAGGTTTCTTAACTTTCGTTCCCTGCGTTTTACGTTTAAACGACAGCCTTTTACAGCCTTTTCTATGATTTGTATTTTTTTTTTTCTCTCTTTGTTCATTTTCCAAAGCTTGTTTCTCAGGCGTATGAGTGAAGATAGCTGTCTTTCTCTTTCTGCGACCCGCTTTTGTTAGCTCACCTGAGCACGAAGTACTCATGGTGAGCTATTGTGGTCAATCAATGTCCGTCGTCCGTCGTCCGTTGTCCGTCGAGCGTCGTGCGTCGTCCGTCGTGCATTGTCCGTCGTGCGGCGTCAACAATTGCTTTAAAAGCCTACTCCTCCTACATCCCTGGGCAAATTGACTCGATACTTGGTAGAAGCATAAGGGGGACTTGTAGATCAAAAATAGCTAAAATCGTGCCGATCGGAAAATCAAAATGGACGCCATAGCCGCCATTTTGAAAATCTATTTTTCGCTTCTTCTCCTGACCCGAAAGGCCAATTGACTCCAAGTTTGCTAGGAAGTATCAGGGTGACTTGTAGATCAAAAATAGTTAAAATCGTGCCGATCGGAAATCCAAGATGGCCGCCATCTTGAAAATCTATTTTTCGCTTCTTCTCCTGAACCGAAAGGTCAATTGGCTCCAAACTTGCTAGGAAGCATCGGGGTGACTTGTAGATCAAAAATAGCTAAAATCATTCCAATCGGAAATCCAAGATGGCCGCCATAACAGCCATCTTGAAAATCTATTTTTTGCTTCTTCTCCTGAACCGAAAGGCCAATTGACTCCAAACTTGCTAGGAAGCATCGGGGTGACTTGTTTAAGCAATCATCATGAATCTTGCTCAAAATGTTTGTCTTGATGATTTGTAAGTCAAGTTCGAAACTGGGTCACCTGGGGTCAAAAACTAGGTCACCTGGCCAAATCAGCGGAAAACCTTGTTATCACTCTAGCGGCCACATTTTTCAAGCAATCATCATGAATCTTGCTCAAAATGTTTGTTTTGATGATTTTTAGGTCAAGTTCGAAACTAGGTCACTTGGGGTCAAAAACTAGGTCACCTGGCCAAATCAGCTAAAATCTTGTTAACACTCTAGCGGTCACATTTTTGAAGCAGTCATCATGAATCTTGTTTAAAATGTTTTGTCTTGATGAGTTCTACGTCAAGTTTGAAACTGGGTCACTTGGGGTCAACAACTAGATCACCGGGCCAAATCAGCGGAAAACTTTGTTAACACTCTAGCGGTCACATTTTAAAGCAATTATCATGAATCTTGCTCAAAATGTTTGTCTTGATGATTTCTAGGTTAAGTTCGAAACTGGGTCACCTGGGGTTAAAAAGTAGGTCACCAGGCGAAATCAGCGGAAAACATTGTTAACACTCTAGTGGTCACATTTTTTAAAAAAAAATCATCATGAATCTTGCTCAAAATGTTTGTCTTGATTATTTCTGGGTCAAGTTTGAAACTGGTCACTTGGGATGAAAAACTAGGTCACCGGGCCAAATCAGCAGAAAACCTTGTTAACACTCTAGCGGTCACAGTTTTAAAGCAATCATCATGAATCTTGCTCAAAATATTTGTCTTGATGAGTTCTAGGTCAAGTTCGAAACTGGGTCACTTTGGATCAAAATCTAGGTCACTAGGCCAAATCAGCAGAAAATTTTGTTAACATTCTAGTGGTTACATTTTTGAAGCAATCATCATGAATCTTGCTCAAAATGTTTGTCTTGATGATTTCTAGGTCAAGTTCGAAACTGGGTTACATGGGGTCAAAAACTAGGTCACCAGGCCAAATCAGCAGAAAACTGTTAACACTCCACAGGTCACATTTTTTTAAATAATCATCAGTAATATTGCTCAAAATGTTCGTCGATGATTCCTAGGTCTAGTTTAAAACTGGGTCACTTGATATCAGAAACTAGGTCACCTGGCCAAATCAAAGGAAAACCTTGTTGATGCTCTAGAGGTCACATTTTTGAAGTGATCACCATGAATCTTGCTCAAAATGTTTGTCTTGATGATTTCAAGGTGTTCTATATTTTTCTATCCAGTGACTTTCTTAAGTGTTTCCATTTAGGCCAGTTTCTCATTAATTATTGGTCCTATAGAGTGATATTTGGTACTTGTGAGGTGTTTGTGTTTAGGTCAGTTTCTCAGTAACTATTGCTCCTACAGCCAGTGATACTTAGTACATGCATACATCTTAGCATGGCCTCTTGAGTGCAGTCATCCATATTTGACCTTGACCTTTAGTTCACAGTCCATTAGACATGCTACATTGTCTTACTTGTTAATATAATCATTTTGAATTTTGATCAGAATGTTTGCCTTGATTAGTTCTAGATCAGGTTCTCAAAGTGCTATGATGCTCAGATGAGCGTTACAGGGCCATCATGGCCCTCTTGTTTTGGGAATGAGCTTATGGTGTGAGGTGTGAACTGGAACGTTGACTCATTACCGCTACTAGTGGCCTCAGGTACACAAGGCAAAGACATACCAACAGAACAGAATACAACATATTGTTTGCAACGAGGCAAAAATCGTCGCACAAATTTCAGACCTAATCATTTAATGCAGAAATGTCTATAAATCTACCACAGCACTCCATTTACATGTGCTTTTTTAAGAATGACCAATGCATTGATTCTACACAAAAGTTTACAACTGCTAGATGCAGGTGATTGCGCTTTCTACAAACACCAACAAGGCAATACAAAACATGCTTTTAATGAGCTTAATTGACGTTGAACGAATTACTGCAAACAGCCTACTGTCTCTTTGAATTCCTCTGTGATTTTGAAATGGGGTGGACGTCGACTGGCCAAGTATGGTAGTTTAATATCAGCTGGAGAAGGCCTGACATCATGCTCGTGTGCCTGGAATATAGCAGAGTACAATAGAATAGAACACGGCATGACATATAATTGCATGACATACAATGATTATGACGTGAGCTAATATAACATAGGTTAGCATTTTCATCGCATATACAACATAATCTAACTTAGCATTTACATAATATTGCTTAAATATACAGAATGGATTTAATGGCTAAACTTATTACCCACGGTCACTTCGAGCTCCTCTGCTTCATGTATCTTTGTTAGGTTTGGTCGAGGTCTGTTCAGATGCTGTAATACAGAAATTATCTTTAGAAGGCGATGCTCCTGTATCTAGAATAGAGTAAAGAAGAGACTGAATATGGGCAACAACACAATATCTTCGATGTAAGTATGTGTAGAATCCTTGTAAATAAATGTAGTGTAGACATTATGTCTGCTGGTCATTTATTAAAAATGGCTTAAACTTACATAACTAAGAGAATAGTGAACGCTGATTTTCCCCATTTATAAGAGCAAAAAGATGTATGTTTATTTGATGTATGCTTATTTAATGTTCGTTAAATTACTTACTTTGGTGATCAAGAGTCTGGTTTTTACCCAATATGTCACTATGCGGAAGCGGTACAACAGCTATGTAGTGATCGTCGTCTATTGTTAATCATGGACATCCGGGAGATTGTGTAGTCTCGATGATTGTGGTTGCATTGGCATGTGTAACAATAGTTGTATTAAGCAATGAATTACACAGTGCTGCCACGATGATGTCACCATTGTTGTATTGCTTTTCTGTTACATGTCTATTTATATTTGTTAGTATATCTTGTCTGTTTGTTCCAAATGCTTCATGGTATGGTAAGTTATTTTGAACTTCGTCAAGGAGTCATTCACATGGTTTCTCTACAGAAAGAACCTTTATCCCCTGGGCCTCCAGACTGCTTATAATTGCATATGATAAACAGTGCCCATCTCCGGGTACATTCTCCGTCGTCATTCGCTTTGTTTGTAAATGTTTCGAAATGAGCTCCCATCCATCTATGTCAGTTGATGTGTCGGCGTTGACGTTAGTTGAGATACCTGTCTCTTCACACCCCTACTGTAGGTATTTGGTTGAATCACATCACCTGCGATAGGGCGGGCGGTCATGTAAGATGGGTCGTAATCCATGTCTGTAAATATCTTTGGATTAAAGGGAAATATCCTGCGACAGCGAACCACTTTACTATATTATGATAAGTGGCTACTCCTTGTAATGCTGGAAGGTCATAGATAGTCACTGACTGACCAGGGAGGGTTCGTATCCAGTTATCCTGTTTCTGCCTTCTTTAGGGGCCGGCCTCGGTGGCTCTGTTGGATGCGCCGTCCGACTGGAGACCAGGAGGTCACGGGTTCAACCCCCGCCGAGGTCGGCAACATTCTTTCATGGAGATTAATCGTGAAATATTTTCTACGGTCATTCTCTCCCTTCCGCTGATTCAAGAAGGGCAGTTGTCAGTTTCTGGCGAAAGAATGTGCACAATACTGGTTAACCGCTTAGAGGACTAAGCCTGCCCAGTAAACGTGTGGTTAGGTAAACTGACCGCGCTCGACATGACCCCATTGGGTTGACTGGGCCGTAAAATCTCAACACAAACAAACAAAATCTTTAGGGGCCATATACGGATCTGTCAAGTGACTGAAGCTTGTGTGAGCAATGCGGACGAAACGACAGAAGGATGATTCCATTTTCTTTTGCATGATGCTGGATATTAATGGCAAGATGTGACTCATGATTGTCAAGCAGCAAGAGTATAGGGTTGTCTTTAGAGAACCTTACATGTTTAACAAAATGTTTCATATAAACAAGGAAATGATCCGCTATCATCCACTTAGATTTATTAGCAACGCCAATACTACATCGTGGTCCATCTCTTATAAAATTATATCTGTAGTTGATTCGAGGAAACACTAGCATCGGCGGAACGACGTTCCCTATTGCATTTACAGCTAGATTCATTTTAATTCATTTACCTCTTTCACCGCTTTTGATGGCACCAACTTGCTTTACTCCCTTTGAGGCAACGATATTTCTAGGCTTTTGGACGGTCGTAACCCCGGTCTCGTCGACATTATATATCTGCGCTCCGATAAGTTTATGTCTGTCCATTACGTCAGCTAATTTTGTATAAAACTGCTTAACATTCTCCCTGTTGAAGCTCGTCGCTCGTGCAAGGCTTGTGGCTTCTGGTACACTTATTGACAAAGAATTGTGCCTCTTCAAAAACGAGGAAAACCAATCTGGCCCTGCTTGTTTGTTATGGTTCCAAGCTTCAGGTACATCTACTTTGAACGAAACTGTACATTCATATGCAAACTTCCGGACTTCAACGGGTGTAAGGCCAAAATATATGTTTGCTGATTCTATGATATACTTGACAAGTTCAGCTTCTTGCTCATCGCTGAATACTTGGCGAGGTTTGGTGTACCCTACACGTATGTCGAGGTTTTCAGGCGACCCATACCCATGTTTTCTTACATATCGTACGAGACTTGTCTTTAGCAAGTTAAGAGCTTGCGCAACAGAATAGACGCTTTTCTTATAGACGATGACCTCACGAAGAGCCCTTTCGATTAGCTGACGTAATAATGTACACCTCTTGCTTTTTCTTCTATATGTCCGCGTCATCTTGTAACAATATTGAGTCCAACATTCAATAATAAATGAGTAAGCGAATGACAAAGCCTACAATAAGCCTTTTGTTACCAGCAAAGGCTCAGAACAGCCTGTACAACCATCCAGTATGGCAAGGCTTCTCGTGTATTCCTCTTCGGATAGCCTGGAGGCTGAAGAAGGCACGTGCGATCAGCGAAGACTCTTATCAGACTGCGTGGATGCGCAGGCTGATCTGAATCTTCGCTAGTCGCACAAGTCTTATTGTAGGTTTTGTCTTGCGCTGACTCAAACAATATTTCTAAAATGGTTTTCATGTTTATACGTAAAATCGAATGCATAACAAATAATCTGATATCTGTAATAATAATAATAATAATTATTATTATTATTATTATTACTATTAGTAGTAGTAGTAGTTAGTAGTAGTAGTAGTAGTAGTATTCACTTAGTTCGCTAAACTAGGTCTCACAGCGTAATCATATTCAGATTATTGGCGGGATTGAAGCTGGTTTACTTGTTACTGACTCGTAGATTCACTAATTCCGTATAATAAAAAAAATGTTGCTGCATAAACCTTTAATTAGAACTCAGCTGGAGACCACTATTGGTTTAAATGTCTTTGAAGAAGCCGCAAGGTAGGTTGGCCCCCTACGGGGCAAGTTGGTCCGACGGACCAACATACCCCGCCGCAGGTAGACCAACTTACCCCGACCATACCGCACTGTAAATCTTCACTCATGACCGAAACGCCATTGTTTTTAGAAACAGCAAATATGCACAATTGAATACCATTAGTGATGAGTTTTCAGGAATTGTGTAACATAAGCGTGTAATTTGAAATACCGTATTCTACCTAATTACCGCACATGCTCCTATAAACGCACAGTCAAGCAATAAGTAGTCTTTGAATTACAGCCAGTGTACTTTTATCTACCTTTATATAAAAGCATATGTTGTTGGTACTCATTTGAATTGCCTCGACAAGTCGAGGCAATTCAAATGAATACAATAGCATATGCTTTTATAAAGAAAGTCAGAAAAAATATTGCGTAAGTATCATCAAATACGCCCCTCATGAAGTTCTTTGCTGGTCTTTCTTTAAATTGTACTCGTATTAGGAGATTTTACTACGCTTTTACTAGTTATTTTTGAAAAACCTAAACGCACGGTGCGCTAATTAGGTCGAATACGGTATAGGAAATGCAAAAACAAAAGATTACAGGTGCAAGAAAGTTACGTGATGCAAAAGCGGGTTTTCTTCTCAATATTTTATACGCTTTCACCAATCGCCATCTTTTTTTCTTCAGTAAGTGTGACGTAAACAAAGATGCCATTGCGTCATAAACTGTCGTCATAACTTTTCTCAATTTAGAGTGACTGCCCTTGGACCAACTTGCCCCTCGTACCAACTAGCCCCGCTCTCCCATATCATTCTTATTTCTAGCGTGTTTTGTCGACAATGTTTCACAAATGTCTTTAGTTGTTTTCGGTAGCGTAATCACTTTATCAACGGAGCCCCGATGGCACTTGGAGGAGCCATGTTATTTAAAGGCCACACTAGCCTCTTTCCAGTTCGATAAACCATTGATTATGAATACTTTGTCGAGAGTATTACTATTCAAGTGACCGTCAGTATAGGCAACCATGCAGACATGGCAAAACGTGAGGTTATTTCCTTCATCATAATGCAACCACGTCCTATTTGGAAATCACGAGGCCTTAAAAACTTCTTTTTACAGGATTTTTTTCTGGCCAAAGGAGCGTGGAATTTTAATAGTCCTAGGCTGATTTGGAACTGGTAGTATATATATGACAGAAGTATAACATGCCCGTATAACTGTACTTTTCTTTAAACTTTTATGCTGTGAATTACATCATTGTTTATGTTTTCTGGTTCGTCTAAGATGCGTAAAAGTCGGACTCTTCATAGACTTGAGAACACTTTGATGCACCATACGATAATCTTTTAATGAAGATCATTGTTCTAAAAACAGGCGTCAGTCTGAATGTTTTCATAACGCGCGTGACTGACCCTGCGGCAGACGAATTATTGACTGCGGCACGCTTTAATTATCAATCGACCTTTAATCACCGTCTTGAAAAGAAGAAAATCAAAAAAAGGAAAAATAAAAAAAGTAATACGCCCAAATAATAAAACAAAAGTGATACGGCCAAAACCATATTCGACCGCCGACGACAGCCTTGAGACTTCTCTGTCGAATTATTTGCGTACCAAAACAAACGCGGCTTTAAACTGAAATCTATCAGAGCGCGAAGAGTTTCTTAGCCACTAACATTCTGCTTGACTTCATTTAGACCATACTTCAGACAGATTACTATTCCACCACGGTTTACCTCTGTTGTGCTTCTTGTTACCAGTACCAAACCCCACCCTCTTACATTATTACTGTATTATTGTATTCGAGGCCTAGTATAATCTCTCGGTTCTTGGGCCCGTTCATGTCTTCTTTCATTAAACTGGTAATGGTTGGCATGCGCAAGCGGGTAGGAGTAACAGTCCGGTTCAAATTTATAGTTACTTTGTTTTTCCAAAACTTATTCAGTCTTGACTAAAACTGATTTATGCTACAAGATGAAATCAGTTCTTCCGAAAGACTGTTCCTTTCATCTATAACTCTTTGTGAGAAAAATTGTTTCCGCAAGTCCAGTTTAAGCTTAAGTTTAAAGAGCCTTTGACCGTGTCCTCTTGTTCTTGTCATGGGTTGCAGGGTGAATAGTTTATCTTTTTCACATTTATCAATCCCATTTAGTATTTTAAAACCCATTCAGTATTTTAAAAACTTCAATCATGTCAGCTCTTGATCTCCTGTATTGTAATGAGGTAGACCTAAATCTTTCATTCTCCCTGTGTAATTTAAGTGTCTTATGTTGTGTACCATACGTGTGGCCCGTCTTTGCACGTTCTTCAGCGCTATGTGGAAGGAATGCTATCATACATCTTCTGCCTGACACTGTCAAACCATTCACAATAATTTCTATTAATAACAGACTGCGTCTGAATATTTTGTTCAACGGGGGTAATTCAACGGACCGATCCTTTCATTAATTCTGTCAAATTATTATTCTAAAAAGAGGAGATTTCCTTTGATTTTCAAAACTTGATTTTGGCGTGTACTTGAAGATAATATTGTAAAGATGTTTCAAAATGCACACAATGAAAGTTGATTCAAATGATTTGACAAAAATAACCGTTTCATGAGATTTATCACCGCTTCAAGGCACGTACATTCTTCCATAAAGGGCTGGCAGAGTTAAGTCACAAATGATCTTATAGACTTTGTCAAAAAATAAACACTTTAAATGGTGTATATCATCACGGTCTCTATATTAGAGTTTATAAACGATATATATATATATATATATATATATATATATATATATATATATATATATATAATACTAACGGGGACAACAACCAATGTATGTGAAGCCGTGTGTGTGTGTGTGTGTGTGTGCGCGCTTCCTTCTATAGATACCGCCATACGCCCTCCTGGGCATTCTTTATAGGTCTTCCTGGGTAGAAACTAATATTTAGCCATGTGGATAAGGTTCAGGAAAACTCGGCCCAAAGACAACTCGGAACAGGACAACTCAGCCGATTAAAAAGTCGGCTTAAGACAACTCGGCCCGTCGGCCCAACACCAGAAGACAACTCGGCCCAAGTCGCCCCGCCCCGACTTTAGAAGACCTCTCTGCCTACCTAATAAAAAATTGAAGCGTTTTGTTACATTCTTAATCCTTTTCCCTTTTTCTTCGAAATAAAACAAATGCACCCAGGCCACACCACGAGGACGCGCTTATCGAGATTTTGCAATTTGTTCAGCTTGTCGGTTAACATGTAAATAAGTAAATCAAACACTGAAATAATTTTGTGAATTAACTGATTAAAGGAGATTAGCCGCTGATTACCACCGACAGCTAATATTTTTTTTTTTTTTTTTTTTTTTTTTTTTTAATTGTTCGATTGTTTAATTATTTGGTTTAAACATATTTTATTTCCAAAATAACGATGATCATGCATACATAAATGACATACACAAACGATAGGATTAGAACGGAAGCATAAGCTTATTTAGTTCTTCTCCTAATACATATTTATTATTTTGCATTACGTCATGGCAGATTATCATTATTACAAAGGTATTTATTATCTCAAGGACTATGACAATATGTGATCAGAAACACAACCATTCATTGTAGTAGAATAAAAATAAGTCAAAAGCGAAGTAACTAAGGATAACATTATACCACAATGATGGTGTAAGCAAAAATAAAAAAAGAAGCAAAGAAAAGAAAAAAATACAGTAGTAAAAGAAATCCGGAGTGAGAGGGAGTGACAGGGAAGGAAAGCTATCACATGACAATTCTTAAACATTTCTTAGGTAGATATATACTGACCTCATGAAACACCAGCTCCGTTTATTTTGATTAGATGATACGAGTGGCCTTACCAGGCAAATGCTCAAATCTTTTACTATCCTGTATGTACTTGTAAACAACTTCAAAGAGGACTTGATTTATTTCACAAGGAAGTGACTCATCACCATGTAGAAACACATGTAGAGACGCAATACAATATTGAGTAACTATCCGAAAAAGTTCGATTCGATGATAACGATAAAAGTTACAAGATAAGAAAAAAATGTTCCGCGTTTTCAACATCACCACTTCTACAAGAACACAGCGGGATGTCTGAAATAGATTTTACAAATAAGTCATAATTTAAAGAGCTGCATCCTGTACGTAGCCTAGTATGCAAATTTTTTAACTTTCTGCTTCCAGTATAAAAATATTTTGGAACTGGAGTTTTATTCCGGCTTATCTGCCGTTTAAAAGAATCAACTGAATCTACATACTTATCATTGTCTGTATGTTGTTCCATTCTCGTATAACAGACGGTAGGAATGAATTGAAGTACAAAGCAGTTCTCGCGTTAATAGTCTGAACATCATTTGCGTTTCTCAGATTGTAATGTGATGCTTCGTTGACTGAAGAAGGAACAAGTGATGAAAGGTAATCAGGAGTTAAGTTATTGTACATCTTGTAAAATAATATCAGTTTATGATTTATTCTTCTTTTTTCGAGAGTTTGCCAACCAATCTCATTGTAAAAATTACGAATTGATATAAGTTTAGTAGCACCAGTGGCTATTCTAGCTGCTTCAGTCTGTATTTTTTTCGAGCTCCTGTATTTCATAATCGCTGCAGTTATCCCAAATAACGTCCGCATACTCTAAAACAGGTCGAATAAATGTTGTATAAATTATTTCTAAAGAGTTCCTGTCTATTTCATATTTTTATCTACGCATAATATTTATTCCTGTCCAAGCTTTTTCTTTAATGTAGTCAATATGTTTAGGCCAAGAGCCATCATTTGAAAAATATATTCCTAAATGCTTATGAAATTCTACCTCATTGATTTGCTGTCCTAAAATGATTAAGGAGGGATGTACAGGTTTGTTGATTTTCCTTGATATCAGAAGTGATTCAGTTTTTAAGGGATTGAATTTTACCAACCAAGCTTTAGCCCATTTAGCATTTTTTTTCAAGATCTGCATTAAGAATTTCTGCAGCAACGTCTGATTATCGACAATTATGAAAAGACTGGTATCATCAGCAAAGAAACAAATGTTAGATCCTATTTCAGTTACTATATCAATAATGAAAATTAAGAAAAGAAGTGGTCCGAGGATTGATCCTTGAGGAACGCCTGCCTTGATATAATTCCATTGGGATTCTACTCCCTGCAAAACAACATAATTATTTTATTTCATGGCTAAAATCAAGGACTGTCAAAACATAGATAGATAGATAGATAGATAGATAGATAGATAGATAGATAGATAGATAGATAGATAGATAGATAGATAGATAGATAGACAGACAGACAGACAGACAGACAGACAGACAGATAGATAGATAGATAGATAGATAGATAGTTAGATAGATAGATAGATAGATAGATAGATAGATAGATAGATAGATAGATAGATAGATGTTGGTAACTATTATCCAGCGAATTTCTATTTTTAACAGTTTTAATTAATATTTAATAAATTGTTTCAGTCACTTACATTATGGTACTCTAACATGCAGATGTCATTTAAATACGAACCCGTTATATTATCAATATACTATTGCAAATTCGGACCCGGTCTGAGACATGGTAGGCCTATATGCTTTGCAACAGAAATAAATCCTGTATGGCTAACTGAAGTTATAACAGAAACGTGAAAGTGTTGAATTTTACGATTTTCATATATTATTATGTTTCTAAAAATAGAACAGGTAGAAAATTAGATTTGTGTAACAAAGAAATGGATTGTTTATCGAAGATTATAGAAAAAAAAAAAAAAAAAAAAAAAAAAAACAAGAATGGATGGTCTGTGGGTTTCATACCCCTTGAAATGATAAATCTGAGTTTAAAAAAAAATACAGATCCGATCTAAAATTCCTTTTTGTTAGATAATATATATCACTCATTTACAGAGCAATAACAATTCTTCCACTCGGTTAGTTTAATACATTACCAGGTGCCTGGGCTTCAGTGTATGTGTGTGTGTGTGTGTGGGGGGGGGGGGGGGGGGCTGAATCTTGCCTGCTACATAGGCTGGACCCCAGCTTCTAGTGTTTACCCAACAACAATATACGGTATATCAGCCATACCCAAAAAAATATTCGGTATATCAGCCATATCTAAACAAATATCTGCAGATATTAGCATACCCCCAAAAAAATATTCCCCTTGCTTTCACACAACTATCAGTTGCCGATACTTTTGTCATTTAACATCTAACATTCTAACCCCGATTCTTACAATACCCCCAAAAATACCGACAATTTTGATAGACCTCCAAAAAATAGTCTGTTTTGAAAATCATGGACCCCAAAAAAGTACCTGCTTTATGCCAGTACTAAAAAATTAGCCATGTTTTCCCCAGAACCACCCTCCCCCTCCCAAATAGTAAAATTCAAAATTCTAAACCCCTCAAAAGTAGTCCTAGCCTATGTATAAAGCAAATTTCTGAGTATCGCACCTCTCGGCCTGAGCTGCGTTCAGTAGTGCAAGTTACTTTGCAATCACTTCGCATCCCTGGTCTGATTTTTTTTTATTGGCAGAGGGGTCTTCTTAAGTTCAGACGACATTCTGAAGTTGGGACGACCTGGGCCGAGATGACTTAGGCAGACTTTTTAATGGGCCGAGTTGTCCTGGGCCGACTTTTTTTGGGGCCGAGTTGTCCGTAATTCTGTGGGTAAAGTGTCCTGCTCAAGGACACAATACTTGGTGCCCGCGGGGAACGAACCCGCTACCTCTCGATCTCGAGTCCAATACTATTGCACTACAGCGCGCCACGTTTTCAAAATTAATTGGGATGTATTCTGACTCGGAGCGTAAATTCACCGGATCGGATGTAATCAGCGGATCGGACCCAATTTTTACCGTTTATAACCTGAATTATATAATTTCTTTGGGTGTTAATATTTTATTTTGCAACAGATAATCTGTCTATCAAATAAATTGCAGTAATCAGTTTTCAATGGCTGCATGAAGAAGCGACATTAGGCTTCACTATACATAGAACGCACATAGCGAAGGCTTAGAATGATCAGGGCGCGCAGATGCAAATTAAGGCTCATTCGAGTCTTCACTGGCTGCACATGTAAATTATACAATGTAGGGATCGCTGTGCACCAGCTCATGTGTTTCTGTGAATTTTGTTGTTTTATTATATGTGTGTTTGTGAAAATTATAATAATCAACTGCTTTTACTTTGCACTTTGTGTTCAGACTCTTTTAAATCATTACTTTTACAAGACTGACAGGAGTGCTTATAAGCATGTAAATTTCTTGTCCAATCCTGTCTTTAGAATAGGATTTTTTCTAAATCCATTAGAGTTCTATTATTACTGTAATATCTCCTGGATACATGTGTCTCTCTCAGAGAACTGTCAGAAATGCTCCAGGCCTGATCCTGTCTACTTTTCGTGGTATTTCTCGAGCTACAGCTTCCTAAGATCATTAATTTCAAATATTACTGTAATGTATCTGTTAGACAGACTACCTATTGCAAAATAAAACAATTACACTAAAAGAAATTATTATGATCAGGCTAAACAACGGAATATTCGGGTCCGACCCGGTGATTACATCCGATCCGGTGAGACGTACCAATTCTGACCGGCTCATTACCGGGTCGGGTATGAAACCCACAGACCGGAACCCCGTGACCGAGATCATAATTTCCATCCTGGATAGCAAGACTAATATGTTTTTAACTTTGTTCATTTTGGGTTTATATTATGAGGTATTAAATATATATTATCCAACAAAAAGGAATTTTATATCGGACCTGTAGTTATTTTATAAACTCAAGTTTATAGTTTCAAGGGGTATGAAACACAGACCATCCATTCTCCGGTTTTTTGGGGGGTTTTTTGTTTTGTTTTTTTTCTTAAGTTTTTTTTCTATGATCTTCGATAAACAATCAATTTCTTTGCTACATAGGTCTTTCAAATACAGAAATAAATCCTATATGGCTAACTGAAGCTATCACAGAAACGTTAAAGTGTTGAATTTTACAATTTTCATATATTATTATGTTTCTAAAAATAGAACAGGTAGAAAATTAGATTTGTGTAACAAAGAAATTGATTGTTTATCGACGATTATAGACAAAAAAATTATAAAAAAAAACGGAGAATGGATGGTCTGTGGGTTTTATACCCCTTGAAACGATAAATCTGAGTTTAAAAAATAACTACAGGTCCGATCTAAAATTCCTTTTTGTTAGATAATATATATTTAATACCTCATCATATTAACCAAAAATGAACAAAGTTAAAAACATGTTAGTCTTGCAATCCAGGACAGAAATTATGGTCTCGGTTACGGGTCTCGGTCCCGGGGTTCCGGTCTGTGGGTTACATACCCGACCATCACCCCATGGCACCCCACAGCACCCCACGGCACCCTACGTGACCCCATGACATCAAAATATATGCATATTTACCATATATGTGTTTAAGATGGACAAAAATAGTTTTGTAATATTTGTCTTCATCTTAATAAACAGAGAATTTATATTGATGACTTGTGTTTGATTTAAATTATTATGTTTAAAACTCTGGTAATTTTTTTGTACCCACTGGCATCAAAATACATGTATATTTAACATAAATAATCACAGTGAAGTTTCCAGTCCCTTAGACTTTTCATTATCGAGGAGTAATGACAGTAAAATGGTGTCAGGTGTCTAAAACTTGGCTGATAAAGGGAGAGTAACTTTACAAAACTCTGGCCTATGTAACCTCTTAATCCCCTCGAATGAGCTTAAAATGTCTTAAATTGGTTGTATCATATTTTTATTGCCAAATAATCATAAAGCAAGTGGGTTGGACCACAAGTTCTCCCAACATTAGATAAGGTCCTCCCCAAAACAAAATATAACATACAAAGTTTATGGCATTGGGTAAATCTTATTATGTAGACACTAGAATTCCGACTATCCAGATCCTAGTACATAAAGAAGAAAGAAGATAAAATTATATAAGATTAAACAACATGCAGTATCTGGAGAGTCCGAGTCCGCGTGTTTACATACATACAAAATTAATTTATAATCAACAAAACATTGAGCGATCGCAAGTAGAGCTAGAGACAGAATAAAAAAAAAATAGATAGAAAAAAAAGAATAAAAGAGTATAATGATAAGAAAAGTACAGTTGACTCTCGTTATCTCGACCTCGCTTATCTCGAATAACCGCTTATCTCGAAGTGAAAATCTGGTCCCTGCCTATACATGAAAACCTAACAACAGATGGAAAATATTGTAGAAAAGAGGAGAAATTGCTCCTAAGGAGCAATTTCTCCTCTTTTCCACAATATTTTCAATAGATCTCTAACTTCAAAAGTCCAATTACCTATCAGTTTGTTAAATGTGGTTAATCAAATTATTTTTTCCTCAATTCTGCAAACCTGATATGTCGAACTACGGATATCTCGAAGTATTTCAGAGAGTCCCTTGGAGTTCGAGATAACGAGAGTCGACTGTAGTTCTAAAGGAATCTAGTTTCAAGAACGAAACTGAAAGGAAGGAGGATGAGTAGTGAGTGGGAGTCACCAAACCAAGCTTCGATAAATTTTTAATAGATATAACAGGCAACTTACATGTTTACAATATTTAAATATGGTTTTCCGTTTATCAAAATCGATTTGTTTCTTTAATAAAATGTTGCACGTGTGAAAAGAGTTCAAAATTGTCGTCATCAGAGAGATCTGGAGAACCATGTAGGAGAAGACGTATAACGACAGGCTGAAATTTACGGATGGTCTGGAAAAGACTAGTCAATTGTTGTGTGAATCTATTACAGAAGAAAAAGTAGTGTTCAGCATCCTCACTCTCACCACAGTCACATGCAGCTGTTAGTTTGAGACGATTATTGAATAAGTCTTCATTTAGATTGCTACAATTATTTCTTATTCTACAATGATAGACAGAACTTATGCGTTGGCCTGAAACAAAGTAATCTAGGATTTCAGGACTCCTAAACATAGATCTCTTAAGTAAGTGTTTAAAAGCATTGAGAGAGTCGGCGCTTTTTACTGACAAAGGTAACTTATTCCAGTAGTCAACGGAAGAGGGAAAAAATGATCTAGAATAAATTTCAGTTCTTCTACTTAAGACAGAAATGTCGGCTGCATTTCTTAGACATTTTGTTCTCTCCGACACAAACGGCGGCAAGATATTAGAAAAGTATTCTGGCGCCAAGCCATTTATGATTTTATACATAGGCACAGCCTTTTGAAACAAACGCCTATCTGATAATGATAACCATCCTATTTCTTTTATAAGTTTATCGACAGAAACAGATCTCGTTAGTCCGGTAACAATTCTGGCTGCTTCATACTGTATTTGCTCAGATCGAGTTTTTTCATATGCTGTACAGCCGTCCCATACCACAGCTGCATACTCCAGGATAGGTCGAATGTAAGAAATGTAGATATTATTTAAAGCTTTCCTACTCAATTTGTATTTAACGGCTCTCATAATTCCTTATAATTTTGATACAGATGTAACAATGTTTTCTATGTGCGCATGCCACTTGGAATTACTAGAGAGAGTAAGCCCTAGATGCTTATGACTTTCAACAAAATTAACCAAAACGTCTACGAACAAGATTCGGAAAATGATATGCGTCATTACAAGAAAAGATGGAACCGCAATGCAAAACTACAGTAAACTACAGTAAACAAACTTAACAAATATCATCCCCCTTTTTACATCAGAGACAAGACCCAGCGCCTCATATGAATCGCCTATTAGCCAGAGGATCGACATGAATCGCATAGCCCTACCCCCACCGCAAACATATATTCGCCGCAGCTGCGATCGTTCGGCACCCGAGTACTGTGAGAGTTGCTTCTCTTAGACCAGTTCTTAAAGTTTTCATGTGCATAAGGCTAAAAGATTTACCTCCCTTGTGCACATGCATGCGATTCTATCGGCACAACATACTACAGAATATGCTAAACACCAACCGATAAGGGGACGCCGCAAAAAGTGCCCATCCCGGTCAGACACCGCAACCCGCTGCACCTAGTCAGGGCCTACACCATCGCGACGAAACCAACAATTCATAGCAAAACAACTATGTAAATTTATCTCCACGCAAGGACACAACAAACAGTGCATACCCAGGTTAAACGCCGCAACCTGTCGCGTCCAATTAGGGCCATCATCATCCGCGGGAAACCAACAATTCTCAGCAAAATGACCATCAAAATTTACCTTCATGTTGGGACACAGCGAATAATGTCCACCCAGATCAGACGCCGCAACCTGCTGCGCCCAATCTCGGACCCATCAATAGGTCCGAGGCCCAATCAATTAAGGTATACAACCCTCGCGAAAAACCAACAATTCTCAGCAAAACAGCTATCCACTTTTATCTCAGTGTGCGCGAATAATGTCTACCCGGATCAGATGCTGAGATGCCGCAACATTTTTCTGATCTGTGACATGTTTTTAATTGATAATGTATAAAATAATTCGTGTGGAATCCCCAGACTGACTATAATTTGCCAAAATGCTTGACATCGTCAATAATACCGCAAAAGTTGGTCCCGACCCCAAAATGAGAGACGTATTCGTATATTTCATACTATAATGTGAAAAATATTTGATAATAATATAAATTCTTATATGCATTTTAAAGCAGTTTGTATATTCTACTTAGGTTCCACATTTCATCCCGATAGGTGCAAGTTTAGTGTTGTTATTTGATTGTCCAAATTTACTCCCGACTTTTGGTCCCGACTTTCGACCTTTACTCTCGGCTTTTATAATCACCCTCGGGACAATAGAATAGAATAGAATAGAATAGAATTTATTGAATTGTACAGTTATACCCAGCAAGTGGGTTAAAGGCAAATGACATGCAATATACACAATTACATCGAATATAAATACATGAACATTAACATTCTCACACTTTCATCCATCCACATACACACATTATTGAATTGTAAATGATGATAAAAGTTGAGTTCATAAGTGGTTTGGAGATTCAAGACTCATGATAGAAAAACAAATTCATTTTGTATTTTATTATATGGAAATCAATGAAATATAGAAGATCATCAATGACATATAACGCATATGTTACATTTTCACTAGTGAAAATATAAAATATAAAATTTACATTTTCACCAGTGAAAATGTAAGATTTTATATTTGCAGAAGTATGCATACCCATTTAAAACAGTCCAAAAGGACAAATTGGGCACCCAAACTTTTCGGTTTTGCAATTTTTCTATCTGCAGCGTCAGCAACGTCATTATGGAAGACGTTCACATTACGCGATGTCATCAAACTTTAGTGACGTCATATTTGACGTCAAAACATATAATAAAAAAGAAAGAAAATTCAAATTCTGGTCGTGATCACGGCCCCAATTCCATCTCGTGAAGTGAAAAATGTATATTTCATTCGTGCCTTCGGCACTCATGAAATATAAATCTTTGTCACTTCACTCGATGAAACAAAAGTCATACTCACTCCAAAAATTTGAATATCCTCTATTTATGTAATTTCACATTCATATATAAATTTTGCCACAGTTTTAATCATAATTTGATCATTACTTGTCATTAAGGTAGTAAAAATAAATTTATGTTCAAGGCTAGGATATCTTAAGTTAATATCTTTAATGGTATCAAACATTTTCCGTCTTAACTCTAGGTATCTTTTACAGCCACATAAGAAATGAATTTCATCTTCTATTATATTACAAAAATCGCATAGTCTTTCTTCGGGTCTTTCTCCACAATATCTACCACGCTCAATCCTTAACCTGTGAGTGCTAATTCTAAACGAGGATAGAGATCTTCTGAGCTTTTTTTCTTGCAAAATTTCTATGTATGGTTCTATTTCAAAGTTCTTTTTTATAAGCTTATATGTTCGTAATTTTTTCATTTCTTCATCAGATGACAATCGTTTTTTTCCAAAATGAAATAAATCTTTCTTTCAGCTTAGTTTTAATTGAATAAAGAAGTGCCGACGGATTAAATGTAGACTGATTGGCCCAAACATGAGAAAAACCTAAATCAAACAATATATTTTTTACAAATTGCAACCACATACATTTATCACCTGAGTCATTCATCTGCTCTTGGTATGCTTTCGATACTAAAGAATCTTTATTTGACTGACTGGTATGCAACCAAAAGTTAATGCAACTTGTCAGAATAGAAATTAACATAGGAAATTGTCCAAGCTCGCTTATGACAGCAAAATTACAAGCTTTGGAATTAACACCTAAAACATATTTGCAAAACCTTATGTTAACTTTATCAAATTCACAATTACTTTTTAAAGAAATGTCGAACATATCTTCTAAAGTTTTACTCTTATAACAAGACTTGTAAGCTGCCCATATCTCAGCATTGTACAAGGCTATAGGTTTGACTAATGCATCAAATATATGCAGCACTGAAGACGGTTTAATAGATTTGTCAAAAATCCCTTGCTTAATAGAGAATAAAGCTCTGTTGGCTTTCATGCTGAGTGTTTTTTCAGCAGCAGAAAACTTTCCATTGGAAGAAAATATCACTCCCAGATATTTGTATTGTTTTACATATTCTAGCTCATCATTGTCTATATTGAACTTGAATTTATTGTTAGCTAGTCTGCCAGTTTTAGAGAACGTCATTATCTTAGATTTATCTGTATTGATGACTAGTCCCCATTTATTACAAAAATCTTTAACCTTATTATGTTTCTTTGGAGCCCTTCTTCCGTCAGCGAAAGTAAAACTAAATCATCCGCATACGAAAACACGCCTATTCAAGTATATAGAAAATCTCACGTCCAAAAACTGTATGGACAAGTATAGTTCATTACTTTATCCTTTCGGTTCGTTGTTCTGCAAGCATCTGGTGGAAGACTGTCTGATCATAAAAATAAAATAAATAAATAAAGGATACGTTCGGAAATGATTAGTGAAGACATAGATTCTTCGATAAGTTTGAATCTTTTTACCCCAGCAAATAATGGCGGTAGAGATCAAGGTCACAAGAGGATAAAAATCTCTGGCAACAGGGTAATTTGACGGTGACATTAGTATTCGTGACACGTGTCGTGGGCAGCATGCGGTCTTCTTCTTCCACTATAAGGGTAGTAATCTCCTCAGATTGTTGGTTACCCTGTGGAAAACTGCGCTTCCTGATCAAACAGAGAAAATACCCCTGCATCCCCAGTTAAAACTGTACATTAGCTTGTTGTCTAGGAGGATTGCAGGAGAGGAAGACAAGTTGGCAATGCCTTCCCTGAATCCCTGGTATGTCAGTAACAGAGGCTGAGAGCCAGTTCCAGTCACTGATGGTATGAGGGTAGAATGAGTACTTGTACTGTAGACGTCTTTAGATGCCGGTTGTTGGCAAAGACTGAGATCCTCTCGTACAGCTGTCATTGGAATGGACATCAGTGTTGACACCAACTACTGGGTCCGGTATGAAAGCCTCAGCTAAGGAGCTGAGCCGAATCCTCTCGTACAGCTGTCATTGGAATGGACATCAGTGTTGACACCAACTACTGGGTCCGGTATGAAAGCCTCAGCTAAGGAGCTGAGCCGAAAGAGCAGAGCCTGATATAGTGTTTTTTTGTATTTGTTCAAATGAGTTCAAGATACTTAGATCTATTTCTTTCAATCTTATATTACCATATATGTAAAGGAAGTGTCTCCGGGTATGGTACTGTACCTGGAGACTCTGGGTCTCCGGATATGGTACTGTACCTGGAGACAATCCTTGTAGGACAGTTTCCAGGTACAGCAGTATATAAAAACCCTTTCAGACTTCTAATTTTTTAAGATGTATATATTAAAGCATTTAAAGGAATATTCTTTATTTTAGTTCTGTAGTTAACCAAAGCACTTCTTTATTCCTTATCTCCTGCAGAAGAGATTACAAAAAGGGATTGCATATTAAATGGTTAAATATATGTAACTGAAATAATATGGTTATAAAATTATTCAGTTATAATCAATTATTATTATTATTAACTTTCTTTCATGTAACAAACTGTGAAAAATAAACAAAAAACATTAATCTTAGATAGATAGATAGATAGATACAGTACAGCTCAGGTGTTTTTTCAAAATCCCCCCCTAACCGGTAGGGTCGATTTTTTAGCCCACCGGGGATCTTCCTGATACCCCACTCCAATTCCCACTGTGACAGATTTTTCGTCCACAGCTTTTCCGCCAAGTTCCCTCCGCAAAACCACCCACTTACCTGTAGAACTCCGCGGTGGCCAAAAGTTTATCCTGGCGAGCTCGCAATGAATGATTAGTGACGTCAGAATGATTGACAGCTCCGAATTTTTCCGAGTTTGCATGGGGAGGAAATCGGAACCTTTATTTTGCTTACGCATCATTCGGCTGATTTGCCACTGAATAAATACAGGAATATTTCTACCTAGAGATTAAAAAGAAAAAAAGAAGAATTAATGAATAAAAAAAAAAAGAAGAATTAATGAATAAAACAAGAAATAAAAAATAACGTATTTCTGTTTGTTTATTGCTTACCTTGTACCCGGGTACTTAAAGGGGCGCTTCTGCTATCTTAGAGGCTTTTATTTGGAGACCAACGAGCATCGTCCTGGAAAAAAAAATACAAGTAATGCCACGTAGGCGGACGCATTAATCTCCGATGGTCAGGATCGTGCATTCGATCCTCACAGATTGAGCGATTTATCATGAAACACATGTATTTGCTACGGTCATTCGCTCCTTCCACTGCTTCAAGATTGGCAGTTACAAGTTTCTGGCGGAAGGGAGTTCAGTGTACTAGTTAACCACTTATTGTATAAGCATGCCCTCCTCTGTATTGGCGTGATTCGTAAAAAATGCTCTTCCCCATTCCATTTCGCAGTAAGATGTGCCGTCCGACTGGAGACCAGGAGGTCAAGGGTTCAACCCCCGCTGAGGTCGGCAACATTCTTTCGTGGAGATTGATCTTGAAATATTGTCTACGGTCATTCTCTCCCTTCCGCTGATTCAAGAAGGGCAATTGTCAGTTTCTGGCGAAAGAATGTGCGCAATACTGGTTAACCGCTTAGAGGACTAAGCTTGCCCAGTAAACGTGTGGTTAGGTAAACTGACCGCACTCAACATGACCCCATTGGGTTGACTGGGCTGTAAAACCTCAACACAAACAAACAAACATTCCATTTCGCACAGATCAGACGCGTAAAGCAATTGCAGTTAACTCCCTTTTAAGTCAGTTACAGTTAGCTCCCTTAAATCAGTAAAACCTGCAGTGTGAGTACCTTACCCAGCATTTATCAGGTTACAAATGAATACTTTGTTACGTTATTCTCTTACAGTATAATACATTAATAACATTATATTTATTGGCTTATACAGCAGTCTTCAGAACTTTCGTTTCCATGTAAAGTGTTCTGTTTTTGTGGCTTCAATATATGCGAAATGCAAAACCAAGACCGTAATTTATTTAACGAGTAAAAGAGACGCATTGTATAAACCTAGCGCATCGGCGGGAAAACGTCTTCTGGGCTAATTCAGCAGACGACAGATTGAATTCGTTTTCTTTTTTTTTTTTCTTTTCATTACCAAGAAAACAGGATTTGACGTTTCATGCAGTGGAGACAATTTGCATGAAGTGCAAATAATGTTCTCTTGGAAGAATGAAAAAAATATTTCAAAATGTCGTCTGCTGAAAATTGTACCCAGGGTGCTTAGCGTTAAGGTTTGCACAAACAACTCGCGCATGAGTCTGTGCATGGCAAAACCTACAATAAAACTTGTACGAAGAGACGGATCAGCCTGCACACTCTGAGACTGCACATCAGCAGATCTCAGTAGTCTGATCAGAGCCTTCGCTAATCGTAAGTACCCCTTATGATTACTGGGTGTAACAAAACGTCTTGTGCGACAAGCGAAGACTCGAGTCAGTACGCGCCTGCACATTCTGATAAGAGCATTCGCTGATCTTATTTACCATCGACAGCCGGGCTGTCCAAAGCGGAATAGCAAGTGCGACTGCAACAGCACATTCTGTTCAGACCCTTCGCTGATCGTACAGTATGCAAGAAGCTTGCTTTATCTAGTGGGTCGATGCACAGACTAACCTGAGTCTTTGCTGGTCGCACGTACATTGTAGTATTGTAGGTTTTATCCGGTTCGTACATTGTAAATCATACTTCAGACATGAGAACTTTGTACCGACATAATTTTTGTTTGAACTGGAGTTAAACTGCCCAGTCAATACTATTCATCGAGCCCGCACACTTTTCCGGGCGGGCTTCTTCATAAGCTATTACAGCAGAAACTGACAACTGCCGTTCTTTTCTTTCATATACTTTGACAATAGAGCCTACTTTTGGAGTTATGGCCCTTTGAACACCGAAACTATTTTAGTGATTTCTGTAATATATTTGTGTCCACTCTGTAACTTGAAAACTGTTTGTGATATTTTCTTGAAACTTAATTAATTTATTAACAAAGTTATGGTACTTGTTTGATGTAAGTGCAGTGGTGGGGCATGGTGAAATGTCTGCAGCCCTTTTATTAGATATTTAACAGGTTGAAATATTGGGAAAGGGTGCCTCGGTGGTGTATTGGTAAAGCTGCGCGCCTTGTCACCCAGGGGTCATGATTTCGATCCCAGGCTTCTTTCATATGAGACTTTAAACCAAGGTCCACACCTCCGTATGAACTAGCTATTAGTGAGACGTTAAAACACTCACTCACTCATTTGAATTGTGATTAACTTCTGTGGCCCCTTGTTCGTTACGTGTTTTTTGTATGACAGACACAGTTTTTGCTTGGGCTGTCTCATTGATTCAATGTCTCTTTGATAGCAGAAGCGCCCCTTTAAGTAAATTTATATTGACACGTGCGGTTGCTGCACGCGAGTGAGAATTTCCCGGTCTTTTACCACATTAGGTCATTTATATTGAGCGCGTGCGGTTGTTGCATGGGAAAAGGCAGTTACATGAATACCAAACATAAATACGTAATTCGTGGATTCGAGGCAGATGTTTGATTCTCTTTGAGGTTTTTGAGTGTTTGTTTTGTTTTTTTACGGCACATTAAGTAAAAATAACCATGCCGTGCCCACTTGTTGGCCGGACCAAACTAAGCCACAGAATCCGGTACTTTTTCATATGGAGCTTTGTTGCGGCCCATGTTACCTGCTCGAACAGTGAATGGGGCTACCTGGGTTTTCTATGGACCAAGGGAACACCCAAATATATTTCAAGGAACAGGGCAGCATTGGTTAATATTTCAAGAGAACAAGGGAATAAACCTAATTTTGGGGGATCGGAAAGTGGCAATTTGGAAAACTCATCCTTTTCTATGCATTGGCCATACGCATTCGTTATTGTCTGTCGGCAATCGCAGTGTTTGGATGCGTTATTAATATTCAAAAGAATGCTGGTGAGCAAAAACTGACTCAAGCAGGACATACGAATATTGCAATTTATGCACCGAATTTGCGGTACGTTTTGTGTACGCAGATACCAACAATCTGTACGCTCTTGGTGAATGGGAATGCTTACAATCAAAATTTGTTAATTGCTGTCACACAATGAGTTGAAAAGGCTGATTTGATCAGGTCGGCAGTTTGGTCCTATTCAACCGTGCATGCCGAAAAAGTACGACTTGCTTTAGCCACGCCCCTTTGGAAACAGCTTTCTCACTTCATCGCGGAAACACAGCATGGCCCCCGCGGCTGTTTCAATTGCCAGTCATAATCGCATCAAATTTTACCTGTTCGAAAGCAATTTTATCAGGCGATTTTTACCACGGGAATGCAGTGGATCCACCGGCCTGGGTGAAACCACCGTGGGATACTAAAATTTAATCCTTTCCACCCGAATCCACTCCCCATCGGGGGGGTGGGGGGGGGGGGGGGGGGGGGTGCCGTTTGAAAAACCACCTGAGCTGTACTGTAAGATAGATAGATAGATAGATAGATAGATAGATAGATAGATAGATAGATAGATACACTATCAGTATTCTGGTAGCAGCTGATATCACTTGCAAAAGTTGAAAAATAGTTCTTGTCTGATTTGGACAATGAGAATTTATGACCAAAGGACACAGGTACATTTTTTTATTTAAGCACGGCATGGTAATATTAATGGTAATTATATTGTTTTTATAGGTATTGGCGAACGCAGAAGTTTTTTCAGCTTTTAGCCATCTAAGTCAATACAAGATTGATAGGGGTTTTCACAGTTTGTTACATGTAAGAAACTAATCTAGTCTGAAAGTTAATACATGTACATGTAATAATAATATTTAAACTGAATAATCTTATAACCATATTATTCCCATTGCAGAATTCATTACATCTATTTTACCATTTAATATATGCATTGAGAATAATCCCTTTTGAATTATTTCTTCTAAAGGAGACAAGGAATATAGTAGTGCTTCCTTAAACCAAAGAAAAATAAAGAATATATACCTTTAAATGCTTTAATATTTACAACTTAAAAGATTAGAAATTATAAAGACTTTTTCATGCAGTGCGCACCCAGAGACAGCCCTACACAGACTGTCTCCAGGTACGGGACCGCCTGGAGATCCTACATGTAGGTCTCTGGGTACTGTACCATACCCGGAGACACTTCCTTATATAAAATGTGGCAAAAAGGATACGTTTTGGCCAGTTTGTGAGAAAAAAGGTGGTGATATAATCTGAACATTTGACAGAGGTTGCAAAAAGATATTTAAAATTACTTTGAATCATTATACATGTAATATGAAAACAACTGTTCATGCTTCCTATTATTCTTCTTTTTCATCCAAATAAAGAGGATCGGCAGAATCTAAAAATGGAATAAACATAAACTAAATGAAAATAACAAAATGGAAAGCAAGAGCACTGAAACAGCCTCAACTTAACAATTACACATGTTCATCTAATACCATTAATGCTGGCCATCACATCTTTAACTAATTTGATAGCTTTTCCCATTAATGCTGGCCATCATTAATGGGAAAACCTTTCAAATTAGTTATAGATGTGGAGTCATAAATGACTGTATTATTAGTGCACCTGATCCTTTAGGCCCTTTTAACTGTTTCGGTTTAGTTTATGTTCTTGTACTGTTGATAATGTGGCAAGTCATTAGAATGCGATAAATTGGTTGTTTTTTAGCACCATATAGCTCTCTAGTTATTACCAAATAACTCCTAACAGTTCAGTTCCGTGCTTCATGGAATGTACAGGCTGCTCTGAGTCTTTGCTTCATGTACATGCCAAATAAACTAGCTCACCTGAACCTTTAGGCCCTTTCAACTGTTTTGGTTTAGTTTATGTTCTTGTACTGCTGATAATGTGGCAAGTCATTAGCTCGCCTGAACAACGTTCTCAGAGAGCTATTGTACTATCCCGGCGTTGGCGTTAGTGTCCACAAATGTTAAAGTTTTTGTTAAAGTTTTTAAGACCTCATTATTTCCTAACCTTATCACCGATTTGCTTCATCTTTGGTATGATGATAATCATGATACCAGAGCAACAGATAATTTTGGGGGCATTCGGGTATTTAACCCCATCAAAATTTAATCTATTGGGTAAAATCGTATTTTCATTTTTTGGTTTGAGTAAAAATACCCCACAAAATGAAAATTAATTGGGTAAAACTTATAAAACTGAAGGAAAGAGCACAAAAAAGCCTGATTTAGGTATTTAAAACCTGGTATTTCATTATACCCTATTAATTTTATGATTATATTTGTCATATGAAGAATAAAAACACATAGTATGTGCACTAATCATAATATGAAATAGTAATCATGTGCTTTTCTGGCCTTGAAACTTTAATTTTCACCCTTGAATTTGGAAATAATTGGGTACTCTGTCAAATTAATTGGGTATCAATACCCAAGTTTTTGAAAATAATTGAGTATTTGCTCAAAACATTTGGGTATTTTACTCGCATACTCCTCTTATCTCTTGTCCTGTGATACATATTGGTCCAAAATTTTGCGCAGTACCATCCCCGCCACTTTAGGTCATGTCAAGGTCAAGGTCACAGACTTAGAATTTTCACGTTAAAATTTTATGTCAAAGTTTTTATGATTTCATTACTTCTACACTAAATGATGGAATTTGTTCCTATTTGGTATTGTGATAGACACTGTCAAAAGTTTTATCAGCACCATCAGCACTCATGACCGTGACCTTGAGGTCGAGGTCACAGACTTAGAATTTAAATGTTAAAGTTTTTGTTAAAGTTTTTAATACCTCATTATTTCCTTACCTTATCACCGATTTGATTCATCTTTGGTATGGTCATACATATTGGTCCAAAATTTTGTGCAGTACCATCCCCATCACCCTAGGTCATGTCAAGGTCAAGGTCACAGACTTAGAATTTTCATGTTAAAATTTTATGTCGAAGTTTTTAGCGTCTCATTACTTCCAAACTACATGATAGATTTAGTTCCTATTTGGTATCATGATAGATACTGGTCAAAAGTTTTTATCAGCACCATCAGCACTCATGACCGTGACCTTGAGGTGGAGGTCACAGACTTAGAATTTAAATGTTAAAGTTTTTGTTAAAGTATTTAAGACCTCATTATTTCCTTACCTTATCACCGATTTGATTTATCTCGGGTATGATGATACATATTGGTTGAAAATTTTGCACAGTACCATCCCCAGCCCCCTAGGTGATGTCAAGGTCAAGGTCACAGACTTAGAATTTTCATGTTAAAATTTTGCATCAAAGTTTTTTTTGAATCTCATTACTTCTAAACTACATGATGGATTTAGTTCCTATTTGATATCATGATAGATACTGGTCAAAAGTTTTTACAGCACCATCATCACTCATGACCCAGACCTTGAGGTCGAGGTCAAAGACTTAGAATTTAAATGTTAAAGTTTTCCTTAAAGTTTTTAAGACCCCATTATTTCCCAACCTTATCACTGATTTTATTCATCTTTGGTAAGATGATATATATTGGTCCAAAGTTTTGCCCAGTTCCATCCTCATCCCCCAATTCATATTAAATCAAGGTCACAGTCATGTCAACATTTTCATGTTAAAATTTTACGTCAAAGTTTTTAGGACCTCATTACTTCTAAACCAAACAATGCATTTAATTTATATTTGGTATCAAGATAGATACTGATCCAAAGTTTTTAACAGCACCATCAGCACTCATGACCGTGACCTTGGGGTTGAGGTCGCAGACTCAGAATTTTAAAAATGTTGAAGTTTTTGTTTAAGATTTTAAGACATAATTATTTCCTAACCTTGTCACTGAATTGATTCATCTTTGGTTTGATGAAAATTTTGCACAGGCAATCCCCCCATCCAAAATCCACCCCCTCTCCACCCCACAACCAGAGGTAATGTCAAAATCAAGGTCACTGACTTAGAATTTTTCAGAAACAAAATATGCAGTATCAGGCGAGCTTTCCTGTCTGGCGACAGGTCTTGTAAGAATGAGATACACTGACCCAGATCTGACTAGGACATCTGATCAGTGTCTGCACTCTCTGATCAGAATTTGCTCTGTATTTAATCTACTGGCCACCCCTAGACTTGGAAATGGACTGGCCTAATTGATAAGGATGGACAAGTCCAATGGTCAGCAATAGGTAAAGGCAGTCAGTGTTTCCAGTTCTATTAATACATGTAAAATCAAGTATTATCCAAAATTACAGCCTTTGAAGTTAAACTTATACAACAGTCTGAATAACTATCTACTCGTATAAAGAATAATGATGCATTTTCTCTGTCATTTCCATTTTTAATTATTTATGAAAATATTGTGCATCTGACAAAGAAAACATTCTTCTGCAAATACAACACAGATTCTGGTAATACATAAACTGATAATAATATTGTGGCAGGAGGCTATAAAACTCTCAGCTGGGCCAGCGGCAAGGTGGAATAATGGGGTTTAATGAGCCTGGAGAAATTGCTGTTTAACAGTAAAACTTTGATATCTTTGACCAAAGTTCCCCAAAAGACAGTGCTTGCACTAACTGTCGAATTCAGGAAGTCCCAGGACTTCCTAATTCTAATATCTGGAAGTTCAGGTAATCAAATTGTTTCTCTCACATCCAAACATTTAACCTTCATATTCTTAAATTCTCATCTATGGAGTAAAACTGCCATTTTTAAGCTAAACAACATACAAATTCTTTCTAAATGTTTTTTTATAAATGGTCAGATATCTTTAAATCTTGGGAGTCTCAGACTTCTTGGCACTGAATTTTGGAAGTTCCAGGGCAGTTTTTGGGAGTCTCTGACTCCCAGACTTCCCTTAATACAAGCACTGAAAAGACCTGAAATACAAAGCCTATTTAGAAAGTTGGAAGCTCTGTGTGATTAGCTGTTGGTAAGTTGTATTTATGATCTGTGGTCTGTTGGTGCCAGTCCTAATGACGCTGCATTTCTCGGGGTGGAATTTCATCTGCCACATTTATTTCCAGCTCTCTAGGGCTGATAGGTCTTCCTGTAGGAGGGCTGAGTCTCGGCTTGACTGTATGTGTCTGTAAAGTAGACAGTCATCTGCACATATCCTTGCATCAGAGTGCTTTGTTGATTCCGGATGCTAAGAAAAGCAGAGGCCTGAGGACCATGCCCTGAGGCACCCCAGAAAGTATGTCGTCAAGTAGATCAGACTGTTCCTGTTGGTGCTGGAATGGATTCTCAAACAGCGTAGAAGCCAAGCTTGTGGAGAAGGCGATGATGGGGGACCTTATCAAATGCCTTCCCAAAATCCAGGAGGATGACATCTTCCTGGCCTTTCCCTGTCAAATGTCTAGCAATTTCGGTGGTCTAGCGGTTGTATTCTATATCTACATCTAATAACTGAGTAACTTCTGTCATAAATTTGACCATTATGTTACTTTAGCGGTAGAGAAAAGAAAAAGTCTTGAAGTTTTAGGAAAGAAAGGAAAAATAGGGGAGAGTATAACAGCCGGGAGTAAAGTCCGGGGGCGGGTAGTAAATTTTGACAAGCAATTAATGGTATTAGATAGGCGCCTGTCAGGCTGAGATTTGGAACATATGTATATAGAATGTAGACTCTTTTTCAAAATCCATATAAGTTTTATCCGTAAACTCAGTGTTTTTCAAAATTTTGAGTTACATAGATGACCATGTCTTGTAAAATGTAGTTAGGAGTAAATTATTCAGTTTTGATGATGTCACATATTTCTCAAAATGCTCCCATAAATGATATTGGCTATATGCGAAAACTGATTTGTTTGCAAGTTCTAACGCTTTAACAATGTAAGGTAAAGAATTTTTAATTTACAGATATGCTTTGTTTCTAAAATATTTGATAACTGCCCCTCATGGAGCAATGCAAGATAGCATCGATTTATACTGCATAGACATGTTGACCTAAGACTGTTCAAATACATGTCGTACCTCACACTGTGAGATAAAATTTCACAGAATTTGGCCCATCTGGAAGGCAAGTCCCAAAAAATATTCAAATTCACAGAATTTTCAGACCATTTTATAACAGATTTTACAAAGAAATATAAAACATAAATCACAGGTGTAAGAATTTAGACTGTATTAGAGGACCTCTTAAGTGATGTTTAAAGGGGAATACAACCTTAAAAGGTATTGTGCTTTAAAGTAAAGAACTTTACAAGCAATGAATTTTGACACAAACTTGATCAAAATCGAGGGAAAATTAAGTAAGTTATAGACTATGGAATATTTTAACATTGGTGGTATGGGCGGCGCCATTTTGAATATTTAATGACGTTTCATAAAAATTAAAATTCATTTCATAAAGGTAGTTATTCTCATAAAGTTGGTTTATTTTGGCGGAAATGATTGCTTGTCACTAGAATTAAAAGATTATAAAAAAATTGGTAGTAAAATTATTCTTAAAACCCCATTATAGTTTGGTTTTGCATATTAATTTAATTTGGGCTATGTGACGTCACAAAGCCTACAATATGGCGGCATCCATGACAGCCATTTTAAATATATTCAAACCACAATAACTTCCTTATTTTTAGGCCGATTTTGAAAAGTCTTGCATCAAAATAAATGGCTTGTTAAGCACTTTACTCCAAGATATACTTGCAACTTATATTGCATTCCTCTAAGAACATCTCACAGAAATCTCCTTTTAAAGATTGCCCTATCTCAGAGATCTTAGTTCACAGCTTACGGCATGTATGTATTCTTAAAGTAAAAAATTTGCTCCTTCTGGGAGCAAATTCTTCATTTTAACATGTTCAAAAATAGTATATTATTTAATGTGAGAGAAATATATCAAAAAAATAATACTGTCCATTGCAATTTGCTTCCTAAAATTTTGTTTTATATCAAAACCACACAAAATCTATGTTCAGAATTGCTAAAGCAGGCTGCAATCTGCATGAATTGGTCAATTTTGGGCTGAGAAAAATATTTTGGGGTTCCGGGCTTAATATAAATGTATGCGGTCCAGCTCGGAAAATTCCAGGCAGCTTTTTGGCCTAGAATCAATGTGTCACATGAATCCTTTTAATTTATGCCTTTTATATTAAAGCACCTAACCAATAGCTTCCCATTCCTTATTATCAGTGAACAAAGTTCAGATCAAAAGCTCTGGAATTCAGTTTTACGGTACATGCAGAAAGGTGCCTTTGAACAGATAGATAAACTAGAGCAAGTCGATGGCATGCCATCGCATATCCCCGCGCCAGCGCCATCGCATATCTCCGTGCACATCAAAATTCCAGCGTTCCTCCAGTCCTCATCCATAGGTCTATTACCTGTGACAGTTCTAAGGTTCTAGCTGAAAAAAGCCTAAGCGGAGTTGGGTGACAATCAAAAAAAAAGGACCGGAAATTCTACTTATTGACCTCTACTGACCCCCAGACATGCCCCCGGGCAAAATTTTTGCCCCACTGTATTCTACTCTTCATTACCTTTGATTTGATATGCAACATGACTATGTACAAAATGGATTTTGGACCCTTTGGGGCCACACCCTGCTGGCCCTGTCCTAAGGGGTTGCATCAAAATTCCGAATGTGTTCATCCAGTCCTCATCCATAGGGCTATCGCCTGTGAAAGTTTTAAGATTCTAGCTTAAATGGTCTAGGAGCAACGTTGTGACATTACAGACAGACAGACGGAAGGCAGGACGGACAGACGGGGGCTGGGGAAGGGGGTGGGGGGGGCGTGTATAACAACTGTATTCTACTCTTCATTACCTTCGATTTGATATGCAACATGACTGTATAGTATGGATTTCGGACCCTTCGGGGCCACGCCCCTTGGCCCTGCCCGCAGAAGTTACATCAGAATTCCGTATGTGTTCCTTCAGTCCTCATCTATAGGGCTATTACCTTCGACAGTTTCAAGGTTCTAGCTCAAAAAGCCTAAGCGGAGTTGTGTGACAATAAAAAAAAAGGACCCAAAATCCTACTTTTTGACCCCTAGTGACCCACAGACATGCCCCTGGGGCAATATGTTTGCCCCACTGTATTCTTCTCTTCATTACCTTTGATTTGATATGCAACATGACTGTGTTTGTACAAAATGGATTTTGGACCCTCCGGGGCCTCATCCCCCTGGCCCTGCCGCAAGGGGTTACATCGAAATTCCGAATGTGTTCCTCCAGTCTTCATCCATAGAGCTATTGCCTGTGAAAGTTTTAAGATTCTAGCTTAAATGGTCTAGGAGCAATGGTGTGACATTACAGACAGACGGAGGGCAGGACAGACGGCCGGGGGTGGGGGTTGGTGTGGGGGTGGTGGTATAACAATATCCCCGATGTTTCTTCAAAAAGGGTGGGGATAATAATGGAAACAGAAAAATGTTAAGTTTTACTGATGGGCATAGTAACTGACTTGTAAAAAACACATCAGAAAATTGTTTGAAACTCTGGATATGAGACATTAACATTTGATCCTTTAAGAAAGTTTTGGCAATACATACGTACGTACATACATATGTTTGTTTGTTTGTGTTGAGGTTTTATGGCCCAGTCAACCCTATCGGGTCATGACAAGCGCGGTTAGTTTACCTAACCACACGTTTACTGGGCAGGCTTAGTCCTGTAAGTGGTTAATCAGTATTGTGCACATTCTTTCGCCAGAAATTGACAACTGCCTTTCTTGAATCAGCAGAAGGGAGAGAATGACCGTAGAAAATATTTGATAATCAATCTCCACGAAAGAATGTTGCCGACCTCGGTAGGGGTTGAACCCGCGACCTCCTGGTCTCCAGTTGGACGGCACATCCAACTGAGCCACCAAGGCCGGCATACATATGTACATACGTACATACATACATGCATGCATGCACACACACATACACACACACACACACACACACACACACACACACACAAACCAATGACAGATTAACAAACAGAAAGACAGAGACAGACAGATGAAAAGAATATAGACATGACCATAACAAAATATTGAGATAAAAGAAAATAATATGAAAAAGATAGGTAGATAAATCTATAGACACTTACCCTCCTTGACTATGTGCTAGAATCAATGAGTCTGACATTTTTTGAGAAACATGAACTCTTCACACTATAATTACATATGTGGCTTTGAATTAGTTTGGAAACAAAAAAAAATCTCAGAACTACCTGAGAATTAAACACCAGGTCCATCAGTTTTAATAAGAATGTATGATTTAAAAACTCTCTAAAATGAGGATATATTTCAAACTACCACTAATTAAGTTAGTAAATATAAACATGATTACCTTCAAGTACTTTCATTAACTTGATTGTTTGTTAGTCTTTTGCATGGTAAAGATCTGTTAAATGCTCTGATTAGTTTTTAAAATAAATGAATAAATAAGCCTGTATTGTGTTACATACATGTAGAAACCAAGAGAAAATCAAGCAACATCTTTCTGGATGGCTATTTTGGTCCCAATTTGGTCCCGAATTGTTCCTGTGTCAATTATTCATTATATGATTCCATGTGTTTTTATAAAACTATCATTTTTCTTATCTCTGACATGTTTTTAGATGATGATCCACAAAATAAGTCCGCTAGTATGCCTATATTAAACAGGATTTGCAAAATGCTTGAGTTTGTCGAAACTGTAGAAGTTAATCCAGGCTGCGAATCTTGTGAACGGGTGGCATACATTAAATGTCTTAAAATTTCATACACCTTAGTGTCTGACAAAATTGCATATGCAAACAGTGCATACCCAGATCAGACTGCTCCTGAAGGAGCAGTCTGATCAGGGTCTACACTATTTGCCATTCCACTAAGTATTTTAAGAAACAGTTGTACAAAAAGCAGAATTACATGTAGACCAAAAAGTTATGGAATAAAGTGGAATGAACACGTGGAAAAGGCCATTGCTGCCAAGCGGACAGCTTTCAAGGCCTGGAAGGCTGGTAAAGGCACAAGGGCATCATACGATGCAGACAAACGAAATGCCAGACATGCAGTGCACCATGCTCGTCAAGAAGCCGACAAGAAGGTCTACGAGAATATTGACCCCAAGTCTTCAGAAGTCTACCGCCTTGCTAACCAGTTTAGAAGAGAGAACACTGATGTTGTTGGTGACAAACCTGTGAAGAATGATGCAGGAGATAAGTCAATGAGCGAAGACTCAAAGCAGAAGGCCTGGCTGGAGCACTACCAAAGGCTTCTCAATGTTGAGTTTGACTGGGACCCAGACCACCTGTCATATCAATCACCAGTGGAAGGCCCGCCCATCCCAATCACCATTGATATGGTTAAGAAGGCTATCTTGCAGATGAAGGCAGGCAAAGCACCGGGCCCATCGGAGCCGTGTCAGTGTTGGTGAGGGGTACAGTGAAGAGTTTGAAGTGAAGGTTGGTGTTCACCAAGGATCTGTACTCAGCCCACTGCTCTTCATTGTGCTTGAAGCCTTCTCATGGGAGTTCCACTCTGGGGTCCCCTTGGAGGACCTCTATGCCAATGACCTTGTTATCATCGCTGAATCGCTTGAGGAATGTGTCAGGAGGCTCTTGACTTGGAAAGAAGCAATGGAGAAGAAAGGACTGAGAGTAAATGCAGGAAAGACAAAGATTATGATCTGCTGTACGGGACTGGACCTCCTGCAAAGTTCAGGCGAGTTTCCATGCGCTGTCTGTCGCACTGGAGTGGGCAGCAACAGCATCTTCTGCAATGGCTGCAAGCACTGGGTGCACAAGAAATGCAGTGGGCTCAAGCGCTTGAAAAAGGACCCTGACTATAGATGTATATGGTGCAAGGGAACTGCACGCCCCTTGGATGGCAGACCACAGAAGGAAGTCCAGGTCAGACCTGACAAGCTTGAGGTGGTAGCTTCCTTTTGCTACCTAGAAGACATGCTCTCAGCAGCAGGTGGCTGTGAACTTTCAACCACAACACGTGTGAAAACCGCCTGGAAGAAGTTCAAGGATCTGCTACCAGTTCTCTCTTCACGCCACCTCTCTTTCAAAACACATGGCCATGTGTACAGCTCTTATGTGCGGAGCGCAATGCTCCATGCCAGTGAGACTTGGCCATTGACAAAGCCGAACCTCCAGCGTCTGCAGCGAAATGACAGGGCAATGATCAGACAGATCTGCAATGTCAGGCCGCAAGACATTGTCACCACCAGGTCCAATGAGCTACTTGTGGGGCTTGGCATTGAGGATCTGGACCTCATTCTGAAGGAGAGAAGACTTCGATGGTATGGACATGTGGAATGCTCCAGTGGTGCAATCAAGACAGCCTTTGACATACAGGTTGATGGAAAGCATGGGCCTGGGAGGCCCAAAATGACATGGAAGCAGCTGACAGAGAGGGATTGCAGAGAGTGGAAGCTCTCGGCTATCAACCCTCATGATAGACGTACCTGGAGATCTGGTGTGAGATCTGCCATGCGTGCAGCAAGCCAGCTATCTGGAAGGCGGCCCACTGATGTGGATGTTGCCCCAGTACCTGCACGTTAATCAAAAATCCGATTATATATATATATATAATAAAGTATTCGAAATTTTGGGACATTTACCGTATTTCTCTAGAATAAAAGCAGAATGTGGTAAATTATGAAAATATCTAATATTCATTTGCAAGAAGCATCAATATTCTACATAAGTTCAGAATTTCAGCCTCATAGGTGTCCATATAATACTATACATTGCTTGTCAAAGTTTACTCCCAGAATTTACTCCTGGCTTTCTGGCTTTACTCCCCACTTTTATACTCTCTCGAGAACTAGCTTTAGGAAAGTAAAAAAAAAAAAATTAGATAAGTTTCAAGGATGTGATTCAACCCCTCAAAGTTAAAGCAATCCTATCTATCTATCTCTCCATACAGTGACACCCTCAATTGAGTCTTACACGCAGGTCTTCGTGAGGAGAAACCAGTGCTAAGCAATGTGGATAAAGTGTCTTGCTCAAGGATGCAACATTCGGTGCTTACTGGTGTTGAACCTGTTAACTAGCTGACTCACAATCACACCCTCTACTACAGGCTAAAACAGTGGCCCCTATGGTCACCTAACCTGCATATCTTCATCCATCATCAGATTTTACTTACAACCTGCCTGGTGGTCAAGCACATTATCATTTTCCCACTTTGTTATGGCATAGTGCATCAAGCTTCATGGCGAGTTCTACTCCTACTTTGGTATTGACTAGGGCGCAAGCATCAGGGGCAAGTGACATCGGCAAAAAGGTTAAAAAGTCATATTTATAGGTAAAATCATAAAATTACAGTGATGTCCACTAAAGTCATGTACAGACTCGGTGTGCACCACAGGAGGCAAATAAGGCTGGCACAATTAATCAGATAATCAACTGATTGATCGATAAATTCCACAAAAGTGATTATCATTTCAGATTTGCTAATAATGGATCATTTGATTTCTGTGTCTGTTACTTTACCGTATTTACCCTTAGTATTCAGACACCTCAACTCCTTACCATACTTTATCTGAAATTTGAACAAGTACAATTTGCTACCCAATTTTGTGTGTAAAAATAGCTGGATGAGTGGCAAACAGTGTAGACCCTGATGAGACGCAACATTTTGCGGCATCTCATCTAGATCTACACTGTTTGCTCACACCTGTTTGACCAAATATGTAAAGTACAGTATAACATATGGTAAGAGTTATGTAAAATTATGACCAAATCTTCAGTGAGTACTAATGCATTACCGATCACAATGGCAGGACTGATAATCGATTATCTTTTTAACTCTTATTAGCAAGAGGCAAGACATTCCACTGTCTGACAGTACATAGTAGAAAACTGTTCTTGAACTGCCTATAATTTGTCTGGATCTGGTTGTATCTCCAATCATGAGATCATGTATGATTCATGGAGGCTTTGACATAATCAGGTAGAGTGATAGGACTTGAGTAGGGCTGACTATCACGCCAAGATATTACTATCATGATACTATCACTATCAGAGAAACCCCTGTCACAATACTATTACTGTCAAGGGTCTAATATCATGATACTATCAACATTTCTAAATCAAATGAATTTACAGTAGTTGATTTTATATAGACTGGAATGCCTGTAAAGATACCTAACATTACTGCCCTCTCAAAAATCAGCTTTGCCATGATTTTAACCCTTGTCCTGCTGAATTAATAAGGATGCCACACCCTTTTCAAATTTTCAGCCAATCAGATCACTTGGTCCAGACTGTTGATATAAATTCATATACTGAATGACAAACAGTGCAGATCCAGATCAGTTGGTTTCTTCCAACTGAGCTGGATCTGCACTGTTTGCAAAGGCAGGGTATATCCAGGTTCAGCAGGACAAGGGTAAACAGACATTTTTACAAAGCAGAAACCCTCTCTGTTCTCATACTTTGTTAATTTGGACAAAAAAAACTTCAAAATGGTATTACAGAAGGCGAAAATGTACAGGAACGCTATTTGCGATAGTTATCTATAGTTGAAAACACTATCACAATAGCACTATGATGGCAGTTACTATAGCCCTTTCCGGAAACTAGGTTATCAGCCCCTGATAAGGAACTCTCCAATAACGCACTGCGCGTGTGTTATAGGCACATTCTATTTCCGGGGACTATCGATCATAGGTTCTTTACCTACGGTATGCCACCGAAAAAAGGGGAAAATATATAAGTCGGGCATCGTAATTCTACAGCGGTTCAGACACCACAGCAAACCTGTAACAAACCGTTAAAAATAACGGTAATACTCACTATAATTATTGAAATGATTAAAGATTAAAAACAGCCTTGAGTCATTTAACGATTAATGCAGTTTGCTTTAACTGATTGATGGTTAAAGGCTGTTTGTTAATCCCGTAAATTGTTTAGATTAGGCATTATCAAACACCTGTCCATGACTGGCACATGCATTGTGCTTAGGTGGCCAGTACTTTACTTTTAATTGTCGTTCAAAAGAAATCAGAGGTCCATATTATTCAGTTATGAACTTAACACACTTGCGCAGGAATAGGTAGGAAGTTTATTTATTTATTTATTTTTTCAGAACTTTATTCTAATTTTCACAGAATCTAGAAATACGATAGTTGGTCTAAATATTTGAACAGAATAAACAAACAGTGGAGACCCAGATCAAAGGCCGCAAAAACGGTGTCTGATCAGAGCCAAATCTGTATGTCATTTATTCAGCAGCATTTTGACAAATCAACGGCTGTGTTCTAACTTCAGGTCAGGTATGGTAAAGAGTTGTTGTTCGAATAGTCAAGGAAGAATGGAATCCAGCATCGCAATAGAATTTAAAACTAAACTCTTTAAGTGCAAAGCAAAATTTGTAGAACACGATTTTCATTTTGATTTAGATTTTCATAGTAAATAAGTCTTGACATTACATGTAAATTCGTCTGCTTGGCAGAAGATTTCACATGAATGCCAATAAAAGTAAAAAAGACTTATCAGTTTCTATGATCAGTTTCTATGAAAAATATTAAAAAAAGATACTTTGAAATGTCGTCTGCTGTAGTTGTGATTAGCAGCACCTTAAGGTTTATTCATACTCAGACGACATTTTGTAATATTTTCCTTATTTTTCGCAGAAAACAGGTTCTGACATTACATGCAAATTTTCTCCAACTAGAAAGAATTTGCATGCAATTTTCAAATCACCCTTTCTGGGAAAAAATCTAATAAATTGTAGTCTGTTGAATTAGCCAGGGTAAACTTATACAACTCTATTTAGTTTGTGTTTTGTTTTAATGCAGTGCAAAAAAAAAAAAAAAAAAAAAAAATACAGACCCTGATCAGATGCTGTGTTCTGTGTCATCTGCTGAATTAGCCCAGAAAGTGGTAAAGGTTAAGTTTGGACAAATCATTTAAATTTAGTGTTTGTGGGAGAGTTTTTAAAACCGTTATGCTACCGATTTACATGCAGTCATATGCAAAACAAATACAAATCTGTGCGTTATATCTTAACATTTCATGCTTGATATCATCTCCAGTGGAGACAATTTGCAGGAAAAACCAAACGCTTTAATTATGGAAAATGTTTCGCTGTGTTCCCCCATATTTCTATGTACCCGTCAAGTAGCTAAACTATGAAGGGACGTAACTCCACATATAAAAATTGTAAAAACGTTATTAAAATAGTTATTATTCTAAAATATTCTTCCAAACTTGGACATATTATCTGTTTATATATTATTTAATAAAGTATATGTCTAATTTTACACAAACCATGGTGAACTTGATAATATAATTGGATTTCGGTAATTATTATTGGATTTCGATAGATTCCGAAATAGTAAAAACGTTAGTAAAATCATTATTATTCCAAACTATTCTTCTAAACTTAGACATATTATCTGTTTATATATTATTTAACAGTGTATATGTCTAAATTTACATAAATCTTGGTAAACTTGATAATATAATTGGATTTCGGTGGATTACGGTGAATATTGGATTTCAGTATTCCAAAATGCTGTTGCTAGTATGTAAAAATCGATAGTCCCCGGAAGTTAAGTAGTGCTAATGAAGAGTACTCATCTAAGGAAGATAACCTAGTTTCCGAAAAGAGCTATTATGATGCATCAATATTTCATATATTGTTACACCCCTAGACTTGAGCTATTTTGGGATTTGTATACGTAGGCCAGTTCAGATCATCAAACATGCATATTGTGCTATGCTGGTACCAGTAGTCACTGGTCATAAATCACTGATCACAAAACACTGGTCCATACATTGAACTTTTTTCAAAGTTTGAATGTCTTTTTAGCTCACCTGAGCCAAAGGCTCAAGGTGAGCTTTTGTGACCGGCCAATGTCCATTGTGGGTCGTCCATCGTGCGTCTTCCGTTGTCCATCTGTCAACAGTTTACTTAAAAGACATCTCCTAAACCGGTGAATGGATTTTGAAATAATTTTACAGGAATGTTCATTGGTGACCCTCTACCAAAATTGCCTAAATGGTTCTGCTCCACTAAACAAAATGGCTGCCAGTGCTAAAAATAGTAAAAACTTAAAACAACATTACCTCCTAAGCCACTGACCCAGTTTCAAAATTATTTCATAGGAATGTTCCTTGGGTGACCCTCTACCAAAATTGCTCAAACCGTTCCGCTTGGATGAACAAGATGGCTGCCAGAGCTAAAAATAGAAAAACTTCAAACTTCTTCTCGTCTGTCAACAATTTACTTAAAAGATATCTCCTCCTGAACCAGTGAATGGATTTTGAAATAATTTTACAGGACTGTTCCTTAGGGGACCCTCTACTAAAATTGCCTAAATGGTTCTGCTCCGCTGAACAAAATGGCCGCCAGAGCTAAATATAGAAAAACCTTAAAACGACATCTCCTCCAAGGCCACTGACTCAGTTTCAAAATAATTTCACTGGAATATTTCTTGGGTGACCCTCTACCAAAATTGCTCAAACGGTTTCGCTCGGTTGAACAAGATGGCCACCAGAGCGAAAAATAGAAAAACCTTTAAATGTCTTGTCGTCTGTCAACAATTTACTAAAAAGACATCTCCTCCTAAAGCAGTGAACGGATTTTGAAATAATTTTACAGGAATGTTCCTTGGGGTATCCTCTACCAAAATTGAATAAATGGTTCTGCTCCGCTGAACAAAGTGGCCGCCAGAGCTAAAAATAGAAAAACCTTAAAACGACATCTCCTTCAAGGCCACTTACCCAATTTTAAAATAATTTCACAGGAATATTCCTTGGGTGAAACTGTTCAAACCATTTCGCTTGGATGAACAAGATGGCCGCCAGAGCTTAAAATAGAAAAAACCTTTAAACGATTTCTTCTCGTTAACCAGTGAATGGATTTTAAAATAATTACACATGAATGTTCCTTGGGTGACCCTCTACCAAAATGGTTCAAACCGTTCCCCTTGGATGAACAAGATGATCGCAAGAGCTAAAAATAGAAAAACTATAAACAACTTCTCATCCTTAACCAGTGGATAGATTTTTTAAACAATTTCACATGAATGTTCCTTGGGTGACCCTCTACCAAAATTGCTTAAACCATTCCGCTCGGATGAACAAAATGGCAGCCAGAGCTAAAAATAGAAAAAATCTTTAAACATCTTCTCCTCCTTAACCAGAGGATGGATTTTGAAATGATTTTACAGGAATGTTCCTTGGGTGACCCTCTGCCAACATTGTCAAGGTGTGAATTATCTGCTTGACATTAAATCTTATTATCTCTCAAAAAAAAAAAAAAAAAAAAAAAAAACACATCAACTTAAGAATGTTGCGGGCTACAGACTTGCTTAGCCCCTTAAGAACTTATAGTTGTTCAAAAGTTTTAAAGTATACCGTAACAAAGACTGTGAAAAATGTATGATTGGATAAACTATATATATATAGCTTCAAAATTCCCCTTCAGTTTGCAGAATGAAACAAGTTTATGTATGGAAATGTACCGTATTTGACCTAATTACCGCACATACTCCTATTAGCGCACAGTCAAGCAATTTCGTAGTCTTAAGATTACAGCCAGTGTACTTTTTGTCTACTTCTTTATAAAGACATATCTTGTATGTACTCATTTGAATTGCATCGACAAGTCAATGCAATTCAAATGAGTACCCACAACATATGCCTTTGTAAAGAAAGGCAGAAAAATTCGCATAGTCATCATTAAATAAGTCCTTTTCTGATCTTTTTTATAGTGTATCCTTAGTAGATAGATACATATTTGACCACAAGTGAGTGTGTCCTGTAAGTTTGAAAAACCTAAGCGCACAGTGTGGTAATTAGGTCGAATACGGTAGTACTTATTCTTGTGAGCTGGGCCATGAGGTAATGGGGTTTTGTGGGATATGTAGATAACAAAGCCCCATCTTAGACTGCACATCCCGTGTCTGATCAAGGCCTTTGCTGTTTACATTGGAATCATTGGACACTGAAGAAATTATCTATGTATTGCAAAGATATTCATCATCAGACATTTGACATGAATCTTAATTGATCACATGGACAAGCATTACGAAAACACGCCTATTCAAATATGTAGGAAATTTCACCTCCAAAAACTGAAAATTCTCAGATAAAAAACTCTGGTATTTTTTTATATTTCTGCTCAAAACATAGATTGTGGGTATTCGTTAGAACCACCTCAGCGAGGTGGTTCTAACGAGTACTCACAATCTATGTTTTTGAGCAGAAATGAGGAAAGTAATGTATACCCCTGTAAACCCCAGTTTTACTATATAAAAGTGGGGTTCAAGGGGGTCAATATTATATAGGCATGTTTTTGTGATGGGCCCTTTTTCTCGTGGCTATAGATAGATAGATAGATAAATAGACAGACAAATAGATACTGGGAGATACTTCAGAATCATTCCCTGTTTTCTGGGTAAAGTAAAAAAAATGTTCAAAATGTCTGAAAGAGGTGGTTGGATGAGGCGAAGGTGTCCTGTAGCTTTTGTTACAGGGGTGTCCAACTGATATTGGCTTACAGATGGACAAGGCCTGCTGTCCTTGCAGCAGGTAAGGGTAGAAGGCAATGTTGTTATTTCTTCTGTTCCTTCTCTTTCTTTCATTTCCCTCTTTCTTCCCTAGCCCTCTCTTTCATCTCCTCTACTATCTTTTTTCTCCCTTTCTCTGGGAGACAACACAAAATGACCCGCAAGGGTTGATGTGTTGTTAAACCCCAACACAATGAATCAATCAAAATGTCCAAAAGTTTTGGACTGCAGCAACTGAATGTTTTCTTTTCTGTTTTATATCTTCAGGGTCAAAGAATAAAGTTAAGAAAGTCATTAAAGAGGCTGCGAGAAAACCAACATAAGACAGTTGATGAACATGTAGAGACAGGAGGCCATGGGACCACATCTGATGATAATGAAGATGGTGTAGGTGAAGAAAATGATGCCAAAAGACCAAAACACCCTCCTAGGAAACCAGTCTTTTCATCACTCTTCAGAAACAATCCAGAAATACCTGACATTGAAAGGTATGGGATATTCCTATTAGAAAGCTGACATCCACACTTAGCTCAATATATGTATATTGTGTTTAGCCATGATACTCATATTTGAATATTTTAACTCTTTTCACGCTGAATAAATTAAAATGCCATGCCTGCTTCTAATTTTCAGCCAATCAGATTACTTGATCCAGGTTGTTGATAAAAATTCACTTACTTAATGGCAAACAGTGCAGATCCAGATCAGCTGGCTTCTGAAGATTCTACACTGTTTGCAAAGGTAGGGCATATCTGGATTCAGCAGAACCAGGGTTAAATCTTTTCCTACTTATACCCTAAAAACATGACCAAGTACCTTGATTAACTGAATGGCAAACAGTGCAGATCCTGATAAAGAATTTTTTTTATCTTAATCTGGAATATTTATTAATTCATGGCTTTCCAAGCATTTAGGTTTATCAGTAACACTTGTGCCAGTCACGATAGCAACAGATGACACACTAAAGTACTTACTTTTATTGTTGCTGAGAAAATAAGGCTAATAAGAGTTTCACTCAAAAGTGCTGGACAATGAAGGCATTTTTTTTCATTTTCAAGTTGTTTTCATTTTTCTCGACAAAAACATACATATATGTTGTGATTGCCCATAAGGTACGTTTCCAATGAGAAATGAGAAACAAATCAATAATTTTGATTAAAAATGCCTATGTAAGGCCTTTGCATACAGTATACAATGTAAACCAGATCACTGCTGCAGAATGGGGCATGTGGGGTGTGGTGAAGGTGTCTTACATCACCGGGGCATCCAACTTCTACCAGCTTACAGTTGGGCAAGGCTTGCTATCCTTGTAGCAGGTGAGGGTAGAGGGGGATGTTTTTATGGTTTCACGTTGGTCGTCCGTGTGTCCATCCGTCCATCCGTCGTATGTCCGCCTGTCCATCTGTCCGTTTTTCGTTTTCGGCTGAAAACTTGCTATATGCATTGACATTAAGAAGATCTGGTTTGGGATTGCTAATGGACAAATTTTGTCAAATTTTTATGGAGTTATCTGCCCGAGACACGCACATATTTTCATTTCCGGATGATAACTTAAGTAAATAATAAGGGATTTTAACCAAACTTGCTATATGTATTGACATTAAGGAGATCTGGTTTGGAATTGCTAATGGACAAATTTCGTCAAATTTTTACAGAGTTATCTGCCGGAGACATGCCTATATTTTCATTTCTGGATGATAACTTGAGTAAATAACAGGGTCTTTTAACCAAACTTGCTATATGCATTGATATTATCAAGATCTGCTTTAGGATTGTTATCTGTCCCTCCGTCATTTTCTTTGCAGTCTTTTTCGCAACGATAACTTTAATACATAAACAATTAATTGCTGTGGTGGGGTATTATGCTTGCGGTGCTTTTATTTTATTTCTTCTGTTTCTTCCCTTTCATTCCTGTTCCTCTTTCTTCCCTGTCCCTCTCTTTCATTTACTCTATTATCTCTTCTATCTCATTTCTCCCTTTCTCTGGGAAATGACACAGCATGACCCACAAAGGTTGATGTGTCGTTAAACCCCAACACAAATGCTGCAGAATGTGGCGTCTGATAAGGGTCTACACTATTTGCCATACATACACAGCGCTCCAGCTAGGATATCAGGGCAGAGGGGTGCTGGGTAGGGCACTTTTTGCACGGTCATACATGTACACTACTGATGGCACCATGTGTCATAAGATGTGCTTTGTATCAAGACATTACAAAATATAATCCCACTCCACAATAAATGCCTCAAACTAGAATACATATAAACTGACTTTTAACGCTTAGCACCCTTGGTAGAATTTTCAGCAGACAACAAACTGGAATATTTTTCTTATTTTTCCCCATTAAACAGGTTTTGACATTTCATGCAAATTGTCTCCAGTGGAGACAATTTGGATGAAATGTCAAATCCTGTTTTCTTGGAAAATTAAAAAAAAAAAAATATCATCAGTATGTCATCTGCTGAATTAGTCCAGATACTGGTAAAGGTAAAATATTGATAACTTTAATTTTGGTCTGATTTTCATGAAATTTTCACCAAAATATAGGGTTTGATGTCTGGAGTTGAAATAAGGCAGAGGGCAGCTTTGAAAGGGCAGAGGGGCGGCAAAAATGGGCAAGAGGAGCAGCCCACCCCTCAGTATAGGGCTAGCTGGAGCATTGATACAGCAATATTCTAGAGACAGCAATCGGTAGTAATTAGAATGGACTGTTTTAAATTTTAGGACAAGTATGGTAAGTAGATAAGGTGTCCCAATATTTAATATAAATACGATATATTAGATTTATGCAGCAAGTTAATAGAAATAGTCTGGGCCTACCTAAGAAGATGAGTAACTGATCTGGGTCTTTACTGTTTACACTTGGGAAGATCTTGGTTTCCCCATTGTAGACCAAATTGACAGCCCGCATTAAAAGGTCCACATTTCGTATGTGAACAATAAGTAAGTAAGTACAAATGTAAGTAAGTAAGTAAGTAAGTAAGTATAAGTAAGTAAGTAAAGTAATGTAAGCAAGTAAAGACTTTATTTAAAGAGGGTAACAAAATTTAGCATACAACAGCTAATCTTCCATTAGGCCCTCAGAGTTACAAAACATTTATTTACGTAAAATATACTGACAAGTCAGATTGATGGTTTTAAAACAGACACAAATGGAGACTCGGATCAGCCTGTGCATCTGTCCAGCCTAACCATTATCTTCTCTGTTTTATTTTTACATTCAGCAATATACACTGATTCTGTAAGGGAGAGATTAACAAAGCTCCAGATAAGCCGGATATCTGAATACCGTATTCACCCTAATTACCTCACTGTATGCTAAGGTGTTTCAGAATTATTGAAAAAAAATGTAGTAAAATGTCTTTCTAACAAGGGCACACTTTAAAGGAATATAAGCAGAGGACTTCCTAAGGGACATATTTAATGATGCTTGTGATATGTGTTCTGAATTTCTTTATAAAAGCATATATTGTGAAAATTGATTTGAATACTTTGACAAGTTTATCAAAACATATAATGAGGGTACTCATATGAATTGCCTCGACTTGTCGAGGCAATTCAGATGAGTATCTACAGCATATGTTATTATTAAGAAGTGGACTGCTATCTGAAGCCTACTGTGCACTTATAGGGGTATGTGCTGTAATTAGATTGAATACAGTGTAATATTTTTCTTATTTCTCCACAAAAACTTATTGTAAGGACTAAGGATCTATCATTAGTGTTAGGGGTAGATAGAAAAATCTGTTCTGAAGATCACTGGCATCACAAGACCTGCCGAGTGATGCCAGACTGTGATCGCGGCGGATGGATTTTTCTGTCTACCCTCACACCATTGGTAGGTTCTTTTCTTGCATTCTTTCATTAGCGGCCATGTGTTGAAAGAGAGGTGGTGGGAAGAGAGAACTGGTAGCAGCTCCTTGAACTTCTTCCAGGCTGTTTACACACGTGTTGTGGTTGAAAGTTCACAACCACCAGCTGCTGAGAGCATGTCTCCTAGGTAGCAAAAGGAAGCTACTACCTCGAGCTTGTCAGGTCTGACTTGGACTTCCCTCTGTGGTCTGCCATCTAAGGGGCGTGCAATTCCCCTGCATTGTGTACATCTGTAATCACTGTCCTTTGTCAAGTGCTTGAGCCCACTGCATTTCTTGTGCACTCAGTACTTGCAGCCGTCGCAGAAGATGCTGTTGCTGCCCACTTGGGTGCGACAGACAGCACATGGAAACTCACCTGACCTCTGCAAGAGATCCAGGCCCATACGACAGATCATGATCTTCATCTTTCCTACATTTACTCTCATTTTTCTCTCCTCATTTACTTCTTTTCAAGTCAAGAGCCTCCTGACACATTCCTCGAGTGATTCAGCGATGATAACAAGGTCATTGGCATAGAGGTCCTCCCAGGGAACCCCAGAGCGGAACTTGCATGACAAGGCTTCAAGCACAATGATGAAGAACAGCGGGCTGAGTACCAAGCCTTGGAAAACCAGCCTTCACTTCACCCCTCCCCAACACAGACACGACTCCGTGCATTGGCATACATCCCCTGCACCATTCACACAATCCACTCCTTCACACCGTTTTCTCAGCGCCCACGAGATGACTTTCCGAGGCACTCAATCAAACGCCTTCTCCAGGTCTACAAAAGCCATGTAGAGTCTCTTGTTGGCAGCTAAATACTTCTCTTGCAGCTGCTGACAACAAAGATTGCATCTGTTGTGCCTCTGCCTGGAACGAAGCCAAACTGGGAATCGTCGATTGACACCAACTGTCTGTTGATACTGTCGACAGTCCTCTCCAGGACTTTCATGACCTGCACTGTCAGCTTGAGACCAAGGTAGTTTCCCCTTTCCAATGTGGAGGCGCCCGTGTCACCGGCTGCTAGTATCATCTCCACCACTATCCCTGATGGGCGCGGTGCTTTTTCCCCACCTTCATCGGAGAGGTAGCCTTCTTAATCATATCAATGGTGATTGGGATGGGTGGGCCTTCCACTGGTGGTTCGTCAGATAGGCGGTCTGGGTCCCAGTCAAACAACATTGAGAAGCCTTTGGTAGTGCTGTAACCAGGCCTTCTGCTTCAAGTCTTCGCCCACTGACATCTACCCTGCATCATTCTTTGTCGGTTTGTCACCAACAACATCAGCATTCTCTCTTCCAAACTGGTTAGCAAGGCAGTATGCTTCTGAAGACTTGGGGTCAATATTCTCGTAGACCTTGTCGGCTTCTTAATGAGCATGGTGCAATGCATGTTTGGCAATGTGTTTGGCTGCATCATATGATGCCCTAGTGCGTTTACCGGTCTTCCAGGCCTTGAAAGCTTTTTGCTTGGCAGCAATGACCTTTTTCACATGCTCATTCCACCACCAGTTTGCACGACGCCAATGGTGGGGCCGAGTTGTGCCACACACCTCCTCAGTTGTCTTGAGCAGACCAGTCTTGATGTTGTTCCAGATATCCTCAGTGGCAGCATCAGCTACACCTGCACTCACATGCGAGTTGAGGACCCCCTGGAAATGATTGCTTGTCTGAGGATCTTTAAGCTTCCAAACTTTAAGGAGCGGGGTGAACTTGCGCTTGGGTTTTGGTGGCACATCTGTCCTCATGTCGCATACAAGAAGCTGATGTTGCAGGGCTACTTCCTTGCCGGGGATCAGTTTTACTTCTGTGACAAGTTTACGGATGGTCCTGCTGAAAAGGATGAAGTCTACCTGTGTGGCTACGCTTCCCGACTTGTACATGATGAGTTGGTTGTCGTGTTTCTTGAAACTTGTTCCCAAGAAGCAGGTTGAATGCTAGGGCATACTCTAGGGTTCTCTCACCCTCAGTGGTTCTGGCCTGCCATACCCCATCCCACCATGCACTTCCCTGTATCCTGTGCCTGCATGGCCTACATGGCCGTTCCAATCTCCACATGGGATCAGAAATTCGAATCCTGGGATCCTGGCAGTCACAGCACGCAGCTGATCAAAGAACAGGTCCTCAGCCTCATCACAGACCACTCTGTGGGGCATTCTCAGACAGAAAGGTAACCACATGCTGGCCGACTATAAGCTTCACTAAGATGATTCTGTCGGAAGCTCTTTGCACCACAAAAACTTTCTCTATCCTGTTCTGCTACAAACACTCCTACACCAGCTGTGCCTGTCGTTTCCTGACCAGTAGAGCTTCTACCTGGTGTTCTTGCCCATGATTGTGTGGCAGTTGTCACCACGGTATCTGGTCTCCTGGACACAGTAGACATCCACTTTCTTGCGGGTTAGTGTTTCCACTACCTCACAAACTCTTCCTCTCAGAGTGTTCACATTCAGTGTTCACACCCTGAATTTCCTCAGGTGCTTGCTTGATTGGCCACAATGGCCCAACCCTGCCTCCAACACCTGATAGGAGGCCAAGCCGGAGATGTTACCAACAGAATTTTTATGTCTGTTGGTACCGCCTAACTCTGATTCTATTGTTGTGATTGCCATAAAGATTTTGGAACATTAGTTTTTAAGGGATTGCCTGTCCTAGCTGACGTCCCAACTCAGTTCGTTAATGGCATGTGAGCATGCATGCCGTTCCCACACTTGGGCAGTGTCCTTTGCTGTTGTCCTTATAAAGAAAGGATCATCCGCCAAACCACAATAGCTAGATCACCAAGCCATCGGTTTGTAAATGATTGCTGCCTATCTAGGAGACCATCTGAAGGTGGAGAGGCAACGGCAACAGCGATAGAGGGTTGCCTCACATTCCCACGCTCATATTGAGTCACAGCTGGATGCAGTTTTACGTCTTACCTAGGACATGCCAATGAGTACCCACAATCTATGTTTTCATGAAGAAATTGATGGAAGAAGTGCCTAATCTGGAGCTATGAGTGAATGAGACTGATTAGGGTCCATAGTTAAGGTGCTTTTTTCAATCCAAAAGTATTGGTATTTTTCTTACTTCTCCAAAAAAACATATGTCGTGGGTACTCATTAGAAGCACCTCGCCGAGGCGCTTCTAATGAGTACCCACAACATATGTTTTCGTGGAGAAATAAGAAAAATATTTACCGGATAGCGTCCCTTATCTAGACCTATGGTGCCGCCGCCCGGCCTTCATTGCTGGTATATGTGTTAAGGACACTTTTGCTGCATTGCCTATTACACAATGTAATGTATTTACCCTAAGTATTAAGACACCTTAACTCCTTACCATACTTGTCCTAATTTTTTAACAAGTCCACTACACTAGCTGTTGATATATCTGAAACTGCTGGATGAGTGGCAAACAATGTAGACCCTAATCAGATGCCACATTTTGTGGCATCTGATCAGGGTCTACACTGTTTGTTCAGGTCTGTTGGACCAAATGCTTAGGGTAACCTGGTAAATGTTGTCATGTTTCAGGTCAGAAGTCCATGCTGTGAAGGAAAAGCTATTTTCATCACACCTGTTCAGAGACGTGCCTTTACACCCATATATGGTTTGTCTAGTGATACATGAGTTGTCATACATATACAGGGAAAAAGACTGAGCATTTTCATATAGGAGCCCAGGCTGCCATAAGTGAATTTTACATTAAACCAATAGACATTTCCTCTGAAAACTTAGGGGTCCAGCCCAAAATTAGGTGGCTATGAGTGACTGGGCCGTTGGTAGTCTTTTTCCCTGCATGTTTTACCCTGTTTTTTGGACAGATTGTCTGAGCAAACAGTGTAGACCCAGACCAACCTCTTTCTTTAGTGCTTGCCAGCCTTGGTGCTTGGTCAGATGCATGTCTTAACTGGTGATCAAGAGGTCACAGGTTCAATCCCTGCTGGGTCTGGCAATATTCTTTCATGGAGATTGACCATGAAATAGTGTCTTATGTCATTCTCTCCCTACTGCTGATTCAAGAAAGGCAGTTGTCAATTCTGGTGAAAGAATGTGCACAAATACGACAAGTATTGGTTAATCACTTAAGAGGTCTAAGCCTGCCCAGGAAAAGTGTCTTAGCTAAATTGACCAGCTTGACATGACCTTACTAGTATTGACTCGGACGTAAAACTCCCAAAAAACTTTAGTGCTCCTAAAGGAGTAGCTTGATTAGGGTATGAATAACATTTATGGCAGTCCTTTGAAGCTGAAAAGAGACAACTTACCTAGAGCTATGACATGATATTTCATTTCCCCTTTTTTTATGGAATTATGTATCTCAATTCTGTATGAATGAGACGACTCTCATTATCTCGAAGTCCAAGGAACTCTCTTAAATACTTTGAGAAAACCATACAGTGATGTCAGAGCTCGAGAAAATGTCGGTTCTTCAGCCTGAGACTGGTTTTTGAAGCGCTGTACAGATTTTCACTTCAGAAGGACATAAAAAATTTGGTCCATGATAATTCGTGTTTTCTAATATTCACTTAAAATTTACACCTTGTCTGGAGCTTTTAAAACAAACAAACTTTTTGTCAATACATAACATTAACCATGTACTGAAAATCGCCCTGAGCGATCTGCTCATTATTGCAATGCCGCTTGATCAGCATGTCAAAAATAAATACCTGCTCATTTGATTGACGTATGAAAAAATCAGTACCGACTGTTACCGTATTTACCGTAAGTATTGGGACACCTTAATGCCTTACCATACTGGTCCTAAAACTTGAACAAGTCTATTTTACTACATCTTTTATATGCTTGGATAATTTGTAGACAGCATAGATGCAGATCAAAAGCCATGCATTTTGCAGCGTCTGATCTGGGTCTACACATTCTTTGCTCAGGCCTGTCTGTCCCAACACTTGGGGTTGTTACAATGAGTATAAAAGGGACCGCGCTTCTTACATGTACCTGCTTGATCGCGCATTACAACAATAAGAGATGTTTTTCTTGCTATTGTTAATTTGTTTATTTAATTTCAAAATTATCTTTAATGTTCTTCATTGTGATTTTAACATGCCCAGCCCGCGGAAGTCAGATGTGCTGGGCCTCAATGCTGCTTTAGTGTGAAACACTGTTTTTTTACTGGTCCATAGAAAGAAAGAACAAAATTTAGTGGCTTGCTGCAACAAATTGCAAACACAAAATGTGATTTGCCACAGCGTGAAGAGATTCTGGTTGTTTCCCTTTTGTGCTCTTCACCGACTGAGAGCTTGGTTGTTGTCATGTGATAGTGAAAGTAGATTAAATCAAGCATTTCTGATAATACTGAGCTATATTTCCATGTATAATCATGATACTTATGTGCAGGTAAGTTCAGCAAGTGTAAGCAATGTTGGTATATCATTTGTTAGGCTAACAATAAATCAGCATCTGTTTCTGTTTAAACATTGCAATATGGAAATTCTTTAGCAATGGTCACAGAAAATACTGAAACCTCCACTTGGTAAAATTGGTAAATGCAAGCAAAAGTAACTGCAAACTCTGTAAATGTGGCTGAAAATTACTGGACCTATTTGCAAGTTTTAGTTTCTCTAGCCCTGCTTGACATATCAGATTTGCAGAATTGAGGAAAAAAATTGTACAACCACATTTCACAAATGAATGTGTAATTTGACTCTTAAGATAAATATATATCATATATATCCTTAGGAGCAATTTCTCCTCTTTCCCACAATATTTTGCTACCTGTTGTTCGATTTTCATGTTAAAACAGGGACCAGATTTTAAGGGAAGTTGAGATAACGAGAGTCAACTGTAGTATGTTTTCAAAATTAGAATGTGTGAAAAGTAATGGTTAAGCCTGTTTTTGCTGTTTGTGGTGGTAAGAGGAAAACACCCAAAATAAACATATATAAACATGTATCTGATAACTGTTTTATCAGCAGCCATCTTGCAAAAATTGACATTACGAAAACATGCCTATTCAAATATACTGAAAATTTCACCACCAAAAACTGAAGCGAGGCAGTTCTAACGAGTACCCACAATCTATGTTTTTGAGCAGAAATAAGAAAAATAATGTATACCCCTGTAAACCCCAGTTTTACTATATAAAAGTGGGGTTTAGGGGGTCAGAATTATATAGGTATATTTTCGTGATGTCTGATAACATAGCTGAAAATCTGATGTCGCCTACCATAGCTCTGGGTAAGACAATTTATTTTCAACCCAAAGTCACAGCTCCAGATAAAAGGAGTATACAGATATATTGTTTTCTTCTTTCTCCATGAAAAAAGATGTTTTGGGTACTAAAAAGAAGCATCTTGCCCAAGGCCTTCTATTAACCCTTAAAGCGTGAGGCATGACATTTGTCGATTTTTAGGGGTATGCCAACTCCAAAGCAAGTCATACTTACTATACACCAGATGCAACCATTCAGAGCAAGTGCTTCCATACAGGAGGGAACCTACTTTCATACAAACATTCAGCTCTCCATTAGAAAGTCAGGTGCTGGATTTTACCCATGCTAATGAAGATCAAGTATAGTGAATTTCAAGCTGTCGGAAATTTCAGCATCCACTTCATTAGTTTTGTCAGTTTTCTGGAAAACCACCCATAACAGCTAAATCATTTCCAGTGAGGAAGAATTAGGCACAACAGTAGAACCTACGTTTTTCCCCCTTTTCATTCTGAATAGCACACAGTAAGCGCTGGTCTCTTGTAATTTTTTTTTTAAGTGTCTTAAACAGTTCTAGGTTGCCACCTGAATGTCATGTGACTGAAAGTCACATGATTGTTACTTCTTTGATAGAATGGCCACATACTATCAGCAAAATATATGTGGAAATGCCACAGAAATAGAAGCAAAATCAAGGCAGTAATGGATTCTTAAGTACAGGTACTCCCTCAAACAGGTTTGATTTACGATTTATGCCACACTCTGAGGGTTAAATACCTGCAACATGTTTTCATGGACAAATAAGACAACAATGAATACTGATTGGTTGAAAAAAGCACCTGGAGCTATAAAAGTATTGTTATTTTCATATTTCTCCTGAACCTTTAAACTGCCAGTCACAGCAATTGTTGTCTGCTTTGTTATCTGCTTGTGATTTTAAGTCATTTTTGCACACAGTGTGGACCCAGCTCAGACTGATCCTCTAGGAGCAGTCTGATCAGGGTCCACACTATTTGCCTGTATGCAAAAATAGGTTTGAAAAGTTTGCAAGAATATTCAGCAGACAACAAACAGACGACATTTTCAGATGCAGGTTTTTTTGGCATTTTAAGGGTTAAAAACATATTAGGGGCAGTCAATACAATTGCTGCTCTGGTGTAGTAAAGAAGTGGTATAGGCATACATATACAGTCGAACCTCGTTATCTCGAACTTGCTTATTTCGAATTACCGCTTATCTCGAAGTGAAAATCTGGTCCCTGGTTTAACATGAAACTATGACAACAGGTAACAAAATAATGTGGAAAAGAGGAGAAATTGCTCCTCAGGAGCAATTTCTCCTCTTTTCCACATTATTTTATGTATATATTTTTAACTTCAGGAGTCAAATTACATATTTATTTGTTAAATGTGGTTGTTCAATTTATTATTTTCCTCACTCTCTCAACTCTGATATGTCGAGGTACGGATATCTTGAAGTGTTTCAGTAAGTCTCTTGGAATTCAAGATAACGAGAGTTGACTGTACATTATATATCTTGATGCAAAATGTGTCACTTACTCTGTTGATGCTTAGCTTGCAGGGTAAAAATTTCAGAAGAGGACAGTCTGAAATTTTTTTTTTCTTATTTTTCCAGAAAATAGTCTTTGATTTTCATGCAAATTGTTTGCAGGAAATGTCAAAGCTTATGTGCTAGGGAAAATTAAAAAAATTCATCAATTTGTTGTCTGCTGAATTTGCCCAGAGAGTGGTAATGGTTAAAATGCATCCATATGTACATTGTATAGACATGCATGCTACCTTACTGAAAGGAAACAAACTACATTTACAGATCTCAAATTTGGAGAAACTTGGTTTCACAACAATGACAGCAGTACAGCAAGAGACTATTCCTCAACTCCTAGGAGGGAAAGATGTATTGGTCAAATCTCAGACTGGTTCAGGTTAGTTTTCTCACACCTTTACAAACCTGTCTTGTGCAACACTGAACAGGATACCATTCTCAGATTTCTAGACCTATGGAATCCCAGACTTGTTGAGATCAGTTGTCTTGTATTATTATATGATGTGTGTTCAGAAACTTTTCCAAAGGCAATGTTTACTCAACAATCATGGGATTTACCTGTACAAAACCAATGCGAAACAGATGACTAATCATTACTGTACATTGTGTATAAATATACTTGAAATCCACAAACCGGTTCTTTTGCAATTTCGATTACTTTCAGGTGTAGTCATAGACACTGTGTTGAAAATGGTTAGAAAACGAATAGAAAATGTTGCTGAAAACAGGGGTTATGTAAAAATCTGCTGTAAGTTGGGATTGAATGTCAAAAGCATACATGATGTGTTGTTTATGGGTATAATCAAATGTCATTTTCCACAGTTTATAAGTGGTTTACAAAATTCAATTCCAGTCAGGAATCAGTCAAGATGCTCCTTATTCAGGAAGACTCAGGTCTGCAGTTACCAAATCTAACATTAATAAGATCAAGTCCATTATTGAAAAAGATGTGCATTTCACTGTCAAACAGCTGGCACAAATGATAAACTTGGGTTTAGCATCTGTCCATTTCATTCTGAAGAAAATTCTGAAAGTTAAGAAGATAAGGTAACCTGACAAAAAATTATCAACTTTTAATAATATCCCGGAGAAAACATATCATTTGCAAAAGTTTTCGAACACCCTTGTAGTTCAGACGATGAGATACTTACAGTTAATAGACTTAAATTATTTTGGCGGATTGACATTTTCCAACCATTAGTTTTGCAATAAGACATCTTTAAACAACATTTCTAAAAGCTCAGAATGTATTACATCGAAATATGCAGGCATGATCTTGGGTAACCCTATGCCAAGTTTTTTATATTTATTCTTATGGCTCCAGTAATTTGGTTACCATGGCAATGAATTGTTCCTTTAGACTAATAATGAGAAAATAGAAGTTACTTGACAACTTCTCTATTAACACCAGAGCATAACTTTACATACTTATTCATTGGTTGAGTCTTTACCATATTTATGCTCTAATGCTTAGTCACTGTTTTAATTGGTTGCCAAGGAAACTGATTTGAAAAAAGAAATCTTCTTATGACAGTTTCTGAGTCCTTTGACAGCATTGAATAGATTTAATTTAAACAATGCAGACATGATCCCTGTCTAAAGCCACCATATCTACTTGTCTGAGTCTATAGTCAGTAGCCCTCATCAACTCATATAAAGAGTAAGGATCAAGAAGTTCTCGGCCCAATATACTTACAATAAATAAATTGAGATGAAACCCCAATCAGTTGATAATTTTATCTTATTCAACATCTTTGCTAGAAAGAATAAATGAACGAAGTTGAAGTTACAGCAGTCATAAAGTACTTCAGTAAGAAGGGCATGTCCCCAAAGGAAATTTATGACGACTTCATTAAAACCCTTGAGGATGAGTCTCCTTCTTACAGTGAATAAATGGGCTGCTGAATTTAGGAGACAGAGGGAGAACCTGGGGGATTATGAACGTCTGTGTGTCCTAAAGAGGCTACTGCAGATGAAAATGCTAAGCTTGTGCACAGTCTAATCATGTGTGACAGGAAAAGATGCCTGTGTGATATAGCTGGACAAATAGGCATAAGTTTTTGGGGCAGTTCAGTCTATCTTGTCCAATATCTTAGGGGATGTCCATGGTCTCAGCTAGATGGGTCCCCAGAATATTGACCAAAGATCAGGGCCCAGTTGTTCAAAGCTAACGATGTCGTGAGTTAACGATTCGTCAAAATTTAAATCAAGTGATATGCAAATATGCTGAAATTTTTTGCTGAAAAAATGTGAGTAGCTTTTGCTGTGCAAAAGCTACTCACATTTTTTCAGCAAAAAATATCAGAATATTGTATATTGAATCCGCTAAAATAGTTAACGAAATGACCCTTAACGAGCTCGTTAAGCTAACGACGCTTTGAACAACTGGGCCCAGAAGAAGAGTAGGCTTGATATTTCTAAGTATCATTCTGTCTCTATATGAAGATGTCCCTGAGGGACTTATGCATCGTGTTGTGACCCAAGAAGAGACTTAGGTCCTTAACTTTAATCGTGAGGATAAAGAGTAGAGGTGCAATAGAAGCACCCAGGCTCACCCCCTTCTAAGAAATTTATGAGAGTTTCTTCAGTAGGGTAGGTGATGGCTGATAGTTAGGACGTTATCATGGTGGATTAACTAGAGGAAGGTCACATGATAAATGATGTCCACTAAGGCAACTGCATGAGGAGATTGTGAAGAAAAGTAGAGAAAAGTTATAAATGCAGCTTTGAGGTCCTTCCTCATCCCCGGTATTCATCACCAAAACATGCCTATATAATTTTGACCCATTAAACCCCACTTTTATATAGCAAAACTGGGGTTTACAGGGGTGTACATTATTATTCTTATTTCTGCTCAAAACATAGATTGTGGGTACTCATTAGAACTGCCTCATTGAGGCAGTTCTAATGAGTACCCACAATCTATGTTTTGAGCAGAAATATGAAAAATATTAGAATTTTTCATCTGAAAACTTTCATTTTTTTGGTGGTAAAATTTTCGGCTTATCATTCCTCGTAAAATGGCTATAAAAAGATTAGTGACATACAATAGTAGGACAAAGTGCGCTGGGTGGCCTAGTGGTTAGCACATTTGACTTTCAAGCGGGATATCATGGGTTTGAATCCCACTCGGGATGAGACAATTTTCAGACCATTAGTATGCCCTGGGTTGAGTATAAAGTGGACAGGGCGGTGCTTGGCGACAGACAGTGGTACCAAGTGTGCATGGGTGATCCATGAAAGCAAGGCTGTACAAATACATGTACATAACAGTCACCGCAGCCTCTGTGTGCCTCAGGTGCCTGGTAGCATTAAAAATCCACATAACAACAATAGTAGGACAAACAAACTTTTACACTGTAGCAATCACAAGGTTGTGGATGAACTACTCACATGTAACAGTAATGGTCATTGGAAAAGCGTGAAAAAGAAAGAATTTATAGTGACCATATATGGAAATGGTTTTGTTTGTCCTACTCTGTGATGTCATTGCTGCTTAGTGCAGATATTGTTTGTTTCAAAATGCAGTCTGCTAAAATATCATTCAGAATGCAAAGTGTAATAACATCTTTCCTTTGTCAGGTAAAACAATGGCATATGCCATACCAATAGTTGAAGATCTGCAGTCGCAGCAGCCAAAGATACAAAGGAATGATGGTCCAGTTGCTATGGTGATTGTTCCTACAAGGGAGGTAAGAACTGAATACTTCCTTTGCTTTGGTTCCCAGCTTGAGTCAGCTGATAACTTCCTGTTTTATACTTGATCCTGCTTCCTTGCCGATAGAGGTCAGGGTCATGTGTATGGGCTTATGTCTTTGCTCCTTAACTTGAACTTACCTTAACCCTGGTCCTTGCTGAACCAGAATATGCCCTGTCTTTGCAAACACTGTAGATCCAGATTAGTTGGCTTGGCTTTAAGCCAACTGATCTGGTTCTGCATTGTTTGTCATTAAGTATTTGAATTTGTATCAACAACCTGGATCAACACATCTGATTGGCTGAAAATTAGAAGTGGACATGGCATCTTAGTTATACCCCATTGCATATAAAGTGTATAATGGGTAATGGGTATATAGTTTTTGTCTTTTTTGTAACTGTGTGTGTGTGTGTGTGTGTGTGTACACACCTATTTTTTCCATCAAAGATTTCTCGGGAACTACTGCACCTAGGATTTTGGCCGGCCTCGGTGGCTCAGTTGGATGCGCCATCCGACTGGAGACCAGGAGGTCGCGGGTTCAACCCCCGTCAAGGTCAGCAACATTCTTTCGTGGAGATTGATCATGAAATATTTTCTACGGTCATTCTCTCCCTTCCGCTGATTCAAGAAGGGCAATTTCTGGCAAAAGAATGTGCACAATACTGGTTAACCGCTTAGAGGACTATGCCTGCCCAGTAAATGTGTGGTTAGGTAAACTGACTGCGCTCGACATGACCCCATTGGGTTGACTGGGCCGTAAAACCTCAACACAAAAAAACAAACCTAGGATTTCGAAAATTGGTACAAACATTGGGTATATGACTTGTATTGTGTAAGAGAGAATCAGCATCCTCTTTATTTGTCTATTTTTTTCTCTCCAATAAAATTTTTCATCACAGATTTTTCAGTTCCTATGAGAGCCAGAGTCTTCAAATTTTGTATACACCTACAGCGGGTTCAAGTATATTGTGTAAAAGAAAACCACAATGCTAAAATTTATTTTGCCTTCATTTTACCTTTTTTTTTTCCATCTCTCACTTGAATTTAATGCGTAGGGAAATTTGTGTCAAAAATTTCTTAGGAACAATTGGTTGTATTGTGGAATCAGCTTTCTCATGCTTTAATATCATTCCCTTTAGTTGTTCTTTTTTTTTGTCTCCAATAACAATTTTCATCTCGTATTTCTCAAGTCCTATAAGAGCTACAGTCTGCTAATTTTGAATACACCTACAGACGGTTGAACTCTATAGTGTAAGCGAAAAGCAAGATACTGTAATTTGTTTTGCCTGCTTTTACAATTTTTTTCCCTTTTTCCATCTGTCAGTCAACTGTAAAATAGAAATTGGTGTCAAAGATTTCTCTGGAACTATAAGACGGGGGATTTTGAAAGTTTGTACAAACATTGGGTTTATCTTGTTGTTTTGTATAAGAGAGAATTAGCATCCTCCTGCTTGTCGTACCCATAATTTGTCCATTTTTCTTTCTCATAAAACATCACAGATTTCTCATCCACTTGCTATTAGAGCCAGTCTTCAAATTTTGTATACACCCTGACAATGGTGAAGTTAGTTAACCTTTACTACTCTCTGGGCTAATTCAGCAGGCGATAAAACTGTTAACATTTTTTCTTTCTTTCCCCAGAAAACAGGTTTTGACATTTCATGCAAATTGTCTCCAATGGAGACAATTTGCATGAAATTTCAAATCCTGTTTTCTAGGAAAAATAAGAAAAATATTTCAAACTTTTGTCAAAATTCTATGCAAGGTGTTAAACATTACAATGTTGATTGTGGTATCACATTTATGTTACACCCATTTAGATCTATTTTTAGGTATAAACATCAAAAAAGTAATTATTTTATCCTTGTCTAACTCTTAAACAGTTTTCTTTTAAAGTAACTTAGATTTTTATATAGAAAGACAATATTTACCTGACAGTATCATTGGACGGCAAATTAATGACATACCGGTACATGTAGTTCTTATTTTACAGGGAAATAGGGTCTGGCATTTTATCTAATTGTACATGAAATGTCAAACCCTATTTTCTTGAAAAAAAAAAAAAAAAAAAAAAAAAAAAAAGAAGAAGAAGCATATCTCAAAATGTCATCTGCTGAAGTTAGTTTTTACCCAGCTTAGTAAGCATAAATCAGTTTCAGAAAGATACAAATATATAGCATTAAAATTTATGAGAAATACAGTATTTATTATTTAACTGAAATAAGAAAAGGAAAGTGAAACTTTAATTCTTATGCCACCTTTCAAAATTGTTGTAGACTATAAAATTACATACTTTTTCTTATTTGTTAGAGAAAATGATGAAGAAGTTCATTTGAATCATCTGCTAGGCGGCTATCAGGGCCCAGTTGTTCAAAGCTAACGATGTTGTTAGTTAACGATTCGTTAAAATTTACATCAAGTGATACGCAAAAATGCTGCAATTTTTTGCTGAAAAAATGTGAGTAGCTTTTGCAGTGCAAAAGCTACTCACATTTTTCAGCAAAAAATATCAGAATATTGTATATTGAATCCACTAAAACAGTTAACGAAATGACCCTTAATGAGCTCGTTAAGCTAACGAGGCTTTGAACAACTGGGCCCAGATAAATAAAAATATGTATTTAGAATGCTGCATATCCCCAGATAAGAAGGGCTGCCTGGTATTTTTTTTTCTTATTTCTCCACAAAAACATATATTGCCTTTTGGTTAAAAAAATCAGCAACAAAAAAAACAACAACAAAAAAACCCCAACCTTATCTGGATGTATGAATGTTGCTTACTGCTGTTGTGACTGATGCTTGGGGATAGAAATAATGATATTACAACAATGATCCAATGATAGCATCCTAATTAAAGTTAATTATGGTAAGAGGATGTTTGAAAGAGATATGAGGTAATTATAGTGGTTATAATAGGTGTTAAAATATGATAAGAAACCATTGGTTGTAATCTACAACAGGAAATTGTCACTTATTAGGCCAGTCATATTTTCTGTTTGGTATGTTTTTATTATTACCATGTTTGTTTTCCACCAGATTTCCACTTCATTGATATTCATGCATTCATTCATTCATCCATCCATTTGTTTGTTTGTTCTTTTGTTCATTCATTCATTCATTCATTCATTCATTCATTCATTCATTCATTCATTCATTCATTCATTCATTCTGTATAGAATTACAAGGTATAAAATACTATTACAGCACAGCCTAATTGCATTAACTACAGGAATCTCCTGTAAAAAACACACATATATTCTAACTACCAAATAAGAAAAGGCTTTGTCAAGGATTGTCACTTACATTTTCTGTACATGTTATTGCAAAGAAAGAATGACGTCTGTTGGTCAATTGTTTCAATTGTTTCACCACCATTACCATGAGGCCCATTTTCCAAAAATATCAGGATATCTTTTGTGTTTGTGAGTTTAATTATATGAAGAACACTGCATTCAAACTAGAAATATTTGCATCTGTGCAGGCTTTCAACTCAGCCCTACATTCCCTACTATTCCTACCTTTTCCCTACTTTTTGGATCTTCTCCCTACTTAGCCCTACTTTTTTTCTTTAAAAGTGTCCTACTATCCCTACTTTTGGTAAAAAGAAATGTCTAAAGTAAAGTAAAACATAGCAACAGATAAGGCACTTTTTTCATTTGAAAAATGCTGATATCTTTCGTATTTCTCCACGAAAACATGTGGGTACTCATTAGAAGCGCCTCAGCGAGGCGCTTCTAATGAGTACCCACAACATATGTTTTTGTGGAGAAATAAGAAAAATATTATGTGGATACCCCCTCTTATCTGTAGCTATGGTAAAATATTTTTCTTAGCTCACTCAGTGTTTATAAAAATCTGAAGTGTATAGTCATGAACTTTATAAAATATTTTTGCCTCAATTCCTTTTTTGGAAGGTTTGCATTGTATATCCTTATTGTATCCTTTATCTGAAACTGAAGACCTGCAGAACATCCCTACTATCCCATCTATTCATGACTAAAAATCCTACTTTTGCTCTACTTTTTCACAATTTTCATCCTACTTTTTCAAAGGAGGACAGTTGAAAGCCTGCATGTGCTGGATGACAAATTTTTCATAACGTAAGATAAGAGGAATATCCAGATAAATATTTTTCTTAATTTTACTCAAAACATACATTGTTGGTACTCATTACCTTGGCAAGGGGAAATAAGAAAAATATCAGCACTTTTTATTGAAAAAAGCCCTTTAAATGGAGCTATAGTTTTTGTTTGTTGTGGCTAATATTTAGTAATGAAATATGGGCCACAAGATATTTTCAGAAATATTCAAACTATTATGCTACATAAAACCAGCATAAAGCCTGTAAATATTTAAGGTAAATGCCTAAAATTTCGAACACTTTTATTCAATTCTTTTTAGCCTAAATTTTGCTTTTTTTGTAATTGATTCTAAAAAGTGCTCAGTGGATGGCAAACAGTGTAGACCCTGATCAGACTGATCTGGGTCTGCACTGTTTGCCTGTGCCATTTTGCTAGAAACTTTGGTGTATGAAATTTTAGGACATTTACCGTAATGTAATGACTGACCGATTGAACAAGTATTTCCAACAAACCAAATAAATTCTGGAAGACATATGTATGTTTAACTAATTATGTAAAAAGAAATGCAAATAACATGTAGCTTGCAGGTTTACATAATTTGCTTGCAGATTAAATAGAATGCAACTACTGTCCATTCCACATCACTTGGAAAGATGTTTTTTGCTTGGCCGTTTATTCTAAATGAAACTATTTTGTTCTGATTGACCATATCTTATCTCTAAAACCATTTGTCTTTTCTATTTCTGTGTTTAATTCTCATTTAGTTTCCCTAAAATTAAATTCATGGCCAAAAATTGGTCTGACCTGTGCCATATCTACAGTAAAGTGATTTTTTTGGAATTTTTGTCTAAGAAAATATTTTTTCCTCTTTCCTGAATTTGAACAATACTGTGAAAATTCAGGACAATTGCTCAAGCAGAACTTGTTGAAAATCTGCCTCCAAGTTACCTACCCTATAAATTTCTGCAAAATTTGCATCCATTTCTACTATTGGAAAAAGCAAACATATTTGATTTTAAAAACCAATGTCTTGAATAAAACTTTTTGTGTATAGATGTTAAGGCAATTGGTTCTGCATTAAATTATGACACAAGTTTGCAAATTTACTTCTTCTGTGTAAAGCGCCAAGCAAAAAACTACTTTCTGAAAGATGTTGAAAGTACAGTAAGTGAAAAGTTATTACAGTCGACTCTCGTTATCTCGAACTCGCTTATCTCGAATAACGGCTTATCTCGAAGAGAAAATCTGGTCCCTGTTTTAACACAGAGATCTACCAACAGGCAACAAAATATTGTGGAAAAGAGGAGAAATTGCTCCTTAGGAGCAATTTCTCCTCTTTTCCACAATATTTTCAATATACGAGGGATGTTCGAAATGAATTGCTTATTTCTATCTGCAGACTTCAAATTTCAAGTTAGCCCAAAAGTACTCATTTCATCCCCTCGAAGTACTCCCCGTGGCTAGAAATGCAAAGTTTCAGCCGATGTATCCACTTCTTGAAGGCGTCACGGTACGCTGATTTGGGTACAGTAATAAGGTACTGATGAATGGCAGATCCAAGTGCCTGTCTGGACTGATATTTCCGTCCAGCAAGGAATGCTTTCAATTTCGGAAACAAAAAGAAATCACATGGGGCAAGGTCTGGGGAATACGGGGGGGTGAGGCAAAACAGTTACTTTTTCTTTCTTCAAAAACGCCGTAACTATTGCGGAGGTATGAGCTGGGGCATTGTCATGTAGAAGACGGACATGTTTAAAACCAGTGGCAGGGCGTCGTTTCTGATAATACTTTTTCAGTTTCTTCAGTACTACGTCTTTGTAGTACTTTCCGGTGATGTTTTTGCCCTTTTTCACTGGCACTTTTATTGCGACTCCTTCACCAGAGAAGAAGATTGCATACAAAACCTTCTTTGTACTCAAAGAACGTTTGGCAATTATTGGGCGTTTGCTGTGTTTAGTGGCCCAGATCTTATTGCTAACCTTTCTGACGGGCTCAAAATAATGGACCCAGGTTTCATCACCTGTGACAACATTGGCAAACTGCTTTTTATCATATTTTGGAAACATTTGAAGCAGCTTTTTGGCCACTTTAACCCGTTGCCTCGTTTGCTCATCAGTCAACAGATGTGGCACCCATCTAGCAGAAATCTTTCTAACTTTCAAATGCTTCTTCAAAATAAGGTGAATCGTTGATAGTGATATGCCTACCATTCGTGCAATATCACATACTGTAAATCTGGCATCTCCTTCAATGATTTCCTTTATTTTGGAAACAATTTCTTTACGATATGCAGATTTTGACCTACCTGATTTCGGTGCATTTTTGATGGACTCTACACCAGACTCAAATTTCTTTTTCCACCGCCGAACTGTGTCATAAGACACACAAGAAGGTCCAAAAGCAGTAGAAATTTCAGTCATCAGCTTCTTCAAAGAACAACCAAGTTTTGAGCGAGCTTTGATGTAAGCCCGTATTTCATCTTTTTTGTCGACGCTTCTACCAACCATTTTTACTGCAGTGGTCAATGACTGTGTGTATTCAAATGGCGAATTTTATGTCTTACACTTAGTCTAACATGTACATTTATACACCATTGTGTAGATATTGAATAGCCCTATACAGGTATGTATTGGTTTTTATCGTGCCCCACGTGGATATCGAGCTAGAGGACAATAAGCAATTCATTTCGAACATCCCTCGTATCTCTAACTTAGGAGTCAAATTACATATTCATTCTGATAAAAGTGGTTGTTCGATTAATTGTTTTCCTCTTTTCCGCAAATCTGATATGTCGAAGTACGGATATCTCGAAGTCTTTCATAGAGTCCCTTGGAGTTCGAGATAAAGAGAGTCGACTGTATATATTTAACATTGGGATTATCACTTGGCTTAACTTTTACAGCACCAAGCAAAACTTGTATCAGATGACATTCAGACAAATTATCAAATAAAAGAAGAATAAGTTTTTACATAACTAATTAAAATTAAAAATAAAAAAAAGTCTGAATGGATATTTAATTGCTATTAGAATTGTAAACTATTAATTCTTAGCTTTATGTGGGCCAGATCAGCAGACAAAAATGATATATATATATATTTTTTTTTTCCAAACACTAGAGATGATATTCAAGTGAATAATCTCCTGATGAGACAATTCTTATGAAAGGTCAAGTCCTATTTTCTAAGAAATATTTTAAAATGTCTGCTGATATTTAAATTCATCAGTTTAACCTTTACCACTCTTTGGACTAATATAGCAGATGACACAATGGTTATAGTTTTCATATTATTCCCAGAAAACATATTTTATTATTTCATGCAAATTGTCTCTCTTTGAGACATTTTGTATTAATTGTCAAAACCTGTTTTCTGAAGAAAAAAAAATAAAGAAATATTCCAATATGTCTTCAACTGAAAATGTTACCCATAGTTCTAAAGGTTAAAAAGAATCAATAATTATAAAATAAAAGTTGGACAGTAGAGAAGTGGAAAGATAAGATCATTTAAAGTTAGAATTCTTGACTGACAGCTAATTATAACTCCAATTATTACCTGTACAATAGTGAAGATGGGCACACAGATAACAAATTAACCCAGGTGTGATAATTAGTATATTATACAATCATTAGATAATTACCTGTCCTTATTAAACTGATAGTCAGAATGATAACAATTATTGTACCTGTCTCAGAGATGATTGGTATAAAGATAAGGGTAATATCAAAGGTGTTAGAAAGAGAAAACATGTCTTTTATGATAATTATTGCCACTTTAAGGATGTTGTTGACAAAAGGTAGGAAAAGTGTGCCAGCCTGGTGGTTTACTATGCAGTGCAGTCGTGCATGTAAATGGTCAGGATGGGAAGTGTCATGGCTCCAATGATTTAATGTTTCCTATGATTTTGGTATATAGATGTTGAAAGTTGTAGATTCTGTCATATTATCTCAGAACTTTCTGGAGTTAACATCTCATTGATTAGATTGATCTTCCTGATATTGTCTTGATTTTGAAGTCTTAATTTTCTACATATGTTTGTGAAAGAACTCTATGGACTTAGATATAGTGTTACTTTGATCAAAAGTGAAATCAATAATTTGACTGTGGATTGTGATATTTTCTGAGGAAAAAAAACATTAAAAAAATTAATACAGTTTTTATTCATTGATAATTCTGTTGTGGATTTTACTGAAACTTGTATTAATATTGTTTATAGTTGTTATGAAACTGATTGTTGTGACTGAAATACAATTCATAAATTCTGTATTAACATAAACAAGTGACTCTCATCTGTAATTTCTCATAAAGTTAACATTTCTTTAACAATGGAGTTAGCTGATTTGAAGTATTCTGCATGGCAGCGTTCAGACCTAGGTGTTGGAATGGTTAAGTCTGGAGTCTTACCACCAGAAGATGTTAGTGAAATGTTTTCCTATCCTAAGTTTTTTGATGGGAAACCATTGAACTTGGAAGTTGCAGATGGTGACTACCTTTCTGGTTCCCAGCGATATCCAGGATATGGACACCAACAGGGAGGCAGTAATATTTATCGCCCACAACCACAACACCCCCAGCATTCTATGTTACCTTGGAATGGCAGTAATATAAAGGGAGATAATTCTCCAATACCATGGAACAGTGGCAACATAAGGGGAGATAATTCATCTGAACCATGGAGTAGCAGTGGCATTAAGGGAGACAACCAGCATCAGCCCACTTGGAACTATACACTCAGTAGTAGCAGTGATGAGAATAGTTACAATGTAACAAAGGAGCCGACATATCCAAGTATCACTCCACCCCTGACCACCAGTCAGAATGTTGCTGCAGTGCTGCCAAGTAATTTCAACTTCCCACCAACACCACCCGAAGACAACTCATCAGATGGCATAATGGGACCAAATGGGACAAAGCTTGGAGGTATGGACTTTCACTCTGAGAAATCCGCATTTAAAAATGGGGACTTTAGTAAGGACATGTATACAAAGAGAGACAGTTTTGAAAGCGTGTTTGATCCTAAGCGAGACTTGATAGATGCTGGATCATCGAGGCCTAAGTCAGACTTAATAGGCCAGCCATCTAAAGTATATTATCCTGAACTAGGACTCAGTCATTCTAAACTACCCTTTACTGATAATGAACGTTCAGCGTTCTTGCCCCCACCAGTTTCACAAGGGTTTGGTCAAAGTATAGGAAACTTTAATTTTCCCATTTATCCTTCCACCAGTACAGTAGGCTTGCCTGATGCTAAGGGTGGAATAAAAACATTGGACAGTATTGCAAATGCTGTTTCTACAAAATCAAAGAAGAAGTCGGGACAGAACACAGAAGGACGAGAGTGTGTAAACTGTGGTGCCACATCAACACCACTGTGGAGACGAGATGGTGCTGGACATTATCTGTGTAATGCTTGCGGTCTTTATCATAAAATGAACGGTCAGCCTAGACCACTGACAAAACCTAAACGCAGGCTTTCAACTGCCCCGAAAGAAGGAGTGAATTGTAAAAACTGTGGTACATCAACAACAACATTATGGAGAAGGAATGCCAATGGTGATACAATTTGTAATGCTTGTGGATTATACTATAAACTTCACAGTGTTGATCGACCACTGAAAATGAAGAAAGACTCAATTCAGACAAGAAATAGGAAATTAGCCACCAGAACCAAGAAAGGAAGGAAATTTAGTCCATTAGGTGAGCTGGATCTTCTTAAGGGACCATTGGATAAATTTTCAGGTTTCCCACCAAATGTGACAACCCCAATCCATGCTTCATTGCCAAATCCATATTTGCCCAACAATGCCGCCTTTGGAACTTCTTACATGCCTAATGGAGGATTGAATATTCCAGGTTCTATGGACAGTGTGCATGGTAGCTATGGTAACCATTTACCTGCCTCGTTTCAATCCAGTTATGCAAATTTACCTTCCTCACTGCCACCTTCAAGCTACTCTGTATCATTTCCATCAAGTTTGAATTTGTCGTCTGCTCCTACTATGATTGGAACATCATAATGTTTAGAAAAGGAAATCAAGGTGTAGATAAGTTAATTTTAGAATAGTAACTGTGATGTAGATAAGTTATTTTTGGAATTTTAACCCTTAATGTGCCAGGCAAAATTTGTAGCAGACAACATTCTAATTTTTTATTTTTATTTTTCAAAGAACTCAAGTCTTGACATTTGATGTGAATCATCTGCTTGGCACATGGTTCACATCAAATGTCAAGACATTTTAACATGAAATGTCAAGACTTATTTTCTTAGAAAAAGTAAAAAAAAAAAAAATACTGAAAATGTTGCCTGCTGCAGTTGTGATTGGTGCTTTAAGGGTTAATTAATGTGTAGCATGGAAAAAGGGACAACAATACCATATTTAAACAGGGAAAGTCAGATCAGCTGTGCAGACACACAAACTGATCAGGAACTTCTCTGTTTGTCAGTATAGTGTACTGTATTTATTGATTTTGTAAGCAGGCAGCAAAGGACTTGATCAGACTGCGTGGATGAACAAGCTGATCAGGGTCTTGTTCCCACTTTGAGCATCAAACATTAAAAGTTTTCTTATTCTCCACAAAAACAAATACACCACAACCTCTTTATAACATTATTGTTGGGGTCCATAGCATAAAGTGTGTTAGTTAAACAACTGTGTTATATCCAAACAAAAATGTATAGATTCTATTGAAAAATGACCATTTATGGTCATTTTTCAATATAATCTATATATTTTTGGGATCCATCTTTGAATCATGTTATATCCAAAACCGTGTTATACTGAACCATGTTATAAAGAGGTTGTAGTGTATCATGGTGATTCTAATGAAATACTATTACATGTTTTTATGGAGAAGAAAAAAAATTATCAAGATGCATTTTGTATACCTGGTATCCCTAAGTATTGGGACAGATAAGCCTTTGCAAACAGTGTAGACCCAGATCAGATGCAGCAGAACACGGCATATGATCAGGGTCTGTACAGTTTGCATTAAATTTGAATTGAATTTCTATAAAATATGGTAATAATAAAAACATACCAAACAACCTGCTGTTGGAAATAGACCAGTCCGAAGAGCTGTGATAGAAGAGTCTACTCTGTGTAAATGGGCAAATCATGTGTCTGGAATACAGTTGGAACTGCAGTCAGTGTAGACCTAATCAAGCTGCTCTTGTAGGATCTACAGTGTTAGCTTAGGCCTGGCTGTCCAAATATGTAAATAATGTGTACAGTTGTGACATTTTATGATTTCTGACTTACATAACTTTATTTATTTGATTTTGTGTTTTGATCATCTTTGTTTTTGTGTTTTGAAACTTACTTTAAATGTTGTGTTAAATACAGTTTGCGTCTTTGAAACTCTGGTTAGGGAACTGAATATGAAAATGGTTATGTTTCTATAAATGCATTTTTTGCTGTGAGAGTATATGTGACATCTTGCATAGATCCAGATAAGGCACTTTTTTTAACCTAGATTAAGATGCCACACCCACCTCTAATTTCCAACCAATCAGATTACTTGATCCAGGTTTTTGATAGAAATTCACATATTTAATGACAAACATTGCAGATCCAGATCAGTTGGCTTCTGAAGAAGCCAACTGACCTGGATCTGCACTGTTTGCTAAGACAGGGCATGTGTGTTCAGCAAGAGAAGGGTTAACAGAATAGTGTTGATATTTTCTAGTTTCTAGTTAAGTAAATTTGTACCAGACGACAATCTAAAATTGGTTTTGTTAATTTTCAGAGAAAATAAGGATTGACATTTCAAGTGAATTGTTGGTATAGGCAGATGATCCACATGAAATGTCAAGCCTTATTTTCTCTATAAAATAAAAATTCAAAGTGGCGTCTGCTGCAGTTGTGTTAGCTCTTTGACATTTCAAACATTTTTCTTATTTTTCACAGAAAAGGTCAATTACCGGTAATGGTGTTTGGAATTTCATTCAGACTGGCTCTTTTTGCAAGCTTTACTGTATCAGTAATTTGTCTTCTGCTGGTTTAATATATATATATATATATATATATATATATATATATATATATATATATATATATATATATATATATATATATATATATATATATATATATATATATATATATATATATATATTTATCATGATCTTGGCTCCAGATAAGAGGGAGGGGTCATACTTTATTTTTCTTATTTCTCCATGAAAACATATGGGTGCTCATCAGAAGCGCCTAAGTGAGGCGCTTCTGATGAGCACCCACAACATATGTTTTTATTAAGGAATAAGAAAAATATCACTATTTTTCGGTTGGAAGAAACACCATATTTGGGGCTATGTATATGTATGTCTGATGACTGTATGACTTGAGTTTCTTCATGTTTATCCTTGTTTTTTGTGAATATCTTGATATATTTTGACATATGTCCCTGTTTTCTTCCATGCCTTATGATTTTTCCATGCATGTCTATGCATGCATTATGTGTGAATGTTTCATAATTTGAATAAAAAGAGAGAAACTAATATTGAATTCCCTAGTTAACGCTTAGCACTGGGTAAAGTTTTCAGATGAATACATTTTGTAATACTTTTCTTATTTTTTCAGAAATCAGGATTTGACATTTTAATGGAGACAGTTTGCATGAGATGTCAAATCTTGTTTTCTGGGAGAAATAAGAAAAATTTCACACATTTGTCTTCTGCTGAATTAGCCCAGAGAATGGTAAAGGTTAAAACAGATCAATCTTTGGAGACCGAAAGTGAATATAGCAGCCTACAAATAAAGATAATGTATTTCTTATTTTTTCTCGGAAAATAGGGCGTTAATTTATGTGTGACTAATCATCATCTAAGGAGATATTGTACCTGAAATGCCAGTCCCTGTTTTCTGGGAAACATAAGAAAATATTGTCTGCTAGTTGTCAGGGACTCAGAGGAATTTCTTTCCTTTCACCCAATCTGACTGATGAAGATTAAGATGTGGCTTCAGAATATTTTTTCATGGAGAAACAAAAAAAAAAATGTTTTACTGCTAAAATAACAACTTAATTGACTAGTCCTGTATTAGAAGATGATGTTTTAATCGCTCTGTGTGTGTAAGTACTATAATAACCCTTAGTATTGGGATAGACAGGCCTAAGCAAACAGTGTAGACCCAGATCAGAGCCACAAAATGCAGCATCTAATCATGGTTCACATTGCTTGCCACTTGTCCAGCAATATTTTAGATGCAAAGCTAGTAAAATTGACTCAGACTTTTTCAAAGGTCAGGATAAGGAAAGTAAGGCATTAAGGTGTCCCAGTACTTAACCCTTGTCATGCTGAATAAATTAAGATGCCACACCCACATAATTTTTAGCCAATCAGATAATTTGATCCGGATTGTTGCTGTAAAATCTCATTCTTAATGACAAACAGTGCAGATCCAGATCAGTTGGCTTCTGAAGAAGCCAACTGATCTGGATCTACACTGTTTGCAAAGGCAAGGTATATCTGGGTTCAGCAGGACAAGAGTAAATAGGGATTTTACGGGTATGTTGGAAAAGATGACAAGTGCGTTTCTTTTTATAGCGTACACTGAACATTTTAATTAAGAAATGTTAGGATTGCTTTGAGTTTGTAACATATTTGACCATTTGAAAATGAAGTATGGATTTCTCTAAAATACAGTGAATGCTTTAATACATGTGTTTCTTGTCATACAGAGGTAAAACTGCCCAGATCCCATACAAAGACAATACAGATCAGCCTTGAAAATTCAAACCCTTATCGGGTTATTCACATAGTTCTAGATAAGGCACTTTTTCCAGCTAAAAAATGTTGATATTTTTCTTATTTCTGCACGAAAACATATGTTGTGGGTACTCATTAGAAGCACCTCACCGAGGCGCTTCTAATGAGTACCCACAACATATGTTTTCGTGCAGAAATAAGAAAAATATTCATCTGGTGACTCCCCTTATATGGAGCTGTGTATTCACAACTGTATGTGCCTTGAAGATTCTGACTGACATGCTGGAGTAACTAGGTTAGACAGCAGGCTGATCTAGGGAGTATTTACCTGCTTATGCGAGAAGAGCCTTCTTCTCATGTTGAATCACAGATTTTTATTACTGAGGATTTTGTTTTGGTAAAAAAAAGTTTGTACTCATTTATACTTGTCTCAGTGATACCGAAGTGAAATAAAATATTTATAAAAGATATTTGGTTTGTTTTTGTTTCCCAAAGTACTGAGACCAGTAAATTGGTTTGTTTCCTTAACAACTGGGAACAGTAAATCATGTAGTTTTCAGAATGTGGTTTATTTCTTGAATTGGTGATTATTAGTGGATTTGTTTCAGGACAGCTGAACCTGACTGCTGTGGACTGTTCAATGTCTTGGAATAAACCATCTACTGATACCTAAATAGTTGCGTCTCATTGGCTAACTGATGAAATAACATACCATATTCAACCTAATTACCGCACCGTGTGCTTAGGTTTTTCAAAGTTACTTGGAAAACTTGTGGTAAAATATGTATCCACCTATACTAAGGGTACACTTAAACAAAGATCACTGAAGGACTTATCAAATGATGCTTATGCGATGTTATTGTGTTTTCTTTTCTTTTTTTTTTTTGATTTTTATCGCACCTGCTTGTAGCAGGGTGCGATATAGGCGTCCGATTTTCCGTCCGTCCGTCCGTCCGTCCGTCCGTCAGTCCGTCCGTCAGTCCGTCCGTCCGTCTGTCAACATTTATGTCGACATTCGACATTTATGTCAAAGTTAGTATTCTAATCAACTACAAGACTAAACAACCATCAAACCTTGCATGAAACATCTCCCTGACCTTCTGACTTTGCAACATAGGCATCCGCTTTTCCGTATGTCTGTCCATTCGTCCGTCCGTCTGTCAACATTTATGTTGAAGTTCGACATTTATGTCAAAGTTAGTATTTTAATCAACTACAAGACTAAACAACCATCAAACCTTGCATGAAACATCTCCCTGACCTCCCGACTTTGCGACATAGGTGCCCACTTTTCCATTCGTCTGTCTGTTCATCTGTCCGTCTGTCCGTCTCTTAACAATTCTGTTATGTCGAAGTTCGACATTTATGTCAAAGTTAGTATTCTAATCAACTACAAGACTAAACAACCATCAAACCTTGTATGAAATATCTCCCTGACCTCCTGACTTTGCGACATAGGTGCCCGCTTTTCCATTCGTCTGTCCGTTTGTCCGTCCGTCTGTCTCTTAACAGTTCTGTTATGTCGAAGTTTGACATTTACGTCAAAGTTAGTATTCTAATCAACTACAATTCTACAACAACCATCATACCTTGCATGACACATCTCCCTGACCTGCTGACGGCAGATATGTTGACCCAGTGACCTTGACCTATATTTTGCGCTCCATTGACTTTGACACAATTTACGTTGGCGTTCCAGATCTTCTCAACTATAAGGCATACAACTACCAAACCTTGCATAGTGCTTCTTCTAGATGTACAGATTTGGCAGGTACCTTGACCCAGTGACCTTGACCTATATTTTGCGCTCCAGTGACTTTGACATATTTTGCGTCGACGTTCGATATCTCCTCAACTATAAGGCCTACAGCCATCAAACCTTGCAAAGTGCTTCTCCTCAATGTACTGACTTAGCAGATACCTTGACCTGGTGACCTTGACCTATATTTTGGCTGCAGTGACTTTGACATAATTTACATCAGCGTTCCAGATCTCCTCAAGTGTAAGACCTCTAGCCACCAAACCTTGCATAGTGCTTCTCCTATATGTACTGACTTGGCAGGTATCTTGACCCGGTGACCTTGACCTATATTTTGCGCTCCAGTGCCTTTTACACATTTTACGTCAACGTTCAATATCTCCTCAACTATAGGGCCTACAACCATCAAACCTTTGATAGTGCTTCTCCTCAATGTACGGACTCTGCAGGTACCTTGACTGGGTGACCTTGACCTATATTTCACGCTCCATTGACTTTTACACCTTTTACGTCACCCTTCCATATGTCCTCAACTGTAAGGCCTTCAACCACCAAACCTTATATAGCACTTCTTTTCGATGTACTGACTCGACAGGTACCTTGACCTGGTGACCTTGACCTATATTGTGCACTCCAGTGACTTTGACACATTTTATATTGATGTTCGGTATCTCCTCAAATATAAGACCTACAACCACTAAACCTTGCATAGTGCTTCACCTCATTGCCCTGGCTTGGCAGGTACCTTGACCCAGTAACCTTGACCTATATTTGACACATTTTACGTTGATGTTTGATAACTCCTCAACTATAAGGCCTACAACCACCATACCTTGCATTGTGCTTCTCCTTGATGTACTGAATTAGCAGGTACCTTGACCCGTGACCGAGACCTATATTTCATGCTCCAGTGACTTTTACACATTTTACGCCAACGTTCCATTATCATTGGGCTGTATGATACGAAAAGTCAGTGCTGAAGATATAGCCATTAGAGGGAATGGGACTGGCCTGGAATATATGTGCCCCACTAGGCACTTTGTCTACATTTTTTTCAACCCAGTTTTCCAAGTAAGCACTGCTAAGAATGAAATAAACTTATTTAATAACCACATTCTGATTGTGGCTCCTGTGACTTTTGCGCCAGCAGGTGCGATGACGCCTTCCGCGGAATTCTTGTCTTTATAGAAGCATATGTTGTGGGTACTCATTTGAATTGCATCGACAAGTCGATGCAATTCAAATGGGTACTCTCAACATATGCCTTTATAAAGAAGACAAAAAATATACTGGCTGTAATCTGAAGATTATGGAATTGTTTGGCTGTGCGTTTATTGGAGTAAGTGCAGTAATTAGGTCGAATACAGTAGCATAATAGTAACCCACATTACCCTCCAGTTATGGCCTCTGAACAGTTGCAGGTTTGAGCAGCAACACAAGAAACTGTACCTTCTGACATGTGCCTAATGAAGACTCAAACCAGTCTGGGCTTCCATGAAGTCTGATAAGAGACTTCATTATGTGTATGAAGAAACTCATCATTGGCTACCCAACATGCACCCAGTGAAGATTCTGATCAGACTGCACCAGTGCACAGGTTGATGTAAATCTTTGTTGGGCACACATGTCAAAAAGCATGTTTCCTGACTTTGTGGCTCATTTTTCTTCTAACAACAAGATACATGTAGAAGAAAAAAATTAAAGACCATTTTCCCAGCCTACACTCATAGACAGTCGACCCACCAGTGTTGTCAATGCTTTGATTGTACAAGGTATGCAATTTCTGTGATGTTCTGTTTGCTCCCATGCACACCAAGCCAGTTCTAAAAAGGGGTTTACTCTTAAAGGAAAGAATTTGCTCCCTGTGAGAGTACATTCTTTTCTTTTAGCGAAGACTAATTTACAGAAGGGAGGTAAGAAAACATTTGACAGTTACCCCACCCCCACACCCCCATCCCCCCACCCCTCGCTAAAAGGGTATTCATTTCCTTAAGAATAGTTTTTTGTATTGTTCTTAGAAAACAGGACATTACAGTGCTCCGGCCGAGTTACAAGAAGATTTCCACTATGGGTAGAAATCAAACTGGTACCCACTGTAGCTTATTTGGTCTTGGATATAACTATAAACCTTACTATGATTAAATATTCTGGCACTATAAGTCATTACCATACTTATCCTGACATATGAATAAATCTATTAGACTGCCTTGTGATGTGTCTAAAATACAGTCAACTCTTGTTATCTCGACTTTGCTTTATCTCGAATACCCCTTATCTCAAAGTGAAAATCTGGTCCCTGTTTAAACATTTAAATCTAATATCAGGTAGAAAAATATTGTAGAAAAGAGAAGAAAGAGCAATTTCTCCTCCTCTTTTCCACAATGTTTTCACTATATCTCTAACTTAAGGAATCAAATTACATAACTTCAGGAGTCAAATTACATATTCATTTGTGAAATGTGGCTGTTTGATTTATTTTTCTTCAATTCTTCAAATCTGATTTGTCAGGGTACTGATATCTCAAAGTATCTCAGAGATTCCCTTGGACTTCGAGATAAGGAGAATCAACTGTATGCAGTCTGACTGGCAGAGGGTGTAGGTCCTGATCAAACTGCTTGCAAGTTTCTGTCTGGATCTTTGATTTTTGTTTGTTTGCACTGAGGATAATATTGTCACGATCTATCTTGATGTGATTGATTGTGTAGGGGTTTAATGACACGTCAATCCTTGTGGGTCATTTGTGTCATCTCCCAGAGAAAGGGAGAAGAAAGAAGCGATGGTAGAGGAGATGAAAGAGAGGGACAGGGGAGTAAGAGAAAAATGAATGAAATTGAAGAAACAGAAAAAAAAAAACATTCCTTCTCTATCCTTACCTGCTGCAAAGACAGCAGACCTTGTCCAGCTATAAGCCAATCTCATTTGGATGCCCAGGCTCAGATGGATGCACGTCTGACTGGTGATCAGAAGGTTGCGGGTTCAACCCCCACCAAGGTCGGCAACATACTTTCGTGGAGATTTGATCATGAAATATTTTTTATGGTCATCCTCTCCCTTCCGCTGACTCAAGAATGGCAATTGTCAGTTTCTGGCTAAAGAATGTGCACAATACTGGTTAACCGCTTAGAGGACTAAGCCTATCCAGGAAAAGTGTGGTTAGGTAAACTGACCGCACTCGACATGACACAATTGGGTTGACTGGGCTGTAAAACACAGTTAAACAATATTTAGGTCAATATGGGTGTTCTATTTCCAGTTGTTACTAATTTTTCATTGTACACAGATGAAACCAGATAATTGACAGTTTAAACATGGTAAAAATGATGTATCAGTCAGCAATTTAACCCTTAAAGCCTGTTCAAAATTGCAGCAGGTGACATTCTAAAATATGAGCAAACTGTGTAGCCCCAGATCAAGCTGCTTCTAAAAAGCAGTTTGATTAGTGTCTATACTGAATGTTTACCTTTCGGTCAGCACTGTTTAACCCATTAAAGACTGAATAAACTCTCCTGCACTATATATTGGAAGAGTCTATTTTCGATTTTAAGTATGTCAAGCTATTTGATGTAGATATTCCTAAAGAAAAATGGTTGAACTTTATGCAAACAACGGAGACCCTGATCAGATGCTGCATTATGTGGTGTCTGATCTGAGTCTGCACTGTTTGCCAGTTACCAGTTTAGGGGTCTCCAGTCTACAATGGGTTAGAATAGATGCATTATGAGTTAGTCTTAGATGAGGCAACCCTGTCAAGATAATTTTGCCTTGCTTATCAAAAAAAGGGGTCAACTCTAAAAGGAAAGAATTTACTCACAGGGAAAGCAAATTCCTTCTTGTTAGATTAAATTCCTTTTCAGAAGTGGCATAATATGCAGAAAAGCTTACAGGAAGTTGCAAAAATTGTCTGTCTGTAAAAAATGGCTAAAATAGTACCTTTTACCTGAAGGTAAGTATAAAAACAAGTTAACCCTTATTATGCTGAATAAATTAAGATGCTACGTCCACTTCTAATTTTCAGCCAGTCAGATTACTTGATCCATGTTTATGCTATAAATTCACATACTTAATGGCAAACAGTGCAGATTCAGATCAGTTGGCTTCTTCAGAAGCCAACTGATCTGGATCTACACTGTTTGCAAAGGCAGGTTATATCCAGGTTCAGCAGGACTAGTGTTAAGGTGTCAGAATAGCTGGAGTAAATACAGTATTTTATCTTAATAATTATGTTTTTGTTTCAGCTTGCTGTTCAGAGCTATGAAACCTTCCAGAAACTCTTAAAGGTAAAACCATCAGGACTATGTTCCTATTTTCCCTAAATATTTTGACAAAGGGGCCCAAACAAACAGTGTAGACTAAGATCAGATGCAGCAGATTGATTAGATGATCATGGTCTACACTGTTTGTCACTCATCTGTCTCTAGACATATCCCCAGGTAGTAAAGTGGACTCGGTCAAAATTTAGGATAAGTATGGTAAGGAGAAGGTGTCTGAATTTTTAGGATAAGTATGGTATGGAATTATTACCATAACTTAACCTCTACCACTCTATGAGCTAATTCAACAAATGACAAATGTATGATATTTTCTTGTGTTTTTTTTTCCCTAGAAAACAGGCTTTGACATACAGTGAAACCTGTGTAAGAGAGACACCTCTGAGACAGACTTTAAACAGTGAGAGTCGACGTGGAAAGGTGGCTGTCTTATAAAGGTACATGTCATGTAATTTTGCTAGCAAAATTACATGACATGTACCTTTATAAGACAGCCACCGTTCCACATCAACCACTAACGTCAGTCTCAGAGGTGGCTTTCTTACACAGGTTTCACTGTATCATGCAAATTGTTTTCTAAGTAGACAATCTGCATGAAATGTCAAAGCCTGTTTCCTGGGGGAAAATAAGAAAAAAATATTTCAAAATGTCATCTACTGAATTTTTACCCAGCATGCTAGCCTGTCTCCCATTAGGTTTCTCACCACTGTGGTTTGAGCCTCGCTAAGGTCACATGTGGGAAAGCCAAGTCTGCTTACAGATGGTCAGGTGGTTTTCCCTGGGTTCTCCGGTTTTTGCCCACCTTTAATGAATGATCGGCTCGATATAAAAACCCAAATCGAAACAAAAAATCTGACTGCAGATCCAGGGGTTACAAGTTCATAACCCCGCTTGGCCACATAACTGACAATGCCCACCCCACATCCCATTATTGTTTTGGTGCAGACCCCTTTGGTGTTGCCATGACACTTTCTTGTCTGCACAATATTTTGTGAACCAGTGGTTGGATTCTTACCAAATTTTCATGGAAATAATTAGGATATAACAAAGAACTGATTAGATTTTGGTGACCTTGGCCTAATTTTCAAGGTCACAGCAGTAGAAAATTGAAAATTCTGTGACACTTTTTTGTCTGCGCAATATCTTTTGAACCACTGGTCTGATTCTTATTAAATTTATGTGGTTATATCTGGGACATGGCAAACAACTGTTTATGTTCTAAGTCAAGCACATTCAGTAGGGGGACATCTAGATCTGTTTTCTCTGAAAACACTGTTCTTGATACTACAGTCATTCTACCTCTTCCCCTGATTCAAGAAGAGCAGTTGTAAGTTACTGATGAAAGTATGTACACAAGAACTGGTTATAACTTCTTAGAGGACTAAGCCTGCCCAAGAAAAGTGTGAGAAGATTAACTAAATTGCTCAATGTAACATTAACAGTGTTGACTGGGTTGTAAAGCTCCAACTCAAACAAACACTCAGCAGACTTAGTGTTAAGTTGTTTAGTCAGTGTGACATTAACATCTTATTCTATATACAGTAAAATCTGAATAGCTCGAACACCGATGGCTCTTTTACCATGGCTAATTTGAACTTGGTTTTGAGTCACTACGAAATTTCTCCGATAGCACAAGAAAACAAATATTTAAGGAAATTTTCCTATTTTTATCATGAAGTTGTATGTTTTGTGTACTCATTAGAATCACCTCATCAAGGTGATTCTAACAGGTACACTCAACATAGAATTATTGTGTAGAAAATCCAAAGTATTTCCCAAAATTATAACTATTTGCTTCCTGACCTGGCGTCATGATTAACCTTCAATGGCTCCAACTACCCGTATCTGGAACAAATTTCCATGGCCCCAAAGATGTTTGAGCCATTGACTATCTACAGTACAATGATCTCTCTTAAACAATTACCTTTGGGTAGGCATAATTTATAAGGAGTGGGCTAATGTAGAGAGATAAAATATATAGCAAAAGCACTCATTGGGAGATCAGAAAATTATACAGTCAACCCTCTTTATACTGACACTTGATACAACGACAAAATTCATTATAATGATAATTTGAAGGACACGAAACTGTCGCTCAAGAGGTGACAATTAATTAGATTTTATGTAAGAATAATGTATTTGATAATTCAAGAAACATATGATTTGGATATTTGTTAGAATTGCCTCACTGAGGCAATTCTAACAAATATCCAAATCATATATTCTTTGAAGAAATACGAAGAAAACAAACCCTTTCTTAATTATCATTCTGCTGTGTGTAAGGATTCTTTACAGCAGCAAATTCATTTTAACGGAAACATCTTTGGGAACAAATGCTGTCGTTGTAACAAGGATTCGCTGTACTCTTACATAGATGTTGTTGACCAGTGACCTTTGCTGGAGTTTATTTTATATTTGTTAAATGCACTGATAATTTTTAATGAAAAGCTTCTTCCATTTTGAGCTCACCTGAGTCGAAGCTCATCATTTGTGATTTCATAGCTGGCCCTAATTTCTTTAGCCTTTTGGATACTGTCATGAATTTGTACCAGATTGCAGAGTGCAAGAAAGATAACTCGGTATTTCTTAATGCTCTTATCATCAAGATTTGTGTCCAGTTCATAATTATTTTACTCCTTGGGATAGAAATGTATTATGAAACTTTGTACTGTGTTTTAATTACTTTAGATATGTGGAGTGTTTTTTTTTTTTTTTTTTTTTTTTTTTTGAGTGCAGGAATGGTAATTTTGTCTTGATGTTTTACAACTCCATGTCTGTTTCTAAGCTTTCCATTTTTCAGTCTCGATGGTTGTTTCATAATTTAACCTTTATCACTCTCTGGGCAAATTCAGCATATGACAAATTTTCTTATTTTTTCAAAAAAAAAAAAAAAAATAAATAAATAAAAAAAAAAAAGACAGTTTGCATGAGATGTCAAAGCTAATTTCCTGGGGAAAAATAAGGAAAACATTACAAGATGTTTCTGCTGAAATTTTACCTGCATGTGAAACATTAATCCAGATTTATGTATGTGTTTTTAGTCTTTCATTTGAATAGCACTGACTTTTTGATTTGTTAATTATTTGTCTTTGTTTTTAGCCATTTATGTGGTTGGTTCCTGGTTGCATTAAAGGAGGAGAGAAGAGAAAAGCAGAAAAGGCCAGGTAAGTTTCTGCAAAATAGTCCTCAAGAAAGTAGACATTTCAGCCTTCATTTGACTGACAACAATGCTTTGCTTCAAAATTAGAAAAATGTAATTTTGAGAATTGTTAGTTTAGTTTTACTGAGGATTTCTAGCAGTTTGGTATACATTAGCTGGAAAAGCTGTTTCACATCTCCATGTTGCTTTAACCCTTGTCATGCTGAATAAATTAAGATGCCACGCCCAGTTCTAATTGTCAGCCAATCAGATTCCTTGATCCAGATTGTTGATATAAATTTTCATACTGAATGACGAACAGTGCAGATCCAGATCAGTTGGCTTCTTCAGAAGCAAGAGAAGGGCTTGGTTCCTCGGACTTGGTTCCTCCTAAAAACTGTTCAGTATTGACATCTTGTGTAAATGTGGTCTGCAGAGACAAAATAAAACAAAAGTACAGCGGCATATATGCAAGTCAAAATAAGTTATACAGTATTTGTCCTTGCAATCTGAAATAAAAGACCCATTTATGGATATAAATTTTGGGAGCTGAACCAAACCAAACTTACAAAATTTCGTAAACATTGACTGTCTGTCAACTATCCAAAGTCATAATCTTTCATAAAAGCCTTGTAATGTTAGTCAAGATGCTATAATGAGTACCCACAACAGTTTTATGCAAAAATACTGTAGTAACTCTAAGTATTGGGACAGATAGGCCTTTGCAAACAGTGTAGACCCAGATCAGATGCCACAGAATGTGGCTTCTGATCAGGGTCTACACTGTTTGCCATATGTCCGGCACTATTTTAGACACATCAAAAGGTAGTAGAATGGACTACAATGTATTTTAAATTTAAGGTCAAGTAGGGTAAGTAGATAAGGTGTCCCAATACTTAGAGTTATTACATGATTATAAAAGATCATTCAAACTTATCACCCTTATCTGGTACCAGATAAGGGTGATAGAGATTGTCACATGGTTTTCACCCTCTGTATCAACCCCAGATCCCATTACCTGTGCGTAGGCTTTAGCCCGAGGGCTGAGACTGGTCGAGGGTCGATACAGGCTGATAACCAAAACACTGTGTGATGATCTGTTTATCACATACTCAAATCTTCTTATCGTCTTTAAAGTCCAAAATCACCAAAAGTGACTAAATACCGTCGAACCTCAATGGCTCGAACATCATTGGGACCATGGAAATTCGTTCAAGGGTAGTTCGAGCCACTGAGGGTTAATCATAGCATAGTTCAGGAAGCAAATAGCGATAATTTAGGGAAATCTTTTCGATTTTCTACACAATGCTTGTATGTTGAGTGTACTCATTAGAATTGCCTCAATGAGGCAATTCTAATGAGTACACACAACATACAATTCCATGATAAAATAAGAAAAAATCCCTAAATATTTGTTTTCTTGAGCTATTGGAAGAATTTTGTAGGGATTGAAAAAAGAGTTCGAATCATCCACGGTAAACGAGCTATCCGTGTTTGAGCCATTGAGGTACTTCTATAACAGACAATGATTCCAGCACATAATGTCACATCCTGTCATTTACGTTATGTCAGGTTTTTGACAATGTCACCATAATTTCATGAGCGGGTTGATAACCTCTGTCCATTCAGAATAAACTGATTCCAGTTATCAGACCAAGCATTCTGATAAGAACTTTACTTTCAAAATACACTGTTTCCTGTTATCAGCCTGGGCAGTCCGAAAACGATCTAGAGTGCCTCATTGATGACCATCAGCCTGATTATCTGTATCGGCTGATATTGTAAGCAAGGTATTGTCAACACTTTATCACATATACAAAAGGTAAGTTATCATGACAGATTAAGTAATGAAAATGTGATAATTAATTTGATAGATTATTACATGGCCACTGTCGCATTGTCAGGCTTTGGCATGGTAGCTTCATATTGGCATGAGGGCCTTTAGGCCTAAGGGCTAGTGTGGACTTCTGAGCCAATATGCCTGGCAAAGTGACAGAGGCCATGTCATAACCTTTTTATTACATGTTTGTTTTCATTGAAATGATGTACATCTTCATTAAAATGCTCGAATACCATTGGGTTTCATTGTGTGTTCCATGTCTGTCAAACAGGGCTTATGGTTTTACAGTCTTATGTCGGTAGATTCAGTACCTGAAATGATGACATTAGTTTAATGATGTCACTTTTCATAGTAAACCTGGAAGCAGAGAAACTTGTATTGATGAATGAAAATGTTTTTGAAAATGATTCAGGTGCAGACGTCGGAGCCAATTTTGAAGAGAGGACTTTGTTTCCATATGTTTGAGCAATGTTTTTCACCATTCATGCATGAAGTTAAAAAGAATGATAAAGAATCACTTTTCTGAGTTTGTTTGGTCAGCAAATTTCATCATTATTCATTCACAATTATTGTTTAGAAAATTGAAAAGATTTCTCTAAATTATAGCTATTTGCTTCCTAACCTGGTGCCATGATTAACCCTCAGTGGCTCGAACTACCCATATCTCGAGCAAAAAAGATGTTTGAGCCATTGAAGTTTGACTGTAATAATATGTTTTATGTCTTTGATTACAGGTTACGAAAGGGTATCAACATATTGGTATCAACTCCAGGAAGGTTGATAGACCATATAGAACATACTAAAAGTCTCATACTGGGTAGAATAAAATGGTTGGTGTTAGATGAAGCGGACAGGTACAGCCCACAAGAAATGTTGCTGGTTTTTTTTTTTTTTTTGTTGTTGTTGTTGATTTTCAATTAGAAAATCATTATGGATATTTTTCCAGTTTCTCCACCAGAACATGTGATTCAAAACACCCATAATTCACATATATGTCTTGATGGAGAAATAAGAAAGTATTAACCATTAAACTCCAATCACAACAGTTGTCATCTGCTTTGTTGTCTGCTTGTGATTTTAAAAGTCATTTATGCAAACAGTGTGGACCCAGATCAAACTGCTCCTCAAGGAGCAGTCTGATCAGGGTCCACATTTTTGCCTGTATGCAGTAATAAGTTTGCAAGAATATTCAGCAGACGACACAAACAGACATTTTCAGATGCAGGTTTTCTTTGCATTTTAAGGGTTTATTGTTACCACTCTCTGGGCAATTTCAGAAGATGGCAAATAGATGTTATTTTTTTAAGATTACAAGCTTTGTCATTTCATGCAAAGGAGACAGTTTGCATGAAATATCAAAGGTTTTCATGGAAAATAAGAAAAATGTTTCAAAATGTCATCTGCTGAAATTTTTGCCTAGAATGATAAGCATTTGCTTTCAGGAGCTTTGGTTGCTTTGTTTCACACCAAGGAGTGCTGATACATTGTACTACTGTACGGGTTTAATCATAGCTATAGATGAGGGGAGTAGTCAGAAAATAATTTCTGCTTTTATTGCACCAAAGCATATGTTGTGCAGGCAATTCTAGTAAATCCCCACAAGGTATGATTTGGAGTAGAAGCCACAAATTATCATATCACATCCTGAATTATCACATCAGTTGCCTTATCTGGACCTATGGGTTAAATGTTTGTACCAGCTATTTTAGCAGTCCTGGAATAAAATCTCATTTGAGAATAATCAACAGTGTTTGACTGTTATAAAAACATCTGTCAAGAAAGGGCAGTTTAAGTCAATAAAAGCAAGTTCTGAAGAAACAATCTTCTAGTACCAGAGTGACAAATTTTTCATTCAAGCAAACATTGTTCATTCTATTATATACTTTTTTGCCAGCGTGATAGTACTTTGTTTGTGAAAGAACAAAAAAAGAAGAAAAAAAACATCTGAAAGGGGCATTTTTCAGCCCTTTATAAGCAATAGAAATGTCACTTTCATGACATAAAGGCAGCAGTTCTATGATGCAACAACTTACATATTGTCTGGTTTATATGAAAATGAAAGTCATCATGCTAAGATATATCTGCAGCAGTCTCCCGTCTCTTGAAAAATAAAATCTCCTTCTTTCGGCCTTTTATTACACTGCATTTAGAGTTAAAATAGAAATGTCTGTAAATTTGTCAATTTCTGTTTGTAAATTTGAAAGAAATGGTTTAAAGGATAAGTGAATTTTTTTTCCTTCCGACTTAACATTCAGTGTCCAATTGTTTAAAGCTAACAATGTCATTAGTTAACGTATTGTTAAACTTTTGATCATTAAATATGGCATACATGTATATGCTAATATTTTTGTTGAAAAAATGTGAGTAGCTTTTGCAAAAATAAAAGCTACTCACATTTTTCAGCAAACATACTTGCGAATTAGATATTGTACTTACCAGAACAGTTTACAATGTGACCACTAAAGAGCTTGTTAAGCTAACAATGCTTTGAGCAACTGGGCCCTGATTTTGCCAATACTGTATGTAGTCATGTTGCCACATTATAAGTATGGTTTGTTTATTTACATAAAACCACATGGCCTTCTGATATCAGCAGATGGGCTATAATTAAGGCCATTCATAAGAAATAAGATAGAGGGTATACTATGATATATACATTACTACATGTATTACTATTACTAAAACTAGTAACAAGTATCTTGGTTAGTCCAGTATGGCTTGTGATATGTTTACCATATAAAGTCATTTTGTTTTTCCATATTTGCGTGCAACCATATTGGCCTTCCGCATGATGTCCTCATGTGAGCACAGTACATCCTTTATTCCTGTTTAATGTCAACCTTATTACACAACTTAAAAATGCTGTTTCTTCCAGCTTTGCTCAAACAGAACACCATTATCATGAATAGGTCATGACTTCAAAACAAAATACATTTAATAAAAATATTACAACATATCTAAGAGTCATGCTACCAGGTATATCGGCCTGTTAACTCCATTTTAACTCCTAAAGGCTTCAGTGCTGGTATGGACCTATCCAGGCAGATATGCCTAGTAATGTGACACTAGACATGTTTGAAGATCTAATTATTTTAACTGTTTTACAGGTTACTGGATATGGGGTATGAAAAAGACGTTTCTAAAATCATAGCTGCTGTAGACAGTCAGAGCTCAGAGATAAAGAGACAAACTGTTTTGTTGTCTGCAACACTCTCCGAAGGTCAGTTGTACCCTATTTATATCCTTAATTCTCTGGGCCCAGTTGTTCAAAGCTAACAATGTCGTTAGTTAACGATTCGTTAAAATTTAAATCAAGTGATACACAAATATGCTGAAATTTTTTGCTGAAAAAATGTGAGTAGCTTTTGCAGTGCAAAAGCTACTCACATTTTTTCAGCAAAAAATTTCAGAATATTGTATATTTAATCTGCTAAAACAGTTAACGAAATGACCCTTAACGAGATCGTTAAGCTAACAACGCTTTGAACAACTGGGCCCTGATGAATATGCTGAGCAAAAAGTGTAGGCTCTGATTGGTTTATTTGAAAAAAAAAAAATAATATAAATCATAAAATATTGGAGTTCATTAAACAAGTTAATTAAGCTAACAATGCTCTGAACAGCTGCACCCTGAAATTTTTGGGTTATTATAATGTTTTAGGTATACCTTGAGAAAAGTGGTCTTTGAGTCATATGCAGATAGTGAGGGCCCAGATCTGCCTTCTCATCTGTGCAGTCTGATTAGGGCCTTTATTGTTCATTGGTATATTCTAAGGCTGGCTAATCAGAGCTGAAAAGATAATCTATTATCGGTCCTGCCGTTGCAATCGATAATCGATTAGTAATTACTGAAGATTTGGTCATAATTTTACCTGTGTGTCTGAGCATGACTCTTGCCATATGTTGTATTTTACTGTATGTATTAACTATTTGATCTGACAGGCCTGAGCAAACAGTGTAGACCTGATGAGATGCCGCAAATGTGGCATCTCATCAGGGTCTACACTGTTTGCCACTCATCTAGCTATTTTAGACACAACATTTGGTAGTAAGCTGTACTTGTTCAAATTTTAGATTAAGTATGGTAAGGAGTTTACTGTGCTTTCGACATCTTTCAGAAAGTCGTTTTTTGCTTGACGCTTTGCACATAAGAAGTAAATTTGCAAACTTTTGTCATGATTTAATGCAAAACCATTTGTCGTAACTTCCTATGTACGAAAAGTTTCATTCTAGTCATTGGTTTTTAAAAAATCAAATATTTTCACTTTTTCCCATAGTAAAAATAAAGCCAAATCATGCAGAAATCTGTAGGGTAGGTAGCTTGGAGCCAGATTTTCAACTAGTTCCAGTTGTTCAATTTTTCTGAAATTTTCACAATATTGTTGTGAAACATCAATAATTCAAATTCAGCAAAGGAAAGTAAAAACTATTCTCTTAGACAAAAATTCCAAAACATCACTTTACTATAGAAATTGCATAGGTCAGGCCAACTTTTAGCCGTAAATTTAATTTTAGTGTAAATATTTGAGAACAAAACACAGAAATAGGAAAGACAAATGGTTTCTGATAAGATATGGTCAGTCAGAACAAAATATTTTCATTTAAAATAAAATGCCAAGCAAAAAACGTCTTTCCAAGAGATGTCGAAAGGACAGTAGTCTGAATACTAAGGGTAAATACAGTAAAGTAAGAGACACAGAAATTAAATGATCGATTATTAACAAATCTATAATGATAATTATTTTTTTGGAATTAATCGATTATTCGACTAATTGTGCCAGCCTTAGTATATTCTACAGTGATTCTGTACAGAGACAATGAAAGGCCTGATCAGACTGTGTGGAATTTGATTACTTGGTTTATGAATTTGTTCTCAAAGTTGGATTTCTATGGAGAGTAAATACAGGAATGGATTACACTATCAGGGGAAGCAGCTCTGTCAAAATTATTTGATCTCCCTTCCTTCTGAAAAGGAAAGAATTTGCTCCCCTTGGAACAGGCAGTCACAAAAGTTGTCGCCCTTGTAAAATTTGTAGCAACTTTACCAAGTATTTCAAGGCCACTTAAGAGTAGCCCCACTTTGAGAAGAATACTTTCAGATCAGAGTGATCACCCTTGGAAGTGTATCCACTCACTTCTGAGCAAAGTCAGCAGATGACAATTTTTTCTTATTTTTCCTAGAAAATAGGCTCTAGCATTTCTTGCAAACTGTCTCCCTAGGAGACAATTTGCATGAAATGTTGAAGGCTATTTTTTTTTTTTTTTTTAAGAAAAGTATTTCTACTTGTCGTCTGCTGAAATTTTTACCCAGCATGCTCAGCATTAAATGAGACGGGTTTTCTTGTGACACAGTTCAATTAGTTTTCTTTTTTTTTTTCAGGGGTGGAGAGACTTGCAGGCATGTCCTTAAAAAAGCCAGAGAGAATTTCAGTATCTAAAGACAGCACAAAAAATGTGTCACAGTCAAAAGTTCAGAAATCAAAAGCTGGATACCAGTCTAGAGAAATAATGGCAGCAAACCAGTCCAGTTTTGCAGATGATGGTTTTGCACTGCCAGAAAATTTACAGCAATATTTTGTGGTAGCCCCATGTAAATTAAGACTAGTTGCACTGTTAATATTTGTGATGTCCAGGTACAAGGTAAGTTTATATTTTAACTTTTCAATTTTAACATTTAACCTGCTGAGTTTAGACAGTGACAAATAATATTTAAAAAAAAATACTTTCTAAATATTTGGACAAATAATGCCCTTTGTGTGCTTATGCTGAAGTTTGAACAGGTCCATTTGACTTCCAAATTTTGTATCTTAGATTATGCTGGCTGAATGGCAAACAATGCAGACCTTGATTAAACTGTTTCATTTCAGAGCAGTTTAATCTTGGTTTAGGGTCTACACTGTTTGCATAGGTATACAAGTCAGAATACTTCATCTAAACATAGTTTAAAGCTGTCATACCTTGCATTCCCTGTCCTGCATACTCTGTATTGGGTTTTAGTTTTAAAGCTGTCAGAAAGGAATGGGCAGAACTGTAGCAGACAACATTAAAAAAATTTAGTTATTATTTCCAGAGAAACTAAGACTTGACATTTCATGTTAATCATCTGCTTTGCAGATGATTCACATGAAACGTCAAATCTCGTTTTCTCTAAAAAGAAAAAAATAACTAATAAAAAAGCCTGAAAACCTTAAACGCAAATTGGTAACGCCAGATGCGGAAGAGACAGGCGGATCTGCGGATGAACGAACGGATAAGGGTAACATTCTTTGAATGGTGGAGGCATAAAAATTCAGAATGTAGTCTGCTGCAGGGGTGATTGCCACTTTAATGGTTAAAGATCTTCCTATGTGTAGATGAGCTATAATGTCAGGTGTCAGCTGTTAAAAGAGGCCTGTAACTTCCAGGGTATTTTTGGGCATTAAACCATTTTGACACGGTTGACTCCCTGAAACTGTATCCATTTCCCTTAAATATGCTGGTGCTTTTTTATGAAAAACTATGTGTAACTTTTCTTTCTGGATAAGCCATTCATATTTCTCATAAAAATATCAGAGGGTCTGGATACGGTTTATTGACTACTGATTAATGACGATTTTTTATTGACTTCTGATTTTTAGCCTAGAATTTTAGTGACTACTGGTTTTTGTGATGTAGAATTTAACAATTAAGCCCAAAAAAATCAAGAGTACACTGATTTTTGTGAAAATAGCATCATTGAATACTGATTAAGAGGCTAAAATTCCAAAAAATTAAGCTAAAATTTTAATGATTAGTGATTTTTACTACCCACTATCCAGACTCTCATGTCAGTGTACTTATTTTTTTTTTATATATAACCTGTTTAACATCACATTAATTTAACAACTTCATTCATGAAAAATCCTTTGAACAACCGGGTCCAGCTCATTTACCAACACAGACAGTGTCATTTTAGAGACCTGCAATAAATCTGCAATAAACATATACAGTACAACAAGTTTGATGGTGAACTTGAATTTCTGACCAAACAGTGTCTTGTGTTTTTCAACAATTTCTTTTCTTTTGCCGGCCTCGGTGGCTCAGTTGGATGCGCCGTCCGACTGGAGACCAGGAGGTCGCGGGTTCAACCCCCGCCGAGGTCGGCAACATTCATTCGTGGAGATTGATCATGAAATATTTTCTACGGTCATTCTCTCCCTTCCGCTGATTCAAGAAGGGCAGTTGTCAGTTTCTGGCGAAAGAATGTGCACAATACTGGTTAACCGCTTAGAGGACTAAGCCTGCCCAGTAAACGTGTGGTTAGGTAAACTGACCGCGCTCGACATGACCCCATTGGGTTGACTGGGCCGTAAAACCTCAACACAAACAATCAACAATTTCTTTTCTTTTCAGGCAAAATCCAGCAAAAATAAAATCATAGTTTTCATATCTACCCAAGATTCAGTGGAACTCCATTATAGACTGCTTCAGTTTTTATTGTCTGACCATCAGTCTTCTGATGTAGAACAGCAAGAAGAGGATAAAAGCAGTAGTGCCAGCCTAAATGTATTTCGTCTACATGGAGATATGTCACAGCAGGTGATCTCATATATTTGTCCTAAGTATTCAGATAGACAGGCCAGAGTAAACAGTGTAGAGTCTACACTCCATTCTGCAGCATCTGATTTGGGTCTACACTATAGACCCAAATCAGATGCTGCAGAATGGGGCATCTGGTCCAGTACTCCAGCTAGGCTTTGAGGGCAGAGGGGTGCTGGGTAGGGCACTTTTTGAACTGTCCCCAGGGTGCTGTCATAGAAGACTGAGGGCACCATGTGCCATGTGATGCACTTGGTATCAGACATGCTGCAAAATATAATCCAATTGATGAAATTGACTTTTAACACTTAGCACTCTGGTAAAAGTTTCAGCAGATGCCATACTGAAATATTTTTTCTTATTTTTCCCAGAAAACTGGCTTTGACATTTCATGCAAATTGTCCCCTTGGAGACAGTTTGCATGAAATGCCAAATCCTGTTTTCTGGGAAAGATATAAATATCATCAAATGTCATATACTGAATTACCCCAGAGAGTGGTAAAGGTTGAATGTTAATATCTTTTTTAATTTTGGTCCAATTTTAATGAATTGAAGTAAGGCAAAAGGCAGCTTTAAAAGGACAGAGGGGCAGCAGGAAAGGGCAAGAAGGGCGGTTTGCCCTTCTGTATAGGGCCAGCTGGAGGACTGTAGTCAGAGTCAGCACTGTTTGCCACTCATCCAGCAGCTTTTAGACACATCAGTAGGTAGTAAAATGGACTTGATCCAATTTTTGGACATTTATGGTAAGGAGTAAAGATGTCCGAATTTTTATTTTAAATTGGGTGAGTCTTATTTTCTTGCCACAAGTTAAGCTGTAAACCATTGTTATGTTCCATGCTATATATACTTAGAAATTGCCATGTGACCACTACATTGTTAAGGAAGATAACTGCAGGTACTTGTCATATCAACTGAGTTAAAGATTGTCCATAAATCACAATAGCCTTGGTTTACTGTTTTAATGTTTTGGGCCGTTTGATATTCAGGACTTATCATACTTAAATTTTGTGTCCAAAAAGCTTTATTTATTTCAAATAATAGGGGAATGGATGTTGTCAGATTAATGTTGGCCCTGTTTAACCCACTGTGTTCTGGAAACCCCTAAAAGGGTAATTGGCAAACAGTGCAGACCCAGGTCAGATCACCCAGAATGGCATGTCTGATCAGGGTCAGTAGTTCAGCCATTTTTCTCCTGGTCTATCTAAATCACAGCCTGACATACCTAAAATCAAAATTAAATCTTCCTGTATATAGTGTGGGGGAGTTCATTCAGCCTACAATAAGTTATGCAAGAAGGTGCAATATAGGGCTCTGGTTTTCCATTCAGTCGTCTCTCAACATTTACACTCCTAGTGGTTAAGTCTATTTCTAAATAACTATTACTCATAGTCATCTTACCTGGTATATATACCTTCTCCATAACATGAATCTGAACAGTGCATTATCATTTTTTGCCAATGTCCCATTTGTCACAGACTAAGGAATTTGCCTTTTTTTACCAGGGCCTGGTTGTTCAAAACTTAACGAAGTTGTTAGCTAACATGGCATTAAAATTTCTATCTTGAAATATGGAAAATACCCGGTACATTGATATTTTTTGCTGAAAAAAGCTAGTCACTTTTTTGCAGCAAAAATATCAGTGTACATGTATTTGAAAATACCTTAGTTACAGCAGTTTAGGAGTTTGTCATTAACAAGCTCGTTAAGCTAACAATGCTTTGAAAAACTGGGCCCTGAACTCTAGCATTAAGATCCATTTCTGATCAACTGAAATATCTACAGTCATTAAACAAAACACCAAGACAGGATAGGGGGAAACTGGGAGCTTTATTACTAACTAATTAAACGACTCCAATACAAGAAAGACTAGCGCGCCCACAAACAATGAAATACATGCATACATATAATTGAAGAAAGCATATATCAAAGTCAGTAATTTATAGTCATATTGCGCGTCATTTACCCGCTCATGAACCTGCCACAAAAGCACACACATATACTGCGAAATGTGTAATAACTGCATAAACCTAAACACAGATAAATTGACAGATAAGTATAATAATATGATTGCATAAACATAGACAAATATAAAGTGATATTTAAACCACTAAAGTCATACTCCTTGCATAAGTTTGTAAGAGCAGTGTAAATAATTGTAAGTGGAAAATTAACTGTCCTCACACCTTGACCATGTACACATTGTTATGATAAAAAAAAAAAAAAAAAAAAAAAAATAGGGAGGGTAACAATTTGGGTGGGAATTTAAATTCGTAAAGAAAAAGCTGCTGCTTTGGCGCGCACCAAACCGACAAAGACATGTGAGATAAGGCTCTCAGAAACCCCCGCGAAAGGTCAACTATACCAGACTATAAGCGCTGCATGGTGGTTTGTCTAAACTCAATTAAGGAACTTAATTCCACTTAAACAAAACACCAAGACAGGATAGGGGGAAACTGGGAGCTTTATTACTAACTAATTAAACGACTCCAATACTAGAAAGACTAGCGTGCCCACGAACAATGAAATACATGCATACATATAATTGAAGAAAGCATATATCAAAGTCAGTAATTTATAGTCATATTGCGCGTCATTTACCCGCTCATGAACCTGCCACAAAAGCACACACATATACTGCGAAATGTATAATAACTGCATAAACCTAAACACAGATAAATTGACAGATAAGTATAATAATATGATTGCATAAACATAGACAAATATAAAGTGATATTTAAACCACTAAAGTCATACTCCTTGCATAAGTTTGTAAGAGCAGTGTAAATAATTGTAAGTGGAAAATTAACCGTCCAATGACCCAAAGGTAGAAAGTAGTGTAGAGTTTATTATACATTTTCCTGCATACGGCGAACTATTTCCAGGCGTGTTTTTACATTGTTGTCAATATACACAGAGTAGCAAGATGACTTCCAATCGCCCATTAATTTTATGGACTCACTAGAAACGCCAATCGCATTGCAAAAACTCGCAGATCCACGTCTAAAGGAATGACAGTCTCATTAGGTCCCCCCTCCACTGAGCGCAAGCATTCGCAAATGCGTTTGATAAATTTTTCAGGAGAGAGGACTTAAACTTGATTGCCTGATAGAAAGGTGAAGGCGGGGGCCATCTAAACTGGCACCCATTGACCTCTGCAAGTAGTTGCAAACAGCGCTGGCAGGACATAAAACATTATTTTCCAGACGCGGCAATGACACGTCAAATGTTCTAGATTTGAACTGAATCACTTTACTCCAACGAAAGTGAAGTAAACATCCCCATGGGAAACATAAAATATCACATCTGCGTAAATGTTTAGACTGGTCAAAGTTTGTTGTTGAATTTATCATTACATTACTACGGCGAAGACATCCATAAAACATAGTCAAACAAACAGCCCAGATGACTGCATCAAAAGATAAAGATATATCCAGATACTGTAGAATCTGCTTCAGCATGTCAGGGGTCACAGGCTTTTTCCGCACAACTAAATCACCTAGATGACGTCTTATTCCTCTCATTGCATGAGCGAGCTGAAAGTTATTTTGTAAGGGATTAGGTAAGTTCCAGGCACAATGTAAAAGACGAATTACATTCAGATATTGTTTGACCGAGTTAAATTTCATCCTCCGCGCAAGAAAAGATGCATACCTGCATAAAGTTAAAGAAGAAGCAGGTACAGGCGAATATCCCATACGGCGACAAAAGTCTATATAAGATTGTCTGTGTGTCCTGTATGTCCTCTTTGTGTTGTCAGAAAAGGCTTGGCTGGTATAGAAAGCGACGTCTCTGTCTAGTTCGCGTTCAAGGGAGTCACGAGTCTCTGAAATTAGATATGACCTGTATTAGACATAATCTGAAGTAGCCGGTGTAATCCTCCCGGCTGGTGGAGTCTACTGGCTCTGTCGGCTAAGCGGTTTGACACACCTCTATAATAAACTGCCCGAAGGCGGAAGTTGAATACTGCAGAATACCAGAAAACGCGCCGCAGTGAATCCATGACTTGAGAGTTTTTACAAGATCCTTTGTTTATTATTGAGCACGCTGTTACATTGTCACAGTGAATATAAACTTTTTTATTTCGCCACAAGGGGGCCCAACGAACCACAGCTGGTTCCAAGGCCAAAACTTCCAGATAGTTTATAGGGAGAGATAAGAGTTCTTTAGTCCAAGGGGTATGCACGAAATCTCCGTGATAGAAAGCCCCTCCAGCTAATTTACAGGCATCGATCGACACCGGCGTGGCCGGTCTACAGTCTAATGCACTTTCACTGTTCTCATGTCATAAGGGCCCTTTTCTCATATTTATCATGTGTATTTGAGCAATCTTATGGCGTATTGTAGTAGCTCGTGCATCCACCATAGCTTCAGATAAAAATATATGTTGTGGGTATTCATTAGAAGTGCCGTGAGGCACTTCTAATGAGCACACAAAACATGTTTTTGCAGAGCGTTGAGGAAATACCAATACTTTTTGGTTCGAAAAGTACCTTCTCAGCTGCTGTGATCCACACATTCTGATACGGACCTTAAACATTCTGTTAATGAACAATGTAGACACTGATCAGACTGTGCAGATGTGTAGGCTGATCTGCATCTAAGCTGGTTGCGTATGTTATAAAATGGATTTCTATTTTTAGGCACTTATCATGTTACGACCGAGCACTCCTACCTTCGATTATCTGCCTTGGCAGATTACGCATAGCTTCTAAGTATATATTCAATCTCTGACAACTGTGTCAGGGAGTCGACTCTTTGGCTCAGTGGTTAGAGCATTGGATTTTTATCCGGGAGGACCGGGTTCAAATCCCATGACAGGCAGGAATTTTTTTCAGCTATCTTTCATTCCTTTGTTACGGCTTTCATGTCATAAGAATCCAGTCTCTTTTCACTGTTTTATTTTTGTTGTAGGATAGGACAACAGCCTATAAAAACTTCAGTAACTCAGAGACTGGTGTCTTACTGTGTACTGATGTTGCAGCTAGGGGTTTACACCTGCCTAGTGTGGACTGGGTGATCCAGTATTCCATCCCCACGATGTTTACTGACTATATTCACCGTGTGGGTCGAACAGCTAGAGTTGGATCAAGTGGTCGCTCAGTATTGTTTCTGCTACCAACAGAAGCTGAATATTTGAAGTGTTTGAATGAACAGAATATCAGGTTGGTTTATCATGATACGAGGAGAGTCCAGGGCCCAGTTATTTAAAACTTAATGAAGTTCATAACTAACATGACATTAAAATTTCCATCTTGAAATATGGCAAATACATTGATATTTTTTGCTGAAAAAATGTGAGTAGCTTTTGCATTGCAAAAACTACTCACATTTTTGCAGCAAAAATATCAATGTATTTGAAAATACCTTAGCTTTAACAGTTTACAAGTTTGTCGTTAACAAGTTGGTTAAGCCAACAATGCTTTGAACAACTGGGCCCAGGTATATATATTTCTTATTTCTCCATGAAAACATATGTTGTGAGTACTCATTAGAAGCATCTTAGCAAGGCGCTTCTAATGATAAACATGTTTACGTGAAGCAATAAGAAAATAATTTTCTCCTATATCTATGCATAGGGGAGGATAAAGCCCTGTGTTTTCTTGTCAGTGGCAAAGTCATTCCCATATCGGTGCCCATGTGGGATAAGCATAGCTATATATGAGACAGCTCACAAGTGATATTGCTATATACGAGACAGCTAACATGCGACATTGACGTCACGACATTCCAAATTATTATGGGATAACATGGGGATGTTTGCAGCATTTGGTTGTAAAACACCTATCAAATTTTCAAACGCTTGTAACTTCTTTACTAGTAAACAAAAACATCAAGTGTGAGCACCCATTGTCTTAGTTGAAATAAAGGGAACATTTTGGTAACAAAATTAGTTTTTTTTTTTTTTAATTTGTGTTTTTTGCCACTTTGTTCTGGCATTTCTGTGTGAGAAACAAAAGAAGAGTCTTGATGGCATGTGAGAAAAAATCAATCTCTGATTTTCAGTGATGACAGGAAAATGCCAACCCTCGGCAAGCCTCATTTCCCACTGGAACGTTGGACCCTTGGGTTGGGCTTTTCCTGTTCCCACTGAACATGAGTGATGTATTCTATTCTTCTGGATTCCTCCTTTTATTAGAGCTTAGAGATTTTCTTGTATGAGAATGACAAGCTGTCATACCTTGCCCTTATGCCGGCCCTAGTGACTCCATCGGATCGGATGCTCGTCAGATGATCATATAGGAATGCTCAGTGGTGTATTTTGATTATACATGGTTGGAATATAGACTGGGTTAAGACACTGTCAAGATGGGATCAGTGCAAAAAGTTCGAGTGATTGATAGTTCCAGCCACTGAAGATTCAGCTCAGACCTGTACATGCATGTTTACATATGACATATAGCAGTAGACCTTTATCAGTTGAAGGTCTATGCATGACGACGACAAAACACATGCTTTTGTGCGGAAATATGCAAATACCCCTCTTATTATTTGGAACTGTGGCAATAAAAATTCTGACCAGATTGCATGGCTGCATGGGCTGATTTGGATCTTTGTTGCATCTGTATGGCACACTGGCCATATTCTGTCATCACTCATTGTTTAATTGACTGTATTGAATACACTTGTAAATGTCCTTTCTTGCAGTGTTGAAGAAATGAAGATTGGAGATATTCTGAAAGATGCTTTTAAATTAATACCGGATCTTCCTGAGATAGAAGCACAGGTATCTTGTACTTATATTTCTGATTAAGCTTTTACATTTACATGATATACTTGATAGTTTTTTCACCATATTTAACAAGGGAGAAAACCTTGTGACTTCCTGTTTGCTTCTCTGCTTACCATGTCCCTTCTTTGCATATTTTACAAGGGAGAAAACTTGTGACTTCCTGTTTGCTTTACTTCTTACTGAGTCCCTTCTGAAAGGGGTCTACTCTAAAAAGAAAGAATTTGCTCCCAATGGGAGCAAATTCTTTCTTTTAGAGTAGACCCCTTTTCAGGAGGGAGACAAAAACAATTTTGACTGAGCAATCTCTCCTGAAAGTGTATCCATTCCCCTTAACTCTTTCGGTGCCAAATTTCAGACAACATTTGTCGTCTGCTTTTTTATTTTTAAACAAACTATCACTTGGAAAGAAGTTTATATGTAAAGTTGAAAGACTGAATGTCAAACAGCATAGATACAGATGAGACGGCTCATTATGAACCGCCTCATCTGGATCTATGCTGTTTGCAAAAGCCTATTTTATCGCCTGTTGCAGTGAAAGAGTTAACTACAGGCCTCCTGGCACTGCTTGGATAGTACAGAGGTATGTCTCATGCTTATCAACACTGCGGCCCGGGTTTGACACCTGTCTGGTATGTGACAGGTTAGTGGTCCCCCATCCATGGTCGCTGATTTTCACCAGGTACTCTGGTTTCCTCCACCATGTATGACCGTGAAATGCCAATGTCCACGTCTTCAAGAACATGTCTATAAGTTTGCTGAGTTTTCTGTAAAATTGAAGTAAAATATATAAAGTAAAATTTTTCAGAAGCACTCTCCACGAACACCTGAAGAGGCAGCTATATACCTGCAGAGATGTTGTGAAAACTTGATCATGAAAGATAAAGATATGTCACTTGTTTGCAAGAAAGGTAGATTGTCACTGCTTACTCTTCAATTATTTATGACCTTTTTAAACTGAGTTTGAAGCATATTATGAGTAAAACTTGTCTTTTGCTTGAAGCAACAGACTTACTATGAATTTCCCTTGTGTTCGAATATACTCAGTAGGCTTACATATATTTTAATAGCAATTTTTTATTTCTTGATTTCAAATTTAAAATGGAATTTATACTTCTGGAAATCTTTGAAATATTGTCTTTGTTTACATAGAAACAGGTACTCATATATACCTTATATTTTCAGTGTAAACATCACAAATTTGGAATATAAGAAGTGAATTTTATTTCTGTTGATGTATATACACTGAGGATGGGAAAAAGGATGCCAATATCACACCTGTTAAACAGGATGTGCTGGCTGATCTGAGTCTTTGCTTTGAGCATATGTCAGAAGGTACCTTTTCAGTTGTCACTCATAATATTGGTATTTACCCAAAATGTTCCTCATTTCTGACCATACTTGTCCTTTTTATACCCCTCCACTCGCTAGTGGTTGGATATTATGGTTTCACATTGGTCGTCTGTGTGTCCGTTTGTCCATCTGTCTGTCCATCCTTCAGTCCGTCTTCTGTGCATCCGTCCGTCAGTATTGTCATTTCTGGATGATAACTTGAGTGAATGTCAATGGATTTTCACCAAATTTGGTATGTGCATTGATATTGTGGAGATCTGGTTTGGGACCGCTAATAATTTCGTCAATTTTTGACAGAGTTATCTGCCAGCAACATGTCTGGTTTTTTGTTGACTGACAATAACGAGTAAATAACAGTGGATTTTCACCAAACTTGGTATGTGCATTGATATTGCAGAGATCTGGTTTGGGACTGCTAATGAGCAAATTTCATCGATGTTTGACAGTTTTCTGCCCAGGACACATCAATATTTTCATTTCTGGACAATAACTTATAATATTAATGAATATTTCACCAAACATGGTATGTGCATTGCTATTGTGGAGATCTGGTTCAGGATTGCTAACAGGCTAATTTTGTCAATTTTTGACAGAGTTCTGCCCTGGACACATCCCTATTTTTGTTTCAGGACAATAACTTGAGTAAATCTAAATGGATTTTCACCCAACTTGATGTATGCATTGATATTGTAGAGATCTGGTTTGGGATTGCCATAGGGTACATGTACTCAATTTTTAACAGAGTTGTTTCCCCATGACAGAATAATAATGGGGTGTTATCATTTCAGATTTTTTTTTAAACAGGTAAATATTAGTATTTGTTGATGTGTCCAACAATTGCTGGCTGAGTAACAAACAGTGTAGACCCTGATCAGATACCACATTCTGTGGCAGATTATCAGAGTCTAAATTGTTTGCTCAGGCCTGTCTATCCAAATACTTATACTGTATTCGACCTAATTACCGCACTGTGTGCTTAAGTTTTTCAAAACTGTGGGAAACAGTGTTGTAAAATATCTTCCTAATAATGGTACACTTTAAAAGAATATGAGGCAGAAGACTTCCTGAGGGGCGTATTTAATGATGCTTATATGATATGTGTTCTAATTTTCTTTATAAAAAACATATATTTTGGGTACTCATTCAAAGTACCACGACAGATTTATAAAAGCATATGTTGTGGGAACTCATTTTGAGTATGTACAACATATTTTAAAATAATGAAAGAGATAATATAACATGGACTGCAATCTGAAGCCAACGAAATTGCCAGACTGTGTGCTTATAGGGGTGTGTGCGGTAATTAGGTTGAATACAGTATATAGGGTTAATATAGTATTAAGATTAAGTAAAGGCATCATGTTTGCTGATTCTGTTCACAGCGTACCAATCATATGTTAGAGCTTATGCAACATATCCAGCCTCACTGAAACATATATTCCATGTTCGATTCCTGCACCTCGGTCACGTGGCAAAGAGTTTTGCCCTTCAAGAAGCCCCATCAAACATCAGTGGTGTTCATGGTTTAAAGCAGGGCCATGGTCCATTCAAGAGAAAACAGAAAACGGATTTCAGTGACAGGTATATTTTTGTAGATAGAATTTATGAACTGTAATAGCTGGCCTGTGTATATGTATGTCATCACCTTAATGCCAAAATTGAGTAAGTGCCTTATATATTTTATTGGAATTTATTGAGTTTGCGCTAAAATTATTATGTGTAGGAGAAAAGATGGCATATTTTTGAGGTATTGATACATGATTCCAGCTATAGGAGTTAATTAATAGATAATTTTTATTTTTCCACATAAAGAAATGTTCTGTGTACTCATCAGATTTGTGTCATTGAAAGAGTTTTGGGCCCAGTTGTTCAAAGCTAACGACGTTGTTAGTTAACGATTCCTTAAAATTTACATCGAGTGATACGCAAATATGCTGCAATTTTTTGCTGAAAAAATGTGAGTAGCTTTTTGCGGTGCAAAAGCTACTCACATTTTTTCAGCAAAAAATATCAGAATATTGTACATTGAATCCGCTAAAACAGTTAACGAAATGATCCTTAACGAGCTTGTTAAGCTAATGACGCTTTGATCAACTGGGCCCTGATAAATAATAACAGCAAAAATGCCCATAAAATCATGGAAATGAATACCTTAATTGCAGCTATAACTTGGTCATTTTCTCCCAAGCAGAATGTGTAAAAGCTACTTTCAGTTTGATGAAACTTTACTGAATAGAAGAGAACAAAACTACAGTGATAGTACTCAATTAACTTAACCCTTTCACGACTGAGTTTCTAAAATGGATTTTTGCATCATGTCCATGTTAACAAACAGCGCTATTAGTTCAAAATCAAAAACAGATATTAAGAGCTGTCTCATTTTGATATATACTGTTTGCAACACAAAGGTATCTGTTTTGACCTCCGAGTCTGAAAGGATTCCCTTATAAAATAAACAACACATGCAGATATTAGTTAGTATTAAAGTAAGTTTGATGAAAGTTTGATTGTCAGATTTAGTTCTGATGAGTCATCTGTATTTTAATGAGTTCTAGTAGCAGAGACATCAATAAAAATACAAACCAAAATCATTTCTGTTCTTTATGACATGTTACAGTATATATAGCATAGTTTCGGATATTAAATGGTTTAAGGCTGTACCATAAAGATGTTGTAGCCAAACAAAGATTTATAGTTTTTATAGAATATTGACCGTTTATGGTCATTTTTCTATATAATTTATACATTTTTCGTTTGGACGCACAATGGTTGTTTAGGTAACTTGGTTTTTGCTTTGGATCCTAGCAGAAGTTTTATAAAGAGGTTGCCATATACATGTACCGTATTTACCCTAATTATTCGGACACCTCAACTCCTTACCATATATGTTCTAAAATTTGAGCCAGTACAATTCACTACCCGATGTTGTGTCTAAAAATTGCTGGATGAGTGGCAAACAGTGTAGACTCAGATGAGACGTCGCGTTCTGCGGCATCTCATCTGGGTCTATACTGTTTGCTCAAGCCTGTCTGTCCGAATACATATGGTAAATACGGTATTTTAAATTTGAATTTATTGTTTCAGGCCATTTCACAAAAAGAAGCGCCAGGAAGTGTCAGAGTTTACAAGTTCATTGATTTTTACATCAAAGAAGATGACAAAAGGAAAAAAGAAGAAATCAAAAACATGAACTTTCTTTTAATTGATAAAAAGTAATAAATTTAATCCTTCTCTTGCCGGAAATAAAATGAATCAGGCCTGTAAGAGGGGGTACCTCTACTTGCGAAGTCATTACCCCCTGAATTTTACCTCGATTTTCATGAAATTTTTACGTATAATTTGCCGATCCTAGGTGGCCATTTTACCGGAGAAAGGATGGTCACGTGACTAGAAAGTCACGTGACAGTCATGTGTAAACCGGGAACCGTTTAAGACATTTAAAAAAAAAAAAAAAAAAAAAAAATTACAAGAGCCCAGCGCCTACTGTGTACTATTGCGAATGAAATGAGTGACATACATAGGTTCTACTGTTATTCCTACTTCTTCCTCACTGGAAATGATTCAGGTGTTATGGGCTTTTTTTCCAGAAAAGCCTGATCAATTTGTTGAAGTGAGTGCTGAAATTAATGGCAGCTTGAAATTTGGTATTCTCGGTCTTTTTTAGTGTGGGTAAAATCCAGCACCTGACTATCTAATGAAAAGTGGCGTGTTTGTATGAAAGTAGGTTCACTCCTGTATGAGAACACTTGCTCTGAATGGTTGCATGTGGTATATTGTAAGTATGACAGGCTTTTGAGTTGGCAGACCCCCCCAGCGCGACTATTGTCGCGAACGGCAAGATAAGGGTTAAGATTTGATTTAAATTTTTCCTTTATTGAAATATATAGAATTAAATTCATCCCATAAGATACGCCCAGTTCATCCCTAAAGATATGGCTAATTCATCCCAAAAGATGTGCCAAATTCATCTCGAATGATATGCTGAATTCATCCCTAAACATATGTGAAATTCATCCCTAGAAATATGCTTAATTTAGTCCTAAAGCCATGCCAAAGGAAGGATATTGTTAATAATTCATCCATAAAGTTCTGCTAAATTCATCTGTAAAGATTTGCCAAATTGTGAGAAACTTCTAAGAATATGCGACTTCATCCCTGAAGATGTGCCAAATTCACCTCTAATGATATGCTTAATTCATGCCTAAAGATACACTTAATTCATGCTAAATTCATCTCTAAAGATATGCTGAATTCATACCAAAGGATATGCCAAATTCATCTTTAAAGGTATTCCAAATTCATCTCTAAAGATATTCTTAATTCATCCCTAAAGATATGCTGAATTCATCCCTAAATATAAGGCATTTTCATCCCTAAAGATATGTTTAATTCATCCGGATCTCTAAACTTATGCCAAATTCATCCCTAAAGATACACTCAATAATTTATTTCTAAAGATATGCTTTATTCATTCCTAAAGATATGCCAAATTCATCTATAAAAATTATGTCAGATGCCAAATTCATTCCTAAAGAGATGCCATATTACCTCTTAAAGATATGCGCAATTCATCCCTAAAGGCATTCTGTTGCTCAGGAAAAGATACATGATACAAGAAAAAAAAGGTCCTTGTGTCATATATGTGCAACAAAGTCCGAGATCAGTCTGCATATTCACAGTATGATCAGGATCTTTTACACTGCACACTCACAGAATCAGTGGATACTCATCACGAAAACATGCCTAAATAATTTTGACCCCCTTAAACCCCACTTTCATATAAAAAAAACTGGGGTTTACAGGGGTATACATTATTTTTCTTATTTCTGCTCAAAAACATAGATTGTGGGTACTCATTAGAATGGTGATACAGTTCTAATAAGTACCCACAAGCTATTTTTGAGCAGAAATATGAAAAATATCAGAGATTTTATCTGAAAATTTTCAGTTTTTGGAGGTGAAATTTTCTATATATTTGAATAGGCGTGTTTTCGTAATGTGTAGAAATCAACAGTGAAAGCTCTAATCAGGCTGCATAGACAAATATACACTGATCTGGTCCTTCACTGTTTACGCATTACAAAAACATGCCTATTCAAATATTTAGAAAATTTCACTGCCAAAAACTGAAAATTTTCAGATAAAAAACTCTGATATTTTTCATATTTCTGCTCGAAACAGATTGCGGGTACTCATTAAAACTGCCTCTGTGAGGTGGTTCTAATGAGAACCCACAATCCATGTTTTTGAGCAGAAATAAGAAAAATAATGTATACCCCTGTAAACCCCATTTTTACTATATAAAAGTGGGGTTTAAGGGTGTCAAAATTATATAGGTATGTTTGCATGATGATATGGAATATGGGCCTTCTTCATGCATTGCACTCTGTGTATATGATGCTTTAGAGTTGTGGTCATCACATAGCTCCAGATAAATGTTTTTCTTAGTTCTCCACAAAAACAAACATGGGTACTCATTAGAAGTGCCATAGCTAGGAAAATAGTAATACTTTTTGGTTTGAATTAAATTGCCTTATCTGGAGCTATTCAACTAATAAAGGCCTTGACCAGCCTTCACATTACAGGACAGGTTGGCAGCCTTCTTTTCTTTTTTTTTTTTTTTTTTTTTTCTTTTTTTTTTTTTGTTTCCATAGTGATAAAAACGACAGTGCTAAAACAGTTTGCAAACTTTTTGATATCCCCTCGAATAATGTTTGCAAGTTTGGCAATACTCCTTCCAGAATTTGAAAGAATCAATATATCCTGGACAGGCATTGTGTACCAAAGGCCATAGCAATGGTAATATTATGTCATATGACACACATTTTGAATGGAACACACCATACTACAGTACTATGCTTCTTGCACTTTCACTTGGAAAGATCTTTTTTCCTTGGTGTTTTATTCTAAATGAAAAAAATTATTTGTGATTGGCAATATCTTATCAAAAATCATTTGTCCTTTATGTTTCTGTGCTTAGTTCTGTGAAAATTTCAGAAAGGTTGAACAAGTGGAATTTGTTAAAGCCTTCTCCAGGTTTTACTCTGTAGATTTTAGCAGCTACATGTACTTTTACTGTGGGAAAAATAAAATTTTCGAATTTTATTTTAAACCATTATCTAGAACAAACTGTTGGTGCCTAGGGTATTATTACAATAGGGTTTTTATTAAATCCTGACAAACTTTGCAAATTCACTTGTTCAGAGTAAAATGCAAACTAAAAGTAACTTTCTGAAAGATTTCAAAAATGAGTAGCTTGTATGTTTAAATAAATTTTGGTGATCCTTTCTCAACCTGTAAAGAAGGAATGGCTCTGGTTTAGAAGATGTGTCAGGACATAGACTTATGACCACATATTATAAATCTGGAAATACTGCATAACATAGCCCAATTTTTGCAAATAAAGCATCAGCATCCCTTCCAATTTTACCACCTTCCTTAAAGCTCTAATCACAAATACCACAGATGGCAGTTTGATTTTTTTTTTTTTTTGGTATTTTTCAGAGAAGGTTTGGCATTTTTTTGTGAATGGTCTGCTCTGATAGACAAACTATTCACATGAAATGCGAGATAATTTTCTCTGAAAGATAAGAATAATAAAAAAATACAGAATGTCATCTGCTACAGTTTAGTTTAATATTTTAAGGGTTAAATGCCTGCACAATCTTTGTACAAAGGGCCATAATTCTGGAAGTATTAAACGATATATACCAATTTTTGCATGTGCCAAATCATCATACAAGATGTATAATATAATCCTAGCAAATTTGATGTGTTCTTAAATGGAGTTAGAAGATGTGGCACAAACATGAATATTCAGATTGACAGACCATTACAAAAACATGCCTATTCAAATATACTGAAAATTTTACCACCAAAAAATGAATTTTTTTCAGATAAAAATTGTGATTTTTTTTTCAAATTTCTGCGGTTCTAACGAGTACCCATAATCTATGTTTTTAGCAGAAAAAAGAAAATAATGTATACCCTAGTAAACCCCAGATTTACTATATAAAAGTGGGGTTTAAGGGGGTCAACCTTATATAGGCATGTTTTCGTGATGCAAACACAACTTGGAACACTGGACAGAACCAGAAATACTGCAATACGCGACCCATTTTCAGAATTGTTGACATTTCATGTAAATTTACTCCAACTTGCATGAACTGTCAGGTCCTATTTTCTGGGAAAATTAAGAAAAAGCAAACAAAATATCCAGTTGTCTTCAGCTGAATTTACCTGGAGTGCGAAAGGTTGAAAATTAAATCATTAGTCACTGTGATTACTATATGATCTATGGTTACTTAGTGATATGTTTAAACGTTCTGGTGGAATGGCAAACTGTGTAGTCTCTGTTCAAACTGCCAAGAGCAGTATATTATAGCTGTTAGAAGCAGGATGTGATGCAGTATTGGTCTATGTAATGATTAACCTTTCTGTCTCAACATTTGGGTAAATACCTGTAACACAGTTAAGCCTACAGTATGGAACTGCTTCGCTTCCAGTTTGTCATATGACCTGTGGCAATCCCAGCTTCGGAATACCTTACCTGCAATCTCAGACATTCCAGATACATCCATTCCCTTGCATTCAGACAGGATTATTACAAATACATCTTTTTCCTAAAAATGTCATACACTGCCTTACCAGCAAAGACTGTCCTACTACCTGCTCTGGTGCAGTTTAGCATGCTGTCTGCGATCTGCCAGGAAGCCCACATCTCGCCCTAAATCCCAGTATCTGTTTCATCTTTTAACTATATTAACCCTGTTTTTTTTTTTGTTGTTGTTCTTGTTGTTTTTTTGTTTTTTTTTGCTCTATATAAACTCATTTTACTAACTTAACACATCATTATTCCACCATACCTCCCTTCAGCTTAAGGTATACCAGAACCCCATCTGAAGTCCTCTCATGAGTTTAAGATGCAAAGGAAGACGGAAAGATGTCTAAAATCTATTACTGACATTAAGTTCTGCTAATGGATATTTTTTTAAGGTGAATGGATACGCTTGGTAAATTTTCCACCATTTTTATAAGGGCGATAACTTTTGTGACTTGCTGTTTGCTTTCCAATAAACTTTAGCAAGATAACTCCTTTCGGTAATGGAGGTGGTTGGGTGAGGCAAAGGTGTCATGCATCTTGCATCGCTGGGGCGCCCAGCTGATGTTGGCTTACAGTAGGGGTGGAGGGGTAATGTTTTATTTCTTCTGTTTCTTCACTTTCATTCATTTTCATTTCTCCCATCTCCCTCTTTTTGATCTCCTCTACTATCTCTTCTGTCTCTATTCTCCCTTTCTCTTGGAGACGACACAAAATGATCCATAGGGGTTGACGTGTCGTTAAAACCTAACTCAATCAATTTCCAATAAACCAAACCCACCTGAAAAGCGTCCACTCTAAAAAAAAAGAATTTGCTCCCCTTTTTGCTCTTTACAGTGGACCTTTTTCAGAAGGGGGACAGTTGCTTCCCCGGAATGTGTATACTGTCCCCTTTATTACACATTTAGGCATTGCATGGCAGAGGAGCAAAGTCTTTCCTTTTAGGGTAGACCCATTTTCTAATGGGAATTACCTCGTAATATTAAGGGGAATGAATACACTGCCAAGGGAAATAACTGGTTTGTTTGTGTTGAGGTTTTACGGCCCAGTCAACCCAATGGGGTCATGTCGAGCGCGGTCAGTTTACCTAACCACACGTTTACTGGGCAAGCTTAGTCCTCTAAGCGGTTAACCAGTACTGTGCACATTCTTTCGCCAGAAACTGACAACTGCCCTTCTTGAATAAGCGGAAGAGAGAGAATGACCGTAGAAAATATTTCATGATCAATCTCCACGAAAGAATGTTGCCGACCTCGGCGGGGGTTGAACCCGCGACCTCCTGGTCTCCAGTCGGACGGCGCATCCAACTGAGCCACCGAGGCCGGTGCTGGAAATAACTGGTAAGGAAATATTTACCAGCCATCCATCTGGGAGTAAATGGTTTCTTTTTTGAGAAGCTATACTTTTGAAAGGTTTCAGATACTAGGGAAACAACTTCGTGTCTGTAAAAGTAGTTCCCCTTTGCAGAATGGTAGCAAGCGCTCCAGCCATACCCATTCACCTTAAAATGAATCGCAACGTCAGAAAACGTACCTTGGGGTATGTGCGCCCGGCGAAGATTCAGATCAGCCTGCGCATCCGTGCAGTCTGATCTGAATCTTTATTGGGCGCATTTCGGATAGCCAAGGATGCAAAGTTTCTTTGTGTGGACAAACACTGATCAGACTGCGCGAACGCGCAGGCTGATCTGAGTCTTCGTTGGCCGCACATATCAGACGGTATGTTTTCTCGTGCTGCGACTCAAATGACCCGAAATTGTTCACAGGGTACTATTCATGTGGAATGTGAAGCTTAATTTTTGGAGAAAACAAGAACAGAAATAACTATGACTGGAGTAAATTTAGTGATCTACAAGCAAATTCTTTCGACCACTCGCACTCGGGAGTCCCCGTTTTTTTTTTTTTTTTTTTTTTTTTTTTTTCTGATATTCATGATGGTTTGGTGGTTAACGTCCCTTTCAACATTGTTTATGTCATATCAAAACGATAGAAGGGTGATAATGAAATGCTCTGCGCAGTGAAGCGCCGTGCAGTAATGGACAGAATTCCCCGTATATCTTGAAACGGATTAAACTTGGTATGACATATCTTTTTTTCTCAGCTGCAGTCTAACCTGCAAACTTTTTAAAAACGTTTGTCTTGTATGGTGTTCGCTGGATTGTACATATTTTTTCTGTCATAGACTTTGTTTCAATATTGACACAGTAACTCGTTAGTGGATCTGGACCGTTTAAAAGTTAATCTTTATTTCTATAGCATGCTCAAGATCATGAATTTTATAATAATGAATATATTTGAGCCGTGACGTCAGAAAAAAGTGCGTTCAGACATGTGTGCCCAGCGAAGATTCAGATCAGCCTGTGCATTCGCGCAGGGTGATCAGAATCTTCACTGGACACATTTTGGATAGCCAAGAATGCAAAGTTTCTTCTTGCTGACAACTGAGACTAACCAGACTGTGCGGACGCGCATGCAGATTTGAGTTTTCGTTGGATGCACGTCAGGAGGTACCTTTTCTCACGTTGAGGTGCTTTTGATGTTGTAAAAAGGGCCTTATGCCATATGCAAACAGCGAACTCTCAGATCTACCTACACGTCCATGCAATCTGATCCGGGCGTTCTCTGTTGGCCGACAGATTTTTCTGTTTCACAATCCTATTTCACGGCAACGAAGACTGATCAAATGCGAGTTTACCCCATTGATACTAGAGACGCCTAAATGGGTAACTGGCAAACAGTGCAGACCCAGATCAGATGCCGAAGAACGCAGCATCTGATCAGGGTCTCCACTGTTTGCAAATTGTTCAACCATTTTTATACGCCCGTTTGAAAAACAGGACGTATTATGTTACGGGGTATGGCGTCCATCCGTCCGTCCGTCCGTAAACTTTTTCGTTTCCGGCTAACTCCTCCTACAGTTTACATCCAATCAAGCTGAAACTTCATGTACAGTTAGACCATGATGTGGTGCAGCGCATATTGTTTCGCGGTTACAATCCACCAAATATTAGCAGAGTTATGCCCCTTTGAAAATTCCAGTAAACTTTTCATTTCCGGCTAAATCCTCCTACAGTTTACATCCTATCAAGCTGAAATTTTATTTGTAGTTAGACCATGATGTGGAGTAGCGCATATTGTTTCAAGGTTACAGTCCACCAAATATTAGCAGAGTTAAACCCCGTTGAAAATTTCTATTTATTTCTATTAATTTTTTGTTTCCGGCTAAATCCTTCTATAGTTTACATCCGATCAAGCTGAAACTTCATAAATAGTTACACGATGATGTGGAGCAGCACATATGATTTCGGGGTTACAGTGCATCAAATATTTGCAGATTTATGCCCCTTTGAAAGTTTTTGTAAACTTTTCGCAGCATATTGTTTAGAGGTAATAGTGTGCAAATTTTATTTTATAATCGGTATATTTTTGGCAAATAACTAAACTTTTGGTCATATGGGCAAGATATTATTTTTATTTTATTTATTTTTTCTTCTCTTATTAGATTTGCAAGGAAAGGTTGCCATTATTAAATCTTTATGTCTCGGACACAATATATACTATACTGTGTCCGAGCTCCCTTGAAGAACAAAAATAAAATCAGTATTAAACAAGTTAAAGGTTTACAAAAAAATTTCTTGCAGCATTTTTTTTTTTTTTTTATTTTTTTTTTTTTTTTATTTTGGTTGTTTATTTTTGTTTTGTTATTGTTTGGTCAGATATTGAAGTATAGGAAAAACAAATCAGCCATAGTCATGCTTCTGTGGTGTGTCCTCTGTCAAAAAGCACTTCTCCCTAGAAGCCGCAAACTTCTCCCTATATTCCCAGGAGGGAGAAGTCACTTCTTCCTTAATTCCTGGGCCAGCTTGGTCGCTTAGGTTACAGTTCACCAAATATCAGCAGAGATATGCCCCAATGAATTTTTTTTATTTTTTTTTTTTTTTTTTTTTTTGTAATTCCACTTACAGTTTATATCCAGAGCACTGAATTATACAGGAGCCAGTTTTTGTGCTACATCTTTTTACTTGCCACGGGCGTATAATGCCCGCTTGGCGGAGCTCTTGTTTCTTTAGGAATATCTATATCATATAGCCTGATCGAAAACCGAAAATGGACTCTTCCAATATATAGTATGGGAGAGTTTTTTTTATTAAGTCTTTAATGGGTTAATCTGGGACCGCTGCCTGCATATATCTCACATTTGCGCATCATATCGATAATCGAATCAACATTTAGTTCAGTTCGCATAGATCTATTTAACCCATTAAAGACTGAATAAACTCTTCCACGCTATATATTGGAAGAGTCCATTTTCCAGTTTAAGTATTTCAGCCTATATGATGCAGCTATTTCTAGAAATGGTTGAACTATTTGCAAACAGTGATGACCCTGATCAGACTCCGCGTTCTGCGGCGTCTGATCTGGGTCTGCACTGTTTGCCAGTTACCCGTTTACCGTTCTCCAGTCTTGATGGGTTAAACCATACAAAGGCGAAAACCAACAAAATACCGTAAAACCTCAATGACTCGAACACCGATGACTCAATAACCGTGGCTGAATCAAACTTTTTTTGATAGCCCCGATGGCTCAAGAAAAATATTTAGGGATATTTTAGGGAAATATTTTTTATGAAAATATATGTTGTGTGCTCATTAGAATCGCTTCTTCGAGGCGATTCTAATGAGTACACACCATTATTTTATAGACGATCGAAATGACATCCCTAAATTACATGTATCCCCATTTGCCTCCTGCCTGGCGCCTAGTCCGACTGGAGACCAGGAGGTCGCGGGTTCAACCCCCGCCGAGGTCGGCAACATTCTTTCGTGATCATGAAATATTTTCTACGGTCATTCTCTCCCTTCCGCTGATTCAAGAAGGGCAGTTGTCAGTTTCTGGCGAAAGAATGTGCACAATACTGGTTAACCGCTTAGAGGACTAGGCCTGCCCAGTAAACCGTAAAAACTCAAACAAACAAACAAACTGGCGCTAAGATTAACCCTCAGTGGCTCGAACTACCTATGTCTAGAATCAAATCCGATGGTCCCAAAGATGTTGGCCTTGGTGGCTCAGTTGGATGCGCCGTTCGACTGGAGACCAGGAGGTCGCGGGTTCAACCCCCGCCGAGGTCGGCAACATTCTTTCGTGGAGATTGATCGTGAAATATTTTCTACGGTCATTCTCTCCCTTCCGCTGATTCAAGAAGGGCAGTTGTCAGTTTCTGGCGAAAGAATGAGCACAGTACTGGTTAACCGCTTAGAGGACTAGGCCTGCCCAGTAAACGTGTGGTTAGGTAAACTGACCGCGCTCAACATGATCCCATTGGGTTGACTGGGCCGTAAAACCTCAACACAAACAAACAAACCATTGAAGTTCGACTATATCACATAAAGTCACCAATCGCTCTAAACACACGGAAATCCTAACCCCTTTGGTTGGCTGAGCAATTAAAGCTCCTGACCTCGGATCACAAAGTCCCGGGTTCGAATCCCGTTCATGGAGGCGGAGTTCAACTCATGACAGTGTGGTGCTTCATTGTTCAGAGCATTTCATTATCACCTCTTCGTCGATATGACTTAAATAATGTCGAAGGTGCCGGCCTTGGTGGCTCAGTCGGATACGCGTCCGATTGGTGATCAGGCGGTCGCTGGTTCGATCCCCACCGATCGGCAACATTCTTTCTTGGAGATTTATCATGAAATATTTTCTACGGTCATTCCCCTTACCGCCCAACCACCCACCCATTCCGCTGATTCAATAAGGACAGTTCGAGGGTTGAGCGCAAGACTATGGTAACTCAAACATATTTTTGAAACCCTTGTTTAGGGGCAACTTGGACCCCTTTGTAAACAATGCAAATTTAGGTGCCATTGCTCATACGAGCAATGGCACCTAAATTTTCATTGTTTACAGAAAGAAATGTTGTAATCATAACGCCTTCATGGTGAGGAGATTAGGTTTGGGGAAAAACAACCATCTGACTTAAGCAAGTCTTGCGCTCAACCCTCGAAACTGTTTCGTGCACAAATACTGCATGGTTAAACGCTTAAGAGGACTAAGCTTATCCAGAAAAAGTATGGGTAAGTAAACGGTAAAACTCGGCATGACCTTAATGGATTGACTGATTCATAAAAACTTCAACTCAATAAATTAATGTTGAAAAAGACATGCAACACCAACTCGTCATCACCAGTTCCCATAGCATGCCATAATTCTGGATAGGAGATTTTTTACCCAAATCATGTGTATTGGTGTTTTTTTTTTGTTTCACCTCCTATGTTGTGGTACATATTAGAATCGCCTCACTGAAACTGTTCCAGTGAACGACACAACCTACAGTAAGACGTGCGACCAGCAGAGACTTAGATTAGCCTGCGCATCCGCGCAATCTGATCAGTCTTCGCTGATCACATGCCCCTTCTACAGTCTCCTGGCTATCTAAAAACTAATGAACGAGAACTCTTGCCATACTGGGTGGATGTACAGGCTGATCTGTGTCTTTGCTTGTCAAACAGGTCTTATTGTAGGTTTTGTCATGCGCTGGCTCAATTATATTTTATTGAGAAGGAAACACGATAATCGGAGCTATGGTACTTCATTCGCAGTCTGCAGTTGCCGAAATTAATACTCACCGTTTTTATTCTTAATATTTGGAGATATTAATTCATTACCATAATTATCCCAAAATTTAGAACAGTCCATTCGACTACCTGGTAATACACGAGCGGATCCAGGGTTATTTAATTGGGGGTTCCAAAGTACTGAGGGGGTCGATTTGATCAAATTAACATACTTAATCCATGTATTTGGACAGACAGGCATGAGCAAACAATTTAGACCCAGATCAGACGCCACGAAACACCTGCCATTTAGACACTTCACAGACGGTAAAATGGACTTGTTGAAAATTTAGAAGTATAAAGGTAAAGAGTAAGGTGAGCGAATATTTATTAGGGTAAATACGGTATAAAATTTTTTATCAAATTCGAAATTTTGAGGTCGCGGAGTTTCAGTCGACCGCCACCCCCCCCCCCCCCCCCCACCCCACGCCCTCCCGCCTCCTACCGCCACCACCTCCCACCATGAACCCCTCTAGATCAACTCCAAAAATGCTGGTTGAATGGCGAACAGTGCACGCATGTCTGTCTGAATATTACCGTATTTCTCAGCCGTATTTACCCTAAGTATTCGGACAACTCAACTCTTTACCAGAATTGTTCTAAAATTTGAACAAGTACAATTTACTAACCGATGTTGTGTCTAAAAATTACTGGATTAAGGGCAAACAGTGTAGACCCTGAGGAGACGCCGCGTTCTGTGGCGTCTCCGCATCTGGGTCTACACTCACTGTGTTTACACTGTTTTCACAGGCCTGTGTCCGAATACATACGCTAAATACGGTAAGGGTAAATACTGGAACCATAATAGACAGCGGATGTCTCTAATGGCGTTACGTTGACACCGTACCACATCACGTCAGTTTTTAGAACTCCGTTTTAAGCGACGTTCAGTTTTCCCGACTTCTCTACACAGAAACCGATGACGTAATAATCAAATCCTTAGATACGCTAATCGGCTATAGTGGGACTGTGCTAAGTGACGGACAACGGGGTATTGGTGTTGTCTGGCTTGAGAAGCGGTGAAAAAGTGGAAAATAAACAAAATGCCTCTCCCGGCAAAAGGAAAAAGTATCTTGGTCACTCCGGACCCTTACCACACACCGGGGTATGTATTTCTTTCATTTCTTGATTGTTTAATTTAAAGTTTTTAATGGAAATATAGATATCTATGGCACACATTGTACATTGTATGTATAGGGTATTATCAGGGTATTATTAGAAAAAGAAAGGATTAAAAACTAAGATTAGCAAGCATAACATTTATTGTATACAAAAAAGTCACTTCTATTGAAATGTGTAATGCAATATCCTAAACTTTATTACTGTTGAAACACAAATTGCTCTGCTTTATTCAGTGGAAGAAATTAGCTTTCAAATTTGGTCTAACATTTTTTTTAAATGCACCAGATCTAGAAATATTTTCAAATTTATCACTTAAAGCACCACACCAATCATAACTGCAGCAGACGACATTTATTTTTTTGCATTATTTTTCATAGAAATTAAGTCTTTCATTATCATTATTCTTGGAAAATAGGATGTTTATATTTCATGTGCGATTCACACGAAATGTCATGATTTTCTATGGAAAATAAAAAAAATATATAATGTCGTCTGCTACAAATTTTGAATGGCGCTTTAAGAGTTAATTGGTTAGGTTAAGAGTTTTGAATGCAGCGATACAACGGATTTATCAGGGAAGTACCACATCCAAGGCTATCAAGGCTAACATTTTTAAAAAGGCTTATTTTTTAACAGAGATCTATTTTTCTTTTCATGAAAGTAGAAAGAAAATTGTTAATGAAAAGCCATAATTTGCTTACTTGGAAGAACGCGAATAAATTTTCTCCCGACCAGCACAGACCCAGCGTGGCATCAGGTATTGCAGGCGTATATCTAAAATGCCAAAATATAAACACCTTGCCATACTTGTCCTAAAATTTGAACGTCCATTGTACTGCATGCTGACGTGTCTGAACTGCTGGCTGAGTAGATTATTGTAGACCCTGACTGCTGGCTGAGTAGAAAGTAGATCCTGCTCAGACGCCGTGTTCTGCTGTATCTCTTCTGGGTCTTCATTTTTAGGCCTGTATCTGTCCCACTACTTAGATGTGCGTGGTATGATTTAGACAGGTTAACTCTTGAAGCGCCAAAAAACTTTGCCTAGCAGACAATTCACCTGATATGTTAAGTATTATTTATCTGAAAAATGCGCAAAAATGAGCATGTCGTCTGCTGCAGTTGTGCTTGGCGGGATAATCGTCAAGATGCCTGTTTGTACCAGACCTTCAATTGAGTGTCACAACTTGCAATAGGTTGTACACTTACATTGGAAGAAGTACATTTAAAACACTTGTAGTGTTTTCTTATCATCTTTTTCGAAACATGCCCTGTTCATTTCATCAATGCCCGGTGCGTGAAATGTTTTTTGATACAAAAAATGTTATCAATATTTTGTCACATATTTTGTTTTCTGTGCTCCAACAAACAAATTACCGTATTTTCCGTAGGTATTGGGACAGACATACCTGAGCAAACAGTGTAGACCCAGATGAGACGCCGCAGAACGCGGCGTCTCATCAGGGTCTACTCTGTTTGCTACTCGTCCAGCAATTTGTAGACACAACAACAGGTAGTAAATTGTTCTTGTTCAAATTTTAGAACAAGTATGTTAGGAGTTAAGAGTTATGCTGTCCGAATACTTGGGGTAGCTCGTTTCGTGTATGATATTAGAACTCTAGGTTCCTAACACAAGTTAAGGGGCTGGGGTAGTGGGGGGGGAGGGGCGGGGGGGGGGGCTGTATACACTTTATAAAGGGGCGGAGGTGATTTTGTGACTTCCTGTTTATGTTCCTGTATATAAAACCCCTTTCTGAAAAAGGGGTCTACCATAAAAGAAAAGAATTAGCAAATTCTTTCCTTTTAGTGTTGACCCCTTTTCGGAGGGAGGAAAACATTTTGTCAGATGTTTTTTGTGATGCTTTTTGTGAAAGTATATCTATTCCCCTTAAACGTATTTGCGAATATCGAAGGCTCAGATCAGTCTGCACAACTAATCTGATCAGCGGCTTCGCTGTTGTAGCACAATAACAATTTATACTGATGAATTTACAGGTGTAAAGCGAAAGTCCTTATAAGACGGTGCCATGCGCAGGACGAAGAGAATTCGCTCTGTTCGCAATGGGTTTTCACATCTTATGTGATACGAATCAATTTAATCATTAAAACGCCAAATATTTTTAACGTTTTCAGAGAAAATAAGGCTTCACATTTCATGTGAATTGTCTGTCTAGCAAATGATTCACAAGAAATGTCAGTTATTATTTAGGTAGACAATTTACATGAAATAGCAGGCTTTATATTCTTTGAAAAATAATATATAAAAAAAGCTGGACTTTGGTGAGTATATTCAGGATTTCAAAAACGCAGTTGTGGCACGGCCATAAACTCCGGCTTAATGCCAGCCACGAAAAGCGACTAAGGCCCAGGTCCAAGACATCCTTACGCCCCCCTCCCCCCCCCCCCACCCCCAGTGTCAGCTGTGCATTCGCGCGGTCTGATCATGGCACTGGCTCTTCACTGAGACACACTACAGTACTCGATGATATTCAGTGATTTTGTATGTGGGCAGCGAAGGTTCTGATCAGATTGCGCAGGCTGATATAGACTTTCGCTTAAATTATGACCTTTTTCTCGTGTGGCGGTTCATTTTGGTTTTCTCACAGCCCGCTGCTGTATTGTTGGTGTTTTATCGGCTTTCAATTTTCTCTTGTTTCTCTGGTCAATATCTGAGCCGTAACGTCGGAAAGCGTACCCTCCGTCATGTGCTCCCAGCGAAGATTCAGATCAGCCTGCGCATTCGCGCAGTCTGATCAGAATCTTCACAGGGCGCATTTTTTAGAACGCCAAGGATGCAAAGTCTCTTCATGCGCCAAACGAAGACTCAAATCAGCCTGCGCATCCGCGCAGTCTGATTTGAGTCTTCGTTGGGCGCACATGTCAAAAAGTACGTTTTCTCAATTTCCGACCCATATTTTTATGGATATTTTGAACTGCAAACTTATTTTGTTATAGACAATGGCCAAACATTTCCATTAACTATCGACTGTTATTTACAAACCATTATTCGCATATTAGGTTCAACAAAGGGTTTTCCTGTTTAATGAAAACCACATACAAAGTCAGTGCGTAATGGAATGCTTTTCAAATATATTAATTTTTATGTGAGTCTTTTGGCAAAGGAGAAGCAGATCAGCATGCGCACATGCGCATGCGCACATCAATGATCGCTGGGCGACCTTTAAATAACCAAGAATCCGAGATTTGTTCTGGCAGACAGCGTAAACTGATCAGAATGCGCAGATTTCCAGGCTGATATGAGTCTTTGCTGGGCGCATGTGTCTGAAGGCAGCAATATCAGATATGGCCGTCAGCCATCGAAGTTTAAAGTTAACGATTAGATATACCTGGTAGATTTTTCGCCGTTGTTTACAAGGGAGACAATCTTTTTGGACTTCCTGATTGCTTTTCTATATACCAGCCCGCTTCTGAAAATGGTTCTACAATAAAAGGCAAGAATTTGCTCCAGCGGGGAGCAAATTCTTTCCTTTTAGAGTAGACCCCTTTTAAAAAGGAAGATGAAATAATTTTTTAGTTGCCTCCCGTTGAAAGTGCATCAGTTCTCTCTTAGATTGATTTATAGCCCCATTTTGAAAAAAAAAAAAGTATCAGAATTTAAAAAGAAAAACTTTTAAAACTTTTATAAGCTCTGCTATTGACTGTCTATTGTGTTCGCCTAAGCTGTATTTGGATAAAATAAAGTCTGGGCAGAATTATGCCGGAAATGCTGGTTCCGGAGTACGTATTAGTGAGGCCCTCCCGGGGGTTCTGGGGAACAGGGGAATAATGTCATTCATTTCAGGGGAACAGTGAAAACGTCTAAAAATGAAGGGAACAGGGGAACAAAGGTAATTTTGGGGAGCAGGGAACAAAAAAATTAAGATTTTGATTTTGGGGAACAAGGGAAATGCTAAAATGTCAGGGGAACAAAGGAACAGGTAAACCCCATTCCTTCCCCCCCACCCCCCACGGCCCCGAGAGGGCCCCATTAGTAACTCATTGTTCCTAACAAGCAACGTTGTATGGTTGACATAAGATGCGACTTCCTCCTGTACTTTTGACACATTCCACTTTTGAAAAAGTTGTTTAATAATGAGGGTGAGAGGCTGAATATGTAATGTAGTTGACAAATCCTTTCCTCTGAAGTAGAGACTTAGCCAATGAAAGTTCGATCATATTTCTGATACAGCCACTAGTTATTTTATGACCTGAAATTTAGCATGTTTAAACAGGTCTTTTATAGAGCTTTATATCCTGCTTAGTTGACCATTTGTGTGCCTAAAAACGAAAATAAATAACCGATGGTAGGCGTAACCAAAATGTGATGGTTACAGTTACATAAACGCTTTGCGCTTCGGCGCTTATGCAGTATAGCAAGCGTTTCCGTAATTTGTCACCGCGAGCCAGGCAGAAACTATTTACACGGCGACCGGGCCAGTAATAAGAAAGGGGACACGGTGGTCGGGATAAGCAGCTGTTCATCTAGCAGCCGTGTCTAATTTGAATTATATTATGTTTATGTATCAAACAGCAGATTTTTTATAATGTCTATAGTTCCACAAATAATTCGAACTTTATTGTCATTCTGACACAAAGTTCAGAAGGACAACAGCAGATTTTTAGAATGTAGTTCCACAAATCATTCGAACTTAATTGTCACTCTGAAGATCGGAAGGGCAACATTGTTTTGGAGATTGGAGAAGCAGTCGTAAAACATCATTATTTTTGTCCGGTTCAAGTAGATTTTGGTCAGTGAAAAAAGGAAATTTTATTTGTGATTTTGGCTAACCTACATATGAAGTAAATGATGATAGTTTGGACGCGCAAATATATAAATAGCACCTGTTAGATTAATATGCCAAGACAAAAATAACTTTTTTTAATTGCCGACGTAAGTTGTCTGGATATATAGAAAGTACTAAATCGTTTACGCCAATTTGAGGGATTTTAATAATGGAGATAAGCAAATATATTTTTGTTATTGATTTAACCGATCGTGTCCTAGACAGTAAATCATTTCATTATAAATGGGTCACATTTTCAATCATTCTCAATTAACGCCTTCAATACCTGTTCAGGGACACAAAGAAAGGCACCTGTTCGCATATTAACGAACACAGTAGTATAATTACGAACAGTGCACTCAGGTACAGCGTTGTCCGGTCAGAATATGTATTGTTCGCTGTAGAGATTCTGCAAGACGCACACATAAAGCCTGTTTGGACTGCGATTATGTACAGGGCTATCTGAGTCTTCATGCACTGTTTATCTGATACGGTACTAGCATGTTTTTCAAGGCTCTGCTGCCGTATATTCCCTAAATATTCAGACAAGGTTGTTGTCCTAACTTGATTTCGAACAAGTCCATCTAAATATCTGCCGATGTGAGTAAAACTTTTGAATGAGTGTTAATCCGTGTTGACTCTGATCAGACGCCGAATTATGCAGTATCTGACCTGGATCTGCAATGTTTGCTCAGGCCTTTCTGTTTGAAAACTTAGACATAATATGGTATACTCATACTAATGTTCAGTATTGAATTTCAAGTTATTTTTTTTCAAGGACTAAATGGTACCTGGAGTGTCGAAGAAGAGGTCTAATATCTGAAAGTTATTAAATGCTTGTATTAAGACACTGTTGCCAGGTCGTTTAAACTATGATAACAAAATCATCGGTTTGAGATTTTTCCGTCAGCTAAATGGTGCAGAGAAAGCAGAATAGTTGAACCAGTAGGTACACGTTTCGCAGAGTAACATTATGATTGTCCTATAATATAACATACATCGGTAATAGTAGGGTTTCGTTAGTCCGTTTGTCGTTTACACTTCGTGGAAATATCCACTGATGCAAATACGGGGTTCAGTTTTAAATCCGAAACAGAATAGCAAACAGTGTAGATCCTGATGAAACGGCTCGTGTCGAGCCGTTTCATCTAGATCTACACTGTTTGCACAGGTATCTGTTTTGGCCTGCCAGACTGAAAGGGTTAACACTGATAATATTCATTTTGGACAAACGCTTGATCAGATCTACCCACTGTTAAATACAGTTTATATTTCTGATGTCGAAGCATATTTATTATTATTATTATTATTATTATTATTATTATTATTATTATTATTATTTGAAATTATCGATATCAAATGGTAAGACAAACGTCATGGCTTTTTGACATTCTTCATTTTCCTTATTCAGATGCTGATATACATCGATGTAGATTTTTTTTAAGTCCTGACTACTAGACTCTTTACTCCATGGGTTCAACTAGTTGTTTTCTTTAGCTCTAACTGTCAGTACCTGAGGTATTTGCTATAAGTCTTCATCATTGTTTCATCAAGTGATGTAATTTTATTAACCCATTTATGCCGAACGGACTCTTCTACCGTAATCCTTTCGACTGGTCCATTTCCATTATAAGGGATGCCTTGTTGGTTTTTATTTTATATATTATGGTTTATAGAAATTCCTGTATTTAATGCAAACAGTGCAGACCCTGATCAGACGCCGCGTTCCGCAGGATCTGATCTGGGTATACACTGTTTGCCAGTTAGGGGTCTCCTGTCTTAGATGGGATAAGATCTGGCTCAACACTGTTTGCCAATGTCCCTTTTATGGGACACTAGGCTTAAATGGGTTAACATGTTTTTCCGTCATTACGAAAACACGCCTATTCAAATATATTGAAATTTCACCACCAAATATTGAAAGTTTTTAGATAAAAATTCTGATATTTTTCATATTTCTGCTAAAAACATAGATTGTGGGTACTCGTTAGAACCGCTTCGCTGAGGTGGTTCTAACGAGTACCCACAATCTATATTTTTGAGCAGAAATAAGAAAAATAATTATACCCCTGTAAACCCCAGTTTTACTATATAAAAGTGGGGTTTAAGGGGGTCAAAATTATATTTCGTGATGGTGGGGTTTCACTACTTGAATTAAGGTGTTTCTATGCGAGCCAAACATTTTTTTTTTTTTTTTTTACATTTAAAACTAGGAAGAGTATTTGGCGCCAGTAAAATAGATCTAACTACAGTCGACTCTCGTTATCTCGAACTCGCTTATCTCGAATAACCGCTTATCTCGAAGTGAAAATCTTGTCCCTGCCTAAACATGAAAATCTAATAACAAGTAAAACATATTGTGGAAAAGAGGAGAAATTGCTCCTAAGGAGCTTTAGGAGCAATTTCTCCTCTTTTCCACAATGGTGTGGCTCATTCTTTGTTGGGCCTTGTGGCTAGTCGCTTTGGGGCTTTTTCGTATATTGTCATGTTTGTTGTTTCGTCATGTTTCTAAATGCTTTCAATATTTTCAGATATGGCGGATTCTGTCCGCAGTTTAAGTATAAAATTGGAGAGACATTTGGTAAAACCACTCATAAACTTCTCAAGGACGAGGCGGTAGCCAGCTCCGGAGATCTGGTATTAGCTGAGATCAGGGCCAACTCAGCACCTATCCCGGACACTGACCCAAGGGCAGACTTACTGAGGTCCAGGACGCAAAGCTGGGGGGACCAGAAGCTAATGGAACAGATGGTCCCGGGTTACACAGGTATATTTATCGGACATTAACCCTTTCCTCCCTGAGTTTCTGAAATGGATTCTTCAGTCTCTGAATTTGGACACATTCATTGCTGCAAATAGGGGTTTAAGTCGAAAATCAATAACTGCAGGACAAACAGTATGGCGGCGCGTTTAGGTTTATACCCATTGACAACAGTTATCTACATTTAAAATGCAAATATCTGCATTTGAATAGAGATATCTGCATTTAACTACAAATATCTACATTTAAATTCAGATATCTATATTTCAAATACAGATATCTGTATTCTCAAATACAGACATCTCAGTTTGGTTATTTAATAGAGATATTTGAATTAGAGATATCGGCATTTTAATTACAATCTGCATTTCAAATGCAGGTATCTCTATTTAAACAAGAGATATCTATATTTTTTAGAAACTCAGATATCTGTATTTGAAATACAGATATCTATAATTATCATTTTAATAAAGATATCTGCAATCTATTTCAAATAGAGCTATCTGTATTTATAGAAATACAGATATCTATAATTTTTATAGAGATATCTGTATTTTTAATGCAGATATCTCTGTTTATGAACATGATTATATTCACTTGTTATTTTCAATGAATAATATTACCTTGCTCAAGGTTTATGACCTGCTTGATGTTTATATAGAAAGCTTCAGAGTATCCAGACTTTCATTGAAAATGGGCACTAATGTGTTGACCTGGGAAGCGTTCAGTAAAAGCGAAACACAAGCGAGCGGTTTTCAAAAACTATTTTGCATCGTCTGAACGATAGGAGATTACTGCTATTCCCGTAAACGAAAATCGAATAAACAATATCGATAATTATTAATTTTATGTAGAAACAAATAAATAATATCAACTCTATAAACATTCCCATATTTTTGTTTACAAACAAACATACATAAAATTTGAAATGCAGATATCTGCATCAAATGGGTAAAAAGCCAAACGGGTTGCCATATAACAGTGTAGATTCTGATGAGATGGCTTATGATGATCCGTTTACGTCGAGTGGACTCTTCTACCAGAACTCTTTGGACCAGTCTTTTTTCCAACAGCAAGGTGTCTGCGTAGTTTTTATTATTATTGTTTTATGAAATTCCCGTAGTTAATGCAAACAGTGTAGACCCTGATCAGACGCCGCGTTCTGCGGCGTCTGATCTCGGTCTGCACTGTTTGCCAATTACCCTTTAGGGGGTTTCCAGATTAAGATGGTTTAAGTAATGTATTGCAGAACTTCTATGGATTTTTATGAGGGTCTGGATGGGGTTTTCTGACATTTGTTTTAAAATGAGTAGAGAAAAATGACAAGAATTAGTGCACTGTAAAAACAAATCCCGTGAATTTTACGGTAACATATTGGCAACTGGCTGCGATCGCATTTACGGTAAATTTTACGGACGCCTGTAATTTATTTACAAGAATAACCATGCATGGCAGGGCAGAGTATGGCAAGGTAGGTAACGTAGGACAAAGTAAGAATGTGAGCTACCATACCGTATCTTAAGTTTACCCATCCTTACTCCATCCTACGAGGTAATTCTTGCAAAAGTTCTACAGGCGCCCTTAAAATTTACGGTAAATGCGCTGGAAGCCAGTTGCCAGTATTTTACCGTAATATCCGTATTTTTTACAGTGTGGCTGGAAACAAATGAGGGCTAAAAATATTTATAGACAAGTAAACCAAAGCAAGGGAAAATGATAAGGGGAAATAAAAATACAAAGGAAAAAAACAGTTCTCGAACGTCCAGAAAATTAGATAAAAGATAATGGGAAAAAAATTAAAGAAAATGTCAAAATTTTAAAGAAAATGAATAATAAGCTACATCTTTACTGATCAGAGAAATCAAGATCCCCACCCTAATCCAGACCCTGATAGGTTATTGCTGTCACTTCCAAACGTATAAAGGGGATCCGCCCATCTTTGAGTTTGAGAAAAGAGAAACTTGACAGAATCGCATATAGACTATACAATGTATGATAAATGTATATCCTGGTGAAACTGAATCATCTCATCTGGATCTATTTTATTCACAAAGGTTAATTGAAAGAACACCTAAATATAGCTGTGATATCACGTTTCTTTGTACAGATTTCTTACAGTTTTCCTATGCTTCAATTAATTATTAAAATCCATTTTACGCTGGTCTTTGAACTCCAAGTTTTTTTGAACATTAGTTTCATTTTATTGACGATTAATTTAATCTTTACCACTCTCTGGGCTAATTTAGCAGACGAGAAATTGATGACATTTTCTTATTTTTCCCAGAAAATAGGATTTGACAGGCATGCCATTGGAGACAATTTGCATGAAATGTCAAAACCTGTTTTCTGGGTAAAATAAGAAAAATATTTCAAAATGCCGTCTGCTGAAATCTTTACCCAGAGTGTAAGTGTTAAATAAGATGAACCAGGCCACAGTATTGTTTTATTAACCCTTTTCCTGCAGACTGAATTAAGATGTCACACCCATTTCTAACTGTCCACCAATCAGAATGTTGATACAAATTCACATACCTAATGACAAACAGTGTAGATCCAGAGCAGTTGGCCAAATGATCTGGATCTGTAATGTTTGCAAATGAATTATCCAGATTCAGCAAGACAAGTTAACAATCCTCTGCTAAATGAATGTGTGTTCTTTTCGTATGTCTGTTGGACATTTCAGAGGAGGCAACTGTCAAAATTCTTTTTCCCGTCTGAAATGGGGTCTACTGTAAACGCAAATATTTTGATTTCCTTTACAGAAAATCAAAGTTATCTCCCTTGTAAAAAATGGCGGAAAACCTGCCAAGTTATCTAGTCCCTTAAAGGTTTAGAAATTGTACCAATTTCATTGTTTGCAGCTGTTTTTATGCCCCTGCCACAAAGTGGAGGAGAGCATATAATTTTACCCTCCGTCATACGTCCGTCCGTGTGTCCGTCCGTCCGTCACTCTCTATAGCATTGTTCGTGTCACCGCAACTGTGTTTTAAACTTGTACATGTACCATAGTAAGAATAATCAATGAAAATTTGCATAAAAGTCACAGAACTCTGATCGAATTATTATTGGTAGAGTTACGTACCCTTGACTTAATTAGAAAATGTTTCTAATACGGTTCATGTCTCCGCATCTTCTACGTCTTTCAAGAAAATGCATTACTTATCTAGCAAACACTCTTAGATAACACTTTCTTGACCTAATATAGTAATGTTTTTTCCTTACTGTTGCTTGTTTACAAGGTAACTGGGTAACATGCTCTCAGCAGTAATAAAACTATACCTTTCGTCTTTTTTCAGGCTTTATACCCCGAGGTCAGCATTATTTTGGTAACCGCTATGCTATAATATGTAAAGGTGCTATATCCGACTTTGAACAGGACCATCAACTCTACAAGAGTAATGCTAACGAACTGAAACTTACAGAGGCTGTGCAATCAGGCAAAATTGACAAATCTAAAGTTCCAAACTTACCGGTAAGTTCTAGATTGCGCTGTGCTTCCCTGCTGGCCCCGCCTATATGGGGCCGCGAAATACAGTCGAACCTCAATAGCTCGAACTCATTTCTGAGTCCCTACGAAATTCTTTCTATAGCTAAAGAAAACAAATAATTTAGGAAATTTTCTTATTTTATCAAGAAATTGTATGCTGTGTGTACTCATTAGAATCGCCTCATCAAGGCGATTCTAATGAGTACACTCAACATACCATTATTGTCTAGAAGATCGGAAAAAATCCCTACATTAACGACATTTGCCTCCTGACCTGGCGCTATATCTCTCAGTGGCTCAAGCTACCCATAACTCGAACAAATTTCCATGGTCCCAAAGAGGTTCGGGTTATTGAGGTTCGACTGTAGATGGGCTGCTTAGTGCCTCTGCGGCAGTGCTACTAGCTTAAAAATAAGATGTGTCTTGGTCATAAGTCTTATCACTGATAAGAGACTGGGCACAACAAAACCTAATATACTGTCAATAACTGATGGATAGATAAGGGAATTTAGTACCGGTTTATTTATCACCTCCACAGGTAATATCCCCTCCAAATTATTTATTACCGATCAGAAGGCCTCTTTATCACCCCCTGCTGAGATGTCATAATCGCCTCTTTATGACACGCTTATGCTCTCTTTTGCATAGTTCCTAGGTAGGGGCAATACAATTATTAGTACCACTTTTTTGTTCTCATTTTAGCTTTGTCTTTAACGCTTATCATGCTGGATTAGATATTTTGAAATCTTTTTTTTATTTTACCCAGAAAATAGGCTGTAACTTATTATGCAAATTATCTCCTTAGGAGCCGATTTGTCATGAAATTTCAAAGCCTAGCAACTTGGTAAAATAGGAAAAATGTCATCAATTTATTGTCTGCTGAACCTGCCCAGGGTGGTAAAGGTAAAGGAAGGATTTGACTTCGTCATGAGTTTGTTGCGCAGCCTAATCAGGGTCTTCTCTGGTTGTTGATATATTCTACAGTAGCCAGTGGTTCTGTAGGTGTGCAACGAAGATTCTAATTCGCGCAGTCTGATATGGGCCTTCGTTGACTGCATATTGCACAAGGAGCCATTTATGATACTGGTCGTACGATAGTAGCAAAACGTACAACTCAGCCTTCGGCTTAAATCTATATCGGACCGTTATCGGCCCAACAGGAACCCTGTCGGGCCAATAACGGTCTGATATGGATTTAAGCAGAATGCTAGCTGGGAATGCACCATATAACAGGCGGTAAGGCAGAGGCTATCTGGCGGAGATTTCGCAGTCTAATCATGGTTCTTTTCTGTTCTTGTGTTTCTATTCCTAAACCTTAGCTTGTCAGGGTTCCTTGATTCTTATACGACGTATGTTAGTGTTATATTTAACATTAAATAACCCAAATTTAAAATTAAATAACGTAAAGGGTGTTGTTTTGAGTCAAACTAGGCAGTTTCTGAATGTTTCTTTCCTTGTTAGAACAAGAGCGAGGCTTTGGCATTGTCATTTCTCACTTGAAGCTATTTAACTTTGTTTAGATTCATCTTTCTTTTTTTTGTAAGTTATTCGCGGCTCTTGTGTGATTTATTAACCCTTAAAACGCCAAGAAAAACTGCAACTGAAAATGTCGTCTGTTTATGTCGTCTGCTGAATATTCTTGCAGACTTTTCAAACCTATTTTTTGCATACAGACAAACAGTGTGGACCCTGATCAGACTGCTCCTACTGTTTCATTGATGAGATAAGTGACTCCTACGCGGACTGAACACATTTTTTGTTGTTTGTGTTTAGCTTTTACGGCCCAGTCAACCCACTGGAGTAATGTCGAGCACGGTCAGATTACCTACCCACACTGTGATATGGAGCTGTATAAGAATTAAGGGGGAGGTTTCGCTCGTGGAAACCAAGCTAAACCACACCCTCCTCACCCCCTCCCCCAGTAGTTTTTACTGTTGATCGTTCCCGTGGGTTCCCTTGTTGCAGTTCTTCCTTCTTTAACCCATTGTAGTCTTGAGACCCCTAAAAGAGTAATTGACAAACAGTGCAGACCCAGATCAAACGCCGCAGAACGCGGCGTGTGATCAGGGTCTCCACTGTTTACAAATAGCTCAACCATTTTTCTCTAGGAATATCTAAATCACATAGCCTGACATACCATAAAATCAGAATTAGACTCTTTAACTATATATTGTGTGTGTGTGTGGGGGGGTTTCATTCAGTCTACAATGGCTTAATGAAAAGTTTATTCGTACACCGGGTGCTGTAAATGTGCCGTTTTGTTTTGTTATTATTTGTTCAACAAGGCTCTCTATCTTTCGATCCCTCTGGAAGGCTGTGCTTCGTGATTGTGACTTTTCATAGGTAACGTAACTAATTTTGCTTTATTTCAGCCAATCAAAAGTCATTACACAACACCTCTACAAGCCATTGCTTCAGAACCAAAACCTTATATCTCTCCAAGTTTCATCAAGAGTGCAGAATCACCGTTTTATATGGCCAATGACAATGATATGAAGCGATTTATGTCTGGTAAGTTTCAAGATGAATCGTTGCTCTTTCAGGGGAGGGGAATGGGTTTGGGGTTTGTCTAAATTGTCTTTGTCCGCTACTGAAAAGGAGTGTACTCTAAAATGAAGAATTTGCTCGCTCTAGGAGCAAAGTCTTTCCTTATAGAATAGACTCCTTTTTGAAAAGGGCTTGGTGTGCAGAAAAGCAAACAGGAAGCCACAAAAGTCGTCTCCCCTTGGCAGAAATGACGTAAAATCTACCAAGTGTATCAAATCCCCCTTAAGTACTTCTTACTTCGAGTACCACGAAACACATCCATCGCCATATGCGAACATGGAAAACCCAGACTAGCATGCACATCTTTCAAAGTGTACTCAGGGCCTGTACTTTAAAAGAGGACTGGATACACGTTTTAGTTTTTCCGCCATTTTTCACCAGGGAAACAACTTTTGTGATTTCCTGTTTGCTCTCCTGCTCATCAAGCCCTTTATGAAAAGGAATCTACTCTTAAAGGAAAGAACTTGTTTTCCTTAGGAGAAAAGTATTGCCTTTTAGAGAGACCACTTTTCAAAAGGGAGACAATGCAATTTTGAGAGAGTTTCCTCTCGTGAAAGTGTATCTCGTCTTCCTTAAAAAGATATAAATTGAGCCAGCGCACGATAAAACCTACAAAAACGACTTGTGCGACCAGCGAAGACTCAGATCAGCCTGCGCATATGCGCAGTCTGATCAGAGTTCTGATCGGTGTGCCTTCTACAACCTACAGACTATCCAAAGAGGGATAATCGAGAACCTTTTTCATACTGAGTGGATATACAGGTTGATCTGAGTCTTTGCTGGTTACTCAGGTCTTATTGTAGTTTTTGTCGTGCGCTGGCTCAGTTCATTTCTAGGCTAGACTTTATTCAATACACTGTGATAACCACAGATTACGAATAGAATAAACATGCCGACAAGGCGCCTTTGAGCAATTTCTGTATCAGACATTTGGATGGAATCCTTTGAGGCAAGTTTAACCTTATGTCTCTTGTGTTTCCCGGAAAATAGAGCTTGGCATTTTATACAAAACTCTATTTTCGAGGAAAAAGAAAACAAAACTAATTTAATGTCTCTGCTGTTGTTTAAGTTCAAAAAGTTGAAGGTTAAACGAAATTATTGTAGTAAAGTTAACAAGAACCACGTCATGCAACTTGACCCATTGGAGCAGTTAACATAAATTTCATCATACAAAATGTACATTGATACTTGCAAAAGTAATATGTACAATTTCAGGCAAATGTATATGAATACCATCTAGCAATGTTTCAAGTGATGTGTACTTGGATACCACCTGGTAACGTTAATATATACACCGTATAGCAACATGTAGCCCTTCAAGCAAACTGTACATGAATCTAGCAACATGTAGCTCTTCGAGTAAACTGTATATAAATACCATCTAGCAACATGTAGCCCTTCAAGTAAACGGTATATAAATACCATCTAGCAACATGTAGCCCTTCAAGTAAACGGTATATAAATACCATCTAGCAACATGTAGCCCTTCAAGTAAAACAACATAAATACCATCTATCAACATGTAGCCTTTCAAGCAAACTGTACACGGCTACCACCAAGCAACATATAGCTCTTCAGGTAAACTATACGTAAGTACCATTTAGCAACATGGTGCCCTTCAAGCAAACTATATATGGATACCATCTAAAAGCCCTTCAAGCAAACAATACATGAATATCTTCTAACAACGTGTAGCCCTTTAAGCAAACTGTAACATGTAGTAACATGTAACCCTTCAAGCAACTTTTGCATGGATACCATCTGGCATCATGAAACCCTGCAAGCAAAATGTACATGGATACCATCCACCAACGTGTAGCCCTTAAAGCAAATTTTACATGGATACCATCTAGTAACATGTAGTCCTTCAAACAAATTGTATGTGGATGCCAACTAGCAACATGATGCCTTTCATGCGAATTGTACATGGATACCATCTAGCAACATATAGCTCTTCAAGCAAACTATACATGGATCACAATTAAGAATACGTAGCCCTTCAAGTAAACTGTACATGGATACCATCCAGCAACGTGTAGCCCTTCAAGCATATTGTACATGGATACCATCTAACAACATGCAGCCCTTCAAGCAAACTGTGCATAAATACCATCTAGGAACATATAAAGTTTACTTGAACGTCTTCTAGCAAAGTTTACATGAACTTCTTTCAGCAAAGTTTACATGAACTCCTTTTTGCAAAGTTTACATGAACTTCTTGCAAAGTTTACATGAACTCCTTTTTACAAAGTTTACATGAACTTCTTTTTGCAAAGTTTACATAAACTCCTTTTTGCAAACTTTACATGAACTTCTTCTTGCAAAGTTTACATGAACTCCTTTTTGCAAAGTTTACATGAACTTCTTCTTGCAAAGTTTACATGAACTCCTTTTTGCAAAATTTACATGTACTGCTTCTAGCAATGTTTTCATGAACTTCTTCTAGCAAGGTTTACATGAAACCAATGAGTACAATGTACGTTAACACTTTGGTGGCACGTGGGTGACCATATTCTGTGAACTTAAAAATAGTGTCATTTATTTTGTAACAGTAGAAAACATTCATACCATATTTACCCATAGTATTATTTGTACAGTCAGACCTGAGCAAACAGTGTCGATCCAGATCAGCATATGACGTCTGGTCAGGATCTACACTGTTTGTCACTCATTCAGCCATTTTGAAACACATGAACAGGTAGGAAAATAGACTGGTTCAAAGTTTAGGATATGCAGTATGTGTAAGAAGTTAATGTGTCCGAATAATACTTGGAGTAAATACCATAACATGTTTATTATCTTACACAGGATACACTGGTTTTGTTCCCCGAGCGAGACCTAGATTAGGTATGGGCTATCCCATAATTACCCACGAAGCATTGAACGAGTTCACAGACGACACGAGCCGGCTGAATCAGATCAAACAAGAACCGATCACCATTCATCAACCGGAGCGAGCTATGAAAGATTCGAAATTAATTTACCCTGTAGAGAGTGGTTTAGTACCTCATTACACCGGACATATACCAGGTTTGTATTTCTTTACAAGAGACATATTTGATAAGTTCAGAATTCTTCCTTCAGCCGACGGTGGTGCTTTCGGCAGCCAGTGGTAGCATTTGGTTACAATAGGCTGCATTCATCGGCATTTTGGTGGAACTTCGGCTGCCAATCTTACCAGCGCTCCACAGGTTGGGTAGCTTCCGATGGCTTATAATGACGTCATTCAAAATCGCAAATAACATGAGGAAGCGAGCCTTTTTGACAGATTCATATTGCCTGTGCTACTGACACTCATTCAGCCGAATAAATTTGGCTAAAACAAATCATATAACCGCACTTTAAACCATGTGTTTTCAGCATTTATTAACTTTTCATAGTAGTGATTTAAAAGTAGCGTGCGTATCGGATACTGAAAACGACCGAAACTGTTCATAGTTCCAGACAGGTTATCGGTGGCCTTGACAGCCTCTGATACCCATCGATATCTATTGTGGTAGCCGATGGGAGAATTCTAAACGCACTGATTAGCACAAAATCTAATAGCGTAAACTGGTGAACGAACCGGGCTGCACAGTCTTGTCAGGACATGTACAGTTGGATCCTGACAATAGTTGGGTATTGTTGGTTATAAAAGAGCCATGTGTCTGCTCTGTTCTGCCATTGTGGCCGTTCCAGGTCATCCTTTATACTGTTTATTACTACAGTGAACCCTCGTTACAATGAATTTGCTATTGTACAGAATATTTAATGAGCAGATTGATATGTAAGAAAGGTCTTGTTTTGTTCTTATTTCCTCATAGAACATATGTTTTGGATATTTATTAGAATTGCCTCACTGAGGCGATTCTAACGAATATCCAAAACACGTTTCTTTAAAGTATCAAATACAATATTCTTGCATAATTTGTGACTAATTGTTACCTTGTAAGCGAAGGTTTCGTGACAGTCAAATTGTCATTATAACGAATTCTGTCGTTGTATCAAGTGTCGGCATAAAGAGGGTTGACTGTACATGGGTCTTATACTGCCAAACAGTTCTTCATTAACGTAAATGCATCCGTAGAAAACATTATCTAAGAACAATTGATATCATTTGAAAGTTGATTTATGAATATTGACTAAAAAGCATATCTCCCTTAACAAATACATCAATACTTTGATAAATGTAAATATGGAAATACCAGGCTCTATTCTGCATTGTTGTTAAAGTTGACTATAGATGTCCTATAACAATAACAAAGGCATTTCTGAAAATGAAGCTTTTGTGATCTAGCCTTTCATCAATGGTCCATATTATATTATTACTGCAAAACCTTACGAATACAAAATCTTATGAAGAAATTACTTGTATTTATGCTCAGTCTGGGTAAAAGCCCTCATTTACAAGAGAGAGTACATGTAACAACTTGGGTGACTCGATTTACACCCTTGCGCAGCCAAATTTAGATATATGTTAATTGCATTCCCTTGTTGTTGGGGTTCTCCTTTGTAACAGTTTGTATTTAGAAGCATTTCAATTCCCCACAGTCAAAATGGTTTAGAGAAGAAAAGAACTTTGCTGAAACTCAAGAAATAAGAACAAAATTACTGAAAATAGCACTTTTGTAGCCCTATTACCTCTTACCACCACTCGCCCCCTATCCCCTACCCCCTCCCCCCCCGCCACACACGTGCAGGGGGGAGGGGGTAGGGGGTAGGGGGCGCTCCGGGCAACCCTCACTGATAACCTCCCTGATAAAATATTTATAAAGGCGACAGTCATGAACCACAGCCTTCCCGATGCACCGACAGAGGACGAGATTTGAAACCAGCAATGGCAAAAGAAAAAAAAAGACAGCGCATTTGCATAAGTGTTAAAAATAAATCGAACAATTACTTACCAACTCTGACGTGAGTTAGCATTCTTTATAAGCTAGCATTCTTTATAAATCTATAGCGGGCCATTATCGGCCCGTCAGCTACCCTGACGGGCCGATAACGGCCCGCTAGAGATTTATAAAGAATGCTTACTGGGTTCAGTTCAAGTTTCCACATATAACAGTGGTAGTGGTGGATTATCGCGCAGTGCTTTGTGATGCTTCTATTCCTTCGATATTACCTCACAGTGTGTTGCATACTTGCTTGCTTTGTGTTCTATTGTCACTTTGTATATTTTACAGAATAACGATGTGAGTCCAATTTTAAATTTATAATTAAACTTTTGGGAAGATTATTTTCATTTTGATAAAAAAAAAAAGGTGCTACGCACACACGAGGCTATTCCGGCATCTACTACAACTTTGTTATTATTATTTAACTTATATACCCCCCACCCCAACCCCCTCGCCTTTTCGGGGAAAAGTGGGGGACATAGCATTCGCGCTTCCGTCCCCCCTCTGTTAGTACATAACTTGTGTGTGCAACTCCTCTTACCCAGGTTTTAGCCAATCTTTTTGAAACTTTTCAGGCATTTTTAACATGGTCTGAAGATGTGGATATGATTTTGACATAAACCTCAGATTAATTTTTGTTACTTTTTTCACGTTGTGAACTAAGACACAGTACAAACCTCAGATTAATTTTTGTTACTTTTTTTCACGTTATGAGCTTAGTCATTCTGTGCCTCAATAGTATACATAGAAGTGGTGTCTTGTGTGCACAACTCCTCCTACAGATTTTAACCGATCTTTTTGAAACTTGGCAGACATTGTTTTCATGATCTGAAGATGTGCATGTAGACAGAAACCTCAGGTTAATTTATGTCACTTTCTTTACGTTGTCAATTTAGTCATGTTTTGCCTCAATAGTGTACATAGAGTGGATGTCTCGCAGTGTGCAACTCCCCCTACAGGTTTTAACCGTTCTTTTTTAACCTTTGCATGCATTTTATACATGGTCTGAGAATATGCGTGTGGTTTGGACATAAACCTCAGATTAATTCTTGTCATTTTTTTCATGTTGCGAACTTAGTCATTTTGTGCCTCAATAGTACACATAGAGTGGGTGTCTTGTGTGCTTCTCCTCCTACAGGTTTTGAACCGATCATTTTGAAACTTTGCAGACATTTTTAACATGGTCTGAAAATGTGCATGTGGTTTGGACATAAACCAAAAAGTACTTTATGTCACTTTTTACGTTGTTAACTTAGTCATTTTGCCTCAGTAATATTTACAGAGTGGGTGTCTTTGTACGCAACTCTTCCTACAGGTTTTATTTGATCGTTTTGAAACTTTGCAGGCTATTTAACATGGTCTAAATATGTGCTTGTGGTTTGGACATAAAGCTCAGATTAATTTTGTTGCACTTTGGACTTTGGTGACTTAGTCATGTTTTGCCTCAATAGCGTATATGTAGAGTAGGTGTCTGGACTGGCATCGGTCCATTAAAAAGACACTATCATTAAGACAGTGCGTTATATAAAAATGCACATTTGTACTCTGTCATAATGGTTTCAAAGACTGTCTGATTTTAGACAAAGGGCAAGTAATAAAATCATCTTTTGGTAGGTTCATAGTAGATGTATACCTTGTTATATGGTCACTCAAATATAGGGCGTGAATGCCAAGCTAAGTAGATGTCGTGTGCGCAACTATTACAGGTTTTAACCGGTCTTTTTGAACCTTTGCAGGCATTTTCTACATGGTCTGAAGATGCGCGTGCGATTTGGATATAATCCTCACATTAATGGTTTTCTTTTTCACATTGTAACTTAGGTACCTTCTGACATTGTCATTTTGGAAGATTTGTAAAAGACGGGAGACATAAATTCTCTGAATTGGCTTGTTTTCTAGTCAATTCGATAATTTTCGAAGGTTATCGGATACTATTTGATGTTTAGATCAACAGGTCATGGAACCGTGCCAGTTCAGTTGTAAAGTTTATTTGTTATCAATAATGCAATGTGTCAAGTTTTATAAATATCATTATGTGTTTATATGCTTTAACGCTTAGATTACTGGGTAAAAATTCCAGCAGATGACAGTCTGAAATACTTTTCTTATTTTTCCCGGAAAATATACTTTGCCATTGCATGCAAATTTTCTCCAAAGGAAATATCGAAGTCTATTTTCTAGGAAAAATAGGAAAAATGCCATGAATATATCATTTGCTTAATTTGCCTAGAGAGTGGTAAAAGTTAATATTTGAACTATAATAAGAACTTCTATAATAATATATAAATATGTATAAATGTCTCTAATAGATATTTCTATCATGTCACCTAAAGTCTGTGTTAAATAATCAATACACAAAATTTCATCATTTTGTTTTCATGAAAGTATTCTATTCTGAGGATTCCAGACTTAATATTTTGTGAAAAAGAACGTTGCTACAAAACATATCTGATACTTTCTTGATAGGGCCAAACAACACATTGTGAGAAATCCATGTTTGAAACCGTTTTTATGCTCCCGCCTGCCGAAGGCAGCAGTGGAGCATATAGTGTTTCTCCGTGATGTTACGCCCCGACTCCGTACATGGGTATGTCACGTTTGTAACCGGAGTCTAACAAATGTTTTAGTTTGCATTGACATTTACGCTACCGGTTTTCTTGGAGGTCATTACTTTCTTAACTTTGTGCTAGAGTTGCCCCTGAGCCATGCCCTGGGTGGGGCTAGGGTTTCAAAGAGAGGGGTTTTTTTTATGTATTTTGGACACATGTGTAGTTTAGCTTATTGAATTTTGAAAATATATTTTCGAACTTTTCTTACCTAAATTTGTTTGTTTTGTTACCACTTACTCGCCTGATGCATCTTCAATCCACATTAGAGTTGTATATACCTCATGGGTCTATTTTATTTTGTAATAATGTATTTACCTTACGTATTTGGACAGAAAAATCTGAGTGTAGACCCAGAGTGTACACAGTGTAGACCCAGATCAGACGCCGCAGAAGGCGGCGTCTGATCAGGGTCTACACTGTTTACCACTTATCCAGTAGTTCTAGACATCACCAATAGTAAAAGTGGACTTGTTGAAATTTAGAACAAATATGGTAAGGCGTTAAGTGTCCGAATACTTAGGGTAAATACGCTATATAGTGTATTTGAATAAACGAAACGGTTAAATAGGATTTCTTTTGTCAGTAGTGGATAGGATTATTTTTTAATCGTTCTTTGAATGTCTTCCTATACTGACCGTTGGTTAAAGTAGATCTTCTTTTAGGGTTCCTCTGTGTTCGTTTCTTTGTAGTTTATTGCACATTTTTTTATTTACAGTTTCGTAGAAGGCAAATATTTGTTGTTTTTATTAATTATTATTAGTTTGGCATTTTCATCGAACTTCTGTTTTATGATACTGCACTGAATCTTCATCTTTTCAGAGTGTATCTGTCTTCGCTACAGCTGGTATTAAATGCCGTGTGGCGGCCGTTGAACGTCTCCCCATATTTCACTTTAGTGTACAGTGAAACCTGTATAGAGTGATTGATGTGGAAGAGGTGTCTGTCTTATAAAGGAACATGTCATATAATTTTGCTAGCAAAATTACATGACATGTACCTTTATAAGACAGCCACCTATCCACATCAACCACTAAATCTCAAAGGTAGCTTTCTTACACAGGTTTCACTGTAGTTGATACTTTCTGGTCCTTTTGGATCATTGAGGAGCGCAATTGGCTTTACTTACTAATAGATTATCGCTCAGCCACGGGAGAGGATTTACATGAAATGAAAAAAAAAAAAAAAAAAAAAAAATGGGAAAAATAAGAAATATGTTTAAAAATGTCATCTGTTGAAAGTTTTACCAAGCGTGCTAAACGTTAACCTTGTTTCTGTTGCAGGACAAAAGTTCCGGTACGGTGAAACATTTGGACACAGTACAGAGAATGCCAAACATTCGGAAGTTAGGGTTTCTGTGTAATGCGGACTAGGTTCAATATGTGTATATCAAAGTTAAAACAAAACATGTGAGATTACAAACACATAACTTGTTGAAAATCTTGAAGTCGGAAGTAATGAAGAAATCTAATGCGTCATCATGATTTCAAAGAAATTACAAATTCAGTCGAACCTCGATAGCTCGAACACCGATGGCTCAACATACAATTATTGTGTAGAAAATCGAAAGAAAAAAATCCCTAAATTATCGCCATTGGCTTCCTGACTTGGCACCATAATTAACCTTCAGAGGCTCGAACCACCCATGTCTCGAACAATTTTCTATGGTCCCAAAGATGTTCGAGCCATCGAAGTTCGACTGTAATATCGTGTTTATGATTAAGCTGGGAGTAAAAGCAACTCATTAATACCTAGTGTCCTTTAAAGAAACATTGGCAAACAGTGTAGACCCAGAAGAGATGCCGTCTGACTAGGGTCTACACTGTTTGCATTTAATACAAGATTTTTTTTTGTAAAAACAACTATAGCTAAACTCAGTATCCCTTAAAGTGAGATGAGAAGGGAAACATATCATATAAGGATGTTGCTGTCATTCCAGTCCCTCAAACTTCTTTGTGCGTGTGTATAACGTTCGTCCCTTGTCAGATGAAAACCACGTTTTATTGACCCGGCTTACTATGGTAAATTTAGTTGCAAAACACCAACAATAGCTGACCCACCCTTCCCCGTGTCAAATTATGAATTTTGTAACAGTTTGTATTTAGAAGCATTTATTTAAGCTAAAACCTTAAATAATTGCATTTCATCAATTTGAATATATGTTAACTCTTAAGTATTGCCTGAAGCAATATTTTATTTTATATTCATTACTGGTATTTATTTATTTATTGTTAATATCATTATCATTATTATTATTATTATTATTATTATTATTATTATTATTATTATATGTGAATTGCACCTGTATATTTATATTGCAAATATCTAGATGTGGCTAATATCTATGTGTCTAACTAAATTTCCCTGCCCCTACCATTACTCAGCTATGTTCTTATCACATGTTTTAGTAAAGTGAACCATTTCGTGAAAAAAAAAAAAACCAAAAAAAAAAAAAAACCTAACCATGAATTCTGCAAATATAATAAATTTTATTTTGACGAATTGAAATCATGAGTAAAGAATGTCCCAACCCAGCTAGCATTCTTTATAAATCTACAGCGGGCCGTTATCGGCCCGTCAGCTACCCTGACGGGCCGATAACGGCCCGCTATAGATTTATGTAGAATGCTTACTGGGAACTGGTTTTATGTCGCTGAAGACGAACCTGTTTTTGTTCTGTTTGGAAATAGGGGCAAACTTTACAGAACATAAAGTGGGTTGTACAGGCTGCTGTGGACTCCGAAACAAGTTGAGAAATCTGAATACCAATCTCAAAATTGCTCTCAGTCAGTTATATGATTATATCTGTTATTTTTGATAAACTATAGAAACAGGGAACAGAAAAATACCGATTCAGTTATATAAAAAAAAACTGTAATACACGGAACTAAATTATCAACAAAAAAGATCCCGCCCAGACTTGGCGGATAATGAGGTTAGTCAGTTAACCAAACTGAAGCCCTCATATGAAGCAACCCATATTTTTATTGAAATTTGTGAAGGTTTCAGAAAGAAAAAAGTCATCCCAAGTAAGTTCCCCAGTTACTGCGACGTATTTTTATTTAAGGGGAATTAATACACTTTCAGGAGAGACAACTCTATCTGATTTGTTTTGCCCACCTTCTGAAAAGACGTCTAAGGGGAAAACAATTGATCCCCTTGGGAGCAAATCATTTCCTTTTAGAGAAGAAAACTGTCTTTTCAGAAAGGAATTAGTATGCCAGAGTGCAAAGATGAAGTCAAACGATTTCTCCCTTGTAAAAAATGACAACAATAAGCTACCAAATGTATCCAGAACCCTCCAAAACTTTAGTGATAAACAAATATATCATTAAACTTGTATATGTAATCACTGTCTTCATTTTTTTTCTTTTTTTTTTTTTTTTTTTTTGCTCTCCTTGCTGGATCAGAATGTTTATGAGATTCTTTGAAAGCCCATAATTAGGATATCCTATTTGACTGTGATACATTTCATGTGTCTTTTCTGTGTAAACTCATACTTCTTTGTTTGTGAAAATCTTTTATTTATTTTGGGGAATTGGTACATTACCAAGTGGAGGCAACTGCATCCCTTCTAAAAAGGGTCTATTCTAAAAGGAAAGAATTTGCTCCCTGTGGGAGCAAATTCTTTCCTTTTAGAGTAGACCCCGTTTAAAAAAGAGGCCTGATGTGCGAAGAAACAACAGGATGTTACAAACGTTGTCTTTCTTGTCAGAAATGACAGAAAGTAATTTTCAGTCTACCAAGTGTATCCAAATCCCTTAACTTCCTGTATGTTATCATGGATCTGTGATATGTTTAATTGTGATAATAAATGTCATTGAAATTTGAAATGCACTGCATGGTTTTATTATTTATTAACACTCCATATACGGTATTTACCTTAATTCTTCGGACAGACAGATCTGAGCAAACAGTGTAGATCTAGATCAGGTGTCGCAGGGTTTACACTGTTTGTCACTCATCCAGCAGCTTTTAAATACATCACTAGGTAGTAAAATTGGTAAATTACAATTTTAGGACACGCACTGTTAAAAAAAATCACGTAGATTTTACAGTTAATACTGGCGACGGGCTGCCAGCGCCTTTAACGTAGAACGTTCGCAGGAATTTCCTCGTAGAATGAAACGAGGATTTGAAAACTAAGATACGGTGTGGTAGCTCACATCCTTACTATGTCCTATACATTACCTATCTTGCCCTACGCTGCCCTATCATGCGTAATTATTACTATAAATAATCTACAGGCGCCCGTAAAATTTACGGTACAGTTGCCAGTATTTACCGTAATCTTTTCACAGTGTGTATGGTAAGGATTTAAGGGCTGACGTTATACAGAGCATCAGATCACTATACTTTACTAAGTGAGAACGTGTATTACTCGTATCTGGGCATTACAAGTACTCAGCCGACGATATAAGGGCCCCAAAAAATACACCAAATAAAGGCTAATATCAATAAAGCCGAGAAAGCATGCAGATGGCATTGATCTGTAGAAAAAGTAGAACCTTGCATTGATCTGTAGAAAAAGTAGAACCTTGCATTGATCTGTAGAAAAATTAGAACCTTATGCATGTTTATAAAATGACTGTTTACAAAGATGCCGAGTCTCACAGGCGTACGTATGCACGTACGCGCATCAGCACAAACCCAGAACTATGCCACTCCGCCCTACAGACAATGCCGAGGGTGGGGCATAAAATAGGTCAATAAACTTCGAACAAATATTGCGTATGTATCCATTCCACATATAAGGGTTGTTCGAAATGTAACCACTGGTATTCTAAATAATTAGCAAATACCGTATTTACCCTAAGTATTCAGACACCTCAACTCCTTGTTCTTACATTTTAACAAGTACGATTTACTACCCGATGTTATGTCTAAAAATTGCTGGAGGAGTGACAAACAGCGTTGACCCTAATGAGACGCCGCGTTCTGCGGCGTCTCATCTGGGTCTATATTGTTTGCTCAGCCCTGTCTGTCCAAATACACACGGTAAATACGGTAGAAGATTTTACAAAGCCTTTTTATTTCATGTCAAAATATTCCCATTGATAGATATGCATGAATTATATACGGACTACAAAGGCTCAAATCAGCCTGCCAATCCAGTCTAATGAATGCTTTCACTGTTCGCCTAAGAGTCACTTGACCCTGTAGAATGCTACAGCAGAAAGCAGAGACCCTGATCAGACCGCGCAAAGACATAGGGTAATCTGAATATGTACATTTCGACCTTATGATATGTGTGAGACACAACGTGAGGAAAAAGCACCTGATCTGATATGTGCGCCTAACGAAGACTCAAATCAGCCTGCGCATCCGCGCAGTCTGATCAGAGTCTTCGTTGTCCGCATGAAAAAAAAAACAAACAAACAAAAAACAACTGCATCCTTGACTATCCAAAATGCACCCGGTGAAGATTCTGCGCTAATGCGCAGGCTGATCTAAATCTTCGCTGGGCGCACATGACCGAAGGTACGTTTTCTGAATATGCGATCAGTTGCTAACATAATATAAGGACCTTTAAGCATTCTGATATCAAAGAGCATAGACCCTGATCAGACTTTGCGGAAGCGCAGACTGATGAGGTTCTACGCTGGTTACATATATCATAGGTTCGATTTCTATTTGAAGGGGCTCGTATGTTCAAAGACAGGTTTTCGCTTGATATCTCGGGGGTGCGTGTGGGGGGGGGGGGGGGGTAACTTCCTATACATGGCATGGTACGGATGTGCGTGCCGAATGGCCCCCTTTTTCAGCGCAGCCACCTATATGATTGGCCCCCTTTTTTCGACAAAAAGTATATGGCTGACCCAATTTTCTTGATTGGTATATGAAAAGCCCCATTTTTTTTTTTTGGACATCCCGATGTATGCATATACTTTTCATTCAGGGATTTTTGAGGCTGCTTGTTCTCTTGGTATTCAATGAATTGACCGCATTTCGTATTTGCCTAACTACCAGCAATAAATGGGTACAAAATATCAACGGGCAGTATATGAATGGTTCATTATTTCAGATGATCTAGTATATGAATGGGTCCGTTTTTTCAAAGGCCAGGTATATGAATGGAGTAGGTTTCGAAATACTGGCTCGCACACCCGTACCAAAATTACCCCCAAGTTCTCCCCGCTCCCGCTCCCCCCCCCCCCCCCCCCCCCCCCCCCCCCCCCCATGTATTTGTGATTTATGCTTAGTGGATGAATGGAGTAGGTTTCGAAATACTGGCTCGCACACCCGTACCAAAATTACCCCCAAGTTCTCCCCGCTCCCGCTCCCCCCCTCCCCCCCCCCCCCCCCCCCCCCCCATGTATTTGTGATTTATGCTTAGTGGACTCTTATATCTTTCTTTTTGGATAGGTCCATTTCCCATTTAAGGGGTATCTAGTTTGGTTTTAGTTTTATCATTTATTATAGAAATTCCCGAGCTTAATTTAAACAGTGCAGACTCTGATCAGACGCCGCATTCTGCGGCATCTGATCTGCGTCTACACTGTTTGCCAATGTCTCTTTTATTGGACGCTAGGCATAAATGGGTTAAGGTCATTTATTGTGGTCTATCTCTAATATATAGATATCAAACAAGGAAGTACGTATGAACAATGTTGGGATTTTTTATCTTATACTTTCGTTTTTACAAGTATGCCTAACTTTGAGCAGACATTTGAAAGGATAAATAAGTAAAGCATTACCAGAACTGTTAGTGCATATTGTTGTCTGCGTATGCGTAAATGATTTGTTTTTTACCTTTACCATTCTCTGGGCATTTTCAGCAGATGTCAAATTGATATTTTTCTTATTTTTCCCAGAAAAAAGGAATTGAGAGACAATTTGCATGAAATGTCAAATCCTGTTTTCTGGGAAAAATAAGAAAAATATTTCAAGATCTCGTCTGCTGAAAATTTTACCCAGAGTGCTGTGCGTTAACGCCATTGTCTACCGTACTTATCCTAAGTATTCGGACACCGGACACCCTAACTCCCTACCATAATTGTCCTAAAGTTTCAAAACGTCCATTTTACTACCTGTTGAAGTGTTTAAACACTGCTGGATGAGTGGCAAACAGTGCCTACACTGATCAGATGCCGTATGTTATCTGGTTCTACACTGTTTGCTCAGGCCTGTCTGTTTGAATACTTGTGGTAAATAAGGTATAGTCGTCACTTTCATACAAACGAAGTCGTAGATTGGCGTACCTTTGCACCTGTGCTTACCTTATCCCAAGTTTACTATTTCAGTACAGATCAGACAACGTTAAACCCTGAGGGTTAACCTAACCGTTTTACCGGTTTCCGGTCGTTCCGTTCGCTTTTGGCAGTCGCTCTGGTAAACAGTATCGTCCCGGTCTGTTCATTTCAATCTCGTTATATAATCATGCCCGCCATTACATTCGTGCGTGCTGGTTATTTACAGAAATAATTTACGCTAATAATCATTCAAATTATTCATTTAATATGAATCTGAATTAGGTTAAAAAAGAAAAGATTTCGAATACATGTTTCACCATCATTTTGAATGACACAAACTAAATTCTGAATTTACCTTTTCGTCTGAATTTCGATTCCTAGTTGTTTTTTTTACATAACCGCGTTAACCCATTGTAGTCGGGAGACCCGTAAAAGGGTAATTGGCAAACAGTGCAGACCCAGATCAGACGCCGCAGAACGCGGCGTCTGCTCAGGGCCTCCACCGTTTGCAAACAGTTTGGCCATTTTTCTCTAGGAATATGTAAATCTCATAGCCAGACGTACCTAAAATTGAAATTGGACTCTTCCAATATATAGTATGGGAGAGTCTATTCAGTATACAATGGGTTAAAACCAGCGATTTTATGTCGCTTTTCAGCGGTATTTATTTTCGATGTGTCTACACGCCTGATCAAACAGTGCAGATACGGATCAGCTTCTGTAATATGCACTGTTTGTCATCCAGCCAATACTTTTCGACACATCTTCAGGTAATCAAATGGATTTGTTGAACGTATATGATAAAAATCGTCAGGATTATTGGTGTCGGAACCTTTCTTTCCATGAACAGAATACACCAAGATCAGACGCCTTTCCATGAACAGAATACACCCAGATCAGACGCCGCAGTTAATGTCTATACATTTTGCCGTTCCGTCATATTATCAGGCAGTTTGATGAACTTGTCCAAATGTTAGGATAATAACGGTATGGAGGTAAGATGCCCGTATATATAGATATGTAGGATACGTGTAACAGTGTAAAATAAACATCAAAAAGACTGCCCTTGGAAACAAACTACGGATCAGAAAATGGGAGTCTCGGTTTTATTGAGACTCTTCATAACCAGTAATGAAGTTTGCAACATTGCTTACCCCCTCTGGTGTATACATGAGCAGAACTCCATTTTCAAATATACCACAATGGGCCCAATGATTCCAAAGGAAATGAAATATAATCTGCACCAGGTGATGTACGGGGAGACGTGTAAACCTGGCTGAGATATTTTTGCAACGAGGTTCGTTTTATCACTATGTCTCCATTTACCCATCTGTGTCTGGTGTCCCAAAGATGGGGTCTAGGCAAACTGAGTGACCGCGATCCCTGATCAGACGCCGCATCTGATCAGGATCTGCATTAAATATAAGCATTTCTGTACAAGATAAAATGATAGAAATAAATTTACCCAGTAAGCATTCTACATAAATCGTTTGCGGGCCGTATCAAGACACACTATAACGGTAGCTGACCGGTCGATAACGGCCCGCAGTAGATTTATAAAGAATACTAGCTGGATTAAATAGCAACGATATCCCGGAAGGCCACAATCGCAGAAAACTGCCTACCGTATTTACACTAAGTGTTGAGGCAGACGGGTCTCAGCAAACACTATAGACCAAGATCGGACACAACAGATTGCGCCGTCTTATCAGGGTCTACACTGTTTGCCACTCATGCAGTAGTAAAATTATTGTTGACGAGACTATCCTTCGATTAATCAAAGCACTGACAGCACTGATGGGTCGATTGTCTCTGAGTGCAGGCTGGGAAAATGGTCCTGAACGGTGACCTTAGTCTGTTTCATTTAACTTATAACTTCTTGTAACTTAAGCAACCAGTGCAGACCCAGATCAGACGCCGCGTTCTGCGGCGTCTGATCTGGGTCTGCACTGTTTACCAATGTCCCAGTCAAGGTTTTACAGATATATATATATATAACCCTCTATCAACAGCTCTCTGATGTCACAGCGACAATAGTGCGGCTATGAATAACCATTACCGTTAGCGTCTAACGTGCGGTTTGATTAGATTGGTCAATGATAATCACGTGAACAAATACATTAAGGAAAGTTTGGTGTTTGTATACTGTGGCTTCATTGTAAACCTACCCAAAAATGGATCTGTTCGAAGCATTACGGTAGCCTTCATTGGACATTAACCTTCACCACTCCTGGGCAAATTCAGCAGACGAATAATCAAACTGATGATATTGATATTTCTTTTTTTTTTCGGAAAACAGGTTCAGACACTTCATGCAAATTGTCTTTATTGGATTGGAGACAATTTGTATGAAATGTCAAAACTCGTTTTATGGGGAAAATAAGAAAAAATATTTCAGTATGTCGTCTGTTGAAAGATTTACCCACTGTGCTAAGCGTTAATGTGTTAATGGTATTGTCCTCACAGGTTCAGCAGGAACATGGACGCTAAAGAGCACGAGTTGTCTTCTGCTTTTACCGTGATATACGGTCGAGATCAGTCGGAAACAGCAGGATCTTCCAGCTCTAAACCGAGACTATTCAAGTACATTTCCAACTTATCTTTATTTTTAGAAGAACTGCATCGACAGACAGAGATGAAAATGTCCCGAGAAGAATGTGAAGATATCTACAGCTCCGTTATAGAAATAGTTTGGGGTATATTAGAACTTGTGGAAAAAATAAATCCCATGTACAAAGTCTCTAAAGTGCTTCCGGTTGGTAGTTATGTAGAAGGAACACGCCTTGTACACCCCAGTGAGTTTGATTTTGTTGCAGAAATTAAAATGCTATCAGAAAACAACATAACCGAATGCAAAGCTGAGTGCAAAAGCTTAGGCACCGTACAGGTGCTGCTGAGAAATCTAAGTATGCTAAATGAGCTTGATCGAATCACCTACCGCACCAAGCACGATGAAAAAGATGTTTCTAACTTGTCTGAGAGTGTCTACATTTCACCGACTGCATTTCGGGAAGATTTCTGGTCATACTTTAATGCTGCAGCTGTTCACCTGATGAGGGGAGGAGTTCGGATAGAAAGGAGCTCTGGCTTCTTAACTTTGTTTCCAGATCTTCCACAACATTTAGACCTCAATTCGACAGGACCAAATATAGAAACCGCAATGTGCTGGACATCGGCTTCATACCAAGAACGCTTTGGCATCTCAGTTGACGTAACTCCTGTTGTGAGCATATCAAACAATATTCCACAGTCGTGTGGAGTTAATACACAATTACTTCACGAAGTTACAGATGGCAATTACCAGATGCGAGTTGTCCCCACAGTAAATCATGAATGTGAAAATGCAGGTTTGAATAATTTTGACAGTATGCTGTGTTGGCGTTTATCCTTTTCTGTCATAGAGACAAGCATGGTTCAGCGAATGAAAACCAGTCACCTGAAGTGCCTACGATTACTTAAGTACATCAAAGGGAAGCACGGCGATCCTCTAAAGGAGCTGGAGGATATGGGAATGTGTGGCCTGAAAGAGAAGGGTCTCTGTGCCATCACGCTTAACCTTATTCATCACATGGGAGATATGAATTTGTTGACAACGTACATGATGAAAATGGCGGTTCTTCATCATGAATGTCAATGTAAAGAGATAGATGAAAATCTAGGATCATGTATGCTGTCCATCATCAACTATCTTCGATCGTGTGCCAAAAATAGCTTCTTGCCAAATGTGTTTATGCCGGAAAAGAATTCTTGGTCTCGATTAAGCAAGAGTCCTGGTGTTTGGACCGGGTTTACTATTTCCTGTTATAGACAAACTGGTGAAAGTGTTTGAAGCAATTGCTAACAAGAAAGATTACAGCTATGAAGACTGTTTCAGCAGATTTTCTGAAGCGCAGGAGGAGCTAGTACAATGTGACGGTTGCTAATACTTACGTTAGTAAAGGAGCCGAATTATACTTCGGAGTAAAGACACCAAAATCATATTGGGCCCGTCAAACATTGGCCAAATCAGTCAGTTTTGGCGAGTGAAATTTTTCTTACCTGTTCTCGCGTGGGCAGATTTGGATAACTCAGTGGAGTGTGAACAGATAACTTCCATAGGTCAATGCTTCATATCGCGTAATCAGTGAATTTCCACATCACGAAAACACGCCTATATAATTTTGACCCCCTTAAACCCCACTTTTATATAGTAAAACTGGGGTTTACAGGGGTATACATTATTTTTCTTATTTCTGCTCAAAATCATATATTGTTGCTACTCGTTAGAACCGCCTCACCGAGACGGTTCTAACGAGTACCCACAATCTGTTTTGAGCAGAAGTATGAAAAATATAAGAATTTTTATCTGATTTTTTTTCATTTTTTGATAGTAAAATTTTCAATATATTTGAATAGGCGTGTTTTCGTAATGAAGCTTTTAATTAGTCAGTATGGCATGACCTACAACTACCAAGCTTTTGATTAGTCAATGTAGTCAATGTGGTACATTACGAAAACACGCCTATTCAAATACATTGAAAATTTTACCACCAAATTTGACAATTTTTCAGATAAAAAAATTCTGATATTTTTCATATTTTTGCTCAAAACATAGATTGTGGGTACTCGTTAGAACCGCCTCATCGAGGCGGTTCTAAGGAGTACCCACAATCTATGTCTTTCAGCAGAAATAAGAAAAATATCAGAATTTTTTTATCTGAAAAATTGTCAAATTTGGTGGTAAAGTTTTATTATATAAAAGTGGGGTTTAAGGGGGTCACAATTATATAGGTATGTTTTCGTGATGTGACGTATGGATAGCACATAACGATTCTGGTGTTGTTTGTTCTTTCTATGGGCTTGTCGCTACTCGCTCTGGGGCTTTTTTCGTAGTATTTCCTGTTCGTTGTCTTGTTGTGTTTAGTCGATCCTGTCTAGCAGTGTGACCTTGTTGGGGAAAAGGGAACTGGTTGCTTCACTTTTTTTTCGTTTGGATTGTGGCCTGTGTACCGTCTGTCTTAGCTTGTCTGCTCTTCCTCTTGTTGTCATTGGCAGGAAATAGGTTGGGATCCTGTAAAGCTAGTTTAGCGCCCTCCCCTCCCCCCCTCCAACAAGTAATTCATAACTGACCATACCGGGTTGATGTACAGGCTGATTTGAGTCTTTGCAGGTCACACAGGTCTTATTGTAGGTTTTGTAATACACTGACTCATCTGTAACTTTCATATGCATCAGAATTTAATGGGTAAGGCTGAAATCATATAAAGCTAGTTTATACACCTCAGTAGTTACTTCTACTAACTGTTCCAAGGCAGTTCTTCTGTTGCAGATCTTCTTCATACAGACAACCCTCTTTATACCCACACTGGATACAACAAAAAAATCGTTATAATGACAATTTGACTGTCACGAAACCTTCCCTTAAGTGGTAAAAATTAGTCACAATTTATGCAAGAATATTGTATTCAACACTTTAAAAAAAACATGTTTTGGATATTTGTTAGAATCTTCTTGTATTTAACACTTTAAAAATCATACGTTTTGGATATTTGTTAGAATCGCCTCAGTGAGGCGATTCTAACAAATATCCAAAACATACATTCTATGAGGAAATATGAACAAAACAAGGCCTTTATTACATATCAGTCTGCTCATTAAGTATTCTGTGCAACCATTTTAATGGCAACGTCAACAAATGTTGTCATTGTAACGAGGGTTCACTGTATGTCAAACTGTGCTGTTGTCTCAACATTATTGTTCCGCATCTCTTCCTCTTTTGGTGCTTTGTAAAGGCTATGCTTTGAGACTGTGGTTTTCTTGAGTAACTTTATTTGTATTTTAATGATGACTGATTTATAAAATTGGTCACTTACAAGGATAAATCTTATGGGAGAACTGGTACACTCTCAAGGGAGACAACTCCAGTCAGAATTGCTTTTGCACCCTTCTGAAAAGGGGTCTTCTCTTAAAGGAAAGAATCTGCCCCAAATGGGGGCAGATTCTTTCCTTTTAGAGAAGACCCATTTCAGTAGGGATCTGGCATGCAGGAAAGCAAACAGGAAGTCACAAAAAGTTGTCTCCCTTGTAAAAATGATGGAAAATCTGTCAAGAGTATCCGGCCTCCTCACAATTTCAAATTATTCAGACCTTACAACAGAAAAAGGCAGGGAATTAAGTTGCTGAGAAATGAGACCCCTTCAGAACGAATTAGGTGTGCAGGAAAGCAAACAAGAAGTCCCAAAAGTTGTCTCCCTTGTAAAAATGGTGGAAAATATATCAAGAGTATCCAGCCTCCTCATAATTTCAAAATGTTCAGACTTTGCAACGGAAAAAGGCTGGAAATTAAACTACTGAGAAATGACTGTTGCGATAAATACAACCAGCATGGACCCAAATCAGCCTGCCTAACCATGTAGTAAGATCAGTCTACATGGATTTATGCTATACACATTATTTTGGCAAATAGAGCTAACCCGTTTTAGTTTATCTAGATGAACATGCTGGTTTAGTTGTGTTGACTTTAATCAGGAGCTGATCTTGGATGATTTCTGAGGGGTTTGATTTGATCAAATTACCATACTTATTCTACATATTCCCAAAGACAGGGCTGAGCAAAATGACGACACAGATCAGAAGTTGCAGAATGTGGGGTCAGATCAGGGTCTATACTGTTTGCCACTTATTCAACAATTTTAAATATATATTCATCGGTAGTAAAATTGGCATAATGTAGAGAGGCATCAGGTAAAATGTAAGGGGTGTGCATATTTAGGGTAAATACGGAATCCCAATTTTATCAAATTTATCCAGAATTACCTATGAAAAAAGACATTTTGAGTCAAAGGCAGAACCCTCTCTGACTTTTTCTAAGTCATTTAGGTTCTTTTTCTTCATAGTTTGACAGTTTGTAGCTAGTTACATGCCATCAGGAAAACATGCCTATATAATTTTGACCCCTTTAAACCCCACTTTTATATAGTAAAACTGGGGTTTACAGGGGTATACACTATTTTTCTTATTTCTGCTTAAAAACATAGGTTGTGTATACACATTAGAACCGCCTCAGTGAGGCAGTTCTAACAAGTACCCACAATCTATGTTTTGAGCAGAAATATGAAAAATAGAATTTTTTATCTGAGAATTTTCATTTTTTTTTGGTAGTAAAATTTTCTGTGTATTTGAATAGGCGTGACTTCGTAATGCAGGTATATGTATTGCTTTAGTAAAAATTTAAAATCATGATGTCCAGGCATTTTCTTTTTTCTCCCATTCATCACAATACAAAGGCTAAAAATGACAATGAAATATTAACTGGTGGCACTAATGCCAAAAACAGAGTCACCCACTGATGGAACAAAGGACAAACAACCTGCATTTTTGGACGACCTTTCTTTTTTTTAAAAAAATCTGTCCTTTAAAATAGTGTTGTCCAGGCGGGCGGGTGTCAAGCAGACATCAGGCATCGAGCCAGGTTAACCTTTTTTTCAAAGTTATATTTTACCTTTATTCTTCAGTGGATTGCTTTCATATTTGGTAGGGATGAAGAGGAGAACCAGTAGGTGTTTACCATGCAAAAGAGACAACGCTCACTTTCTTTGTTATTTAAAAAAAAACCTGTCCATAATGTCATTAGGCATTTTTCTTGTTACTCATAAAATAATGTTGTTTAATAGTTTGTAAAGGCCAGTAACATGCAACTTTAGTAATATATAGCTTAAAATCTTGATGTACCAGGCATTTTTTTTCTCTGATTCATCACAATATAAGATTGAAAATGACAGAAATATTGACAGGTAGCACAAACGCCAAATAAAGCCACTGACTATTGGAACTATTGACAGGTAGCACAAACGCCAAATAAAGCCACTGACTATTGGAACAGAATACAAACAATCTATAATTTTATTAACAATCTATAATTTTATTCATAAAATTGTGCTGTTGATCAATATAAAAACATTAGACCATGTCATTAATGCTTCCAATAGGCAATCTTAACTTTAACTTTGCACTGATTCTATAAGCCTCAGTCATTAAAACTCACTCATGCCAGGAACAGGCTGACTGTGCAAATAAAGCACAGGTGACACAGTAAATATCCAGGGCCCAGTTGTTCAAAGCATTGTTAGCTTAACAAGCTCGTTAGTGGTCAAAATATTAAATATTCTAGTAAGTACAATATCTAACTCACAGGTATTTTTGCTGAAAAAATGTGAGTAGCTTTTGCAAATGCAAAAGCTACTCACATTTTTTCAGCAAAAATATTAGCGTATATGCCATATTTAATGATCAAAGTTTTAATGATATGTTAACTAACGACATCGTTAGTTTTGAACAACTGGACCCAGATCATTATGTACATGATCACAATTACATCAGCACAGCTCGTGATAAGAATATCCAGGTATTTGTTTGTGTTGAGGTTTTACGGCCCAGTCAACCCAATGGGATCATGTCAAGCACCGTCAGTTTACCTAGACACACTTTTACTGGGCAGCTTAGTCCTCTGAGCGGTTAACCAGTATTGTGCACATTCTTTCAGAAACTGACAACTGCCTTTCTTGAATCAGACGAAGGGAGAATGACCGTAGAAAATATTTCATGATCTATCTCCACGAAAGAATGTTGCTGACCCAGCAGGAGTCTCACCACCAACCTCCTGGTAACCAATCTGCAACTGAGCCACCAAGGGGGGCAAGAGTATCCAGGTATATGTTTTTCTTAATTCTCCATGAAAATACATGTTATGGGAGTGGCGCTTCTAATAAGTACCCACAGCATATGTTTTCATGGAGTAATAGGAAAAATACCAACATTTTTGGGAGTTTAAAAGTGTCTTATAAGGACTTATATGATCAGGTTTCACTCTGCCTGTCAAAAGACATCATACTGCAGAATCTGTTGATGATAAGCTAACCAATATATACATCAAGTCATACCCTAGCTGTTCATTATTGGAATGTATTTCATTTTTGTGGATTTTACTGATGAGTAAATGCTGGTAAATCACTCAAAAACTTAATAGAGCCCTTTTCAGAAGGGGACTGGTTTACTGGAAAGCAAACAGGAAGTCACAAAAATGGTCTCCTTTGTCAAAAATGGCATTTATTCTGCCAAGTACCTTATGTGTACCCCCACTTGAAGAAAGACTGCCACTTTGAGACTGGTATTAAAATCCTCAAGAGAGTGATCTCCCTTGGATGTGTATCCATGCATTTAAAGCTTTCATTTGACTCAGCATGTTTATTAACCCAAGTCCAGCTGACCCTGGATATGCCCTGCCTTTGCAAACAGTGAAGATCCAGATCAGTTGGTTTCTAATGAAACCAACTGATCTGACTCTGCATTGTTTGTCACTTAGTATGTAAAAATTGTATCAATAACCCGAATCATGCAAACTGATTGGCTGATAATTAGAAGTGGGTGTGACAACTTAATTAATTCAGCATGACATGGGTAAAGAGAAAAACTACACAGTCCCTATTCTTATCACTAGTTCTGTGCCAGGACTGGGGTAGGCATGTATCTGTTGGATGCTGTATGTTCCTTCAAGTAGTCTCCCCCTTTCTCCTCATACTCAGCTCTTGTGATCCAGGAGGCAGAGAAGGTTGGTGATGTGGCCCACTTCCTGGCCCCCAGCCATGCATCTAGAGATGGGTTAGCTAGGAAAGCAAAAAGAAAAAAATAAGTCACCATAAACAAAATCTATCCAAAATGATACACACTGAAAAACTAAATGTTTAGTTGGACACCATGTTTATCTTATATAAGTCTGACTACAAAACAGCCACTCCAAACAGAAACCAACCTTATGAAATACATGTATGTGACCAGCTTATTTGATCCATGTGCAATCAGCCTAAGCATCAGCTTAGAGAGATCACAGTCTCTATTGGGTCACTAACGTAGTATACAAATCCTAAACATTCTGGCCCAGTTGTTCAAAGCATCGTTAGCTTAATGAGCTCGTTAAGGGTCATTTCATTAACTGTTTTAGCGAATTCAATATACAATATTCTGATATTTTTTGCTGAAAAAATGTGAGTAGCTTTTGCAGTGCAAAAGCTACTCACATTTTTTCAGCAAAAAATTTCAGAATATTTGCATATCACTCGATGTAAATTTTAACGAATCGTTAACTAACGACATCGTTAACTTTGAACAACTGGGCCTCTATTAGCTAAAAGGGTAGTTCCAGATCAGAATGTGTGGATGCACTGTTTGATCTGGGTCTATGCTATTCACATAGGTCATTAGGTAGTTTCTATCTGGAGGACCCATTTTCAACATGTAAATGTAGTCAAACAGACCTGATTGTTTAACCTTTACCATTCTTTGGGCAATTCAGCAGACGACAAATTGATCAGATTTTTCTTTTTTTTCCCAGAGCACAGGATTTGACATTTCATGCAAATTGTCTCCATTGAAGACAATGTCATGAAATGCCAAATCCTGTTTTCTGGGAAATGAAGAAAACCAGTTCAATATGTCATCTGGTGAAAATGTTACCCGGGGTGCTAATCATTAATATAGAGACTGATCATTTGGAAGAAAAAACATATCTGATAAACAAAAATAGCAGATTCAATTTTATTAAGTCTTTTCATGAACAGTAATGAAACCTGCAACATTATTCATGCCTCCTAGTACCATGTTAAGCAATGTTCTATTTTCAAAAACATTCTGATGATCTCAGAAATTCCAAAAGACCAGAAAATACAATTACACTAAAGTGAAGTATGGAGAGGCATTTTATGGCCACCATACAGGAAATAACATCAGATGGAGTGAAGATACAGCTTCTAAATTGAGGGAACCTTTGGAAGCAAGAAATACAAAAGAAGCTAAAAAAAAAAAAAAAAAAAAAAAAATAGCAGACTTTGTTTTATTGTTCATTTAAGGTAAGTATGGTCAGGTGTTTCATAGCTTGATACTGCATTTTTTTTCAACCCCAAAACACAGATATTTTTTGTTATTTCTCCACAAAAGCATGTTATGGTATTCATTAGAAGCACCTCAGAGATCTCCATGAAAGCATATGTTGTTGGTACTCATTAGAAGCACCTCGGAGATGTGCTTTTAATGAGTACCCACAACATATACTTTTGTGGAGAAATAAGAAAAAAATATTTACCAGATACCCCCACATATCTAGAACCAGTGTTTTATTACCCAAATATTTAGCATAATTAAGGTAAATAAAAAGCCCTTAGTATGTAATTCTCATTTATTTACATTTACCTGCTTTGAACACATTAAAGGTGGATTGAAACGGCCTCATCTCCAATAGTTCCTTACTGATACGCTCCAATAGATTGGGAAAATTAGCATTACTGCCCGTCAGGAACACGTACTGCGCCAGTCTGTTCTGATCTTCAGGAGAAAACTTCTTGAACACATAATCCATAGTTTCAGCTATACCAGACTGTTCTAGACCAATCATTGATGGTTCAAATAACAACTCTGGTACCCTAGAGAAATAATTCACATCAATTACTACATTTATCTTAACCCATTGCAGATTGAATAAACTCCCCTACACTGTATATTGGAAGAGTCCAATTTCAATTTTTGGTGCTTCAGGCTATAAGATTTTAATATTCCTTGTGAAAAATGGCTTAACTATTTGCAATCAGTCGAGACCCTGATCAGACACTGCTGCGTCTGATCTGGGTCTGCACTATTTGTCAATTACCCTTTAGGGGTCTCCAGACTACAATGGGTTAAGGGTAAAGGATACACTGTCAAGGGAAACAACTACATGTACATTCAAAATTGATTTTTTTACTCTATTCCAAAAAGGGTCCACTCAAAAAGGAAAAGCAAATTATTTCCTTTTAGAGTAAACCCCTTTCAGAATGGGGCTGATGTGCAGGAAGGCAAACAGAAAGTTACATGTACGAAAGTTGTCTCCCTTGTCAAAAATTGCAGAAAATATATCAGGTGTAGCAAACAGCGCAGACTTAGATCAGATGCCACAGAATGCAGCATCTGATCAGAGTTCACCCTGTTTGCCACTCAAACCTGTTTTACACACATCACCAGAGCCCAGCTGTTCAAAGCATTGTTAGTTTAATGAGCTAGTTAGTGGTCAAAATCTTAGCTGTTTTAGTAAGAACTAATATCTAATTCACAGGTACTTTTGCTGAAAAAAATGTGAGTAGCTTTTGCAAATGGAAAAGCTACTCTGACACATTTTTTCAGCAAAAATATTAGTGTATATGCCATATTTAATGATCAAAGTTTTAACGATACGTTAAATAACAACATTGTTAGTTTTTAATAACTGTGCCCAGGTAGTTAAATAGACTTGATCAGATTTTAGGAGTTAGGAGTTAAGCTGTTCTTGGTAAATATGGCTACCTATTAACAGGCCAGGCAGCCATCAGGCTTTCAATATGTCTGTTGTGAGAAAATTGCCATATAATGGTGAGAATAATCACAGGGGTGAGAATAGTGGCTAATAATCCTGAATCTAAAAATTTAGTCCAAAAATTACTAATATATTTCTTTTTTCTCAATAAAAACTTATGTTGTGGGTACTCATTAGAAATGCCTCCCCGAGGCGCACGCTTCTAATGAGTACCGACAACATATGTTTTTATTGAGAAATAAGAAAATACTTATTTGGATACTCCCTCTTATCTGGAGCTATACAACTAATAATTAGTTTTTAAAGTTATTTCAGGTATATATTAACCCAAATAACTACTTACACAAAAGGATCAGAGCAAAGTTCTTAATCCTGAAGTTTCCCATCCCTGTAATCACCAGCAAATGGAAGGCAGTCAACCTGCATCATGAGACATGAGGTCCTTATCCCATCAAAGAATGGAGACCCTAACTGGCAAACAGTGCATACCCAGATCAGACCCTGCAGAATGTGGCATCTGATCAGGTCTCAACTGTTTGCAAATACTTCAACAATTTTTCTTTAGGAAGGCTGTAGAAGGCACATGAGATCAGCAAAGAATCTGATCAGACTGCATGGATGTCACACAAGTCTTATTGTAGGTTTTGTCATGCATTGGGTCACATAATGATTGTGTGTTATATATCAATTTGTCTGTCTCCCTACAGCTACATTAAGTCTGTAACAGAATCATATTAATTTGAGTTGGAGTTTTACAACCCAGACAACACTGTTAAGGTCATGCCAGTTCACCTCATCAGTTTCTAGAGCAGGCTTAGTCCTCTAAGTAGTTAACCAGGGCCCAGTTGTTCAAAGCGTAGTTAGCTTAACGAGCTCGTTAAGGGTCATTTCGTTAACTGTTTTAGCGGATTCAATATACATTATTCTGATATTTTTTGCTGAAAAAATGTGAGTTACTCACATTTTTTCAGCAAAAAATTTCAGCATATTTGCGTATCACTCAATGTAAATTTTAACAAATCGTTAACTAACGATGTCGTTAGCTTTGAACAACTGGGCCCAGTACTTTTGCATATACTTTTGTCAGTAACTGACAACAGCCCTTTTTGAATCAGTGGAAAGGTGACACTAATCAATAACCACTAAAGTTATGTGACCAAGCTTGCTAAACTTGCTACCCCTGGTTCTGCAGTCAGAAACACTACTGACAGAGCTATGTTGCCCGCAGCCCATACTCAGTTATATACCAACCTGATTCTCTCTACAGCTATATGGAGTCTGTAGTACTCTGCTATATCAAATTCTCCTGCTGCCTCATCCATTTCTCTGAAAAAAAAACAAAAAAAAAACAAAGATAATACAAAAACATTTAAGGCTGGCTAATCAGAGCTGAAAAGATAATCGATTATCAGTCCTGCCATTGTGATTGATAATCGATAAGTAATCGCTGAAGATTTGATCTTAATTTTACCTATTTGAGAATGAGCCTTTCATATGTTATACTGAGCAATCAGTGTAGACCCAGATGAGATGCCACTCACACAGCTATTTTAGACACAACAGTGGATAGTAAATTGGACGTTCAAATTTTAGATAAAGTATGATAAGGAGTTGAGATTTCTGAATACTAAAGGTAAATACAGTAAAGTAACAAACACAGAAATCAAATAATCGATTATTAGCAAATCTGTAATGATAGTCATTTTTGTGGAATTTATCGATCAATTAATCGATTATCCGATTAATCGTGCCAGCCTTAAAAACATTCAATTCAAGTGATAATGTAAAACACTCATCAATAAGTATTTCAAAAATAAAGGGTCTATTAAGCTAAACAATTTTGTGTCAAAAATATGAAAATCAGCTGAGAAATACATAAATTATTGGGCTCTGAAGATTAATAAATGTAATCATGGAAACTCAAATACTTACTTCTGAAACTCAGGATCATGTTCTTTCAACATAGTTTCTAATTCTTCCAGGTTTTCTTCTTCTGCCTCGGAGTCGCTGTCTGTGTCTGGATTCTGAAAATATATTTACAGAGGAGTTCTGAAGGAGTATTATTATGGTATAAGATGATAATTTCTGGTTACTTTTCTCCAAACATTCATTGATTCATTTTTGTTTTGTTTTTTTTTGAGAATAAGAAATTTCCCCAGAATTATCACCAAGCATTCCTCCCTAACAACTCATGTATTTATCAAAAGACAAAATCACTGACATTGTTAACCCTTGTCCTGCTGAATAAATTAAGATGCCACGCCTACTTTTAATTTTCAGCTATTCAGATTGCTTGATCCGGAATGTTGCTATAAATTTACATACTTAATGGCAAACAGTGCAGATCCAGATCAGTTGGCTTCTTCAGAAGCCAACTGATCTGGATCTGCACTGTTTGCAAAGGCAGGGTATATCCGGGTTCAGCAGGACAAGGGTTAAGTGTCCATTATCATTTGCAAACCACTTCTGAGTATCAATAGTAAAATTCATGATTGTGGTAAGAAGAAAAATATTCTTTTTCCAGAAAAAGATATCTAGCATTTGAAGAATTAAACTTTGGTTGAATTACAGAAGGCATATAGGGTGTTTCATGGTTAAATGCCCAACTAACTATACCAAAGCTTTATAACTCCCATTTTCGAAGTTTTTAAAAATCTAAAACAGAATAATGTTACACAGTAAAGAAAGACTGTGGAATATGGATCATCTGATTACAAACCCCTTAATCACAATGCCATAAAAACCCTAAGTATTGGGACAGACAGGCCTTTGTAAATAGTATAGACCCAGATCAGATGCTGCAGAATGCGGCGTCTGATCAGGATCTACACTGTTTGCCATATATAGAGCAATATTTTAGACACATCAAGAGGTAGAAGAATGGATTATTTCAAATTTTAGGACAAATATAGCAAGTAGATAAGGTGGCCCAATACTTAAGGTAAATACTGTATTTAAAATGGTTGCCAAATACAGTAGTGATGTGGACCCCAAGAAAAATGCATAGCTCTTCACACATGTAAGACACTTTCTTCAACCAAAAGATATTGATACTTTTCCTACTTCTCCATGAACAGATACATTATGGCTACCCACTGGACTGGCCTCAATGAGATGATTCAGATAAGCACCCACAAGGCATGTTTTCATGGAGAAATAAGAAACATACTAGGGATGGTTGATAAACTTAGAGCCTTGTACTGAAGAATTCAAGCATGCTGCCTTTTTTCAGCCCTATTATTCCTTGGCTAATTATGGTTATGTAACCAACAGCCCATGTTATTTGCACAGTTTACCCATATTTCGAAGTAGTAACACTTTAAAGTAAACAGGGCACAAAGAAGACAAAATTGCTGAACGAGCGGCGATTCAATATTTGCATAAAAAGAGTCTAGCACAGGACATAAGGCTATTTTATGCTGATATGGTAGTAAAACTGGGGAAGATGCCCTGTCATATGCTACCATAAAAAAGGTGGGTGGCAGAATTTTAGCATGGTAGGGAGAACCATGAGGATGACCCCCATTCAGGAAGGCTGTCACTGTGGCAACTCCTGAAAAAGTCACTAAAGTCCATGATATGGTTATGGGTGGCAGAGGAGTTACAGAGAGATACATAACTAGTGCTGCTGGAGTTTCTCGGGAAAGAGCTTACAGAAGATCTGGATATGAAAACTCAGTCCATTGGGTACCCAGACTTCTGACAGTTGATCTGAAGCAAACAAGACAGAATATGTTGCATAATCTGAACCTTTTTAAAACAGATCCGGACAAGTTTCTGCTGAGGTTTTTTTACTATAGATGAAACATGGGTCCGTCATTTCACTCCAGAATCCATACAACAGTCTAAACAATTGAAGCACCCCCTTTCAAAGAAGGCAGAGTGTTCCTTCAGCTGGGAAGGTTAAGACCTTGGTTGTTTGGGATGCTGATGGTATATTTATGGTTGACTATCTCCAAAAGGGGCAGACAATCATTGTAATATATTATGCTTCACTTCTTAGGCAGTTAAGAGAAAATATTACGGTCAAGCACTGTGGGGAAACTCAATAAAGGTGTGTTGTTTCACCAGGACAATACTCCAGCTCACATGTCTGTCATTGCTATGGCTGCCGTCAATGATTATGGCTTTGAATTGATTCAACATCCCCTTCTCGCCTGATCTATCTCCATTAGACTCCCATTTATTCCCAAAGTTGAAAAAAAAATTAAACCATTTCTGGTACCTATTTTCAGTCAGATGATATCATACGTGCAGTGGTGGGCTTTCTGGACAATCAAGAAAAGGATTTCTTTAAAAGTGACATTGAGACCCTTCAACATTGCTGACAAAAGTGTTTAGATATTGAGGGGAATTATCTTGAAAAATATTACAATATGTCTCCCAAGTCAAATTGTTACATGTGAGGCTCGCAATTTTTCAATCAGCCCATTTACCATTTATAATACCACTTTCTGGACTAATTCAGATAACAAACTGAGGGTATTTTTGCTGATTTCACCCAGAAAAAATGCTTAGACATTTCATGTAAATTGTCTCCCAAAAGGAGACAATTTGAATGAAATGCCAAAGCCTGCTTTCTGAGCAAAATATTTCAAAATTTTGCCTGCTGAAACTTTTATCCAGCATGCTAAGCATTAAATGGATACACCTCTTTAATATCTAGAGCTATTGAAATTGCAAAGAAGACAACAAATTGATATTTTTCTCATTTTCCCCAAAACACAGGATCTGACATTAAATGCAAATTGTCTCCATTGGAGATAATTTGCATGACATGTCAAATCCTGTTTTCTGAGAAAAATATATCTGCTGAAAATATTACCCAGAGTGCTAAGTGTCAATATATTGCTTGTTTATATTTACTACAATGTGCTATATTTCTTTTAATGACAAAACATTAAGGTGGAAGACTGCTGAGATGGCCCAAGGAGGATAACTCCTTCCTGGCATTTTTATTCTGATTAAAATTAAGCTGTAAGGTCATCTTTCATACAGTCGAACCGCAATAGCTCGAACACCGATGGCTCATTTACCCTGGCTAATTCGAACTTGTTTTTGAGTACCTACAAAATTCTTCCAATCACTCCAGAAAAAAACATAGTTAAAACAAATTCTTATCATAAAACTGTATGTTGTGTGTACTAATCAGAATCACCTCATCAAGGCAATTCTAATGAGTTCACTCAACATACCATTATTATACAGAAGATCAAAAAGACTTCTCTAAATTATTGCCACTTGATTCCTGACCTGGCACTATGATTAACCCTCATTCTAATGCACTCGCGTATGTAACGCGACGTCTGATTGGATAATGTCAAAAATTTGTGACGGTATATTCTGCGATATACTGTCGCAAATCCGACGTCATCACGTAACGTCGCTTCTCATTGGCTGGCATTTGGTTTTACGCAGCTCACAGCACTTGTCGTTTTGTGCAAACAGTACATTTTTTCAATAGAAAAAATGAATAAATGCATTAGAATGGGGATAACTGCATCAAATTTGTCATTTGGGGAGGTAAATCAGCGGTTTTACGGTCGCAAATTACGTTTTACGGCTCCGCTGACGCGTCGCCGTAAAACGAAATTTCCGACCGTAAAATGGCCGATTTACCTCCCCAAATACCAAATTTGAAAAGTTATCCCCTAAGTGGCTCAAACTACCCATGTCTTGAACAAGTTTCCATGGTCCCAAAGACATTCGAGGTATTGAAGTTTGACTGTAGTTTTGTTCAATTCCACATATTGCCTAAAAAATTATTCAAAAGATCACATGCCAAATTTTTCTATGTCTGGTCTGGGTTTACACTGTTTTTTTCAGTCTGTTAGAATATTTAGGGTAAATACAGATAACCAATGTCTGAACAGCTCATACATAAACACATTCTGGGTTATCTTGGCTTATAAGAGCAACTCACTATTTCCTTATACACATCCCAGTCTTTATCATCCTGACCAAATGTGTCATCTTTCTTCGTTTCTGTGAAAAGAAAGGACATGAATGTATCAATAAAGGTAGGACCCTCAAACTGACATGGTTTTATGTCATGATGCACTGGAAGTACAGATCAAATTACATAGTTTCAAAATTGCTGAAGTTTCCTGATAGAATGTTAAAATACACACACATTATTTGAACATATTCTGTCCCAGTAATTATATAATAAAATTCCTTTTAGCAAAACAGACATGTTATCTTTGTGAATTTAAGGGGATTTGATTTGACTTGAAGTTTTATGGCCCAGTCAACACTGTTAAGGTCATGTCGAGGCGATCAGTTAACCTACTCGCACTTTTCCTGGGCAGGCTTAGTCACTTTTCCTGGGCAGGCTTAGTCGTCTAAGCTGTTAACAAGTACTATGTGCATATACTTTTGCTACATACTAACAAATGTCCTTCTTAAATCAGCAGAAGGGAGAGAATGACTATAGAAATTATTTCAGATCAATCCCTCTGGAAGTTGAGTGGTCAAGCTGGGATTTGAATTTATGGGAATGGGTTGGAAAAGGGGTAAACAATGAGAAATTTTTTAAATTATGTTTGATATTACAGTAGCACCTCAGTATCTCAAACAGGCTTGGGACTATAAACATTAATTTCTATGCAAAGAGAGTTCCAGCTATCCATGGTTGGTTTCTACATAACACTAACTTGAAGGACATGGGCATTGGTTCTAGCTGGGCAGGGTAAATGAGCCATCTGGGTTCAGTTCATTGATGTTTCACTGTTGTTCTTAATTCAAGCTATATTCTCAATTCTTAATTTTCCCGAAAACAGGCCTTTATATTTTCATGCCAATCTCAGAAGATGATGAGTTCAGGTTTAACGACACATCAACCCTCGAGGGTCATCTGCATCAGAATGGTAAATTTAACTTGGTTTTGTAATGAAACAGCTATAATGGTAAGTCATAGCAAATCTTTAAAGACAAGAAATGCAATGTCAAGCCCCATACTCTGGGATAAATAATCAATTTATCAGTCATATATAATTTCATTAAACATATAAAGGATTAAAATGTTATAAAAACTTACTGCCAGCTAGCTGGGATATAATCCTCATTCTTTGCTGAGCAGCAAATGTTCGTCTCTTGGCCATGTCTGATCTCTTCTGTTTCTTTGAATTTCGCACCTCCAACAATTTCTGTAATATAGCATAGCTCCAGATATGAGGAATATCCAGGGCCCAGTAGTTCAAAGCATCATTAGCTTAACAAGCTCATTAATGACAAACTCGTTAACTCTTGTAGCTAAGGTATTTTCAAATACATTGATATTTTTGCGCAAAAATGTGAGTAGCTTTTGCATTGTGTAGCTTTTGCATTGCAAAAGCTACTCACGTTTTTTCAGCAAAAAAATAATGAATGTATTTGCCATCTTTCAAGATAGAAATTTTAACATCACATTAGCTAACAACTTCATTAAGTTTTGAACAAAAAAGGGCCCTGCTATATATAAAAAAACAAACAAACAAAAAAAACAACAACAGAAAAATGGAGTTTTCTGTATAGACCTCTCAGCTGGAGCTATAATTAGAGATAACAGAACATACAGTGTAAGTTCCTAGTAAGCTGTACACAAGCTTGTCTGGACGTTGGCTAATCAAACTAGAGCAAGTGACCAAATGCATGGTCATAAAACTTTAATATAATCCAAAATAAACTTTTGGATCAAGTGAACATCAGTGCAAGTATGAACTGAATCTTTTGCAAGGGTTGAAAAGATATGAACTCTAAGAAACTCTGATGCAAAACTTAAAGCAGTGTTAACAGATGGATGGACAGATGCACAGAGAGACAGACAAATTAATGGAGGAACATGGAGGAACAACATAACAAAAACCCAAGGCACATTGATGGGGGTATAAGGAAGGCTTTTTTAATGACAGTGCTCACAAAAGAAACATATCCGTGACTGTGCATGTGGACTGAAATTGCCCTGATGTGCAGGCTCATTTGTGCCTTCACTAGTACTGTCCACATATGCTGTTAGACCTATATTCTCAAACACAGTTAAAATATTTACCTTTAATGTAATGCCGTAAAATCTCTATCTATTAATTCAAAAACTTAAAATTATTGGCAGATATTTACAATGTCAATTAATTTAGTACAGCAGCTTTTTTTTTTTTTTTCAAAATTATCCAGTAATTCAAACATGTCAGATTTCTGTCTGACAGCAAGTTTTATGTGAGTATGCACACAGTCTGATCACTGTCTCCATCAGTATATTCTATAGTATCCAATGATCCTTTAACCCATTGTAGACTGACTAGACTCTCCCACACTATATATTGGAAGACTCCAAGACTCCAATTTCAATTTTAGGTACGTCTGGCTATGAGATTTACATATTCCTAGAGAACAAGGCAGTCTGAAGGACAGCTATATCCCCCGCCGCAGAATGACAATGGAGCGGCCTCAAAATTCTAGGCTCAAACTGGTGGCCTTCAATTGTGACCTTGACCTTGAGTCTGCATTGTTGAGTTATGAGTTCTGCACACCATCTCACTAAGGCGAACATTTGCCCCAAATTTAATAAATATTTTTCAAAGGGTCCAGGAGATATGGAGTGAACATGAAATTCAAGGCTCAAACTCGTGACCTTTAACTGTGACTCTGACCTTGAGTCGGCATGCTTGAGTTATGGGTTCTGCACATCACCTCACTAAGGCAAACAGCTGACCAATGTTTCCTGAAAATCTTTCAAAGAGTTCAGGAGATATGGAGCGATCAAGAAAGAGACGAATGACCTTCAACTGTGACCTTGACCTAGAGTCTGCATCATTGAGTTATAGGTTCTACACATCATCTCACTAAGGCGAACATTTGACCCAAATTTAACAAGGCAGTCTGAATGGCAATGGAGCGGCCTCAAAATTCAAGGCTCAAACTGGTGACCTTCAATTGTCACCTTGACCTTGAGTCAGCATAGCTGAATTATGGGTTCTGCACATCATCTCACTGAGGCAAACATCTGACCAACGTTTAAAGAAAATCCTTCCAGGGGTAAAGGAGATATGGAGCCGACACCAAATCCAAGGCTCAAACTCGTGACCTTCAACTGTGACCTTGACCTTAAGTCCACAGGGCTGAGATGGGTTCTGCACATTGTCCCACTGAGGTGAACATTCGACCAAAGTTTAGAGAAAATCCTCCCAGGGTAAAGGAGATACAGAGTGGACACAAAATTCAAGGCTCAAACACGTGACCTTGAACTGTGACCTTGTGAGTCTGCATGGTTGAGCTATGGGTTCTGCACATCATTTCACTGAGGCAAACATTTGACCAAAATTAAAAGAAAATCCTTCCAGGGGTAAAGGAGATATCGAGTAGAAACAAAATTCAGGGCTCAAACTCGCAATCTTGAACTGTGACCTTGTCCTTGAGTCCCCATGGCTGTTATGGGTTCTGCACATCGACCCATAGGTGAACATTTGACCAAAGTTTAGAGAAAATCCTCCCAGGGGTAAAGGAGATACACAGCGGACACGAAATTCAAGGCTCAAACCCATGACCTTGAACTGTGACCTTGACCTTGAGTCGGCATGGTTGAGTTATTGATTCTGCACATCGTCTCACTAAGGTGAACATTTGACCAAAGTTTAAAGAAAATCCTTCCACTGGTAAAGAAGATATGGAGCGGACACGAAATTCAAGGCTCAAACCTGAGACCTTGATCTGTGACCTTGACCTTGTGTCTGCATGGTTGAGTTATGAGTTCTGCACATCGTCTCACTGAGGCAAACATATGACCAAAGTTTAAAGAAAATCCTTCCAGGGGTATAGGAGATATGGAGCGGACACGAAATTCAAGGCTCAAACCCATGACCTTGACCTTGAGTTGGCATGGCTGATTTATGGGTTCTGCACATCGACTCACTGAGGCAAACATATGACTAAAGTTTAAAGAAAATCCTTCCAGGGGTATAGGAGATACGGAGCAGACACGAAATTCAAGGCTCAAACACATGACCTTGACCTGTGACATTGAGTTGGCATGGTTGACATATGGGTTCTGCACATCGACTCACTGAGGCGAACAGTTGACCAAAGTTTAAGGAAAATCTTTCAAAGGGTTCGGGAGATATGGAGCGGACAAGAAAGTGTTATGGAAGGACAGACAGACGGACGGACAGATGGACAGATGGAAGGACGGACAGACGAAGGCCATTTCTCGGCGGGGGATTAAAAATGGCTAAACTTTTTGCAAACAGTGGAGACCCTGATCAGACGCCGCATTTTGCGGCATCTGATCTGGATCTGCACTGTCTGCTAATTATCCTTTTACAGGTCTACCAACTATAATGGGTTAAGCAGTTCACTTTCTACCGACATGCTTCATTTAAAGGTAAACAGTCTCCAAACAAGAGAACTGAGAAACTTTTGCGCGCATTTAAGGGGAATGCATACACTTTCAGGGGTGACAACGGTAAAATTATTTTGCCTCACTTCAGAAAAAGGACCTACTATAAAAGGAAAGCAAATTCTACTGCAGCTATGCTGGGAAGTCTGTGCCTTACCTACAAGTACCTATCTCTACTCTGGACTACTACAGTCAGGCTGGGAAGTCTGTAGGTATCTTACCTGTCTCTTCTGTCTGACCTCCTGTAGCCAGCCTTGAAAATCTGTGAGTCTTTTTCTCTCTAACAGTGCTTCAGCCTCAACTTCCTGACAAGATAAACAAACTAAAGGTAAAATAACCATCTGCAAATTCAAAAATAAAACTTAGACAAGGCTATCATCTGTTTAGATGGAATCAGAGCTCCAGATAAAAGGGGTATCTACAAAAAATTTTCTTTCTGTTGCTCCTTTAGAATATGCTATAGAAACTCAACCCTACAGCACCAAGTAAAACTTGTAGCAGACAACATTATATTTTTTCTTTTTTTCAATTTTCATAGAAAATAAGTCTTGCCATTTCATACATTCATATGAAATGTTTAGAAAAAAAAAAGTTGTCTGTTGCAGCTGTGACTGGTGCTTTAAGGGTTAAAATCATCTCACACATGCTTCTGTGGGAAAATTAGAGTTATCACTGAAGGTGATTAATACCTCAGCTGCACCTTAGTTCCCTTCAATTCATAATTATGTATGCATAGTAACACTTTTAGCCAGTGGGCAGGGTGCGTCATGGTGGATGTCTATATGAAGTTAAATTAACATAGAGGCCTCTGTGTCATACAAACTGAGCTAAACACATACATTATAGATTGAACTTTGTCCAGCCAAGTGTGAAATGTAGGTAAAGGTCTGTAAAGGTCCATGGCAGTAGGCAGGGTGTGTCATGAAGTTTCATTAGTGTAAAGGCCTCTGTGTGTTCCTGAAATGGAGCTAAACCTATTGACTAAACATTGTTCAGAAAAGCATGAAAAGTAGGTCATGGTCAGTAACAATCCATGGCAGTGGGCTGAGTGTGTCATGACAGATGTGTGTATGAAGTTTCATTAGTATAGAGACGTCGGTGATTGAGAAATGGAGCTAAACACACAGACTAAACATTGTTCAGCCAAGCATGAAAAGTAGGTCAAGGTAAGGAATGGTAGATGGCAGTGAACATGGTACATCATGGTGGTTGGGTGTATGAAGTTTCATAAGCATAGAGACCCCCGTGTTTGACAAAAAGAGCTAAAAGCACTGATTAAACATTGTTCAACCAAGAGTAAAAAGGAGGTCCATGTCAGTAACAGTCAATGGCAGTGGGCAGGATATGTCATGGCAAACATTTGTATGAAGCTTCATCAGCATAGCTGCCCAAGTGTTCCAGAAATAAAGCTAAACTCACAAACTAAATATTGTTCAGCCAAGTGTGAAAAGTAGGTCATGGTCAGTAATAGTTAATGGCAGTGGGCAGGTCACATCATGGCAGATGTGTGTAAGAAGTTTCATTAGCCTATAGGCCTTGGTGTTTGAGAAACTGACCTAAATGCACAGACTTAACATTGTTCAACCAAGTGTTAAAAGTAGGTCAAGGTCAGTAATGGTTGATGGCAGTGGGCAGGGTGCATCATGGTGGATGTGTGTATAAAGTTTCATTAGCCAAGAAGTCTTAGTGTTTGAGAAATGGAGCTAAATGCACAGACTTAACATTCAAGTTTAACACACAAACTAAATATTGTTCAGCCAAGCGTGAAAAGTAAGTCAAGGTCAGAAGTGGTTGATGGCAGTGAACAGGGTGCATCATGGCAGATATGTGTGTGAAATATCATTTGCTTGGTGTTTGAGAAATGGAGCTAAACACACAGATTTAACATTGTTGACGTCGAGGGTGCCAAATGGTCCCCCCAGAAAGTGATCCCTATGCTGCTCCTGCTTGCTATTACAAGCAGTTGCAACAAAAAATGACCATTTAAGGTAATTTACTATATTATCTATACATTTTCGTTTGGATGCAACATGGTTGTTCAGCTGACACAGGTTTTGCTTTGGATCCCAGCTGTAGTGTTATAAAGGTGTTTTGGTGTACTTTCATAAAGTCAAATAAGAATGGAAAATTGTCCCAGCCACTTTAATTAGTTCCAACTATAAACATCTATATATATTGCAAAATCAGTGAATTATAAAGTTAACATGCTGAATTAAACCCTTGCACATTCTTTTGCCAGAAACTGACAACTGCCCTTCTTGAATCAGCGGAAGGGAGAGAATAATCGTAGAAAATATTTCATGATCAATCTCCATTCTTTCGTGGAGATTGATCATCATCCCTTCTGCTGATTCAAGAAGGGCAGTTGTCAGTTTCTGGCGAAAGAATGTGCACAATACTGGTTAACCACTTAGAGGACTAAGCCTGCCCAGTAAACGTGTGGTTAGGTAAACTGACCTCGCTCGACATGACCCTATTGGGTTGACTGGGCCGTAAAACCTCAACAAAAACAAAAAAAACCAAACCTGCCGAATAAATTAAGATGCCACACCCACTTCTAATTTTCAGCCATTCAGATTACTTGATCCAGGTTGTCAACACTAAGTCACATACTTAATGACAACAGTGCAGATCCAGATCAGTTGGCTTCAGAAGCCAAATGATCTGGATCTACACTGTTTGTAAAGGCAGGGTATATAAGGGTTCAGCAGGACAAGGGTTAAATTAATATATATACATGTACTTTAAACAGAGATGGGGACAAATTTAATTATTTAAGATAATTAATTAAGAAATATTATTACATAGTTGCTGGTAAAAAAGCTCTATGTTACATAAGATATTACCTTTTGTCTCTTCTCTCTCTGTCTGGCCTGGGCCTTCTCTCGGCCCTCTCGAGCCTTCTTCAGAATATACTGCCTTTTCTTAGTTGCAACTTCCTCTGGTGTCAGCTGATCATCAGGCACATTCAACAAATCATAAACAGGCTGTTTCTTAGGCTGAAATTACAACACAATCACCCTTACATGACTGTTCCTTTAAAAGGATGCAATTATAACATAATGCCCCTTGTACACACTTCAAGGGAAGTAATTCTGACCTGGAACTATTTGCCTTCTTCTAGGGGCTTCTTCTGATTAATGGAAAGAGCTTTCTACTTCTTGGAGCAAAACCTTTTTTAAGAGTAGTCCCCATTCTCAAAAGGTTTCAAAACATTTGGGAGGCAGCTGCCCGTCTGCAAGTTGTCTCCCTTTGCAAAATAGTAGCAAAGTCTTTCACATGTATCCAATTTAGGTCTCCTGGGCACAGTTGTTTAAAGCATCGTTAGCTTTACAAGCTTGTTAATGACAAACTCATTAACTGTTGTAGCCAAGGTATTTTCAAATACATTGACATTTCTGCTGCAAAAATGTGAGTAGCTTTTGCATTGCAAAAGCTCACATTTTTTCAGCACAAAATATCAATGTATTTGCCATATTTCAAGATAAAAGTTTTAACGTCACATTAGCTAACAACTTCATTAAGTTTTGAACAACTGGGCCCAGATATTCAAAAATATTTTTGCCAAAAATATGCTGTGTGTCCTCATCAAAATTGCTTCACTAAGCCATACCTAAGGATGATTCAAACATATGTTGTTTTTTTTGTTGTTGTTTTTTCAAAAATAAAGAGACAAACTGCTACTAAATCACCTTAAGTGGTACACTGATATTTCAGATGACTTCTCAATCAAAAATATAAATCCTGATATAATATACCAAGTTCTCTCTTTTTTTCTGTTTTCTTTCTTCCTTTCAGTGTGTTTGTATGCTTCCATTTGTTTCTTTTTTTAAAAAGAGCAATTTAAAAAAACAACAAAAAAAAAACCACATAAATCTCTTACTGAGTCTATCTGATAATATAACCTTTAAAGGACTTTCACATATATCCGATACAGCAAATGTTTAGGAGAATGATCATGACCAATATTACTTCTGAGAAGGAAGAGATAGGTGTGAGTGCAAGTTACAGAGACCTTCAGTCTCCATGTAAAAGTGTAGTAAGAGAGCAACAGACAGAGTAGAGACATTACCTCTGGTTCTTCAGCGGGTGGTTCTGTTCCTTGTAGTTTGGCCTTCAGTCTCTGTATACTGATAGTTAACTTGTTGATAACAGCCTGAAGTTCTTCAGCACTCTCATATTCTCTCTCTTTCAATGCATTCTTCAAAAAAATAAAATATCATATATAGGGCAGTCCCTTTATGTATATGGTGGGGTATTAATGAAGCACTAATAGCGAAAGCATAAAAAAAAATAAAACTTTCAAAGCTAATCAATCAAACAGTATTGGTGTTTTTTTCTGATTTTTCATTGAAAACATGTATGGGTAATGGAGTCATTCCTCTTCATCTGAAGAAAGCCTCAGTGTGCCTAGTAAAGACTGATCAGAATATGCAGAAGAGCAGGTTGATCTGAGTCTATGCTGTGGGCACATGTCAGGAGGCACATATTCTTTTGTTATACTGCAAAGAAATTTCCAAACATTTGGTTTGATAACAAGCTACTGCCTAAGTACATCTCTCTTCTCTAAAATTTCAACTGACACCATTCAAGTTTTTCCAAAATCAGTGCTTAATCAAAGAAAATCCTATATTTATATCTTTTATTTATTTTCAATTTAATATAATCTACATATCCATTACTTGTCTGATCGTGCTCCAGAAGAACATTTGAACTACTTCCAAGTCCTCCTAAAAGCAATTTTTGTGGTCTTTTCAGCCAGTGTTTTCAGTACTAACAGCAGCTCAAATTTAAAATGTGATATTATCATTATTGTTTTGTAAAATTATAAACTTTTTAATAACTTGCCTTATTTTTTATACTGTTTTTAATCAGCGACTCGTAAAACTGTAACAAATAATTTATGCAAACTCTTAATTAAAGCTTTGCAGTTCATTATTTGAATTCTTGATAAAGCTCACTGGCTCATATTCCCTGCATGAAAAGTATGTTCAAGTAACTCTCAGGCAGGAAAGATGTCCCATGTCCTCCACTGCGAATCAAAATACTCAAAATTTGTTATGGCTCATACACACAGCAGAGGCCTGGAGGAGTCCGCAGTTTCATCAAAAGATTCTATAGGTCCTGAAGAGACTGATCCGGAACTGGACTGTTTGCTTAAAGGTGAAATGATACATTTTCAAGGGAGTTTTAATCATTTAGCCTTCCTCTTGAAAAGGGGTCTTCTCTAAAAGGAAAGAATTTGCTCCCTGGGAGCAAATTCTTTTTTTTTAGAGAAGGCCCCTTTACAGAAGGGTCTCTGTGTGCAGGAAACAAACAGGAAGTAACAAAAGTTGTCTTCCTTGTCAAACATTGTGGAAAATGTAGCTGGAATATCCTCTTAATAAACAATTCCATTCAGATACAGCGTAATAACTACATTACTAGTCGGTTAACTCTTGCAAGATCTGTTCCTTATCTGTCTGAAGAGAGACTCACATTAAATTCATCCTCATCTTCATCAGCTAATAATTCTTGTATGGCCATCAGCTCTTTCAACTCTTGTTCTTCTGCTGCTAGCTACAAAAGGAAAGTAGAAATGTGTGTTTGTAGAATACTATGCCCCGAACTATATGCTTGCCCTGACAAAATGCCAAACTTGAGAAGAGGAAAAACTCTTATAAATTAGGTTTTTAAATAAAAACATGAAATGATAATACCGTGCCACTATTGTGTGTGTATGTCTGTGTGTGTGTGTATGGGGGGGGGGGAGGGGGGGAGGAGCAGATAACGCTGTCAAAAAATTGACGACCAGATCTCCACAATATTAATGCACATACTAAGTTTGGTGAAAATCCAGACATTTGCTCAAGTTATCACCGGAAAATAAATAAAAAGAAGTGTGGCGGACAGATAAAGTTGTCAAAAATGGCAAGAAATTTTTCCATTAGCAATCCCAAACCAGATCTCCACAATATCAATGCACATATCAAGTTTGGAGAAAATCTACTGATATTTAATCAAGTCATCATCCGAAAACCAAATACGGACAGACTGACATACGACAGGCAGATGGGTGGGTGGACTGACGTACACATGGACGTCCATTGTGAAACCATAATACCCCACAACTATCGTGTGGCGGGGTATAAGCCCTAGCTCAAATACTTTTTGAAATTTCTTGTACACAAGGCAAAGTTTGACAAACAAATGAAAAAATGACAGAACAAAGCAAAAGCATTTTCAAAGTTCGGGGCATAAATAGGGTATCATCTTTTTCAGTCAGGTATACTAAGAAATGAGCAGTAAATGGTGTAGAGAACCAAATAACATGCTCATACAACCAGATCTGCCAGCAGACATGTATTTGAGCAGTCTGCTCCATGGGACCAAATTATTTTCCATCACATTAGACCCCTTTTCTGACGGGGCTTTTGGTGCCTCAGGAAGGCTGTGCTTCATGACTGAAGCATTTCCAGCTTATCTATATTTATAGTTTTGACGTAGAGGAAGTCGAACAGGATGTCATAAAAGTTATCTCCCTTGTAGAAGATGGCAGAAAATCTACCAAGTATCTCCAAATGATAATCAACAGGGCCCAGTTGTTCAAAGCATCATTAGCTTAGCGAGCTCGTTAGTGGTCAAACTGTTAACTGTTCTAGTAAGTACAATATCTAATTCACAGGTATTTTTGCTGAAAAAATGTGAGTAGCTTTTGCAAATGTAAAAGCTACTCACATTTTTTCGGCAAAAACATTAGCGTATATGCCATATTTTACGATCAAAGTTTTAACAATATGTTAACTAATGACATCATTAGTCTTGAACAACTGGGCCCAGGTCTGTAATCAAGTGCAACAGTCATGAGCTGATTTCTGCCTCCAGTGGGATTTGAATCCAGGACCTTGTGATTTCTGACTTCAGGTCTGATGTCCCTCCAGTGGAATTCAAGCCAAGGACCATGTGATTTTTGACTTATATGTCAAGTCACTATCAACAATCTTTTAGTCATTGTGATGATGTCTGGATGTGACCTAACAATGGAAGTATATCCTTTCATAATCTCACCTCATTGCAGAATCAACCCCAGACACATTCATGTGATATTATCACCTGTGACATTATATGAAAGAGTAGCTATTATCAATTTTAGACAGTTTTAGGTATTGTCCAGCTGGGGATTCAACCAAGACCATCCCAGTCTGATACTCTACTTTTCTAGGACCCTGTGACCTGCAGCTGGCAGTGCTATCCTCTGGACCATACAGATTCTTTGCAAACTGCACTGTCCAATTAGATTGTATGGCTGCAATAGGGTCTCTGTAATTGCATCTCTTATAACCTTTACAACTCTCTGGGCTAATTCAGCAGATGAAAAATAGGTGATATTTTTCCCAGAAAACAGGATTTAACATTTCATGCAAATTGTCTCCAATGGAGACAATCTGCATGAAATGTCAAATCCTGTTTTCTGGGAGAAAATAAGAAAAATATTTCAATATGTCCTCTCCTGAAACTTTTACCCAAAGTGCTAAGCGATAATACACTTCTCTTGGTTTTAATACTGTTTCTTCTCTTTTCCCCACATTAAAAATAAGAAAAATATTTCAATATGTTGTCTGCTGAAACTTTTACCCAGAGTACTAAGCGATAATACACTCTTTTTGGTTTTAATTCCTTTTCTTCACATTAAAAATAAGAAAACTATTTCATTATGTTCTCTACTGAAACTTTTACCCAGAGTGGCAAGCAATAATACACTTCTCTTGGTTGTAATACCTTTTCTTGCCTTTTCTTCACATTAAAAATAAGAACTAAGATGTGTCAAAAAGACACGGATGCCCCCACCTAAAAAACTTAAACACAAATTGCAAAGCCAGACGTGGATGGAGACAAACAGATAGAACTTTTCTTGTCTTTTCTTCACATTAAAAATACGTAAAATATTTCAATATGTTGTCTGCTGACAATTTTACACAGAGTGCTAAGTTATAATAACTTATCTTGGTTTTACCTTTTCTTGTCTTTTCTTCACATTAAATTCTTTCAGTCGTCTGATCTGCTGCTCCCGTCTTTCTTTCTGCTGCTGTGCTGAGATCTGACTACCTGGAGCCTGAAGAAAACATAATGCTTTATAACGTATACATGTATAAGACACTTGACATACAATATAAGACAGTGCATGACAAAACCTACAAAATGGAATATGCGCCCAACGAAAACTCAGCTCAGCCTGGGCATCTGCCCAGTCTGATCAGACTCTTGCTGTGCACTCAATGGGTAGCTAAGGACCCAAGATTTCTTCATGCAGACAAGAAAGACTCATCAGATTGGGCGGATGCCCAGGCTGATCTGTCCTCACTGGGTGCACATGGCATTTTGCAGGTTTTGTCATGGTTCATATTATTGATGTCCTAAAGTACACTTTTACCCCTTCGGAATGGTTTGCCTCCTAATGTGCACAGAGAAGCTCAAAAAACTCATTTAACACTTTAAGTGCTAATCACTACTGCAGCAGATGACATTTTGATTTTGATTTTATTTTTCAAAGAAAATCAGATCTGCTAGGCAGATGATTCACATGAAATGCCATTTTGTTTTGCTGAAAAACAATGATAAAAAAATTAGGATGCTGTCTGCTACACCTTTGCTATTGGCTTTAAGGGTTCACTTCCCCAATCAGCTGTGCATTTTTAGCATACCTCTGACAGCTGTTTGAAACTAGTTTTAATGGTGCAAATTTTCTGTTTGTTTGTTGCTAAATTCTAGATTTTGCTATGCACCCCACTGGCATAATCATCAAACATGACTGAGTCATTCATAGAAGATGGCAGATAGATGGAGACTCCCAGGGAATGGTTTGTGAAAAACTATTCGTATCATGATCATGCTAAATATTCAAACAGATTTCTTATTAACCCTTAACCCATTTTATACTGAATAAACTCATCCACACTATATATTGGAAGAGTCTAATTTCATTCTTAGATATATCAGGCTATGTGATTTTCCTAAAGAAAAATGGCTAAAGTACTTGCAAACAGTGGAGACCCTGATCAGCTGCTGCATTCTTTGGCAGCTGATCTGGGTCTGCACTGTTTGCCAATTATCCTTTTAAGGGTCTCCAGACTACAATGGCTTGCAAAACTGTAACAGGTTTTCTTTTCCTTTTACAATTTTTCAGAGAAAATGCTTGATATTTCATGTAAATTGTTTAAATTTTTAGATAAGTGTAGCAAGCAGATATCATATAGTGCCTGTATATTTATAATTAATATGGTACTTACATTTGTAAATGGTAGTTGTATTTTGTGGACGTTTTCCTCATAGTAGTCATGTGATATCCAATCTTCAAGTTCCTTCAGATAGTCAACAGCAACATAGGTGTGTTCTTTCACTAGTTCCTGGAGAGACAAATGAATACACACCGCAATAATTCTAAGTATTGGGACAGAAAGACCTGAGCTAACAGTGTATACCCAGATCAGATGCCACAGAATGCAGCATCTGATCAGGGTCTATACTGTTTGCCATTCATCCAGCAATATTTTAGACACATTAATATGTAGTGGAATGAACTTATTCAAACTTTAGGACTGATATGGTAAAGCGTTATGGTGTCCCAATACTTAGGGTATATATGGTAGTTCTACATGTGGATAAGGTGTTTTTGTGGGAGGGGGGGGGGGGGGGGAGGGGGGTGGGGGGTGGGTTTCAACCAAAAATTATTGATATTTTTTGTTATTTCTCTATAAATATGGTACTCATTAGGCTCAGTTGCCAATACGCTTTTAATAAGTTTTCACGGAAAAATAAGAAAAATATTTATCTGAACGCTCCTCTTATCTAGCGCCATGAATGAATGTTAAGTATGATAAATATCCTAAAATTTCGTACCCCAAAGTTGCTGATAAAATGGCATATGCAAACAGTGCAGACCCAGATCAGACTGCTCCTGAAGGAGCAGTCTGATCAGGGTCTCCACTGTTTGCCATTCCACTAAGTATTTTTAGAAACAACTGCATAAAAAGCAAAATTTATGCCAAAAAAAGGTATGGAATAAAGTATTCATATCTTTAGGACATTTACAGTACTATAATAACCCTTCATATTAAGACAGGCAATGTAGACTACATTCTACAACATCTAAGTGGTTAAGGTAATTCGATACACTTTCAGGAGAGGTAACACTTTCAAAATTATTTTGTCTACCATCTGAAAAGGGGTCTGCTTGGGGTGGTACAGCTTAGAACTTCAGACCAGTATCTAACATTAGGGTAAGACTTCTGGCAAGTATGAACTACTTCCATCCAGAGGTTCAGGAGACATAGCTTTTAAAAAAACCAAAAGTGAAACAATGCCGGAACCAATACCATACTGACTGCTATAACTCTGTTATTTCATACAGGCGAGCTAAAGAGGCGATTATGAGATCCTGGCAGGAGGTCGTAAAGAGGCCTTCTGAAGGGTCTTATGATATTGCGAATGGATCAGACAAAGAAGCCAGTAGGAGTCTGTTCCCCTACTGGGCTTCTACCTGTCTATTGTTTATTGACAGTATACTAAGTTTTGTTCTGCCATGTCTCTTAGTGATAAGACTGAGGCCCTCCCAGTGGGGTACCTCTTCCCTTGTTCCCCTGAAATATTTCAGCATTTTCCCTTGTTCCCCAAATCAAAATCTTAATTTTCTATGTTCCCTGCTCCCCAAAATTACATTTGTTCCCCTGTTTCCTTCATTTTTAGACTTGTGTTCCCCTGTTCCCCTGAAATAAATGACATTATTTCCCTGTTCCCCATAACCCCTGAGAGGGCCTCAAGACTAATGACTGAGACACATCTTATTTTTATGTCTTTAAGGCGTTTCAAAACAGTAAAACCTCAATGAACATTTTTGGGACCACTGAAACTTATTTGAGACATGGGTACTTCGAGCCACTAGGGGTTAATCATGGCGCCATGTCAGGAAGCAAATGGTGATAACTGAGGAAAGTCTTTTTGATCTTCTATACAATAACGGTATGTTGTTTGTTCTCATTAGAATTGCCTCGATGAGGCAATTCTAATAAGTACACACAACATACAATTTCATGATAAAATTAGAATTTCCCAAAATATTTTTTTTTTTTTTTTTGAGCTATCAGAAGAATTTGGTAGGAACTCAAAAACAGTTTTGAATCATCCAAGGTAAACGAGCCATCAGTGTTCGAGTCATCGAGATTTTACTGTACTTGGGTAAGTATGGTAACACAGCGTACTAACAATCAAGTAATATATAAATTTCAGCTCCCTCACACAGTCAGTTCATGTCAAAATGTTTCTTACACAATGTATGACAAGGAAATGTGAAATCTTATAAAACTATAATAAAGTTTTGAAATCGATAAGACATTTAAGAATGCATCACCTGATGATGACGATGATGATTTCAGGTTTGATGATGGAAGTGTACGACAAGGAAATGTGAAATCTTATAAAACTATAAGAAAGTTTTTGTAATTGATAAGAATTTAAGAATGCATCACCTGAAGATGACGATGATGATTTCAGGTTTGATGATGGACGTGTATTCCATCTGTATGGAAGTGTAAATCAGAAGAAAGATAGCATGGTCTCTCATCAAGGATGAAAACATGAACATAAGAACATAACCTTTAAAAATTAAAACAGTTATTACCTGAAAATAGTTTTGGTTGCAGGGATGTGATAAAAATATTTACTTGGTTAGAAACATACGGCTCAGTCAGCTGACTGAATAAAACCAACATTCCATACAATGAAGGGGTGTAATACGTGTAAGTAATGTAACATTGCTTGTTCATGGTGCTTGATTGTTTGAGTTGGAGTTTAACAGCCCAGTCAACACTATAAAGGTCTTTTAGAACCAGTTAGTTTCCCTTCATGGTAAATGGATACATCTAGACTTTACAAAGTTGTTAGCTAACATGACGTTAAGATTCCTATCTTAAACTTGGCAAAAACATTGATATTTTTTGCTGAAAAAATGTGAGTACAGTCAAACCTCTATAAGAGTGCCACCTTTGGGAGTGGGCTAAATTGGCTGTTATATAAAGGTGGCTGTCTTATCAAGGTTAAGTCAAAATTGCCACCATGGAAGAAAACAAGGTCAACACACCAGTGTGGAGGTTTCTAGGACATTAATTTAAATTAGTGATAATAAAGTTTGGACTTGGTACTAATGTCAGTTGAAAGAAAATTGAAAGCATCTTTCAATTTTAATACCCTTCCGTTTTTTTTTTGTTTTGTTTTTTTTAATTTTCATTACTTTTTACGAAAAAAAAAATCGAGGCCAAACATTATGGGGGCGAATCGCTCCGGCACTATCGGCCAAAATCCAGGAAGCTGCCGTAATCTCGTTCAATATTAGTGCGCAAAAGGAAGGCATTGTACCGAAAAACACTTACATTGCATAAGAACACCTTTGATCTGCTCTGATTTGAAGTAAAAAGATCATTTAATCAAGTAAAAAAAAATGTTTCGTTCCGCAAGAAGTTCGTCCCAGCGTTCGTTTGCGGTCTTCATATGTTCGGTTACGAACTACCATTACTGAATTAGTTTTGATCGACAGAGATCGCTAAATTACTTAATAATGTGAAAATCTTTTCCCCAGAATGCGTAAAAATATTTCAAAGAAAGAAAAAAAAAATCTTTGCTCTACACACGAGATTATGCGAGACACAACGAGAGTTGGCGAGAGCGTGTTGACAAATGACAGCAGACGGGTTTTCCCAGGGTATTTACCTGTAATTTCACATGTCTGCGCACATGTGATTGGCTTCTAATTGACACTTGAAGTTAATTGTCGATAATTATGGGCGATTAAAATCTTTACAGGTAATATGTGGCCATCATAAGGAGGACAATGTGTGTTTTGGGAATAAATTTACTGGCCGATGGCGCTTATGCAAAGGTGGCTCTTTTATTGAGTACAAAATTATAGAGAAACTGATCGGGAATGTTTTAAGCTGGCGCTTTTACGCAGGTGGCACTCTTAAAGAGGTGGCCGATTCAGCAGGTTTGACTGTAGATCACATTTTGCAGCAAAAATATCAATGTATTTGAAAATACTTTTGCAACAGCAGTTAATGAGTTTGTCATTAACAAGCTCATTAAGCTAACAATGCTCTGAACAACTTGGTCCTAGAAACTTCTGCTGCCATTCTGCAAGGAGAGGCAAATTTTGGAGACAGAAAAATGTCTTTGTTTGTGTTCAGGTTTTACGGCCCAGTCAACCCATTAGGTTCATGTCAAGCACATTCAGTTTACCTAACCACTCATTTTCCTGGGCAGGTTGAGTCCTCTAAGTGGTTAGCCAGTACTTGTGCACATTCTTTCACCAGAAACAGACAGAAAAATGTCTCTCTTGTGTTTGAAATCTTTCAACACTGGGGGACTATTCTTAAAGCAAAGAATCTGCTCCCTCTGGTAGCATATTCTTTTCTTTAAGTGTACGCCAAAATAAGAATTGCCACAAATATTTCCATTACAGAGTTACAGTTGACTCTCGTTATCTCGACCTCGCTTATCTCGAATAACCGCTTATCTCGAAGTGAAAATCTGGTCCCTGCCTATACATGAAAACCTAACAACAGATGGAAAATATTGTAGAAAAGAGGAGCAATTTCTCCTCTTTTCCACAATATTTTCAGTATATCTCTAACTTCAAAAGTCCAATTACCTATCATTTTGTTAAATGTGGTTATTAAAATTATTTTTTCCTCAATTCTGCAAACCTGATATGTCGAACTACGGATATCTCGAAGTATTTCAGAGAGTCCCTTGGAATTCGAGATAACGAGAGTCGACTGTATTTCCTTTTGAGGGAGTATCCATTTCCCATTAATGACATCTGCTCCGACAACTGCTCCCTACAGCTGTTTGCTTTATTCTGGCTTTATGTCGCTTTAAAAAATCTGTCAGTCATATCAAGAAGGTGTCTGGATGTGGCAGGGAGCTCAATGCTCACTTTTAGTGTTCTGCCTCACTGAAATACCATGTCCACGACACTTGACATGATATTCCACCCAGTCACATTATACTGACACTGAGCCGACCAGTTCTGATTCCTAGCTCTACTTTCTTAATCCTGAGTGGCAAGAGAAAGAGCAGCAAGTACCATTTTTAAAGTCTTTGGTATGACTTGCCTAGGGATTGAACCCGCAACCTCCCAGACACAAAGTGGACGCTCTACCAACTAAGCCACTGTGCCGGTTCAACAGATGTCCTGACTGAGAAACTGACCTCTGCTCTAGTGAGTGTGACAGCATTCACATGTCCCGGATATTTTAGCTGAAGAAGTCTCTGCATAAAAGCATCTATCTGAGCACCACCTAGGTTGATTCTCCGACAGTTAGCAACATCAAGACGACCATTCATGACTGGTAAAATGTGAGTTGTCTGATAACCACAGTCCACTACCATGGAATTAGCCTGGCCTGTAACAGTTAAAGTACAGAGACATTATAAGTGTTTCATAGCTCTATTCCATAATGTTTTTCTTATTTCTCCATGAAAATTTATGTTGTGAGTACTCATTAGAAGCACCTCGGCGAGGTGCTTCTAATGAGTACCCCCAACACGTTTCTGTACCCACTCACATTCAGAAAATAAGATTTCTTCTGACAAAACATAATAACCCTGGTCCTGCTGAACTTATATTATATGCCCTGCCTGAAATGTCAAATCCTGTTTTCTGGAAAAAAAATAAGAAAAATATCACCAATTTGTTGACTGCTGAATTAGCCCAGCGAGTTGTAAACGGTTAACGTTAATACCACCAGTTACATTATATTGACACTGGTGTGACCAATCCTAGCTCTTCTTCCTAATGCCTAGCACCAAAGAGGAGCCAGCACCATCTTTAGAGTTGTATGTTGTGTTTACTCATTAGAATCGCCTCATCGAGGCGATTCTAATGAGTACACGCAACATACAGGACTGGTAACTGAACCCATAACCTCCCAATCTAAAGGTGGATAGTGAACTGCTGGAAATGATCTCCCTTTGGAAAGAGACAAAAACCTTCACCTTAGAATGGCTCTCCCTTTGAGGTGTATCCGTTCATGTTAACGCTTAGCATGCTGGGTAAATATTTCAGCAGACAACATTTTAAAATATTTTTATTTTTCTCAGAAAATAGGATTTGACATTTTATGCAAATTGTCTCCATTAGAGACAATTTGCATAAAATGTCAAGATCTGTTTTCTGGGGAAAATAAGATAAATTATTTCAATATGTCGTCTGCTTAAAATTTAACCCAGAGTGTTAAGCATTTAGGCATTAAACCAACAAACTCACTGGATACATGGCAAACAGTGTGATTACATGTATTAAATACCCACTTTACCCAAATTATTCAAACAGACATGCCTGAGCTTTCTGGGTATACCACAGATCAGACACTGCAGAATGTGGCATTCACCAGCCATCTAGCAGATTGTAACAGGTAGTAAAATGGACTAAATTTCATGATTCACATGGTAAAGAGTTAATATGTCCGAAATATATATACAGTCAACTCTCATAATTTCGACTTCACTTATCTTGAATAACTGCTTATCTTGAAGTGAAAATCTGATTCCCGTTTTTACTTGGAGATCTAAGAACAGGCAACAAAATATTGTGGAAAAGAGGGGAAATTGCTCCTCCTTAGGAGCAATTTCTCCTCTTTTCCACAATATTTTCAGTATACCTCTATCTTCAGGAGTCAAATTACATTATTCATTGGTGAAATTTGGTTGTTCAGTTTATTTTTTTCCCAAATTCTGCAAATCTGATATGTCGTGATATGGATATCTCATAGTATTTCAGAGTCTCTTGGACTTTGAGATAACGAGAGTCGACTAGTTCCAGATATGCTGCTTTTTTTCATCTGAGGCGCTTCTGATGAGTAACCACACTATATGTTTTTGTGGAGAAAGAAATATATTATGTGGATACCACCTCTTACCTAGAGCTATGAATATGGCATATCTCACCTGGGTTTGAATGATTGTTCATCAGGCTAAACAAGGCATCAATACCATAGGCTACCTTGGGAACATGGTAACACTCAAACAATAGCTCTGACATTTCTGAAAAATACAATAGGCAACTAGAATTTGTTTTTCTACAAAAACATAGATGTCTCTCCCCTTTTTGCCAAGTTTTTGGTGTCATATTGTATTGTACATTCAGCGAACATTTACATTAACTAATGAGATTCCAAGGGAAATAACTCAAAAGGTATACAAGAATTCCGCGGAAGGCGTCATCGCACCTGCTGGTGCAAAAGTCAAGGAGCCACAATCAGAATGTGGTTAATAAATAAGTTTATTTCATTCTTAGCAGTGCTTACTTGGAAAACTGGGTTGAAAAAAATGTAGACAAAGTGCCTAGTGGGGCACATATATTCCAGGCCAGTCCCATTCCCTCTAATGGCTATATCTTCAGCACTGACTTTTCGTATCATACAGCCCAATGATAATGGAACGTTGACATAAAATGTGTAAAAGTCACTGGAGCATGAAATATATAGGTCAAGGTCACGGGTCAAGGTACCTGCTAATTCAGTACATCAAGGAGAAGCACAATGCAAGGTATGGTGTAGGCCTTATAAGGTTGTAGGCCTTATAGTTGAGGAGTTATCAAACATCAACGTAAAATGTGTCAAATATAGGTCAAGGTCACTGGGTCAAGGTACCTGCCAAGCCAGTGCAATGAGGTGAAGCACTATGCAAGGTTTAGTGGTTGTAGGTCTTATATTTGAGGAGATACCGAACATCAATATAAAATGTGTCAAAGTCACTGGAGTGCACAATGTAGGTCAAGGTCACCAGGTCAAAGTACCTGTCGAGACAGTACATCAAGAAGTGCTATATAAGGTTTGGTGGTTGAAGGCCTTACAGTTGAGGACATATGGAAGGGTGACGTAAACGGTGTAAAAGTCAATGGAGCGTGAAATATAGGTCAAGGTCACCCAGTCAAGGTACCTGCAGAGTCCATACATTGAGGAGAAGCACTATGCAAGGTTTGATGGTTGTAGGCCTTATAGTTGAGGAGATATTGAACGTTGACGTAAAATGTGTAAAAGGCACTGGAGTGCAAAATATAGGTCAAGGTCACCGGGTCAAGATACCTGCCAAGTCAGTACATATAGGAGAAGCACTATGCAAGGTTTGGTGGCTAGAGGTCTTACACTTGAGATCTGGAACGTTGACGTAAATTATGTCAAAGTCACTGCAGCCAAAATATAGGTCAAGGTCACCAGGTCAAGGTATCTGCAAAGTCAGTACATTGAGGAGAAGCACTTTGCAAGGTTTGATGGTTGTAAGCCTTATAGTTGAGGAGATATCGAAAATCGATGCAAAATATGTCAAAGTTACTGGAGCGCAAAATATAGGTCAAGGTCACCGGGTCAAGGTACCTGCCAAGTCTGTACATCTAGGAGAAGCATTATGCAAGGTTTGGTAGTTGTACGCCTTATAGTTGAGAAGATCTGGAACGTCAACGTAAATTGTGTCAGTCAATGGAGCGCAAAATATAGGTCAAGGTCACAGGGTCAACATATCTGCCATGTCAGGAGGTCAGGGAGATGTGTCATGCAAGGTATGATGGTTGTTGTAGAATTGTAGTTGATTAGATTACTAACTTTGACGTAAATGTCGAACTTCGACATAACAGAACTGTTAAGAGACAGACGGACGGACGGACAGACGAATGGAAAAGCGGGCACCTATGTCGCAAAGTCAGGAGGTCAGGGAGATATTTCATACAAGGTTTGATGGTTGTTTAGTCTTGTAGTTGATTAGAATACTAACTTTGACATAAATGTCGAATTTTGACATAACAGAAGAGACGGACAGACGGACAGACGAACAGACAGATGAATGGAAAAGTGGGCACCTATGTTGCAAAGTCGGGAGGTCAGGGAGATGTTTCATGCAAGGTTTGATGGTTGTTTAGTCTTGTAGTTGATTAAAATACTAACTTCGACAAAAATGTTGACAGACGGACGGACGAATGGACAGACACACGGAAAAGCGGACGCCTCTGTTGCAAAGTCAGGAGGTCAGGGAGATGTTTCATGCAAGGTTTGATGGTTGTTTAGTCTTGTAGTTGATTAGAATACTAACTTTGACATAAATGTCAAACGTCGACATAAATGTTGACAGACGGACGGACAGAAAATCAGACGCCTATATCGCACCCTGCTACAAGCAGGTGCGATAAAAAGCAAGAGCTACAGTTCTTGAGCTCTGCACATCGTCTAATGTTGATTGATATTTATATAAAGTTTCGTGAAGATATCTTGAACGGTTTTCAAGTTCCAAGGGTAATAACTCAAAAAGTATAAATGCAAGGTTATGGTTCTTGCATTCTGCATGTCGTCTAATGTTGATTGATATTTATATGAAGTTTCGTGAAGATAGCTTGAACGGTTTTCAAGTTATAGAGCGGACACAATTTTGTGACAGAGTCCATGGGAAATAACTCAAAAAGTAGAAATGCAAGAGTTATGGTCTTGCACTCTGCATGTCATCTAATGTTGATTGATATTCATATGAAGTTTCTTGGTGATAGCTTGAAAGGTTTTCAAGTTATAGAGGGGACAGAAGTGTGACAGACAGACAGACACCTGGGGGAAAAACAATGTCTCCCAACCCTAAAGGGGGAAGACATAATAAAAAAAAAACATGTTGTTTCCCATTTGTTTTTGTTTGTTGAACAATGTTTTAAATATTATGGGATGGGACATTCATTTTTTAAAACATGTTAGGTCATTCCAAACCAAAGAAAAGGAAGATATCCAGTCAAACTTCAATGGCTTAAACATCTTTGGGACCATGGACATTTTGTTCTAGACATGGATAGTAAGAGCCACTGAGGGTTAATTATAGCACCAGGCCAGAAGGCAAACGGAGATAATTTAGGGATGTCTCTTCAATCTTCTATGAAATAATATTATGTTGATTGTACTCATTAGAATTCTAATGAGTACACACAACACACATGAAAAAGTATGAAAATATCCCTAAAACATCCCTAAATATGTGTTTTCTTGAGCTATTGGAAAAACTTCCTAAGGACTCAAACATGAGTTTGAATCTGCCACGGTAAACAAGCCATAGGTGTTAGAGTCAGTAAAGTTTTACAGTGAACAAGTATACTCTGAACAAGAATTCCATGGGAGAGTGTTATGCCTACCAGGGCCTATAAGTCCTACAATGACCACAGGGAGCAAATTCTTTCCTTTTAGAGTAGACCTATTTTCAGAAGAGGAGAGAATTTAGAAAAAAAAAGGAGTTACCTCCCGAAAGAAAGAGTTACCTCCCTGAAAATTTATCAATCCCCTTAAATATAATCCATAAATTGTACTCACGTTGTCGGCAGTAGTTTGGATTAGCAACTGGTTCTGTCATGACAACAGGATGGTCAACCTTTCCACTGGTGGTAATACCAAGATTAGAGAATGTGTAATCTAAAATCTGCTCCTACAACGAAAATGATTTTTTTCCCAACCAAACAATCCCAATAGTTTTTCCTTATTTCATCTATGCAAATGTATGCTGTGATGCTGACAGGTAAATAAATACACAGAGTTTATTCATTCTCCTATTTTAAATATGGGATTTATAAACCGAGGGAGGTAAAAAAAAATCCGATAAACGAGTGCAAAGCACAAGTTTCTTTATTGGATTTTTTTTATCTCCCGAGGTTTATAAATCCCAAATTTAAGATAGGAGAAATGAATAAACTGTATATTACATGCATTTTGCCGCAATAGAGTACACCATTTAAGAGGCTTTTGTGGCAAGTCTAGTCTGCCAGTTTGTTTACGCTTTCATTTCTATTTTGGGTCGGCGTAGTTATAAATAATATATTTAGGATAGCTTTTGTTTTTATCCTAAATGATATTGACAGCAGGGTCAAAATCTAGGCTGTTCATATGTTAGAAAAAAAAAAGTAGTTCCGGTTAAAGAGATTTATTTCCCCGGCTAAGAGGAAATATTTCTTCTTAGAAAACAAGGAAAATACCAGTTTTATGTCTGGTAGAAATCATGGTATTTCTTGGTTATGCATGTAATATAATGTAGTATATATATATATATATATATATATATATATATATATATATATATATATATATATATATATATATATATATATATATATATATCAGGGCTCTGGAAATTTTGAAATCTGAATCGGTCCAGCCGATGACGATGACGTCATCAATGAGCCCATTTCCAAAAAAAAAATGTATATATCACCTGTCACGAAAACTAATGACAATTGGCAGTCCTATAACTCCTTTTAAACAATACACCTTAACTCCGTTATATGACGGAAGTCCGGGTATAACGAGTATGATCAAAGCTGGCGTCATCAATAAATACAGTCAGGTATGTAAAAAGAAAGAAAAAAACAAAACAAAACAAAACGGTTTTGATGTTTTCCACCTCCGCAGGGTTTTCCTAAACTATTTATAAACAACTGATTCCCGTCTTGTATAAGCGCGAAGACGGCGGGAAACAGGAGAGACGGAACGAAACGACTTTCATGGACCTAAATTAGGTCTAATAAAAAAAGGCCTGCGCCACGGGCGGTTTTGCAGTTTTCAATGTTTCAAGATTTGATCAGACTGCTTGAATTTTAAGCACTGACCAATCTTGTCTAGCGCAAGTGGTGCATTACTTATTTTTACCATGAAATCTACCTTGAATTATACTCACGTGTTATGGCAATCAACAACAAAAAAAAAAAAAAAAAAAAGCAATCAATAATACCCAGATCAGACGCCGTTGTATGCGACATCTGATCAGGACGTACACGGTTTGGGAATTCATTTATCGAATCTGGGACTGACAAACCGGGTTGATCAAAACAAAAAAGAAGAGGAAGAAAACGGGTGCTTTCAAGCGGTGCATTCTTTTATCACTCTCAGTAAAGCGACCTTTGATCTTTTGGACACGCCGACTGCACCTGGATGTTTTGCAGTCTCAGTGTATTCACACGTGTCACACAAACGGATTAATTATCAGACTACCGTTACTGATGATTCGTGTTAATCGCTTGTTTACCGCACAAAGGTCAGTGAAGTGTTGATTTTTTGACAATGTTTGGATAATGACGTAATTAATTTGTGCTGCGGGTAGGTTGCCATTATTCAGCTGTCTCTCCAATATACATGTCAAGTGACCGTTTAGAGCCTTTTAACTACCATAATATCGCATTTAAAAGGTGCGCGGACCTTGTCAGTTTGGGAAGACTTGACCGTTTGTGATTTTTTAGACATCATTGATTCGTGAAAATTGGTTGGTTTGGGAAAAATGGGGTTCAAGGCACAAACCTGTTGGACCGATTTATTAGCATTTTGGGGTGTTTCAAATCGGTCCAGAATTCTTAATTTCGGTCCAGACCGGCTATTTTTCCGGTTTTCCCGAGCCCTGATATATATATATACATCCAGATAAGGTTGTTTTTTCTTTTAACTAAACAGTATTTACATTTTTTTTCTTATTTCTTCGTTATGATCATGAGAAACACCTAACCAAGGTGCTACTACTACGCCAACAAGTTCCATGTATAAATAAGAAATATTTATCTAGATTCTCCTCTTATTTAGAGCCTTTTTTGTAGTGACATGTGAAAATGTACTAATTTACAGCTCAAAACAAGAAAAACGCCTAGTGGCATTATGGATGGATTTTTCAAAAAGGTTAACCAAAAGGTAAACCTCGAACGTCAGGGGAGATAAGTACATAATGAAGAAAGTGAGAGTTGTCTTTCTTGCATGTGACATGCCTACTGGCCCTCCTCTTCATATCAAATATGAAAGCAATCCACTGAAGAATAAAGGTAACATATAACTTTGAAAAAAGGTTAACCAAAAGGTTAACCTGGGATGACACCTGATGCCCAATCAGACATCGCTACTTTACAGGACATTCTTTTTTGTGTTGAGGTTTTACGGCCCAGTCAACCCAATGGGGTCATGTCGAGCGCGGTCAGTTTACCTAACCACACGTTTACTGGGCAGGCTTAGTCCTCTAAGCGGTTAACCAGTATTGTGCACATTCTTTCGCCAGAAACTGACAACTGCCCTTCTTGAATCAGCGGAAGGGAGAGAATGACCGTAGAAAATATTACAGGACAGATTTTTTGAAAAACCCGACCAATAAATGGAGTGTTCTGATAAATGCTTCACTTATTTCTATATGAAACATCAGTTGAGGTAAATCTAATAATACCTAGTTTTGATACAGAAATAAGAGAAATATCAATGTAGTTAATAGTAGAAAAAAGAATCTATGCTTCTTATATTATCAGTGCTCCAGCTAGGATCTGAGGGCAGAGGGGAGACGGGCAGGGCACTTTTTTGTGCGGCTATACAAGAATGAGGGAAACATGTCATGTGATGTGCTAATAGTATCAAGACATGTTACAAAATATAATCCCATTCCACAATAAATGCCTCAAACTAGAATAACATAAAACTGACTTTTAATGCTTAGCCCTCTCGGTAAAATTTTCAGCTGATGACACACACAAATATTTTTCTTATTTTTCCCAGGAAACAGATTTTGACATTTCATGCAAAATGTCTCTAATGGAGACAATTTGCATGAATGTCAAATCCTGTTTTCTGAGAAAAATAAGAAAAATATCATCAATTTGTTATCTGTTGAATTAACCAGAGAGGGGTAAAGTTGAAACATTGATAACTTTTTTAATTATGGTCTGATTTTCACAAAATTTTCACCAAAATGTAGGCTTTTATATCTTAAGTCAAAATAAGGCAGTAGGCACCTTAACAAGAGGCCCACAGGCCATGGCTTGCTCACCTGAGTAAAATAGCCACTGCAGATATGCAGATGCTATGCAACATTTTTCCAATCCTGTCATTGCAACTAATGAAAGGATCTTCATTTGAGCAGTTCTTGGTTTTGAAGAAGAAGAATTTGTTTTTTTTTTATTATCATTATTTTACCATATATGGGCATGACAGTCAATGGAGCGTGACCATTTGAACAAACTCTCAATCCCGTTTCAACAGTAGGATCGACATGAAACGTGGTGGAAATTGGCCAACGGATTTCTGAAGAGAAAGTATTTAACAATATCATGATTTTATACATGTATACAGCATAGGGACAAAGGAAGATAAACCTCGCAGAATAAAATGTTGATTGTAACTTAAAGCTTTTGCTACTTCAATCATATATTGTAAAATGTTGATTGTAACTTAAAGCTTTTGCTACTTCAATCATATATTGTAAGTTTTAGACACTTCAGCTATTTTTGTCTTTGTGTATGTGTTCATTGCCCTCAAGTATCATTCTTTTTTTATAATATAGCTATTTTTGATTTAGAGGTCATCCTGTTGCTACAGTGTGTTTCAACTCAAATCATACAAGGGTTTGGGTGGAGAAGTGGCATTTTGGATTTCCAATTGGCATGATTTTAGCTATTTTTCATTTACACTTCTAATCTAACCTGTTGCTACATTGTAAGTTTCAACTTAATTCGCCTTGAGGTATGCAAGAAGATGTCCAAAACAGATTTTCAAGATGGCGGCTGTGGCGGCCGTCTTGGATTTCTGATCGACACGATCTAACTCATTTCGATCCAGAAGTTGTCCTGTTGCTACAGAGCAAGTTTCAGCTAAAATTGACCAAAGCTTTGGGAAGAGATCTTGAAAATTGATTTTCAAGATGTGGTGGCCATCTTGGATTTTCTATCAGCTCAGTTTTAGCTATTTTATGTCTACTAGGCTCCCTGATGCTCCTCATCGTTTCAACTCAATTAGATCATAGCCTTTTGAGGAGATGTCCAAAATACAAATACTCAACATTTTTCCCATATAAATGTATAGGGCCCATACAAATGCATGGGGAAGCAAACTTCACCTTGCCGTAAAAAGGTCAAATGTCAACATAAGACCATCATTTTAGCAATTTTGGTAGACCTCCCGTCCCCACTGATTTGTGCAAAGATTAGACCCTAGGGCTTACTAAGTTCTGGAGAAGAAGGTTTTTATAGGTTTTTACCATATATGGGCATGTCAGCCATCTTGGTAAATGGACAGATTATTTTAGCAAACTTTCTTTCCCCTACCCCAAGGAGGCTCCACTTGAAATTTGAGCAACATTGGCCCAGAGGCTTCTGAGGAAAAGTTGTTTGAAATTCTCAACATTTTTCCCATACAAATGTATATAGCTGAGCGGCTAAGAGCCAAGATTGTGCTATTCCGGATACAAGCATGAAACTTTCCACAATTGTTAAGATTGCTAAGCCGATGATTTTCTGATATAGAACCACCTTGACAAATTTCCTCTGCGCATGCGCGAAGTAAAATTCACTTCCGGTGTATACAATTTGCACCAAATTTGAGTAAACTGGTAAATACTTGCAACTGGTGTCAATAAATTTGACTCAAAGGGTGCATTATGCCTTCATATACCTTATAATTATTTCCCTGACAATAATGGACAGTTCTGCGCATGCGCAAAAACCTACTTCCGGTTTAGTGTATAATTTCTCCTACGTTTTACCGATCAATGGGACAAATGCGTGCCTTCTTTTAAACAGATATACATGTTTTACATGATGCCCATCCTTACAGCTTTACGAGTTACAGTAGATGGAAAATGGAAACAGGACACTGACTAATAATGTATGTATGCGCATGCGCAAAACATTACATTTCAATCATCAATGGTTTCATCAACTTTTGCACCTAAACTCGCGACTTTGAACTTCCTAATGTCTAAGAATATCTGATTTGATCATTTCATAAAATTGTGCCTGTTATATTTTTGGAGATCATTTACAACAACACGAATAAACACACACTTAGTTTGGTCCCCCGACGTTTTTGGGTTGCGCATGCGCAGAAAAAAAGTACATGAAACTTCTGAAATTTGTTTTGCGCTTCAGAAACTGTTTTTGATTTTGTGCTTACATAGACATAGCCACAGAAAGGCAAAGACCTAATGGCAGTTACCTTAACTATCACAGCCACCGTCACAGGCACAAAGAGCCATGCATTGCATGGCTGCTTTGTTGCACTTACAACTTGCAAGTTTTGCAACCCTGGAGACAGCCACACCTTACTAATTCAAGTGAAGTTAATGATGCCTGTGGAATTGTGGTCCATAGTGGACAAAACAATCCAGTTTCCTGTTTCATCCAACCCCACTCATCTGGACTTGGTAATGCTGGTGAGAGATTCAGCACTTGTCCCCAGATATGGCCTCCCTGATACGCTGCTCTCAGAATATGTTGGTGCAATGCTGCTTGCGTAGGAGGAAGCCTTTCCATTGATCGACCCTTCTTTGTAAATAATTGCTTTCTAGCAAAGTCAATACATGTGCAAGTACTTGTTCCGTCATACAGTAGTATGACGAAACGTTCAATGCTTGATAAACAAGCTGTAGATGGCCTTTCTGGAGCTTTGCATAGTTGCTCAAAGCTTTCTGATACTTCAGGGAAGCTTACCCAAGATTCCCAAGCACTCCGCTTACCATGGCCAAGGAACGAAGAGGATAGTGTCACAGCCTGTTAGCGGGTGGAAGAATGGAAGACATTTAGATTTCCTTCTTCCTATCGCTTGTGCCACTAAATGAGATGCAATGTATTTTCGATGTTTTCCAACACCAAAGTCAAGTCAAAGTTCATCTATTCCAAGTTGTTCAAAGACAGACACAGCTAGCACTACAACATCTGTATCAACAGTGCGAACAATCATTTTCTTATGCCCTCTGCTCGCTGCATCTGCAGCATGAACAAACATCCTTGTGTCTGCCTCTTCATGCAAACATGGAGCAAGCGATGTTGTATCTCGAACTGGAGAAACTAACACTTCAATACCGTCTGTGACCACGATCTCCTTGTTTGAATCGGACGCCCAAGCAGAAGAAACCTGTGAGAGATAGTGGAATAATTCTTCTTTATTGTCATCAATGCGCAAGAAATCTTGCCAGTTCTTTGGAACGGCTGTTGACGGGATAACCCTCCGACGGATCCCTTTTTCACGCTTCTCTCGTGTTGAGGACTTCAAACTGTCAACTTTATATGTGTCCCAGACGATATCTACTCGGTCAACTGCATTTAGTTGCGACATGATATATGGTTTGAAAATATCTTGGGCGTACTGTTCAAATGTGGTAGCTCCAATAGGTTTGAGCATCTGAACAATTGCGGCCCCATCTAAAATGATTGCACTTATTTCCTGAGGAGATTCTGTCACAAAAGGGACAAGTGTCTCAAAACAGACAAGTAAATCTGATTTTGCAGAGAATCGTAATTTTCCAGAGTCAGACAAAGACGGTGGAAAGGCTTGGTTCTCGTGTTTGAAGAATTCATCAACATCACCACCTCTATGCTGACATCCGATGTATAGTTTGGAAAATAGAGCAGTGTCATTCTTGGCAAGGGCAAGCTCAGTTTTGCCTTTCGGTTGAGCCTTCTTATCCTGACTGTTAAATAGTACCAACTTATTTCTCGGTATACTGTCATACAGTGGCGTCGTTCTGTGAAAGAGCCTCTCCTCAACAAATGTATCAAACTGCTCCTGACCGATTCGTTTGATTTCATCTACAGTTTTCCGCATGGCTGAGTCAGCAATATCTTTCGTGTCAAGAGATATTATATCACTACTTGCTTCCAGAAATGGATTACCAGATTCTTCGAAGTAGGATACCAAAGCAGTCACTTATTCAAAGAATGTTTTCTGAACGGCTCCCTGTTGTTCATGGTGACGTGTTTCATCGACATCTTCGGTCGTTAGCTGGTCTTCAAATTCAGCAATTATTCTTGTGATCTCTGGACCCGCCAGCATCCATCGACGGCGTGCACCGGGATTTTCTGTTAAACCCACAGCTCCTCCATCCCCCTTGACATACGCGTTGTTTTGTTCATGTGCGTGATCTATCGCGATTGCGGAAAAGAATCTCTGACTTTTCTGAATCGTAAACTTGCCAGCCTTAAACTGGTTTGCGATTTCTGGATGTTTTGATTCAAGACCAATCATATCCCGTATATGAACTGGTAAATACCTTGCATAATTGGTGTGATCCAATGCTGACAGCCAAGGTGCAAGCTGTGTCAGTGAGTCGATGTATAGACCGAAATCGGACGTCCGGAGAGATCTGACGAAAATCAAGATGGTGAGTATCAATTCGAGAGTGAGACTCCAGTATTTAAACTGTGGGATAGCCTGTTGCTGCTGCAAACACCAGCCATCAAAGTCAAATGTCATCGTGGCTGGCTGCAGTCTTGTACTCTTCATATGCATGTTTTTGTAAAATAAACAATGCAGGGGCTGTTACCTGATGAGCATGCCTAGTCCTAGTTATGTGGCTGGCTTTAAGGAAAGAATCTGCCATACCAACTTTAGCAACCCCTGCTTGTACAAGACAGTCTGCCCAACCACTGCCATCCAGCCATCCACCTAGGGCTTTGAAAGCTGCCATCTCGATATGAAGACCTCCTAACATCACCACAAATTGATCTTCACCAAATTGCTCTGGCCAGTTCCATTGTACTTGTTTGGCAATGTCATAGAGTGGTTGATCAAAGGTAACAACTGGAATTTGGCCGGGGTTGAGAAATTGGACTGCCTTTCTAACAACACTCATTGAGTGCCTTATCATTGCAGGAGAGTGAGCTTGTTCCTTGAACAAGGGGAGCAATAGCTCCAAGAGAAATACTTTGAGACAGCTCATTATGTAAACTGGCATAGTAAGCTGCCCAAGATATGTATTCATCCTTTTGTACGTCGCCCTGCGTCAGTTTTTCGAAAACATTTTCTAGCCAGCTTTTTTCGCATTGAAAGGCATTTGGTAAAGACATACTGTTTCCTATAAGATCGCCATTTTGGGGCGGTACCACGGGAGTAGATGATGGGAGAATCAAAGGCGGTACAGTTGTGTACGATTCTTGTAATGTGTTAATGGCCTTGCTGGTTGAGGATGTTTCAATGACTATGACATCACGAGATTGGCCCTCATTTTCAGCTGTTGGGTGCTGAAACACTGATATGCCAGTTCCATGAAACGAGTCTGTGGCTGTTGTTGAACTCGGATTATGGTCTATACTGTCAACAGCCGCTGTTGTGAAGAGGTTTGTTCTGAGTTTCAGTGAGCATACAACTTGCTCCTGCTCAAAACGTCTACAAACACTATTTGCAAGGTCTGCAGACAACCGAAGTACTCTATCATATGAAATACACAGACCTAGGTGAGAGAGTTTGTCGACAAGGTCTTTTTTTCGTGTATATGCCTGCAAAAGCAGGCCAAGGTAAATAGAAAGGGGCGTTTCGGAGGATCGCGTATGGCGTTCATGTGTCTGTTTTCGTTTTCGTTTTATTGTGTTGAAAGCAATAAGCTGTGATATGGCAAGCGCATTGTTTGATTGAGCGTTCTGATCTTTAATATTCGGACCTTCATGTATCATGCGCACTAAGCCTAACAAAGACACGGGAACAGAAGATGTTTGACAGTCATCATCAAAACTACCACTGAATTCATCTGTGGAAGACCTTAAATCAAACAAATCCCTTCGGATAATTCTTGCTGCTTTTGCGAGAACCACAGCATCATTATCGTAATCCATATCGCATGCAGCACTCAACACATGTCCTATGTCGGATTCAAATGCTAACAAAACCTGTTTTCCTTGTGGATGAGCTTTTAGATCAGGAATGCTGGCTAAGATTCTCTCTTTAAGTTTGGTAGAATGCACTCGTTTTTCTACATTCAAACCAAGTTCTTTGATGCGAGATGTATAAAGAGTTACCAGATCAGACAGCTGAAAAACTGGAGCTATTGAAGACTCTGTAGGAGCATCTTCTATATATGAAACAAGTTCTGCCAGTGCCAAGCTGTTAATCATATCTTCATTGCTTACTGCTGCGCGTTTGCTGCGCTCAAGACTTCTAACACGGTTATAAAGACCAGTAAGGCATTTCGGGAGGTACTTAACTTCCTGTGCCATCACATCACCTGCACTCAACTTTGCAAGCAAAGCCTCGTCTTCGAGAAGCCTAGCACTTTCCAAAGCTCGAGAATTAACTTTGAATGTCATTGCCTCACGGCTTTCCTCATCACGGATTACCTGGTCACAGAATAGACATGCAACTTTTATGTCTACTTTTGCTTTTTTTCTGAGACCGTGCATATTTCCCGCCAATGGAGTCCAACTCCTTGAAATTGTCAGACCTGCGCTTTTCTGCCCTTTCCAATTTAGTTGCATTAAACTTGCAGCGACAGGATTTGTGCCATGAGGCTTTTCGACAACGCAGGGTTGCTTCTATACCATCGCCATCATCAAGTCTTTCTAACGAGATCTTGACTGGAAGTTCGTCAATATCCGAAAATCTCATTAGATTTTCTGTAAAAGACTTGTAACCCTCACCTGCGTCTTTTCTCTTTGAGTCTGCTGGACACTCGAGGCGCTCATCTGTCACATCTTGACAGATAATGCATTTTGTCCAGTCAGAACTAGAATGCAAATCACTGAAAGAAGCAGGCGGCGAAAGTGAGGCCGCCTCATCTAATTTAATGCGTTTAGCCATATTGATTCTACTAATTCAGTTTGTGGAAAAAACCTCAAACGAAAGATTGAACACGTGGCTGTATCGTCTACGATGTAACCGTATTGATGACGTCATGGTAAAATTTCAATCTACTTTTGTTTTCCAATGAGAAATGGCATGACGTCATCAGTGGTAAATACAACGTCCCACATTTCTGGAGCAACGTCTCCAAAGAGACCTAAAATAAGAATTTGACGGGGACGTAAAGCCTACATGAAAACAAACAAATAAACGTTTGCCTGGACAGGCTTTTCTTAGTCACTCAAACTGGATAAGTTCCGCAATTATAGATCTACGCAAAACATATTTATTGCATTTATGACCATTTATAGCGATGTTCTTTATAGTAAACAGCCAAAAAGGCATTGCGCATGCGCAATTAATAATTTCTAATGCAGTTGTTTATTTATGAAAATGTTTCAAGAACGGTACAACGTTTCCGCTTAAATCATAGTTTAACTGCACCTATTACAATTCAACGCATGTTCGGTAACAGACCAAAACAAGCAAAAATGGACCGCGCATTCAACAAAAAATGGACTGCGCATGCGCAATATACATTTTCCAAGTGAGCTGTGTATCTGGAAACGCTTTGTCAGTCAAGCTATGCAACTGTACCAAGTTCCATTATTCTTATAAACAGGTAGGCCATGGTGTTGTATCTTACACAATTTTCATGTTTATACCAAAAATGGGTTGCGCGAAAATGCACTGCGCATGCGCAGTGAACATTTGTCAAGGTGGTTCTATATCTAAAAATGCTTAGTCGGTCATGGTCTACAACTGTGCCAAAAACCATGCTTGTATCCAGAATAGCACAATCCACTGAAAATATGGCTCTTAGCCGTTCTGCTAATAGGCCAATACAAATGTATAGGGAAGCAAACTAGACCTTGCCGTAAAAATGTCAAATGCCAATGTACGACCATCATTTTAGCAACTTTGGTAGACCTCCCGTCCCTGATGATTTGTGCACAAAGTCTGCCCCAAGGCATCATCAGTTCTGGAGAAGATTTTAAAAAGTTTTTACCATATATGGGCATGACGGCCATCTTAGTCAACGGACCGCGACCATTTTAGCAATCTTTCGTTCCCCCAACCTAAGGAGGCGCCATATGAAATTTGAGCAAAATTGCTTCAGTGGCTTCAGAGGAAAAGTTGTTTGAAAATGTTAATGGACAGATGCACTGACACACAGACAGACGACGGACAAAAAGTGAGCTAAAAAGGACAGGGATGGCAGGAAAGGACAAGAGGGGCAGCCTGTCCCTCTGTATAGGGCAAACTGGAACAATGTATGTTAAATCTGAATTAAGTCTTAACTTTTTTTTTAATTTTGCTCCATTTTTCATGAAATTTTCACCAAAATGTAGGGCTTTATGTCTGGAGTTCAATTAAGGCAGAGGGTATCTTAAAAAGAACAGAAGGGCAGCAGGAAAGGGTAAGAGACCTGCTCCTCTGTACAGGGCTAGCTAGAGTACTGATTGTGGTGCACATTAATCTCAAAGCACCACCTATATAATGTTTATACTGCACAGAACTGTTTTGATAACAGTTTCTTACCTGAACATCATAGAGTGTTACAATGTTCCTGTCAAACTGTGATCGCATGAGCCATCTTATAACCTCCAGGTTTGTGATGTCATTACCTATTTGTACTTCCATCTCCTGAACAAACAAATACAACTACATGTAAGAAAACATAAGGAATCCTGACAGTGAGTACATGTATGTATGAAGAAGATAATTTTTGCTACTTTTGCATGGTTGGAGACATATACTCATAGCTCCAGATAAGGCACTTTTTTGTTTTTCAACTTAAAAATATTTATAGTTTTCTGATTTCTCCACAAGAAACATATGTTGTGGAACTCATTAGAACTGCCTCATTGAGGCACTTCTAATGAGTACCAACAACATATGTCTTCGCAGAGAAACAAGAAAAATATTTTCTGGATACCCCCCTTTACCTGGGAGCTTACTGTTTTGATTTTGAGTTTTATGGCCACAGTTAACCCTTGTCCTGCTGAATAAATAAAGATGCCACACCCTTTTCTAATTTTCAGCCAATCAGATTACTTGATCCAGAGTGTTGATTTAAATTCAAATACTTAATGGCAAACAGTGCAGATCTGATCAGTTGGCTTCTTCAGACTGGATCTACACTGTTTGCAAAGGCAGGGTATATCCGGGTTCAGCAGGACAAGGGTTAAGAAGATAATTTTTGCTACTTTTGCATGGTTGGAGACATATCCTCATAGCTCCAGATAAGGCACTTTTTTGTCAACTTAAAAATATTTATAGTTTTCTGATTTCTCCACAAAAACATATGTTGTGGCACTCATTAGAAGTGCCTCATTGAGGCACTTCTAATAAGTACCAACAACATACGTCTTTGCAGAGAAATAAGAAAAATATTTTCTGGATACCCCCCTTTATCTGGAGCTATGCCTACTGTTTTGATTTTGAGTTTTATAGCCACAGTTAAGGTTATGTCAAGACCTACTCACACTTTTGCTGGGTAGTCATCTTAGTGGTTTACCGGTACTTTGCCTGTTATCAAACAGCAGCTGCCCTTCATGAATCAGCAGAAGGTGGAGAATGCCAGTGGAAATTAGTTCAGGATAAATTCTCCTTGAATGATTTGGATACAGACAAATGCTGCAGGTACTGATTAGGGTCAGTGGTAACAGCAAGTGGGAGAGCAGTGATCATTATCTAAGATCAATGTGTTTTCCAAATCTCCACAGAAGGATCTTTTATAAACCAAAAAACTATGATATTTTACTATGCAAATCTATGTTGTGGGTGCTCATTAGGTCAAATGATAAAGTTCAAATCTGTTTACATGTTTCCCTTATTATTAATGACTAATGATTTTTGTAGAAATGGGCCACCTTTAATAAATTCAGACACAGGAGGCAGAGACCCTGCATTTTCATATGTAAAACAGTCCTAGAAACAGAGAAAAGACAGCCTCAAACTTCTTTGAAATGAGATAAGCCACAAACATAATATGGTATTGTATGTCTGTTCTTCTATTACAAATCAGGGTTACAGATAAGGATACAGGACATGAAAAATTTCACCAGTACTTAAATAGAAGCTTTGTTATAATTTGGAATTTGCTTGCCAGAGCTCTAGATAAGAGGGAGTAAAGGGTATTTCAGCACTGATTTTTGAAAATCAGCATTGGAATTGAATTTGATGAGGGGGTAAAACTACTCAATGAAATTTTGTGTTTCAGCATTGAAATTAAATTTAGGGGGTACTATTGTCAGTGAACTTTACAGCTGCTAGATAAAAAAGCAATTTCTCTCACAATGATCTTTGTGAGCAGTAGCAGTACAATAGATCAGAAAGGGTTTATCCCTTAAAGCACTAATGACAGATACATTTCTAGGTGTTTTTCTTTCTTCTTTCAGAGAAAATAAAGCTTGGCATTTGATGTGAATTGTCTGCTATGCAGACAATTCACATCAAATGCCAAGCTTTATTTTCTCTGAAAAAGTTAGGATTTTGTATGCTACACTTATGCTTGTTACTTTAAGAGTTAAGCATTGCAAATGGGCACTTAAGCATTGATTGTAAAAGCAGGAGGTAAAATACTCTTTGCAGCAAATCCTTACCTAGAGCAATGGCTTGTAGTTCAAATGTTTGGTTGATAGTGCATGGCAAAGAGGTCCACATTTTTCTCACAACTAGCAAACAGACTAATTACATATATGAATTTCTTCGATAAGGCAACAATTTTGGTGACAACTACTGATAAGTTATAATTACAGAATAATTTTGCTGATAACTGCTGATAAGTTACAGTTAGTGTACAATTTTGGTGCCAATATAAGTTATACTTACAGTACAATTTTGGTGATATAGTTACAGTACAATTTTGGTGACAACCGCTGATAATTTACAGTTGCAGTACAATTTTGGTGACAACTGCTGGTAAGTTATAGTGGCAGTAAAATTTTGGTGACAACTGCTGATAAATTATAGTTGCAGTACAATTTTGGTGATATAGTTACAGTACAATTTTGGTGACAACTGCTGTTAAGTTATAGTGGCAGTACAATTTTAGTGATTTGTTAGTTTGTGTTGAGGTTTTACGGCCCAATCAACCCAATGGGGTTTTGTTTGTGTTGAGGTTTTATGGCCCAGTCAACCCAATGGGGTCATGTCGAGCGTGGTCAGTTTACCTAACCACACGTTTACTGGGCAGGCTTAGTCCTATAAGCTGTTAACCAGTATTGTGCACATTCTTTCGCCAGGAAATGACAACTGCCCTTCTTGAATCAGCGGAATGGAGAATATGACCATAGAAAATATTTCATGATCAATCTCCACAAAAGAATGTTGCCGACCTCAGCGGGGGTTGAACCCGCGACCTCCTGTCTCCAGTCGGACAGCGCATCCAACTGAGCCACCGAGGCCGGCCAAACCAATGGGGTCATGTCGAGCGTGGTCAGTTTACCTAACCACACGTTTACTGGGCAGGCTTAGTCCTCTAACCGGAAACTGACAACTGCCCTTCTTGAATCAGCGGAAGGGAGAGAATGACCGACAATTTTAGTGACAACTGCTGATAAGTCATAGTGACAGTACAATTTTAGTGGCAACTGCTGGTAAGCTATACAGTACAATTTTGGTGACAACGGCTGATAAGTTATAGTGACAGTACAATTTTGGTGACAATTGCTGATAAGTTTTAGTGACAGTACACTTTTGCTGACAACAGCTGATATATTATAGACACAGTATAATTCTGGTGACAACTGCTGCTAAGTTGTAGTGACAGTACAATTTTGGTGACAAATGCTGATAAGTTATAGATACAGTACACTTTTGCTGACAACAGCTGATATATTATAGACACAGTATAATTCTGGTGACAACTGCTGCTAAGTTGTAGTGACAGTACAATTTTGGTGACAACTTCTGAGGGGCAACTTAAAAAAAGCGAATGTGTGACACTGGGGTTTAAATTTCAAACTTGATAATTTTTTTTTTTTTTTTTTTTGTACATTTTGGACCAGGTACATTAAAGAAACAAGTACTGGTATACGAATAAAAAACAAACAAACAGGAAAATGTCTAAAATTCAATGTTTTAATCATTTTCAGGATATTTTGCAATTTATTTAGAGATAATAGACTAGATACTACACACAGGTATTAAAAAGAATGCAAAGTTTTCTTACTGTAACTACTGTAACTTTTGATGGACATACATATCCACCAATATGACACATTTTTCTTACTTAGTTCTTCTTTAACTTTTCTTATAGGATTTTTTTCTTTATTTGATCATAAAATTTTCATTTAACCCTTTGTTTGTGTTGCGGTTTTACGGCCCAGTCAACCCAATGGGGTCATGTCGAGCGCGGTTAGTTTACCTAACCACACGTTTACTGGGCAGGCTTAGTCCTCTAAGCGGTTAACCAGTATTGTGCACATTCTTTCGCCAGAAACTGACAACTGCCCTTCTTGAATCAGCGGAAGGGAGAGAATGACCGTAGAAAATATTTCAGGATCAATCTCCACGAAAGAATGTTGCTGACCTCGGCGGGGGTTGAACCCGCGACCTCCTGGTCTCCAGTCGGACGGCGCATCCAACTGAGCCACCGAGGCCAAACTGCCAATCACAACAACTGTCATCTGCTTTGTCATCTGCTTGTGATTTTAAAAGTCATTTTTGCAAACATTGTGGACCCAGATCAGACTGCAGTCTGATCAGGGTCCACACTGTTTGCTTGTATGCAAAAATAGGTTTGAAAAGTTTGCAAGAATATTCAGAAGATGACATAAACAGACGACATTTTCAGATGCAGGTTTTCTTGGAGTTTTAAGGGTTAATACATCTAAATGTTGTTTTGTTGTTTTTTTTTTGTTGTTTTTTTTACTGTTAAAATAAGCAAGATATAATAATAATAATAAAAGCATATATTTTAACAGTATTAGAGGTATTAAAAAAGCAAATGTACAATTTCATTTGATTATGATGAATATTATTAACGCCAAGCAAAATTTGTAGCAGACGACATTTTATTTTTATTTCTTTAATTTTCAAAGAAAACATGTTTTGATATTTCATGTGAATCGTCTGCCAAGCATGTAGTAAAAGTTATGTTGATATCGTTTCATTCTGTAACCAGAGTTTTATTTTTAAAACATCATTAAAAAGGGGTCTGACTGTGATGAAATTTCTAAATTGATCTGATTATACATGAAAATCACAGTAAAAAGCAGTTTATTATTGCGGAGTAATATTGTTACTGTTTTTGCTCATTTTAACCATCTAGCACTCACATTTGATCAGTACTATGACATCACATGCGAAACAATGACTTCTTGTATCAGGCAGTTATTATACAGTTCTTTGACTTTTTGTTTCACAGTGCCACCTCCTATGTTATCTGGTCAAATGGTCATTTTTTTATCAAAAGAGGCCCGTGTTTTCTGCACATATAACAAATTCCTAGCTCCCAAAGAGAGGGAATGACTGTCATCCAGATATTATTTTTTTATTTCTCAACATTTGTTGTGGGTACTCATTAGAAGTACCTCCAGGAGCCACTCCTAATGAGTACCACAACATATGTTTTCATGGAGAAATAAGAAAATTTATATAAATACAGTTGACTCTCGCTATCTCTAACTCGCTTATCTTGAATAACCGCTTATCTCGAAGTGAAAATCTGGTCCCTGCCTAAACATGAAAATCTAATAACATGTAAAAATATTGTGGAAAAGAGGAGAAATTGCTCCTAAGGAGCAATTTCTCCTCTTTTCCACAATATTTTCAATATATCACTAACTTCAAGAGTCCAATTACACATATATTTGTTAAATGTGGTTAATCGAATTAGTTTTTTTCCTCAATTCTGCAAATCTGATATGTCGAAGTACGGATATCTTGAAGTATTTCAGAGAGTCCCTTGGAATTCGAGATAACGAGAGTCGACTGTACTTTTTGGATGAAAAATGTGCTTTATTTTGAGCCATGAAAATTACCCAACATATAAACATGAACTTTATACAGGTATTCACCTTTTCTTTCCTTCCTCTTTGTTTTGCTGTGACATTCTTGAAAATCAAGTCTGGCTTACTACTTGATGACCACCCTGCTCTACAATGGTATGTTCCTGAAAGTAAAATGAGAAAAACCCTTAAAGCTAAAGCAAAGACTTTAAACATACATACCCCATTTACTCTTAATATTGGGACATACAGGTCTGAGAAACAGCATAGACCCAGATCAGATGCAGTCTGATAGAATTACACTGTTTGCTATTTCACCAAGTGCTTTGTTCAACAAACAAATAAGAAAATAAAGGTATGGAATAAGTGTATAAGCAAAGACTTTAAACATACCCCATTTACTCTTAGTATTGGGACATACAGGTCTGAGAAACAGCATAGACCCAGATCAGATGCAGTCTGATAGAATTACACTGTTTGCTATTTCACCAAGTGCTTTGTTCAACAAACAAATAAGAAAATAAAGGTATGGAATAAGTGTATTGTAAGCATTTGCCATTTCACCAAGTGCTTTGTACAACAAACAAATAAGAAAACAAGAGGCCCACGGGTCACGGGTCACTCACCTGAGTGACATAGCCACTGCAGATATGCAGATGTTATGCAATATTTTTCCAGTCCTGTCATCGCAGCTAATGAAAAGATCAACCTTTAAGCAGTTCTTAATTTTGAAGAAGAATATTATATATGGCATGACAGTCAATGGAGCATAATCATTTGAACAAACTCTCAATCACATTTCAACAGTAGGATCAATGTGAAATTTGGAGGCAATTGGCTAATTGGTTTTTGAAGAATCATGATTTTATACATGTAAACAGCACAGTAGCAGGGAAATATAATAAACATAAACAAGATGGCAGCCATCTGGGATTTCCAATCAGAATGATTTTAGCTACTGTTGATCTACAAGTCACCTCGATACTTTCAATGAACTTTGAGTCGGTTCAGGAGAAAAAGTTCAAAAAGAGATTTTCAAGATGGCCCCCATAGCCGCAATTTGGGATTCCCTATCACAACGATTAGAGCTTTTTTTCATCTACAAGTCACCCCAATGCTTCCTCAATTGGCCTTTCAGTTCAGAAGAAAGGAAAAAATAGATTTTCAAGATGGCCGCCATCTTTGATTTCCGATTGGAACAATTTTAGCTATTTTTATATCTACAAGTCATCCCAAACCTTCCTACCAATTTTCAAATCAACTGGCCCTTTGGTTCAGGAAAATAAGTGAAAAAAAGAGTTTCAAGATGGCCGCCATGATGGCCATCTTGGATTTCGGATCCAAACAATTTAAGCTATTTTAGATCTACAAGTCACCTAAATGCTTCCTACCAAGTTTCGAATCAAATGGCCTTTCAGTTCAGGAGAAGAAGCGAAAAATAGATTTTCAAGATGGCTGTCATGGTGGCCATCTTGGATTTCTGATAGGGATAATTTTAGCTATTTTTTAAATTACAGGTCACCCTGATGCTTCCTACCTAGTTTAAAGTCAATAAGCCTTTTGGTTCAGGACAAGAAGTGAAAAACAGATTTTCAAGATGGCTGCCATGGCGGCCATCTTGGATTTCCAATCGGAACGATTTTAGCCAATTTCAATCTATAAGTCACCCCGATGCTTCCTACCAAGTTTCAAGTCAATTGGCTTTTGGGTTTAGGAGAAGAAGCGAAAAAAAGATTTTCAAGAGGGCCACCATGGCGGCCATTATGGATTTCCAATCAGCATGATTTTAGCTATTTTTGATCTACAAGTTACCCTGATGCGTCCTACAAAGTTTGGAGTCAATAGGCCTTTCGGCTCAGGAAAAGAAGAGAAAAATAGATTTTCAAGATGGCGACCATGGTGGCCATCTTGGATTTCCGACTGGAACGATTTTAGCTACTTTTGATCTACAAATCACCCCGATGCTTCCTACCAAGTTTCGAGTCAATTGGCATTTGGGGTTAGGAGAAAGAGCGAAAAATAGATTTTCAAGATGGCCGCCATGGCGGTCATCTTGGATTTATGATCGGCACAATTTTAGCTATTTTTGATCTACATGTCACAAGTATGCTTCCTTACAAGTTTGGAGTCAATTGGCCTTTCGGTTCAGGAGAAGAAGCAAAAAATAGATTTTCAAGATGGCTGCCATCTTGGATTTCCGATCGGAACGATTTTAGCTATTTTTGATCTACAAGTCACCCCAATGCTTCCTACCATGTTTGGAGTCAAATGGCTTTTGGGTTCAGGAGAAGAAGCGAAAAATAGATTTTCAAGATGGCTGTAATGGCGGACATCTTGGATTTCCGATAGGCATGATTTTAGCTATTTTTGATCTACAAGTCACCCAAATGCTTCCTAGCAAGTTTGGAGTCAATTGGCCTTTCGGTTCAGGAGAAGAAACAAAAAATAGATTTTCAAGATGGCGGCCACCTTGGATTTCCGATCGGCACGATTTTAGCTATTTTTTATCTACAGGTCACCCTGATGCTTCCTACCAAGTATCGAGTCAATTGGCCTAGGGATGTAGGAGGAGTAGGCTTTTAAAGCAATTGTTGACGCCGCACGACACACGTCGACGACGGACGACGGACATTCACTGACCACAATAGCTCACCATGAGCACTTCGTGCTCAGGTGAGCTAATAAAGGTATGGAATAAGTGTACTGTATAAGCAAAAACTTTAAACATACTGCATTTACTCTAAGAATTGGGACATACAGGTCTGAGAAAACAGCGTAGACCCAGATCAGATGCAGTCTGATAGAATTACACTGTTTGCCATTTCACAAGTGCTTTGTACAATAAACAAATAAGAAAATAAAGGTACGGAATAAGTGTATAAGCAAAGATTTTAAACATATGGCATTTACTCTTAAGTTACAAGTATTGGGAACAACAGGTTTGAGGAAACAATGTAGACCCAGATCAAATGCAGGGTTTTCCCTCAGGGTTTTAAACTGAGAGTCCCAGGGACTCCCTTTTCTGGAATTCAGGATCCTTTAATAAGTGCGTCCAATGGGAACTGCTTCTCCGAACCACGGAGTGGTTGGGTGTGCAGACGCACTACTATAGACTACCTATGTGACCAGTGATGTGTGTGACCAAAAATGTGATGGTCCAACAAACGCTTGGGTGGTTCGGTGCTTATCCTGAAAAACAATAAGTGTTCCATGATTTGGCAGAGACTACTGACACGTCGGCCGTGCTGATTATAGCAACAAAAGAGCCAATAATGCCAAGTATTCCATTTGCAAGGGGTTGAATCACGAGACTTATGACGTCAGCCTACAAAATTTTGCGATCGCAGCCATTTTGAATTTTATCTCCACTTCGAATTTTATTTCTATCCATTCTCCATCTGTATACAAGCTAAGCATGATTCATTTTGTGCATAAGGTATACTTTGATGTAGATTTTTAGATAAGACATAGACTTTACGCTCTTTTCATGTGATAATCTTAAAAGATTTCGACACAGGTAAGCGAACGATAGTATATTGTCGTTATACCTGTCATCGGCATACACTAGTTTTTGGTATTTAGAAAGCATGACCCCCGTCCATCGGGACCTACGAAATAAACGGGCTGCCTAAAGCCTCCATGGCAGAGCTGCTAGTAACTAAGCAGGACCCGAATTCATGTGATCGGGTCAGGTAAAAGTCCCACAAATTTGGAGGCAATGTCTGAACTACTGAAATATTGTTGACTTGGACGTTATATCGCAATTCATTCAGTGTATTCAGAAGTCAAGCATGGCCTGAAATCAAATTCAGTTAGATCTGGAGCATGTGATGATAATTTGGATGCCTGGATGTAGGTAGCATCTATTAAATTCATATTAAGATTTAGGGGTTTGTCATTTAAAGTGGTTCAACCTGAAAGTGCAAAGTACAACTACAGCAGACGACACACTGAAGTTCTTGTTTTTTTGTTGTTGTTTTTTTTTTTTTTCAGAAAAAAATAAGACCTGACATTTCACATGAAATGTCAAGTATTAAGCGGACAATTCACATGAAATGTCAAGTCTTAAGCAGACAATTCACATGAAATGTCAAGTCTTATTTTCTCTGAAAAATAAGATTAATTTTAGAATGTCGTCTGCTACAATTTGCTTTAATATAGTGCTTTAAGGGTTAACTATTGCCTTACCCTCTTGACCACAAATAAATTAAAATACGAAGCTGTAGATGAATAAAATTAATTTTGGATTCATCATATATGCATCACTAAGGACCCTTGCTTCTAACTTTTGAGAGTCCAGAACAAGGTTTTGGCAAGGAAAACTGCCAAAATGTGAGTCAGGGAAAACACTGCAGATGCATTCAGAATGAATTACACTGTTTGCCATTTCACCAAGTGCTTGGTACAACAAACAAATAAAAAAAATAAAGGTATGGAATAAGTGTCAAAACTTCAGGCATTTACCACTGTCCCCCAAGAAAAAATATAACTTAAAAGCACACACTGAATGCAACCAATAGATCCACATCAGCCTCCATACATGTTTCTACAGTCTGCTCATGTAATGTGCTCTTTATTAACATGTGTGGATTTTGAATATGCTGAGTGACTAGTGTAGACCCAGATACACAGCCATGCATGCATGTGTAATAACCATGCATTCATACATCTATTACACACACACACACACACACACACACACACACACACACACACACACACACACACACACACACACACACACACACATTGTTGAGGTCCATTTTCTTTTACTTGAACGAGGTTATATAATCTGTCTATTGTTCATTACCGAAATTCTATAATAAATACCTTATTTTACCTAAGTATTGGGACAGGAAATAATAATTAAATTTCTAGCTGTCCTAATACTTAGGACCATGAAAATTGATTATTTCTTTAAGTGTCCCAATACTTATCAATTGTCACGTTTATCTATCACGTGTTGAAAACATACTGGTGAAAAAAATTATCACATACTGCTTCCATACTTTGTTGTTTATTTGCACACAACCAGCATCGTGAATGCAGGTAACAATCAACCTGTTCTAAAAATAACACTTATCAGCCTATTACATTGCATGGTGACATTATTATTGGGCTTCATCTCAACAATGATTTTGGGTTCATCTCAATGGTGTTTTGAGGTTTGTCTCAAAACTGTTTTGCATTCAGAATCTGATTTTTTGTTTAACGTTATCGGAAATCAATTCTTTTGTATTACTTTTTATTATTATTATTATTATTATTTATTTATTTATAGTGCCATTTTTTTTCCCTCATTGACATACTCGAGTTGCAAATGAAATCAGCTATTAAAGCATGTGACTGTCACATGATAACCACTTGCAGTAATTTTAAAATGGCGACGCATCCAGACTGATGCAACTGCGTGTGTGTTGTTGCTTTTGCATAAATTTTAGATTAATAATCTCAAAGGCAGGTTTTATTAGTTTCTACTTTCTAACCAGACTGCCAAAGGAAACTTCTGTTGTATGCACAGACAGAAAATATTGTGTGAAGTTGCTTGTAAGCAAAACAAAACATGGAGAAAAAACATTTTACGCTAGTTAAATAGATACATTTTTTTTACCCAAATGCACTGTCCCAATTCATATGGCACAAAAAAAAAAAAAATACTGAAAATTTTTGGTAATTTTTAATATGTCCAAATTCTGTGGTTCATGAAAAATGATTATTTCAACAAATTGAAAAGGCATCCCGTTACTTTGAGTGTCCCAATACATACATTAGGGTCCACAGGAACCCCTTTAAAACAGGCTCATTATACTAGCATAGTTTGGGATATAACACGGTTGAAAGATGCACCCCAAAATTGTTGTATTAAAAAATTGTTGTATTAAAACAAAAATATATAGATTATAGATTTCTCACTTACATACAACACAGCTGTTCACCTAATAGGGTTTTTGCTTTGGATCTGAGCAACAGTGTTATATGCTGTTTTCTCCAGTTATCATCCACCTAACATTATCTTGCATTACCAGCGAACCGTCATTGAGAAATCAAACTCAGACTTTTTTACCTCAGCACTTGGTATGTTTTGAATGCTGTCTTAAAGCAGTTACAAAAATATCTTTCATTTTGAGAGTTTTCTAGCTTTTATAAAGTTCTAGTGCATTTTCGGACATTTCTTGCGTTAATGTCCACCCTGAGTATACTTTTCAAAATAAATACCAAACACAAAACAAGTTTGCTTTTACTTACACTACAACCTCTTTATAACATGGTTTGTTATAACACGGTTTTGGATATAACATGGTTCAAAGATGGATTCCAAAAATGCATAGATTATATTGAAAAATGACCATAAATGGTCATTTTTCAATATAATCTATACATTTTTGTTCGGTTATAACACGGTTGTTTAACTAACACGGTTTATGCTATGGACCCCAACAATAGTGTTATAAAGAGGTTGTGGTGTATTTCATTGTACAGAGCAATCAATCTCTCAAATTGTAAGCTTTTTTATTTTATAACTTGTCATTTTGTTATAAAACGCATATTATTAGGGGTACCCTCTTAAAATTAGGAAGTTTTGCATTTTTACATTTTTACCCCAGTAAGTGTTTGGTAGTAATATTTTGAAACAAATGAGTAATAAAGATTTATATTTTAGCTGGCGTTTGCTTATTAACTTGCTCTGAAGTGTTGGCTTTTTTTATATATATATATATTAGTATTGAAGGATGGAAGGTAACGTGAGAATTGTCAATAATATGAGAATCAGGTACATTATTCGTGGAACCGCCGTGACGTCATGAATATCGGCGCCTACTGAAAAAGCAGAGGTGATCCAAATACTTGACTAAGGTGTACACAGATCGTTAGTCACCATTACTGGTGATGGGTGCTCGCTAAAACAAGTCTTATCCTTGATAAAAATCTTGATTTACTGTTCAATTCTGAGTTGTTTACATTGAAATTATCATTTTCTTTTCTCTAAATTATCACTGACAGTATCATTGATTGTATAATTATTGATACATTACCTACTTTTCCAGCCCTTGACAAGGCGTTTGCTAGGAAATCTTCCGCCATTTTAATGTTTGATAACCACATAAAGGTAAAATAATTGGCACAAATATCCCTTGAAGGTAAATGTATATAGAAATAAAACAATTTTGTGTTATTATAAATACCAAATGTGTTATTGATTTTACACCTATCAACCTTGTAGACCATGTAAGGTTACATTGGCTCCGGGCATTGATTACCCTACTCAGGCTACTGTCGGAGTCTGAATGGTGAAATTTAGTTTTTACAAGTAAAACTTATTTTAACAAGGATACTCACCACAGACTTAACTTAGTGCATTTCCCTTATTCCCCGCAAAGAATTTTATGGATCAGTCTGTATGGTTCGGTATTCTGTAGAATCAGTACCGGCAATTACCCAGTGAACAAAAGCGCGCGAAAGCGCACAGACTTCACGAGTACTTCAGAAATTCCCTTGCCCTCAAGATGGAGGGGTCGGGAGGTGGGACTCTGCGTTAAGTCTGTGGTGAGTATCCTTGTTAAAATAAGTTTTACTTATAAAAACTAAATTTTAACTGGAGTTTCCTCACCACAGACTTAACTTAGTGCAGAATCAGCCTTGGAGGGAAGGAATCTTTAACCATCATACAGAACAATCCTTTTATTCAGGGATAAATCCTGTGGAAACTTAGAATTCTAAGTTCATAAAATAATGGAAATTAAGTAAGAAACTAAATTTCCACCACTCTATCCCTGGAAACAGCACTATCATAGCCAAGTACCTTTGAATCTGTCTTGCTAGGACTCAGACGATAGTCTCTCAAGATTAGCATCGAGGATGGGAAAGACCTGACTGGCCCCCCACCACTTTTTGAGCAGAAACCACTGGACCCATCAGTCGTAGGTTCTCTCCTTGTGTGTTTAAATCTCGTAGATAGAACTTGGCAAAAGTCGAACGAGAAGACCACACAGCAGCTTTGATAATATCCTCAATCGGGATTTTATTCATATAAGACCAAGAAGCCGAAAGAGTCCTTAACTCGTGAGCCTTAATCTTAAGCAAAGCTATCTTAGACTTAGACAATTTCTTATAAGCTAATCTAATGGTATAAGAAATCCATCCGGAGATAGATCCCTTAGTAATATCATGATCTCCCTTCAAGGGAAGAAAGAGCCTTTTTCTATTTTTTTGGATAGGCTCGGTCACTTTCAAGTAACGTTTCAAAGCCCTAACAGGACATAAAAGCCTGTTAAAGTCATTAAATTTAATTGTTCTGGCTAAATTTTGAACCAAAATATCATCCGGGCAAACGGATGGTAATTGATTTTTTGCCAAAAAGCCCGTTTGTGTCCTTAAAGAAACCGAACCATCTGACTGATTGAATCTGAGATGTCCTGAATCCATGGAGAAGGCATGAATCTCACTAACACGTCTCGCTGTTGCCGTGGCAAGCAGAAATATGGTTTTTAGAGTGAGATGGAACCTAGAAGCCTTATGCAATGGTTCATATGGTTCAGAACATAATGAAGAAAGGACACAAGAAAGGTCCCATTTTGGAGCTATAGACCTTTCAACTGGCCTCTGTAATTCAAATGACTTGATAAGTTCAGAAATGACATGATCAGACCCAATGTTGTTGTCAGATTTAAACTTCAAAGTATTAGAGATAGTAGATCTGTAACCTTTGATAGTACTGACTTGACATTTCTTCTCCTGGAACAAATGTAGCAAAAAGTCTGCTACTTCCGAAGGAGTGGCCGAGAAAGGATGAACTTCCCTTTGCAAACACCAATCGGAAAAAACTTTCCATTTGGCGTCATAAACTCGCCTGGTAGACGATTGCCTTGCTTCAGTGCGTGTCTGGCAACGTTCGCTGAAAACTTTCGATCTCTGATCGATCGGCGGATAAACTCCAAGCACCCAGCGTGAAGTTTTAAGCTTCCTACGTTTTCCCTGACAAATTTCTGACCCAATTGTGTCAACAGATTTTTGTGCGAGGGAATCCAAATGACCAGTGCTACTACTAACCGAAGAATGTCCGGAAACCAAGACATTTCGGCTGAAAGAGGAGCTATCAACACTATGTTGCAGTGATGTTGGCGAATCTTGTTGATTATTGCTGGAATCAGAGCAAACGGAGGAAACGCATAAGCGTTCATTCCGTTCCAGTTCATTGACATTGCATCTATCGCCAGAGCCTTTTCGTCTGGGATAGGAGACACATAAATTGGTAACTTCTTGTTGAGACGAGTCGCAAACAAATCTATGTTTGGAAAGCCCGTCATCGACAGAATCGAGTTGCAAATCGTCTGATCCAGAGACCATTCTGTCGAAATTGGTTTGGAAAGCGACTTAACCAGTCTGCTAAAATGTTGGATTTTCCTGGTATATGTCTCACCAGAAGATTTATTTCTTTCTGATTGCACCACTGGAGTGTCTCCCATACCTCCATGCACAGAGATGGAGAATGGGTGTCCCCTTCTCTCTTCAGATACGAAACTACTGAAGAGTTGTCTGTGGCAATCATCACTGATGAATTGAAGACATATTGGTGACATTGTTTTAGAGCTAGTAATATTGCTTTCATCTCTAAAACATTGATATGAAGAACTGATTGGTCTGGAGTCCAAGCTCCATGAAACAGCAGTCCTTCCGGTTCGAGATGGGCTCCCCATCCGGAGAGGCTCGCATCCGTGAAAAGACTGTGTGTTGTTAGAGACGGTTTCAGTGTTACACCCGAGATGAAACGTCCCTTGTTGTCCCACCATTCCAAATGCTTCCTGATAGGAGCATTGAGAAGAATGGGATACTCTAAGGGAAGCACATGAGGTTTCCATTGTGCAAACAGAGCCATTTGAAGTGGACGTAAGTGTAGCTTGCCCAGTACTACAAATTGAGCTGCAGCACTTAGTTTTCCCAGAAGAGACAGAAAGACTCTTGCCGAGACCTGTTTCTATTTCTTGAACCACAGTAACAGTTCCAGAATGCCCTGTACTCTGTCTAATGGCACTCGAACTATGTTCTTGTGTGTTAGGAATTCCATTCCTATGAACACAAAGTTCTGAGACGGAACCAAATCTGATTTTTCTTCACTGATTATCAGTCCTAGGGACATAATCAGTTCGATTGTAAACTGTCGGTCTCTCAGAATTTCTTGACGAACCTGATTTCTGACCAACCAGTCGTCCAAATATGGAAACAGTACAATTGCCCTTTTCCGTAGATATGTTGCTATGGCAACCATCAAATGGGTGAAAACATAGGGACTTGTCGCAAGGCCAAATGGAAGAGCCTTGAATTGATAAGCCTGACCCTTGAGACAGAAACGGAGTAACTTCCGAGACTGCAGGTGAATAGGAACATGTAGATAAGCATCTGTCAGATCTAGTGAGAACGCCCAGTCGTTGGGTTGAATCGCCTGTCTGACCTTGTTGGCTGTCTCCATTCTGACTGACTGAATATCCAGAAATGTATTCAGTCTGGACAGATCTATTATTAGTCGTAATTTCCCGTTCTTCTTGGGAACCAGGAAAATACTAGAATAAAAGCCTTCCGGTTCTATCTTCTCCACTGCCCCTTTGTGTAGAAGTTTGTTGACCTCTTCTACTAGAGCCAGACTTTCGGTCTGTTGAAGAAAGATTGGAGTTGGGGAGAGGAAGGGTTTGTTTACAAATGGAATTTTGTACCCTTTTCTTACGACAGAGAGGACCCATGAGTCCTCTGTTATTTCTCCCCAACGATTTTGAAGTGGGCCAACCGTCCTCCTACTGAAAGGTCCTTTCGAGGACGGAACAGTGGAGGAAGCACTGTCGTGTAACGTTGGAGTCACCTCCTCAGGAGGGTGTGTTGACCCCTTCCACTAGAGCCAGAGCCTCCACGACGAGGGCCTCTTCTAGGACCACCTCGATCCCTGCGATTCGGAGGTCTAGAAGAAGAAGAAGAATCCCTGTGATCAGAAGATTTGTTTGGGCATTTCGGAATTTTAAACCGAGAAGAAGAAGCTTGACTACTCTGTGCAACAGAGGAAGCTATGAAATTCTGTTGCTGAGATTCAGAATTTGATTTCTGAAGTGCAGCAACCTGACCGCCAAACAGGAATTCAGAAAAGATTGGAACTGAACGAAGTTTATTCTTCGTCGCTTCCGTCAATATCTTAGACCTTTCAATGGCAGCCTCCCTCCTAGCTTGCAGGAGTTCTACTGTCAGAATCACTGCCATAGAAGAGGAATGCTTAAGGCAGCTAACAATGGAACTGAGCAGTCTCTTCAGCATAGGAGCATCTGAGTTGTCTGATTCTAGAGCTTTGACTGATGCCGCAGTGAAAAGGTCTGCATACAAGTTAATAGTAACCATATTCCTAGCCTGGCGCTCCATGGATTCCAAACTCTTGACTGGAAAATTAACTTTTCCAGAGGATGCCAAATCTAGCAGAGATGCATCCTTATCAATTTAAGGTACACTGGTGGGAAATAACTGACCATGTGACCGGCAGTATTTCATAACAATACCAAGCTCTCTCTCCAAAGATTGATTGGTAACCCAACCAGGTTCAAGTTTTACTTTTTTGTCGATAAGAGACTGGAAGACATTCACAACATCTTTTATCAGCAAAGACTGAGGAAGAGAAGCTGAGTTCTTATCCTCAGTAGGATTTAATGCATCCAAAGTGGACCTAGGCCTCTGAATAGTCTCGGAAGACTCTTTCCTAGGACAAGATTCAGGAGGTAATAAATTCATGACCTCCTGAATTGCCTCTGCAAAAGAAATGGTAGCTTCCTCTTCCTCCTCGGAATCCGAAGTACCTCTATCAAAAGACTGTTTCTTCAATGGTTTGAAAGAGGCTTTACGAGGTGAACCAGCTCTGCTTTCACCTTCGAAATCATTCTTGTCCACTATAATTGAGAGATCATCTTCTCTGTCAGACTTAGAATGAGATCTTTGAGACATAGTCTTGTGACTACGATCTCTAGATGAAGATCTTGCACGACCTCTATGGCGAGAGCCAGATGAGTGCTTATGCCTCTTGCGCCTTCTATAAGTAGAAATAGAATGGCGTCTGTGAGACTTTTTCCTCTTATGGTGCCTGTTTCCGTCTGAAGAGTTTGACCACTCAGAACTGACAGACTCAGATCTGGATCTAGAAGACTGGGCTCGTATAACGATGATGCCTCTGGCGTTTAGATCTAGAATATTTGTGCTTTATCTTAGACCTATGCCTTCTAGAGGAAGAATGGCGATCTCGAGAATGACCGATGACAAGATCGGGAACGATATGTCCAGCCCGAAGATCGATGCCGAGATGACCTGCCCGGTGACCGGTGTCGAGATGACCTGCCCGGTGATTGGTGTCGAGATGCCCGACCCTGTGACCGGTGCCGTGATGACCGGTCCGGTGACCGGTGCCGAGATGACCGGTCCGGGGATCGGTGTTGTAAAGACCGATCCTTAGACTGAGGCTGAGATGACTGGGCGGGTGAAACCCAGCCCGGTGACCAGTCAGATTCAGAAGAATCTCGACCAGAGGAAGAAGAATCATCCCTTGACACGTGGTCAGATGATCTGTCAATCTTCTTGTCCGCGGACACGTTGGTAGTGGAACCACCAATTCGATCTATAGGAGTTGCCTCAGTAGAACGAGAAGTGTCAGTCAGGAGATTTTCCCGGTTCTCACGGTAATTCTCCCCTGAGGCGGACTTAGACTGAGAAGAGTTCTCAGACTGGGACTGCCTGGATACAGTCCCGGAGCCAGGTTGACGGATGTCATTGCTACCCTCAGTTTTAGAAACTATGTCTCGGGAAGAGGCTCCCTTCTTGCCCATCTTCTTCTTGTCCATCGCAACCTTCCTCTGAACGTAAGAACGTCTATTAGAAGCTAGCGTCCACAGTTTACAGATCTGGCAGCGCGACTGAAAACTGCAACGAGAGCAAGCAAAACATCTAGGATGATTGTACCAAGAGGCTTTCAAATGTCCGCAGCTACCGCGAACTTGGGACATAAGAAGGGCAAACAGTAAACAAAACTGTACTAAGAAATGAAGTCACGAAAAACTGTGACAACAACTGAGAACAATAAGTTAAAAAGCAGAAAAATCTGCTAAATTTAACTAAAGTAAAAGGAAAGCAAATACCAACATTCCAGCGGGGAAAAAACAGCGTACCATCCGAATAAACACTAAAGAATTGGAAAATTTATATCCAAAACACAGAAACACATCCGAAATGGCGACATGAAAAGGGAATTTCTGAAGTACCCGTGAAGTCTGTGCGCTTTCGCACGCTTTTGTTCACTGGGTAATTGCCGGTACTGATTCTACGGAGTACCGAACCATACAGATCGATCCATAAAATTCTTTGCGGGGAATAAGGGAAATGCACTAAGTTAAGTCTGTAGTGAGGAGACTCCAGTTAAAATGCAAAATGGTAACTGCTCACCAGGACCTGCAACTGGTCCTTAGCCCAGTCTGGACGGTTGAGAAACAAATCTAAATGAGTATTCATTCCTCAGTTTTATAATCTACTATTTTAATAGGCTTTTAGGAAAACCAAAATATGTAGATAGCTTAGAATTTTTATCGAAATACTTCTACTTTACCAGTCCTAGTTCAATGTCAGTGTTGAAATAAAAATGTTAAGCCAATCAACATTCCTCCCAAGATACTAAACTACTGTAAACACACTGGCTGGTGTTGAACTTAAAAACTTTAGCAGACCATTATTCCTCCAAAGATACAAAATTCAGCCGACACACCTACCAAACTAAACACACCGACCGGTGTTGAACTTCAGCCGATCACTATTCCAAGATATCGGTCAGCCGGCACACCTACTAAACTAAACACACTGGCTGGTGTTGAATTTAACAGATCAACATTCCTCCAAAGATACCTAATTCAGCTGACACACCTACCAGACTAAACACACCAGCCAGTGTTGAAAACATTTTTAGCCCATTACCCTTTCTCCAAAGATAACAAACTCATCTGACGTACCTACTAAACTAAACACACCGATCGGTATTGAAATTAACTACGTAAGCCGACTAACAACCAATCCACATTACCGAACACAACTGATACACATCCTAAACACACCGACCGGTATTGAACTTATTATAACAACTTTAGCCAATCAACATTCCTCTCAAGATATTAACAAAAATCAATCGACAAACCTACAAAAAAACACACACAACAGTGTCGAACTTAACGACTGCAGCTGATCAGCATTCCTCTCAAGAAACCAAACTTAGCTGACTGACACACCTACCGAACTAAATGGACCAAATGGTGTTGAACTTAATCAGATCAACATTCCTCCCCCAACCCCCACCCCAAGATACCAAATTCAGCTAACACAACTACTAAATAAATACAGCGGCCGGTGTTGAATTTAAAAACTTTAGCCGATCAACATTTTTCCCAATATACCAAACACAGCCGACACATCTACCAAACACACCGGCTAGTGTTGAACTTTACAGGTTTAGTCAAATGACATCCCCTCAAGATACAAAATTCAGATACCAACAAAACACACGGACCGATGTTGAATTAACAAATTTAGCTGATCAACATCCCTCCCAGGATACCAAACCCATCGGACATACCTACCAAACTAAACACACAGGCCGGTGTTGACATTAATAACTTTAAATCTTTCCACATTCCTCACATGTTACCAAACTCAACTAACTTAACACTCCAACCAGTGTTCAACTTAACAACTGGAGCTGATTGACATTTCTCCCAAGATACCAAACTTCGCTGATCAACATAGCTACCAAACTACACAAACTTTCTGATGTTGAATTTAACAAATATAGCCAGTGGGGAGAAACTTGTCTCCTTTCTTTCACCCTTTTTTACTTTTATTCCATATCTCTTTCTCCTTTCTCCAACCTCTCTTCTTCTTTCTCCTACCCAACCTCCTTTCTCCCATCCCCTCTCCTTTCTCATCCTTTTATTCCACCCACTTTTTACCTGCTCCCTTCTTTAGTCTAGGTCAGTTTACTGACTACCAATTTATTGATCAAATCTATGTTAATATAATCATGTACTGGACTTTTTTTAATAAAAAAATAATGATCTGTCAAAAAAATAGATCCATGCAAACAAAAGTAAAAAAAAAAAACAAAAAAAAAAAAACAAGAGTTGTCAGAAGACAAAGCAGCTCGCCAGAAAGGGCTGATCAGAGAAGAAAACAATCTTTAAATAGTAAAGATTAAAAACAGAACACAAACATAGCTGTAAATGAGCTGACTTTGATATCGGAAGAATGTCAAACTGAGGAATGGGGTATATGCCATTGAAACATCTTGCCTTAGGTTGGTGTGGACAAAATATGAAAGCTATATCTTACATACTGAATCCCTTAGGTTGGTTTGGATGAAATATGAAAGCTATATCTTACATACTTCAGCAGTCATGTACACGTTTCAAAACTTTAACACAGCTGTAAATGACAAAGTATAACCTGACCTTGACCTAGGCAGAAGGTCAAACTGAGGAAGGGGTGTGTACTATTGAAAGGTCTTACCCTAAGGTAGGTGTGGGCGAAAATATTAAAGCGGCATCTTGAATATTTCAGCAGTTACGAACACTTTTCAAAACTTAAACGCAGAACTCAAACATGGGTTCAAATGACAAAGTATGACCTGACCTTGACCTAGGCAGAAGGTCAAACTGAGGAAAGGGTGTGTGCTATTGAAAGGTCTTACCCTAACATTGGTGTGGGCCAAATATTAAAGCGGTATCTTGAATACTTTAGCAGTTACAAACACTTTTCAAAATTTAAATGCAGAACTTGAACATGGGTTCAAATGACAAAGTATGACCTAACATTCACCTAGGCAGAAGGTCAAACTGAGGAAGCGGGTGTGTGCTTTTGAAAGGTCTAACCCTAAGGCTGGTGTGTGCCAAATATTAAAGCTCCATCTTGAATACTTCAGCAGTTATGTACACTTTTCAAAACTTAAACCCAAAACTTAAACATGGGTGTAAATGACAAAGTAAGAACTGACCTTGACCTACATGAAGAATCTAACTTGGGGATGGGGGTGTATGCTATTGAAAGGTCTTGCCCTAAGGTAGGTGTAGATCAAATATGAAAGCAGTACCTTAAACAGTTAAAAACCTCTGCATACCTTTGAAAACTTAAACATTGTGCTAACGCGGACTCGGACGCCAACACCAACGACTGGGTGACAACATAAGCTCTCCACGGACAGAGTCCCGGCAAGCTAAAAAATAGCCCGCACATTAATGCTATTAAACAGGCAGCTGTCTGAACCTGAACATGCATGAATAAAACACTATTGTGCCTCCAAAATGGCGCAAAGTTTAGTAAAAACTACTATAAAACAATGACATTTAAAAAAATATTTTAGATAACAGGTTGACTGAAATAATAAATTTAGCAAGTGAAGGATTTGTTTACATATCTATGTTTCACTACAGGTAATGCACAGCGGTCATTTGTTTTCATCATATCTAGGGTATCTAGGGACAGAGCCAAAACGAGGAAACTGGAAGTGCGGAACTGAGAATAGCAGTTGTGGTGATCTTTGCAAATGCTTACCATTGTCTATTATAAGTGGAATGTGACTATCTCTAATACTACTGGTGTATTCACACTGAAATGGGGCTGGTTTCTCATCCCTAAATGTAAAAATATTCTTTGTCATTTCCTTTGTATCCATCACAACTCCACCTGCAAAACAATAAGGCCCTCTTTACTTACAGCAATAGCCCATGGGGTACTCTGACTTTTGCCAGCTACATAGGCTAGGACTATTTTTTAGGGGGGAGAGGGGGGGGGGGGGTATTTTTCGGGGTTTGAGGGAAAAAGGGCAATTTTTTTGGGTATTGGCCATTTGCAAAAAGTGGCAATTTTTGGGGGTATTGGCCATTTGCAGGTACAGTTATTTGGCTAGTTCCGAGTTTTTACTAGTTCTGAATAAATGAATAAATCGTCATTAAATACACCACAGCGGTCAAATTTAAAACGGAAAAATTGGTATGGTTCTGTCATTCATTTATTCTTCTTCATATATCAGAAAATAAATATGGGAAACATAACCTTATTGATCGATACAATCCAATTTCCCCTAGCAACCATATGCTTAACATAAATTTTGTACATGTGTAAATAACATTCGCCTAGATATCCTTTAAGTAGACAGCCAATTAAAACATTTCTTATTCAACTATTGGGTGGAACATACTTTTCAACATCTGCTTAAATGCTCCCTGCAAGGATTTTAAACAAAGTGCTTGTTTTCAACCATTAATTGATCACTAATTTGTGCATCCAATTTAGTCAGTTCCGGGTAAGGTGTTTACACACTGTGTTTAAAGAGTGTCACAATTTGTAAAGTTGCAACATCTGCTTAAATGCTCCCTGCAAGGATTTTAAACAAAGTGCTTGTTTTCAACCATTAATTGATCACTAATTTGTGCATCCCATATCGAGAACACGTCTTATCTTTTTGGACCCCGAATAACCTTTCACTGTGCCTGAACTGGAGGGAAAGTCGGGTCCAGATGGTGCAAATTATACGGCTGTAAAAATATTAGGATCTGCCTTGCGTTATCTGTTGATTGCGCAATTTTCTGGCAGTGACCTAAGTTGTTGTCTCTTGTTCCCGTAATTAACGAATAGAGTAAAAAGTCAAACTATTTTTAACATTTAACATACATTAATTTAAATCTCAAATTCAATATCTACGCAAAATTTTAATTGAAATCGATGTTTTGATCTGTTTTCTACGTGCGATATTAATGACTTTTTGCCGTAAAGAAAATAATGGTGAGACGGGAACCAGTTAGGAAAAACAATTGTTACTAAGCCGAATCACTCCATCCGCTGTAGTCAAATATAGTCCCGCAGATTTCTAATTATTATTTATTCCAAGCCTCAAATTATGAACAGTAAAATGTATTTTTACAAATCTTATATAATTCTAAATGGAGATCAGATGATTAATTGAGTTTTTATCTAATTGACTTGTAAACACGTAGTCGAGTATTGATACTATTATTTTGGTCTAAAGCTCGCGCCTAAAACCGCCATACTTCTAATATTAGTATTTTGAGAAATGAAAAAACAGCCAAGTGGTATTTGAAATGGGAGTGAAAGTCCAGACCGTGGACTAGCTTGGTAGATGAAGAGAGGGCATATTCTTAAAAGTGCTCTCCGACCCCAGATTACTGGTGAACTTTGCTGGATGGGGAAAGGAATTCAACATTCGGCAGTCGGCCATTCTAGATTAGCATGCGCATCCGCGCATTCTGATCTGGGCCGTTGCTACTCGTCCATACATTGTTTCATGTAATACGATCTGCCGTTACTCAGGCACATCGTATTCTAATATTTGAATAGCGAGTGCAATAAAATGTGAAGTTCTAGATAAGCTTGTGCATCCGCGCATTAAATCTGGTTTGTTGCTGTTCGTCTGTACATTTTTTGCGATACGATCTTCTGTTACTCCGGCGATGTGCCATGGGTAACGGCAAATTGTATCGCATAAAATAATGTACGGACTAACAGCTAAGAATCAGATCAGCATGCGCGGATCACATGCTGATCTAGAATTTCGCATTTAATCTTCTAATATTTCGTCTTCTAATATTTAAATGCTATAAATGCGAAACTTTAGATTAGCAAATACATTCACGCATACTGATCTAAATAATTGCTGTTCGTCCACACATTTGTTTCACTTGATACAGTCTGCCATTACTCCAGCACCAGCACATCATCTTCTAATATTAAAATAAAGCGTACAGCTTTGAATGGTTTTCATAGTGGGAAATATAACACCTTCTTGAAAGCCCTTTAGCAAATTTTTTGCCGACTGTCCACGTTATTGTCCTGCTGTGCATTGTGCATGGTATTTGAACGATAATGGTCCCAACAAGCAAAAATGAACCTATTCATATTTTACAAATCTGATCAGTCTGTGCATTAGCTGGAGACTGCGATTCATGTATTACAGTATGCCGGGACAGTACATTATACCAATGACCTAATCAGAGAACTGAGTGGTCGCCATTCTGCACGAGACTGCATCACGCACTCTGATCTGAGTTACACATATACACAAAGGGACATTTTCACTGGATAAGGATCTAATGAAGGGATTAGTATTGATGACATATCAAGTGGATCATCTGTTCCAGCACCATTTTCTAAACGGCAGGGCCTATTTTATTTTAAATACAGCAAAAAAAGCATTACTCGAAACAATAATAGCAATTCATAGGTTTGACGTAGTTCAGCTTGGTGCAGAGCGAAAATCTCTGATTTTGATCAGGCTGCGTGGATGCGGAAGCTGATCTGGTTTGGTCCGCACTGGTCGTGTATATGAGCCCTTTTTGAATAATTGTAAGAAAGGACCTTACGGCATTTGAGACCACCTTAGACCAACCTGCACAGTCTGGTCTGGGTTTACACATATCGCCAACAGAATGTATTACATCCGCAGCAGTGTGAACTCTGCACTTCCAAAAAAAAAACAAAAAAAAACAACAAAACAAAAGCAAGAAAACAAAGTCTATTACATTAAGTATGCAGATCGGTGGAAGTCAAATAGCCTGCGCTTTTCACATTTAAATCCATTACAGATGGTTACGGCTGACACAATACACAGCGTCACACGTAAATACTGACCGGACGTACTTCACCTTTGTGGAAAGGGACCTTGTATGTTAGGTAGTGACTTAAACAAGAACAACTGTTCGGTACTCTTTTGAAGTATTTTGGTCAGCATGTGCGTCTCGGTATTGGTAACTAAATGGTAAAGTGGAGAGGGCAACCTATATCTGTTGACAGTGAATTTTCCCGATGCGAACTGGATAAAAATATGTGTGTTTCCGGTCGGTCTTTTATTATGTTTGTGCAGTGGATTAAACCAAAATACCGCTAGAAAGTGGGATCATCCTGGCCATCAGAATAAACATGTTTGTGTGTATTATTGTAGGGGGTAAGAAAATTTAATTCGACATAGAATTGGATTTGATTGAAAACAAACACCAGTGAATGGTAATTATTTTAATTGTTCATACAATTTCAAATGAAGTTTATCAATCACATAAAGCAAATAAAAACCCTTTCGTCGCATATGTTCTTTTCTCATTATGAAAACATGCCTATTCAAATATATTGAAAATTTCAACACCAAAAACTTAAAGTATTCTGATAAAAATTCTGATATTTTTCATATTTCTGCTCAAAACATAGATAGTGGGTACTCGTTAGAACCACCTCGCCGAGGCGGTTCTAACGAGTACCCACAATCTATGTTTTTGAGCAGAAATAAGAAAAATAATGTATACCCCTGTAAACCCCAGTTTTACTATATAAAAGTTGGGTTTAAGGGGGTCAAAATTATATAGGCATGTCTTTGTGATGTTTTTTTATGTCGTTCGGACGTCCGGAAACGTACAATAACCAACCCGATTTTGGCAGTCAGTGGTGCTGTCCTAAAATTTTAAACAGTATTTTTTTCGCAAATCATGATTCCTAAAATTTCAAACAGCAAGAACAATAATTATAAAATTTTGTTCTAAATTTTAGAACATTTACTATATGTCCGGTTCTCTGAATGCGAGTGATGAAATCGCGCAGCTTTGTGTGTGTGTGTATGTGTGTGTGTGTGTTGGTGATTGTGTTGGTGATTGTGTTGGTGCTGGTGTGTGTCTGTGTGTGGGGGGGAGGGGGGGGGGGGCGGGGTGATCATGAAGCAAACATGCCGATAAAAATAATACTTAATAACTTATCCTATTGCATGTTTTTCTCTTTTCTCTTGCAAATTTTAATCATTAAACAACTGTTGTTGACTATAATTTATTTCCAGCAGAGACAAAAGATTATTGTAGGCCTACTATATATAACTGATCACTGATAACTGATAATGGTAATCATGGAAAACTCAGACACAGACACTTTGAGTAGGGAACCAGTCTTAATAGAAAAAGTAGTCCCTTACCTGCTTTATGTACCTCATGCTGTGCGCTGCAAGAGCAGCAACGCTTTCTTAGACAATTTAGGGTCATAAACGTACTGTAATTTCATGGTTAGGGGAAGGAAAAGGAAAGATTTTTTAGATAAGACATGTTCTCGATATGCCAATTTAGTCAGTTCCAGTTCTATTGAATTTCAGATTGTGTCATGGCATTAGAACTGCCTTGGGGAGGCAATTCTAATGCAATGTCATAGCATATATTTCAGTCTAGCTGCGTGGAAAACTATCTCATATTACTCGTATCATCAGATAATAGATAATCCCTATTATGGTTTCCTGTATTATTTGGAAACAGAGCCCCATGTGGCGGGGCTAAAGCGACAAAGCCTACCCCCACCCCTCCTGAATATTACACTTCCTTTTCTGGACTGTTCGTCTCCTGTGAGAAGGTACTCCCATAATAGTCAGTGTGGCGTAACAATATAGAGAACATGCTCTTTATATGAACAACTCAAAGTGGTAGTGATATAGCTTCCTATAAATGATGCACAGGCAGATCCAAATCATTGGTCCTAGTGCGCAATGTTTAGGCTGATCAAACATGGTACTTACCTTGACCTAGTGTGAGAAACAGGATAATATGAAGTTACGAGCACCAGTTTGGTCCTGGTATATGAAAGATATGTGGTGGTGGTGGTGGGAAGGGGAGGGGGGATGGGGGCGGGGTGGTGTTGCTCAGAGATAATGTGCAGTCCAACCTGTATTAAGCGCAAGCACTTAGGAACAAGCAAAAAGTGCTTGCTTAATTGAAGACAGATGCTTAGTTAATACAGGTGCAATGTAATTGCTTTTTTTACGGAACTGAAAGTGTGCTTGCTTAATACAGGTTGCTTGCTTAATAGAGGTGGCCAATATGACAGGTTTCACTGTACCTAGTTTGAGTGATATGTATTGTGCATGCTATCAGAAGATATATATGTAACAGCTAGATCCTGGAGTGAGACATGCGCAGACTAGTCAAAAACTGAGCATAGTTTTATGAGCCAAACTTGAGCATGTTTTCTGAAAATTATCAAATACTAGCTGACAAATTCCAACCTAAACATTGCATAATTGCTCCCTTCCAGAGTAATAAATTGCCCTCAGTGGAGTTGTGCGGATGTGTCAGAGAGCAATTTATCAAACATCTGGCTTAACTCGATACTCGACTATTTTAACTCGATACTCGACAATTTTAACTCGATACTCGACTATTTTAACTCAATACTCGACAATTTTAACTTGATACTCGACAATTTTAACTCGATACTCGACTATTTTAACTCGATGCTCGACAATTTTAACTCGATACTCGACTATTTTAACTCGATACTCGACTATTTTAACTCGATACTCGACAATTTTAACTTGATACTCGACAAACTTAATACTCGACAATTTTAACTACACAATACATTAACCTATAGATAATGTGCTATATTCTATTCAGCCAATATCTTCCACAGAAAAAATGACAGGAGTGTCGTCCCATACAGTCTTAATCCAAAAGACCCTCGGGCAGTCACCTATGTGACGTTACTCCCACTCTTTTGTTCACGTGTTAGTTTCTTTTCTGTGGATGAAAAAATTCTATTTTCTTCCTTTTTCTCCGGTTGAAATTTAATTCTTTGTTCTTTCTTATGATCCTTTATCATACCTTTCACTGTTCATGCTAAATTTGTTTAAATCAGTACTCAGCCCACTGCTTTTCAATACTCAGCCCACTGTGATTCATCATTGTGCTTGAAGCCTTATCACGAGAGTTCCGCTCTGGGGTCCCCTGGGAAGACCTCTATGCTGATGACCTTGTTATCATCGCTGAATCGCTTGAGGAATGTGTCAGGAGGCTCTTGACATGGAAAGAAGCAATGGAGAAGAAAGGACTGAGAGTAAATGCAGGAAAGACAAAGATTATAATCTGCGGTACCGGACTGGACCTCCTGCAGAGTTCAGGCGAGTTTCCATGCACTGTCTGTCGCACTGGAATGGGCAACAACAGCATCTTCTGCAATGGCTGCAAGCACTGGGTGCACAAGAAATGCAGTGGGCATTCAACATTTTTAACTTGATACTCAACCATTTTAACTTGATACTCGACAATTTTAACTTGATACTCGACCAATTCAACTCGATACTCGACAATTTTAACTCGATACTCGACCAACTTAACTCGATACTCGACAATTTTAACTTGATACTCGACCAATTCAACTCGATACTCGACCAACTTAACTCGATACTCAACAATTTTAACTCGATACTCGACAATTTTAACTTGATACTCGACCAATTCAACTCGATACTTGACAATTTTAACTTGATACTCAATTTTTACAACTTGATACTTGACACTTGACAAAAAGAAACCCTCGTGTTTAAAGGTGTGTAGATATCAATGCTGTGTATGTAAGAGAATGTCAAGAATCTGACACACGTGACAGAGGACTGAAGCGAAAATATGAGCCTCCTCATGAGATAACCTGCTTTATGCCATATGCGAACAACAAAGACACTTAGTTTGTGTATCTGCGCAGTCTGATCAGCACCCTTGTTGTTCAGTCTAGACAGTATACTACCTAAAGACTTTCAAGGCTAGCTTATTCTCTGAGAGCTTATCCGGCGCTGTGGCTGAGTTAGCCAGTCTCCCGGGGGGGCAGTCTATGGGTGAGTAGGCCGGCTGTCTTACAGGTTTTCTCATGTCGTCACTTATATTATCTGCACTTTGACAAAGACCTTTTACGGGCATCACACCAGCTACAATTGGACTAATTAAAATGGAAATACATAATTTCACTGCAAGCTTATCTTATTTTCGGGCTTCAGAAGTGGGTAAAATAGGACTGTATGCGCATACTCCTTGCAACTTCTTAAACCTCCCTGAAATATTTTACATTGGAAAGATTATTAAATCCAGAAAAAAGGAGCTAAATTTTGCAGTAAGGAGGGTGTACACGCTGAAACATCGCTATGTCATGAATTATGCGATTTTGGCTTAAAGGGCCAGTTTTAAGGTCTTTGTGAACCTGTCTCTTTGTGACAAATGTCTTTATATTGAAAAATATTTTTCTCTGAAACACATAAAACAAGTTAATAAAGTAATATATACAGGCTGTTGCATTATCCGAGGGATTTTTTACAGACCCCCCATTCATTATTCAGAACTAGCAAAACTATTCAGAATTAGCCAAATAAGTGGTTTACATCACAGTCATTGCAAGGGCAGATAACCAAAGGCAAATGGCAAATTCTTTAGTGTGGTATTTGAAGGAAGGATAGTACTCTGTATCAGCCAAAAAAATCAAGTTTTGTTCAGCCAGTTATTTGGAAATGGTGTGAAGCATAACCTTACCCGGAACTAGCCAAATAACTGTATTTTTTGGAGGTCACTTGCAAAACTGACTATTTTCTGGGGTCTATCAAAATTCTCTGTATTTTTAGGGGCATTGTAAGAATCGAGGTTAGAACCTTTTGTTGAACTGACAATTTATTTTTAAGAGCTCTATTTCTGCTGTGCATCAGTTCAATGCCATTAAAGTAAAAACGGAGCTACTGTTAGGAACTGTTTGAAGTACTTCTATTATTAATACAATCATTATGCAGGAAAAATAAATGAAAACCACTTTTTTAAAAGTTAGTTTTTTGAGTATGGCTGATATATCAGATATTTTCTGGGTATGGCCTAGTCCCAATATACTGTATATTTTTTGGGGTTAACTCTAGATGCTGGGGCCCAGGCTATGTAGCAGACAAAATTCTTCAGAGTACCCTCCCCTTCCCTCCTTCCACCCCTGCTCCTGCCCCTCCCTACCCCCCCCTCCCCCACACCCCTCAAAGAAAATGGGAATAGCAGCAGCATTCATAAAAAGTGCCTGGACAGTATGTCAGTTCCACCTGTATGAGTGGAAGATAAAAAGCATGATTAGTAGCTATGGTCTGCCAAAAGTGTGTTTCTGATCAAGTTATGACACCTTGGCTTTCAGTAAATTTCCTAAAATTTCGAACACTTTATTCCACACTATTTTGGCCAAAATTGTGCTTTTTATGCAACTGTTTCTTAAGTGCTTAGTGGAATGGCAAACAGTGTAGACCCATATCAGACCGCTCCTTTAGGAGCAGTCTGATACAGGTCTGCACTGTTTGCATATTTTATTTTTTCAGACCTTTGGTGTTCGAAATTTTCGGACATTTACCGTATAATGCATGATCACCTACACCACGAAATCAGATGACACACACGCGATATTGTCACGAAATCTAATGACACCTACGTAAATCATACTTAAAACCCCTTACAAGCCCCAAAATTTTTTCTGGAACAAAACTTGAGCTACACCTCATAAATATGTAGCAAAATAGGGAATATGCAACTGTTAGAAGGGTGAAGCATACTAAATGAATTCTTTGTATCAGTAGCTATATATTTTTTTTTTAATATTCCACTCAAATGCGCGCAAACTCGAGCACCTGCGTAACTAAGATGAGGGACGTTCAACAAGGTTGCCTCAGGCTTGTACTTTTTCTATCTATCTATCTATTCAGACTTTTAACGCTACCAGGCAACTGAGTCATAGAGGCAGCGTCAGAAAAATCCCTTGACCTTGGCTTCTCGAAACGGTGTCCACGCATAATTCATGCGTAAACAACCTCGCCTGATCGGACCATATGCATAAAGGTCAAGGTCTGTAAGTTTCAGAATTGAGAATTCAGTCAAAAGAAAAGAGTTTCAATACGTGTGTATTATCATTGCAGAATGTAATCTCACACTTGCTCATTCGTGCCACCACACCAGAAGAGAAGTAAAAAGAAACCAAAAAGAACCACCAACCTTTTATCCGGTATGGGCACCTTCTCCTCTTCCTTGTATCACTTGCAGCAAGCATACTCTTTTTCCTTCTTCGACCCCACGGCTCTTCTTAGGGTCATCCAGCCATGGCTCTTTCGGAGACACGGTTAGTTAATGTTAGTTGATTCGTGCCTCCTACACCGACCCGCTAGACGCCAGCGAGTCCATGGCTGATTTGCTGGTGTTTTTCCCCGTCGGCATCTTGGCCGCCAAAGACGTTGCCGCCACCACACCAGCTACGAGGTCCAATAGTTCGTGGTGGGCTTGTACTTTTTTAAGCGGAACACACTTTAAATAGTACCAGCATGAGCTACATGTCCTTATTACTTACTTGTTACTTACTTTAGTTGGAGTTCCGGACTTGGTAGTCCCACGTCCTTGGTAGTTTCCTCGTCCTCTAGCAGGAGGACAAGGGCAATTTATATTGTAGATTAATTAAACGTGGATTCTTAGTTGTGCCTAATAACAATAAAAGAGGCTGACTGTCAGATCCATTATGTTGTCGAAATCCATTCAATAAAGGTCATTTACATTATTTACATCCACCACCCAGAACTTAAGGTTCATGCAGTATTCAAAACACAGAACATGCAGCTATTAGATAAGTTTATTTTTCAGACAAATGCGAGCATAATCTGGGAAGCAGCGCACGAACGACGAATCAGAATGTTCAGACCAACAGACATGGACCCCATAATAAAGGGTGTAATCAGGCGTCCGCGGATAGTAAACATTACGTGGTAAGCAAGCTTCGCCCACCATGCCCATAGGCCTGAACGAAGGAAATATCGGAAGAAGCGTATGTCCGGGATTTGGGAAGTCTACTTATGGCGCGTCACTGGCAAAAACATCAGGAACAATTCTGGAAACTGCCACATTTTAGGGATTGACCAGATCATGATGTCTTCCATAGAACTTCTTAAGTGTTGCTATCAGTTTGGTTTTTTTATACTCCTGGCTCAACAGCTTTGTAGTGAGTAATTTCCCACGCTCCATGAAGTCCTGATAATTTGAACAGGTTCTGGCATAACGGATTAACTGTGAAACGTAAACGCCGTGTGCTGGTGCAGAAGGGATATTACTGCTCAGGAACGGAAAGGTAATAATGGGAAAATTGAAGTCATTCTGTTCGTCGTATACACGACTTCACAGTACATGATTACAAAAATCGTGGCACTCAAGCTTGTATAAAATAATATTTATCACATATCCTCGAAAAGAATGATGGGGCCTCGACAGCGAAGGTGGCATCAAGGCTGACAGCCGTTTTTCAGCGACAATATCAAAAGATCAACCAACATTTAAAGGTGACAGTCTCCTTATCTCAGAATATGTTACATTAAACATACTGTTGTGACGACAATACTGTTGATTCCCGCATTCAAACATTTCTATTAGTTCAAAAGTTACATGCATTTAAAGTCGTAGTAACTTATATTGCTATTTATAGTTTAGTGAAAAAGGCTATTACAGGAGAATACAATTACATCGTTGGAGTTGCAGTTATAAAAACGGTGAAAAGATAAGAGTGATCCTTTTTTACTTTTGGAGGCAAGATAAAAACCGTATTATCACATTGAGCATTTCAAGCTTATTTAAAGGTATAACAATGACATGAACAGTGTGGATATCATATTGAGTGTTCGTATTTCCCGTGTGTTATTTGCACATTCAGTGTTGGCATTTCCTATGTGTTCATTCGCATCACACATCTTAGGTTTCCCTTACGCTTCTTTCAATCTCTTTCAGATTGCGTCCATTGTTCTACACAGTACCAATAAACACAAGTAGCAACAAATAGATTTCATTCTTATTTAGTTATCCCACAATACACTATTCTGTGATGTCATTGGTTCTTTTTAAATTTTACTTTGAAATTTATTTTTATTTAAATCATCATAATTTTATTCCAGACTGCTAAAAAAAGGTAAGAGAAACATCCAGGGAGTGCCACAATCACAAACCGCGCCCTTCCCAGGCACCCAGAGGAAGAGGAAACAGACAAAACCAAACAAGCGGAAATCGAACAAACGTATGAAAAGCAGTAAGATTAGCTCTCTCTTCCCAAAGCGAGGTAATCGAAATGCTAAAAGGACTGAAAAACACAAGAACAAAATAACACAAGGTAAGACATAAAACAAATCGCCTCGTAGAATAAACCACAAAGCAACAAATAGTAAGACTAACACCGGGTGACCGCCTTAGAACGGCCACTAGAGTAAACTACCGGGTGGGTGGGTGGCGGGGCGGGCGGGGGGGGGGGGGGGGGGGTAGGCAGCTAGCTACTCTTAATACAGAAATACATAACAATTTGGTTCGCATAAAGGCTCCCAACTCAGTCAATGCATCAAAGCGAAAACATAAAAATCAAATTAATCACTACAATAAACAAAGCCAAGTACTCATGGCTAATTCTACAGTATGCCAGAGTAAATGAAAACAAATAGTTGAACCACGGCGGGCCAAGCCAAAGACATATTGTCAAGCCCCAGCACACTGGTTAAAGTTTTACGAAGAGGCCGTCATTGAGTCTGAGGCCCGAACCGCCGTCGTGAAGAAACATAGCCATCAACAATGATTGGGTTGACAACTAGGCATGCAGTCTGCCGAAAAGTTAGATTTTCCTACAATTTTTCTAAATATCAAACTGATTATGAAAATGTAAAAGTACTGCAGTCCTACATATAAATATATAAAGTAAATAGGTGAACAGGAACCGATGCAATCAGAATCATATCGTCCTTAACATCAAAGGGAAAGTTAAACACTTACAATTGTACAGTCACAAAATACAGACGGTGGGCAGTCAGCAGCCCTTTCCCCAAAAGGTGGCAACTCTGTCACTTGAACTTAACTCAAGAGTGTTCTTAAACGTACATACTCGTTAAAAAACAACAAAAATCGTTTATACGTAGTACACGACAGAACATATAAGAAAGAAGGAGATCTGTTTCTCTCTGCATGCATTACCTGACTTTCCTAATTAAAGTTTTAAAATAATTTTAATAATTATTCATAAGAACCAATGACGCCATTGGTTCCTCGTGAATATCAATGAGATGCAAATGAGCAAAAACTTAAAATCTCAATAATTGTAAGTATTTGGAATATTTCAGTATAGTTTTCACCACTGGACTCGCCAGCCACACATCTTTCTTTTTAGCATATCAACAACCAAACAAGAACTAATAGGGGGATCCGTCTGCTTTGTTACACTAAAACAGGTAAAGATACTTACGAGATTATTAAAGCAGTTTGTTACACACTTCACCATTAATCGCGTAAACAGTGTGATTAACGGTATATATCAGAGCAGATAAAACTATTTAATTCAATCAAAGAAATACAAACGAAGCCGGCATCGATTAACAAAATAAATATTTTCATTTTTCTTTCTTTCCTTTCTGTCTTCCTTTCCCTCAAATTAAAAAAAAATGATGTAAATATATGATTCTGCTGGTCATAGTTTATCTTGTTATTCTTGGTTCTTCCTGTTTTAATTTATCTCTTACATAGAACAAGCCTTTGCATAATATGCATTTGATATGTTGACTGGCTTAATTGGTGAAATAAATGTTTGTTGGTTGGTTAGGTTAGAGGGGTCACTCATCACCGCAGGACACCGCGGGATACCACAGGACACCGCAGGACACCTTTATTTCCTATATATCTGATCATTGACTTGAAAAATGTGTAAAAGTGTATTTTATATCTTTTATAGTACTTTGAATAGACATTGCTGAAAAATAGTTGGTCAATATGGTATGGTTTTGCCTCAGTATGAATATCAATGAATATCACAGTGTTAAACATTGGAAATTGTTTCTATGGTTTGTTGTTACAAAATTGTTTTCATTTTACATTATATGCGACCTGTCACGTTAGCCCAAGGATAAAATATTATCTAACGATAAAATTTTATCTTTAGTTTCCAGCTGGCACCGCGCAAGTGTAATTGCATAGCAGCAAATGCCTGCAATTCAATTTGCGACTCGTGGAGGTGTGACGAGGACTTGCTATCACCAAAATTGTCAAACATTTTGATGACAGCCATTTACCAGCATCTTGTTTATTTTTTTATTGTTGTTTATTTGTTTGTTTGTCTGTTTGTTTGTTGTTGTTTTTTGTTGTTGTTTTTATTTTTATGTTATTTTTTTCTTGTATTTTGTCTTGATTTTTTTTCTTTTTCTTTTTTTCTATTTCTATTCTTTTTATTGTCATGTATAGATCTAATTTTTATACATGTATAGATCTAATTGACTTTAAAAACATATATGAAAACTGAAGAAAAGCTTTAATTAGGCTTGAGGTTCCAGCATGTATCTGCAGTTGAAAAAATATCTGTTATGGCTCATTGATATTGAAATTTTCGCCTGTCTCACCAGAATTAAATCCCCTTTATATTTGTAGCCTGAATGCATAATTTTCTTCAAACAAGTCAAAAAGCTGTGCTCCCGACGAGGAAAAGCAATGGTTGAACCATGTTCTGTAACACAACTTCAACTCCATAATCATCGTTTGCTTATAGCCCTTTCCCTTCTTGGCCGTTTGGATTGACCTGCCTTTGTGGCCTTTGTCTGTGCTTTTGCCACAACAGAGAACTTCCCATCTGTGGACTCGATGTATTTCCTTTTTCGTGTCTTGGAGTCTTTCAGGAAGTTAAGGAACAACTCTTTTTTCTGGGCTTCTGATTTACACCGCCACAGAGCATCCGCTACACGATATTGGGACTTTGCCTTGGTAAGTCTGTAATTCCCATCGTCGTGCAGCGCGCTTCTATAATCAAGTAAATGGAGCTCTGTGACGGAGTAAATCTTTTCAATGAGTTCCCTAGCTCCCTGGGGTTTCCAGTCTACAGCCAATTTGAGAATATTGTTGATTGATTCCGCATTGTTATTCGTCCAGTTTTTTCTCACTGAGTCCTCTCTGCATGGTTCGAAAACATACTGTTTCAGTCTGTCTTTTAAATATTTGTCAAAGTATGTTTCAAATCTTGGATAGTTTTCATGCATAGACTGTTTGAGGTCCTCAGATCTTGATTCGAAATCAGTGGTGGAGTTGCCATCAGTTATGCCATCTTCACCAAAGATCCGGCTCATAACATTTTCCCTTAAGCCTTTCTCCATTCCAACATTGTTCTGTAAATAATGTTTGACATTGTCCTTCAGATGTTTGGTACATAGCAATCGTGTGGCTGATGGAAAGACATAATCAATGGCCTTAGTCAAAGCTTTTTTCATCATCGGTTCCGAATTCAATATCTTTTGACAATCGTAGCTCAACAGCCTCTACCTCATTATCTATTTCAGTGGCTATATGCTAAGTGCAACTATTTGCTCAGGTGCCAATATAACTAAAACGACCATCTTCGCAGAATAAACAATATCATCATCAACTTTGTGGTGACATCTATCAACAGCATACGTCAGTTTGTTTGTTGGTGTTAAACGGATTAGGCGGTATATCATTAAGTAATTAGCAAACAAGCTTGCGGGTGTTCTCATAGTAAGTAGTTCCGGTCATGGTACCAAAGCCGTAATAATTAAGCAATTACAGACAACTGACAGATATTAAAGAGTTTTGTCTGAGTTGGGAGCCTTTATGCGAACCGAATTTTTATGTATTTCTGTATTAAGAGTAGCATCGGAAACCAGGGTGAAGTTAGCTAGCTGTAAAAGTGCTTTAAACCCCCCCGGTGGTTTGCTCTACCGACCGTTCTAAGGCGGTGCAAATTTATGGATTTATGAGTTTGGATTACGGCTTAGGTTCCACGACCGCATCTACATATAACCACTAATAAATATACTGTATATCTAAATGCTATAATATTAGCTACTTCACGAGGAAGCCTGTTTATGCTATATGCGAACAACAACGGCACATATTCAGTCTGTGCACCTGCGCAGTCTGATTAGCCCCTTTTTGTTCACTGCTTAGAAAGTATACCATCGGAAAAAAAGTATTGCGACTCTGCCGTCAAACCTAAATATTTTTCTTATTGCCTTGTTTCAGTTAAAAATGTATATAGTGTTTGAAAGAGTAACCAATTTTGCAAATTTTGCACACTTTAAAATGTTGATGAGTTTGTGCAGTCAGGCGTATCAACCGGTTTTTTGTGCATGGGGGTCACCATACAAAACTTGCACTTGTAACTCACACTGCAGAAAACTGCATTTGCTCGTACACCTTGTCGCTTGTTCAACATGAAAATTGTGGCATGTTTGCAGATGATCTTTCTCCTTACAATTCGTGCCAGTTAAACTGCCTGGAAGAAGCATTTCAGTCGAAGTAAGGTCCCGCGTTGTCGGTATGTTAGAAAATGGGGCCACGGCAAATGAATGTGTAAAAGTGTACTATGTAAAAATGAAACTGCTATGCAAGCCGGCGTACACAGAGCTACAGGATTAAATCGAAGTTTCTTCAAATAGGCTCAGTGAAAAATAGGCTTAAACTGGCAGACCGAGGTCGACTACGGCGGTCCAAGACAGGTTCCTGAGACTCACTGCCCTTAGACAGCGGTTTAAATCGTCTGTTTAACTTACTGCCAACCTTCGACGGGCTATAGGAGTGGCAATCCACCCTCGTACTGTACGGAACCGACTTAAATCTGCTGGCATCAAGCCTCGTAGACCTTGCCTGAGGAACAAGCTGACTCCCCACCACAAGCGGGAGAGGCTCGCTTGGTGCCGTCATCGTCGCCGTTGGAGAAGGAATCAGTGGGGCAACATCCTTTGGTCAGACGAATCGCGTTTCAACGTTGATTTCTACGACCGGCGTAAACGTGTACGGAGGAGAGTCGGCAAGCGTTATGTTCCTGTAACCATAGCAGAACATGACAGATACGGCGGAGGCAGCGATTTTGGTTTGGACGACTGTGAGTTACAACCACAAGACTGATCTTCACATTGTTCAGAGAAACATTGAAATACCGTGACGCAGTGCTTATCTCAACTGTACAGCCTCTTTGCTTAGACTGGACTAACGTTTCAAGATGATAACGCACGTCCTCATCGGGCCAGGATTGTTACGGATTACGTCCAGCAGCAGGGACTACAAACTCTACCCTGGCCAGCAAGATCGACGGATCTCTCACCCATAGAGCAGCTGTGGGACGAGTAAGGGAGGAGAACTTAGAGAGACACCCAGGTATCCGCACTCGTCAGCAACTGGAGCAAGCATTAAGTCAGGAGTGGCAGGCGAATTCCTCAGAGAACTGTACGGAATGTGATTAACAGTATGAGATCTCGTTTGAACGCTTGTATTGACCGTAACGGAGGCCATACCAGGCATTGAGTACATTTGTGGTTAACAATAAGATCTCGTGTAAATGCCGCTTGTATACGGTGTAACGGAGACAACACCAGATACTGAGTTCGGACTGAAAAACATTCAAAGCAGTAGCTATACATGGGTTTGAAACCATGGAAACATGCTTTTTGTAATATTCTTTTGAATTTGTTTTCATTTTGCAGTTTACTTGCTTTTCAGAATCAATTAAAGCAAATGATTTCTATCGAAAGTTTGTGGTTGTTAATGTAACTTCCCATCACGATGTTGCATCGATCTGCTAACATGGTAAAATTGCAATTTTTGAACGGGTAGCCTTACCCAATATCCGACGTCGCTATTCTTAAGCAGCCATATTCCTCACAAAAATGTTGATGCATCTTTATTCAAATATGAATACCGATTCCAAAACCACAAAGTAATTCATCGTATTTTGAATATTTATAAAATGAGAGGCAAAACAAATAGGAGTTGCAATACATTTTTCCAATAGTGTATAATAATTTACCGCATATGATGTTTTGTATATGTTTTCGGGAAACAATTGCCAATGCTTTAAATGATTATTGTACGCGTTGGTATAAACGAGAGCATGTTGAGTCTAATGCTTTAAATAATTGGAAATTAAAGATTTTTAAGATCATTGATGAACGTGTGTTATTTTACTCTAATAACCTTGATCTTCTCCCTCCTAAGCCTAAATTATCTTTTCGATATTTAAAACAAGGTATCCAAGAATTTCATAGGAAGTATCTTTTGGATTCAGCTGATAAAGCTGCTAATAATGTTGTTGTTGTGTGACGACTTCATTATATCAATACTCTAATACAAGAACTTGGTAGTACCAAAACATATACACGGATTTCTACTGACGAGAGATCTATTGTTAATGCCCATTCTGTCGGAAAAAAAAAATAGGTAAGAGAAAAGTCCAGGGAATGCCACAATCGCAAAACACAGCCCTTCCCAGACATCAAGAGGAAGAGGAAACCGACAAATCTAAACAAGCACAAATCGAACAAACGCACAAAAAGCACTAAGATTAGCTCTCTCTTCCCCAAGCGAGGTAATCGCAATGCTAAAAGGACTGAAAAACTCAAGAACAAAATGACACAAGGTAAGACATAAAACAAATCGCCTCGTAGAATAAACCACAAACAACAAAGAGTAAGACTAACACCGGGACCACCGCCTTAGAACGGTCAGTTGAGTAAACCACCGGAAAATTACTGCTAAGTTTGCAGTGATTATTAAAGAAAAACAAGACAGACTTTCTACGTTATATTGGTTACCGAAACTTCATAAACGACCTTATAAAGCACGTTTCATTGCTAATTCTAGTTCATGTACAACTACTGTTTTGTCCAAACTGTTAACTTCATGCCTTACTACTGTTAAAAACCCACTGTATTAGATACTATGATACTGTTTACGAAACGGACGGAATTAACTATTTCTGGTCAATTAAAATTTCAATGAAGTTCTCAATAAATTTAAATCTAAAAACTTTAAGGCTTCTAAATTGTCTACAATTGTCTGCTATGATTTTTCTACACTGTATACTACGTTACCTCGTCATCTTATAAGAGATAAACTTATTGATTTAATTAACTGAACGTTTATTCGGGAGAATACCCAATATCTGTGCTTTTGTTTACTTCTGATGTATACAATAATTACAATTTATGGTCTTGTCAAAAAGTCTGTGATGCCCTTGTTTATCTTTTGGATAATATTTTTATTAGATTTGGAACTAAACTTTATAGGCAAACTATTGGTATTCCGATGGGAACTAATTGTGCTCCTCTGGTTGCAGATTTGTTTCTTTTTTGTTATGAGAGAGATTTCATGAAGTCTCTCTCACGGGAAGATCAGGCTGACATTATTGAGGCTTTTAATTCAACTTTAAGATACCTTGTTGATTTATTAAATATTGACAATATTTACTTTGACCAAATGGTGGACCGCATATACCCTACAGAACTCCAATTAAATAGAGTCAATTCTTCCGATACCGAGGCATTTTTTTTTTTTTTTTTTTTTTGATTTGAATCTATGTATATCTAATGGTACAGTTTCCACCAAAATTTATGATAAACGGGACGATTTTGATTTTGATATAGTCAATTCCCCTTTTCTGGATGGCGATGTCCCCCGGCGTACCTCATATGGGATATACATATCTCAATTATCTAGATTCGCTGGAGCGTTTTCGAATCTTAGTGACTTTAACTGCCGTAATAAAGCCCTTACTGCCAAACTTCTTAGGCAGGGATGTCGTTATTTTAAACTTCGTAAGGCGTTTTTGAAATTTTATCGCAGACACAGTGCCTTGGTAGAAAAAATATAGCGTCAGTCTGAAAACACTTCTGCTTAGGTACCATGACCGCAACTACTGCAACAAAGTATATCGGAGCCAGAATTTTACGGTGGCTTTCTGTATTAAGAGTAGCATCGGGACCCAGGGTGAAGTTAGCTAGCTGAAAAAGTGCTTTAAGCCCCCCGGTGGTTTACTCTACTGCCCGTTCTAAGGCGGTGGTCCCGGTGTTAGTCTTACTCTTCCTTGCTTTGTGGTTTATTCTACGAGGCGATTTGTTGTATGTCTTTCCGTGTGTCATTTTGTTCTTGTGTTTTCAGTCCTTTTAGTATTGCGATTACCTCGCTTGGGGAAGAGAGAGCTAATCTGAGTGCTTTTCGTACGTTTGTTCGATTTGTGCTTGTTTGGATTTGTCGGGTTCCTTTTCCTCTTGGGGTCTGGGAAGGGCTGCGTTTTGTGATTGTGGCACTCCCTGGACTTTTCTCTTACCTTTTTTTAAGTGTACAGATTTAGAAAAATTGTGGGAAAATCTAATTTTTCGGAGCAATTCAGAAAACTAATTAACCGTTATAAAAGAATTGGCTATAGCCAGATATGCGGCAGTTGTCAACCAGTCATTGTTGATGGCTATGCTTCACTCTTTAATTGCATGACGGCGGTTTGAGTCTCAGACCCAATGACGGCCTCTTCGTAAAACTTTAACCAGTGAGTTGAGGCTTGATGATATGTCTTTGGCTTGGCCCGCCCTGGTTCAACTATTGGTTTTCATTTACTCTGGCATACAGTAGAATAATCCATAAGTACTCATCTTTGTCTGTCATTGTGATTAATTTGATTTTTATGTTTTCGCTTTGATGCAGTGACTGAGTTGGGAGCCTTTATGCGAACCGAATTTTTTTTTTTATGTATTTCTGTATTAAGAGCAGCATCGGGACCCAGGGTGAAGTTAGCTAGCTGTAAAAGTGCTTTAAAAAAGGTAAGAGAAAGTCCAGGGAGTGCCACAATCACAAACCGCAGCCCTTCCCAGACGCCAAGAGGAAGAGAAAACCGACAAATCTTAACAAGCACAAACCGAACAAACGTTCGAAAAGCACTAACATTAACTCTCTCTTCCCAAAGCGAGGTAATCGCAATACTAAAAGGACTGAAAACACAAGAACAAAATGACACACGGAAAGACACACAACAAACCGCCTCGTACAATAAACCACAAAGCAACAAAGAGCAAGACTAACACCAGGACCACCGCCTTAGAACGGTCAGTAGAGCAAAAAAAGTAAGAGAAAAGTCCAGGGAGTGCCACAATCACAAACCGCAGCCCTTCCCAGACACCAAGAGGAAGAGGAAACCGACAAATCTAAACAAGCACAAATCGAACAAACGTACGAAAAGCACTAAGATTAGCTCTCTCTTCCCCAAGCGAGGTAATCGCAATACTAAAAGGACTGAAAAACACAAGAACAAAATGACACACGGAAAGACATACAACAAATCGCCTCGTAGAATAAACCACAAAGCAACAAGGAGTAAGACTAACACCGGGACCATCGCCTTAGAACGGTCGGTAGAGCAAACCACCGGGGGGAGGGGGGGGGGGTTTAAAGCACTTTTACAGGTAGCTAACTTCACCCTGGGTCCCGATGCTACTCTTAATACATAAATACATAAAAATTCGGTTCGCATAAAGGCTCCCAACTCAGTCAATGCATCAAAGCGAAAACATAAAAATCAAATTAATCAGTATAATAAACAAAGACGAGTACTCATGGCTAATTCTACTGTATGCCAGAGTAAATGAAAACCAATAGTTGAACCACGGCGGGCCAAGCCAAAGACATATCGTCAAGCCCCAACCCACTGGTTAAAGTTTTACGAAGAGGCCGTCATTGAGTCTGAGGCCCGAACCGCCGTCGTGCAATTAAAGAGTGAAGCATAGCCATCAACAATTATTGGGTTGACAACTAGGCATGCAGTCTGCCGCATAATATCCAGGCTATAACCAATTCTTTTATAACGGTTAATAAGTTTTCTGAATTGCTCCGAAAAGTTAGATTTACCTACAATGTTTCTAAATCTATACACTAAGTCACCGTAAAATTCGGGTTCCTATATACCTTGTTGCAGAAGTGTTTTCAGACTGACGCTATATTTTTCTAACAAGGCACTGTGTTTGCGATAAAATTTCGAAAACGCCTTACGAAGGTTAAAATAACGATAGCCCTGCCTAAGAAGTTTGGCAGTAAGGGCTTTATTATGGTAGTTAAAGTCATTAAGATTTGAAGAAGCTCTGGCGAATCTTATAAGTTGAGATATGTATATCCCATATGAGGTACGCCGGGGGACATCGCCATCCAGAAAAGGGAAATTGACTATATCAAAATCAAAATCGTCCCGTTTATCATAAATTTTGGTGGAAACTGTACCATTAGATATACATAGATTCAAATCCAAAAAAGGTGCCTCGGTATCGGAAGAATGTGTTCTATTTAATTGGAGTTCTGTAGGGTATATCCGGTCCACCATTTGGTCAAAGTAAATATTGTCAATATCTAATAAATCGTCCAGGTATCTTGAAGTTGAATTAAAAGCCTCAATAATGTCAGCCTGATTTTCCCGTGAGAGAGACTTCATGAAATCTCTCTCATAACAAAAAAAGAAACAAATCTGCAACAAGAGGAGCACAATTAGTTCCCATCGGACTACCAATAGTTTGTCTATAAAGTTTAGTTCCAAATCTAATAAAAATATATTATCCAAAAGATAAACAAGGGCATCACAGACTTTCTGACATGACCATAAATTGTGATTATTATATACACCAGAAGTGAAAAAAGCACATTCTTCGTTGCAAGCCAAATATTGGGTATTCTCCCGAATAAACGTTCGGTTAATTAAACCAATAAGTTTATCTTTTATAAGATGATGAGGTAACGTAGTATACAGTGTAGAAAAAAATCATATGTAGACAATTTAGAAGCCTGAAAGTTTTTAGATTTAAATTTATTTAGAACATCATTAGAATTTTTAATTGACCAAAAATAGTTAATTCCGTCCCTTTCGTAAACAATATCATAGTATCTAATCCAATGTTTTCTAACAGCAGTAATTAAGGCATGAAGTTAGCAGTTTGGACAAAATAGTAGTCGTACAAGAACTAGAATTAGCAATGAAACGTGCTTTATAAGGTCGTTTATGAAGTTTCGGTAACCAATATAACGTAGGAAGTCTGTCTTGCTTTTCTTTAATACTCACTGCAAACTTAGCAGTAATATCGATAGAATGGGTATTGACAATAGAACTCTCGTCAGTAGAAATCCGTTCATATGTTTTGGTACTACCAAGTTCTTGTTTTAGAGTATTGATATAATAAAGTCGGCACACAACAACAACATTATTAGCAGCTTTATCAGCTGGAGCCAAAACATACTTCCTATGAAATTCTTGGATACCTTGTTTCAAATATCGAAAAGATAATTTAGGCTTAGGAGGGAGAAGATCAAGGTTATTAGAGTAAAATAACACACGTTCATCAATGATCTTAAAAATCTTTAATTTCCAATTATTTAAAGCTCTAGACTCAACATGCTCTCGTTTACACCAACGCGTACAATAATCATTTATAATCATAAACCACCGGGGGGTTTAAAGCACTTTTACAGCTGGCTAACTTCACCCTGGGTCCCGATGCTACTCTTAATACAGAAACACATAAAAATTCGGTTCGCATAAAGGCTCCCAACTCAGTCAATGCATCAAAGCCCCGGTGGTTTATTCTACTGACCTTTCTAAGGCGGTTGTCCCGGTGTTGGTCTTACTCTTTGTTGCTTTGTGGTTTATTCTACGAGGCTATTTGTTGTATGTCTTACCTTATGTTATTTTTGTTCTTGTGTTTTTCAGTCCTTTTAGCATTTCGATTACCTCGCTTGGGGAAGAGAGAGCTAATCTTAGTGTTTTACATTTGTTCGATTTGCGTTTGTTTGGTTTTGTCTGTTTCCTCTTCCTCTTGGTGTCTGGGAAGGGCTGCGGTTTGTGCTTGTAGCACTCTCTGGACTTTTCTCTTACCTTTTTATGGCCAGTTGTTCTCCAATTTAATCAAAATGGTTCCCTGGATACTTGACCTCATTTTTAAGGGAACTGGGAAAAATACAATTATCCAGTTGTCTTCCGTCAGACTGAAAAATAGCCCTAGAGCGGATCGAAATTTGGATATTTGCCCGCTACTTTATGGACATTGGCGGCAAAATATTCTTTTGAAGTTTATTTCGAGCCTAGGAAATATATAAAAATGAAACGAATGAGTTATATAGTGATAAAATTTATTTAATTTTATTGACAATCTTTATTACACACGTTTTCATAAAACCTCTGCAAATTAGTTAACTGCAAGTTGTGACCAATTAGCCATCTTACAATCTTTAAGTATTTTGGTGGTTTGTTTTTGCGGTACTTCTATGCAGTCCTATGTATACGTAACAGTTGTTTCAGCGTCTTCTTTAAATAATTTTGGTCCCGGCCGGGCCCGGGCATACATATACTAAAACTGGTGCATAAAATTCCATTTTTTTTTTTAATTTACTATAGTTGCATTTTAGTAAACAATCACTATTATGTCGAAAAAAAGACAAACATGACGAAGCCACATTTTCTATACAGCATAATTTTTTTTTTTTTTTTTTTTGACCCGGCGTAGTTCCGGGTACATTTTTTCGAAGACTAGTATATGCATTTTCAAACGTTTGCGATTTGAGACATCCCTGGAATGATTTTAGTTAGCATATGCCATAGAAATGATCTCGCATTCATTATTTTGGCGATACTTGCAGAATTTCTGGAAATGGTCATTTCAGCGAAAATTTGGTCCCCTCTTTTCACCGGCTGACATGGGCCTATTCTATTGGCAATATGTCCTTAATAACGGGATATTTAGAAATCGACAGACTCTATAACTAATATGCCCAACAAAAATGCTTCAATTTCATGAAGGATAAAAGACTATATTTTATCGGTTCATCAAAATTTGGTCCTGTCTTTTCCCGTGCGGTCCCGTGAATTACAACTACCCTCAAGCGTAAAGGCGCGCAAAGGGGCGTAAAGTGGCGTAAAGGAATGTAAAATGGCGTAAAATGGTGATATTTACCCAAATATCAGTATAATATGGTATATATGTGCATTGAAAGGTGTTTGCGAGTATGTGCATACTCTGCGTGTGAATTAGTAATGCATGTCATTTGTAATTAAATCGGTTTGGAGGGGCAGATAGGCAGACCAAGAGGTGCGTTTAAGGTAGTTGATATTGATAGATAGATAGATAGATAGATAGATAGATACTTTTATTTCAACTTTAAGCAATATATGCTCATGTGTTGTATGCATGATACAGAAAGAAATACAAATGGATTCAATGACATCAAACACATACCACTAAATAACACACTAACAGTTGGGAGAAAACACATATTTTGAGATATCAAAATTCAAATATAATATGAAACTAAAAAATGTGTCCACAGTACACATATGCCCCCGCTGTGGGGTACCTGACTATAAAACTGCAGAATTCTACGTGGTACAAATGCCTTAACCTGAGTCTAACAGAATCACGTACGTACGCACGTACATACGTATGTACGCACATTCGTACAGACAGACATACATTCGTGCGCACGCACCCACGTACGGAAAACCGAAAACTATATGCCCCCGGCATCATCCGTTGCAGGGGCATAAAAATAATATTTAATGATTACTATAATATAATGCTCTAGTTTTAAAGGCCTTTTCTGTGAAAATACATAAATTTAATATCACTTTCTTACTGTTTGATAGTATAAGTTCTTTCAGTTTCATCATATTTGGTCTATTCCAAAAATATCGCTTTATGTACTGTTTTCTAAGGTCCCTATATAAAACACATTCTAATAAAAAATGAAATTCATCTTCTAATTTATTACAAGTATGACATTTCCTCTGATCTACTGGTGTTCTATTTGGTCGAGCCCATCTACCTACTTCAATCTCTAGTCTATGTGAAGATCATCTTAATTTACTAAGTGCTATTCTAAACTTTTTTACTTTAACTGTTTCTAGATATAGCTGAAAATTAAAATTTGAAGACAAAGAATAGAAAGTTGCTCTACTAGACTCTGTGATTCTGCTATTCCAATTCTGTACAAAATTGTCGTTTAACCTTATTTTAAATTCTGCCAAAAAATTGTTCTTGTTACCAACACCCTGATTTAACCACACTTCATGAAAACCTAATGTTGACAGTAATTCTCTAACTTTTGAAACCCAATTTATAGAGTTTGGTCTATTTTCCAAATCAGTCACTAACATTTTATATGCATACTTGATGTACATTCTTTGTTCACTTTCGAGTATTTTAAACCAATAATTAATCACAGAATATAAAATACTAGTTTGTAATGGTACCCTACCCAGCTCACCATATATAAAATCATTTTGTGTAGATTTCTTTACCCCGAGCAATTTCTTGCAAAACTGTAAATGTACCCGTATTGATCAGGTTGATATTAACCAACTTGGTCTAAGATGTAGATTTTCAATCGAACAATACACCTAATAGCATAGTTAATTTGACGTTAGAAAATAATTAGGTTTAGAATTAAAACAAAAATGCGTTATTATTACATATAATGCAGCCGAAATCATTATCCTTACATCATATTGATCAGCGCACTAGCCATGTACTCTGAATGTTGATGATTCTTCGAAGAACAGCGGTACTTTAGAATCCTACAAATTCTCATCTAAATAACTATGATATTATTATATATGCCCTTGTAACATGTAGCTTTAATTGCTTTTAGACCCGCAATAAACACAAGTATAATTTTAATTTATTAACGTGATTTCAGTGAGTTCAGCGAAAGAACTGCTTGAACAAATGAAATTCGTATAAAGAAAGAAAGAAAGAAAGAAAGAAAGAAAGAAAGAAAGAAAGAAAGAAAGAAAACCAAATTGTATTAAACAAAAATTTAATCAACCCGTCTTCAGTGATTAAACCCTTGCCACAAACACTTGGATAGCCCTGGTGAAAAGGTGTGAACAACGCACGCCACCACAGATAACATATGTTTCAAGTAGTTTTAAAGTTACCGCAGGATAATTAAATTAATAACCACGTGAGAAAGGTGTTTGCGAGATATTAAAATAACGGACTGCTGTTAATGACGTAGTCGATAGTCGTTAATTGCTTATCATGTCAGAATTAGATAATTCTGTGGGCTAGATATGTACCTTGGAAACGCATCAATGCAGCTATGTCCGGTAAGGTGAACAGAAAAAAAAAAAAAAAAAAAAAAAAAAAAAAAAGCGACGGATTCCAGACGCAACAAAAGAGCATATACTTGTGCTAAACAGTGGAGACCAGACGCCAGTTTTGTTTTAGTTCTTCGGGAATCACATGTGCTAGTGACCGTTGATCGTTGTGCATGTACAAAATGCTATGTCTTGTTGATGAAGACAAACACGTCTTCTGAATAAGATTAGAAATAGTAATAGTATTTTTTTTCTTTCATCCTCTTGCTTCTTTTATGCTTACAGTTTATTCCAGTTTCTTTAGATAATCAATAATTTATTGATAAATGCATAAATTTTCCTTCGCACTATGCAAATAGCGTAGACCCAGATCAGACGCAGCAGAACGCGGCGTCTGACCAGTGGCTACACTTTCTTGTATTATTCATTTCTATCAAAAATCAAATAAAACTAGAATTAAAGTTCACCAGACGATCCTTAAATAACAAACAGACTCCGGATGCAAAACACCTTTTGGAAATATAGATTAATGAATAAAAGAAGAGATATGGGAAAAATTTATCCGCACATGTAATCAGCATACAAGGTTCATATTAAAGCAACAAGAACTTGGCACAAGAATAGAACTCAGTCTCGTCTCCATTAGTTCATCATAGCAAGGATGTTGACAATGACAACGTCACTGTTGTTGTTTGTGCTTTTGCCGTTGTTGTTGATGATGATGATGACGACGATAATGACTACGGTCTATTTATCAGTAAATATATCTAATAACTGCATCAACCAATATTACAAGGCCCGCTGAGCACCTCCAACCGCCCCCTAAATGGGTAATACAAATAAACTCAGTAGTTATGCAATAATATACATAACATGTCATTTTATGCTATTTTACGCTAGTTGTAGTAGTTTATATATTCTGCCGCTTGAAGCGCACCTCCATTCTGGAGTGTTCTTAGATTAATAACTCGTCTCATGTATGCGTATTTACAAGGACTATTTACATCTTACAAACTGTAAAAATCTTAAAAGTCTTAAAACTGTTTCCGTGTGCTAGTTTGCACAACCTTACGCCCCTGTACGCTCCTTTACTGTAATTAGGCACACCCTTATGCACCTCCTAAAGTTCGCTATTAGAAGATCAGGCTTACATGTTGAACGACCCTCTTTAGTTATAAATTGCGAACTTTTTTTTTTTTTTTTTTTTAATTTTCAACAAACATAACTATGTTACTCAAAACGTTAGCAAATCTACACTTGTGTGTTGGTATTTTCTTCACGACTACTTGAATTTGGCAATTCGTATACGTACCAAATAAATAAAAAATATGCACAATATTTTTAGCCAATCAAATTGCAGTATCATATGTTTACCTATTCGCATCTATAATGGAGGAAAACAGATGATTTTTAATTCAGTGAAAATAAAACCAATGCAAAACCTTTCCCTGGATAGAATAGTTATTATTCAACCCGCCCTTTTAATGCGGAATCTTCAATGGTGTGAACATGGGATAAATGCCTGTTTACAGGGCCATATTCTACCCCTCTCGCTGTCCAAAGTTTGACAGAAGAGATGGGGAGAAAAACATTCTTTTTCCTCTGTTGTTTAATCACAACACTGCCAGCTTGTGTGATTGCTTGTAAAGGACGGGAGGTACTGACAGAAAGTTCAGGTGTAATATCAGATGGAGATGACAAACACCCAGATTATGCACGATGCGAATGGTTGATTGATGGTAGGTATTGTCCAGATGGATGAAAAATGAAAAACAACCCAACCTCCCATAATTAAGCTCCTCAATCCATTTGTTACTGGTGGCATGTCAAATGACATTTATTCACCTGATTTTACCCAAAACAATTATACCTTAAACATGCATCCTAAGGGTAAACCTAGTTGCATCAATGCTGAAAGGCGCTGCAACGTATCCAGAGCTAGCAGGTCATTGAAACCCAGTGTATTTACTGTTGATATCTGTCAATGTCTTTCTTAAATCTGCATTGTGTGAAATTAATTGCTCAGAAAGTCTATTCTGGGAACCGCCGTGACGTCACAAATATTGGCGCCTACTGAAAAAGCAGGGGTGATCCAAATACCTGACAACGGTGTAAACAGATCGTTAGTAAGCATTACTGGTAATGGGTGCTCGCTAAAACAAATCTTATCCTCGATAAAAAATTGTGATTTACTGTTCGATTCTGAGTTGTTTACATTGAAATTATCATTTTACTTTCTCTAAATTATCACTTACAGTATCATTGATTGTATAAGTATTGATACATTGCCTACTTTTCTAGCACCTGACAAGGCGATTGCTAGGAAATGTTCCATCATTTTAATGTTCGATAAAGACACAAAGGTAAAATAATCGGAACATAAATAGGTAAATGTATATAGAAATATAATAATTTTGTGTTATTAAAAATACCAAATGTATCATTGATTTTACACCTGTCAACCTTGCAGATCATACAAGTTTACATTGGCTTCAGGCATTGATTATTCTACTGAGGATACTGTCGGAGTCTGAATGGTGCAATGCAAAATGACAACTACTCATCAGGGACTGCGATTGGTCCTTATCCTAAAAGCAGTTCTAAATGAGTATTATAATCTACTATTTTACAAGAAGTTTTTTGGGAAACCAAAATATGTAGATAGCTTAGAATATTTATTGAAATATCTCCCACTTTACCAGTCCTAGTTCAATGTCGGTGTTGAAAGAAAAAGGTTTAGCCAATCATCATTCCTCCCAAGAAATCCTGCAAAACACACAGATTGATGTTGAACTTAACAACTTCAGCCGATCAATATTCCTCCAAAGATACCAAAACCAGCCGAAATACCTACCAACCCAGTGAGCATTCTGCATAAATCTATAGCGGGCCGGTATTGGGCGGTTACAGATTTATAAAGAATGCTGGCTGGGAAAACCCGTCGACCGGTGTTGAATTTAAGCCGATCATTATTCCATTCAGGTGACACACATATCAAATAAAAAATAAATAAAGCAGCGGTGTTGAATTTAACAACTTTAGTTGATCAACATTTCTCCCAATATACCAAACGCAGATGACACACCTGCCAAACTACCAAACACACCAGCTAGTGTTACCACCTTCACCCCACCACCACATACACACACACGATACCAAATTCAGGTGACACACCCACCAAATGAAAATAAATACAGCAGCCAGTGTTGAATTTAACAACTTTAGCCGATTAATATTTCTCCCAATATACCAGATGCAGATGACACACCTACCAAACAAACCGGCTAGTGTTGAACTTTACAGCTTTAGTCGAATGCCATCCCCTCAAGATACTTAATTCAGATAGCAACAAAACACACCGACAGATATTGATTTTAACAAAAGCTGATCAACGTTTCTCCAAAGATACCAAGCCTATCCAACATAACTACCAAACTGAACACACCCACCGGTATTGACCTTAAAGACTTTAAGTCATTCAACATTCCTCCCAAGTTACCAAACTCAATCAACAAACATATGAAACTTAACACACCAACCAGTTGTCAACTTAACAACTTAAGTCGATCAACATTTCTCCCAAGATACAGGTCAGTCCCGTTAGTACTCGCGTCGTTAGTGCGCGAATACGGATATAACGCGGGGACGTCATGCCTCCCAAAATTTTTTCGAAGGGTCCCATCCTCTTGGTCAAAATAACAAAATGTGTTTTTTGTTTTTCAGAGCTTCCATCTGCAGAAAAAGAAATTATTTACTGCTGTTGTACATGTCATAATAGCAAATAAAAAATGATTTTGAAAGAATAAAGCTAATCATTGTATTGTCTCTGTTATATTTTTGTTTGTGTACGTGCGTAATGACCGTAATTGACCTTTTGAGGTTTATTTTAAGAAGACAAACTTGTGCCAATTAAAACTTCATTTATCTTTTAAACGATACAAACATACATTGTATCTATCAAGAAATGGCTTATCCCGCGTCTATAGAATGGGAAAATGACCACAGTTATCCATAATTAATTTGTAAATACTTGAAAGACACCGAATTTTCCAGTTTGATATGGCCGCCTTGCCGACCTAATTAGATATTCATCCAGTCAGCGACGCGGATCACTGGACGTCGATTACTGCGCACGCGGTCGGGTAGTAGAGCGTGTAACTGTGAAATTTGTCCGGCACTCATTGTTGTCTTGAAAAAGTTCATTCTGCTATCAGATTAACACTGACCAAAGAAGAAAACGAAAAGCCTTCACGATTAAAGAAAAACTTGAGGCCATTGAACATGGCACTTTGTTGGAATCAAATGCTTTGGTTTAGTCAATTTTTTTCTTTGAGCTTCCGTTCTCTTCTATACAAGCAGAAAGATTAAAAAACTTAACGATTTCTGCTGTTTTATTAATAAGATTTCTTTTACTGGACTAAAATAATTCGCTATGCTCGCGGGGACCGGTATTGATACCGGACTTTTTATGTGACTTACACCGCACTTCAACACCGTCTGTATTACATCACCGGCAAATATGGCGGATCGAGCCACAAAATGGAAACGTAAATAAAGTATTTAGCGTATATATTGCAGAAAAAGTACATCAGAGGTGTAAAAAGGACAAAACATACAACGTTAGTACTCATTCGTTTATTTATATAAATAACATGAAATATCATTGTTTTCATTCATAAATCCCTCCAAACGTATATACGTATGTCCCATGTCAACATTTATAAAGTCTGATCAGTCGGCTCCGAACTTACTACGCGCCTCGCCTATATCGCGGTCTGGATTTGTGCATCCCGACCAGCGCGTAATAACGGGACTGACCTGTACCAAACTTCGCTAATCGACAGTTACCAAACTAAACAAACCTTCTGATGTTGAGCTTAACAAATATAGCCAGTGGGGAGACCCTTGTCTCCTTTCTCCCACCTTTTTTTTTTGCCTTTATTTCACATCTTGTCCTCCTTTCTCCAAATTCTCTTCTCCTTACTCCTACCCAAACGCCTATCTCCCATTCCCTCTCCTTTCTCTTATCTTTTCTTACTTCCACTCATTTTCTACCTTCTCCCTCAACCCAGTACAGTCCAACTTCTTTAATCGTCTTCTTCTTCTCTACATACTGCCATACGCCCTCGAGGACATTTTAGGCAGGTGAAAAAGGAGTAGTCTAGGTCAGTTTATTGACTACCAATTTACTGATCAAATCTAAGGTAATATGTAATTATGTGCTGGATTTTTTTAATAAAAAATAATGATCTGTCAGAAAAATAGATCCGTGCATACAAAATTAAAAAAAAAAAAAAAAAAAAAAAAAAGCCCGCACATTAATGCTATTACACAATGTAGATAGGCAGCTGACTGTATCTGAATATGCATGAATAAAACACTATTTTGCCTCTAAAATGGCGCTAAATTTAGTAAAAACAACTATAAAGCAATGACATTTTCATAAATAAAATATTTTAGATAACAGGTTAAATGAATTTAGCAAGTGAATGAATTGTTTACATATATGATTCATTACAGGCAATGCACGGCGGTCATTTGTTTTCATCGTAACTAGGGTATCTAGGGACAAAGTCAAAACGAGGCAACCGGAAGTGTGGAACCGCGAATTCCTATTCTATCTACTTATTTAATGCCTCCTAAATACTGAGCAAAATATCTTGTATTCCACCACAAACCCATTGCTGAGGATATTATGAACTTAAGGGGAAAGAAAATTATAAAAACATTTTTTTTTTTATTTATTTATGTGTAATTGATAAAATTCTTTTCTTAGCTAAAATGGTATAAGATGTTTTATCCCTGGCCTAGGTGTCACTGTCTTCTGTGTATGTTCTCACTACAAATGCATGGATTTTCTTGTGTAACTGAGCTCATATGTACTTTGTACACTGATGATGGGATGGTGGATCACAGACTTGGGTGAGCTGCTGTAGGCAGGGTCGAATTTTCCCATGGCCTTGTTATCAGCCATCTCTCATGGTATTGACTCCTGGTACTGGCAATATCCTGTTATTTTAGCCACGGCACACATAAATTCTTAGGATTTCACTGACAAGATTTTTAGGTAAAATTATAAAGTTGCTGACCTTCACCTCTGAGGCCCTGGAACAGCATATTCAAAACATCAGTGTCAACTGGTTGACAGTTGGCCGGAAATAATCTGACTTCTGAACTTTGATATATTCCGTTAAAACCACTTTATATGCACTAATTACAGTTAAACTGGAATATTGGTTCTGTGTGACACCACGATTGGCAGCATAACAAATTAGGTCACCTTGACCTGTATTTCATGGTCCAGTAATTTTGCCGTATATCTTGAATGTTAATCATTATTTGGGATTATGAATATGTATGATCCAACAGTTGACCTAAAAGTAAATGTACATCACTGTGACCTTTATTTCATTGTCCAGTGATTTTATGTAACATCTTGGACAATTTGATGTATTACTATCATATTTTGGGATTATGTGACCAATATTTCATAGCCCTGTGATTTTGTTTTATATCTCCCACTGTTTGATACATAAATGTTATATTTATATATAATGACACAGTGTGACCCAAACATTCACCTCAAAATATATATAAATCAGTATGACCTATATTTCATGGTCTAGTGATTTTGCTTAATATCTTTTAGATTATTTAATGGATTAACATCATAGTGATTTTTTTACAATTTTGCCTTTATGGGTCCTGGGACTCGCTAGGTCCAGAATTCATGCATCCCAAACTCAAACTATGCATCCAGCCTGGGACTCGTGGTGAAATATTTTGTTGCGTCCTAGACTTTTCATTTAAACTTGTGTAACAGTGTTTTATAATTACTTTCTTAGTATTTTAATTAGATGTGCAATAAAAGTAAATAGTGGTGACTGAGTTGCTTTAATTCTTTCCAGAAAACTTCCTGAGAAATATGAAACTATAGTACCACTGTCTATTAAAACAGAAGTGTTAAGAAAATGTTTTCGTCTACAGGTTTATGAAAATGTTTTCAAAAAACTTCAGTTTTTGTGACAGATGATCAAATACCTGGGTTCAGTTTGGAACTGAGGGTTTCCGTTATCGAGATCGCCATCATCGGCAGTCACAGACTTTGTTGTCCGTGTCAGTCTGATTTGCTGACGTAGCAGACCGAACAGCGTTTGCTGTAAGGGGTCTAGTTTTATTGTTTTATTATCTTTTTAGGGTGCATCTTTTTCTTCTTTCAAAAAAAAAAAAGAAACAAAAAAACGATCGCTGTTTCCTGTTGACAATTGCAATGTCAATGTCGGTATTACGATAAAAGTTCTCAACAGACTAAAAACCAATACTTTAGTGTCCGCTACGGTTTCCTGCGGTACTGGACAACTTGGTATTGATTTTTGACTGTATAGGTAGAATCGGTGTACCATAGAGATACGACGCCTTTCAGTATTGGCTTTTACCAAACACGGTACTGAAACACCGCTTGCGCAAATCGGTGTACCATAGAGATACGACGCCTTTCAGTATTGGCTTTTACCAAACACGGTACTGAAACACCGCTTGCGCATTCGCTTTTTTCGAAAATGAACGTAGGTTTCAAGAAGCAAAACATGCGTACATTCGAGAATTTTATGAGTCCTTGGGACTCACCGAGGCTAATTTTTTGCGTCCTCTGGCGAAATTATGCGTGCAGGACGCACGCCTAAAAAAATCACTGCATAGTTAGTATAATGCATCAGTATGACAATCAGGTTAATTCCTCAAGTATATGTAGGTCAGTGACCTATATTTTATGGCCCAGCAAATTTGCTTCATGTCTTGAAGACTATTTACTCCAGGAAAGTTGTACTTGGGATGATAGATCAGTGTCACTCAGAGACTGACATTGTAAACTATATCTTGCCTTATATCATTGTCATTAACTTAATAATATTTTATAATTAAGAAATGGCGCCGGCCGGGGTTATTCGTGACCCTCTGGGCACTTGCTCTAGTTTATTATGCAACTTAAGAAAGCACGTTCATGCCAAACCTTTTTATGAGCATCTGATAAACTTTATTTTTAGCTCACCTGAGCTATGCTCAGGATGAGCTATTGTGATCACTTTTCGTCTGTCGTCCATCCCTCCGTGCGTCGTCCGTTAACATTTTCAAACGACTTCTCCTCTGAAGCCGCTGAGCCAATTTTGCTCAAATTTCATATGGAGCCTCCTTAGGTTGGGGGAAAGAAAGATTGCTAAAATGGTCACGGTCCGTTGACCAAGATGGCCGCCATGCCCATACAGGGTTCTCGGGGACGCAGAATCCTGCGTCCCGGGACGCATAAATCAGAGTCCGGACTCCTAAAAATTCCCAAAGCCGAGTCCGCCGGACGCATGTTTTTTTTCCCGTGGGACTACTACTAATTATGGTCGGATTATCTTACTGAAATATAAAGTCCGCCGCGTGTTATTCGTATCGTCGGTAGTACTTGAAAGAACAGTAATAATCCGCCGCGTGCTTTTCACACCTGCGACAGTACCGTTATTTGCAAAGCAAGCGGTAGTTAAACAGGTGTTGGCAGTTCACACTTCAGCGATCGAGTAATTAAAGCATGCGACTGACATCGGTATGCGACCCCTTCCCTCACTGTGTATTGCCTGCACCACCGACTGATTCATCGAAAATACACGCGCAGGTATCATGATTTCATCCGTTTATGTTTTTTTTTTTTGTTATTAGTAGATCATTTTTTTTTTTTTTTTCAATTTAAAAATTTTCGGACGCTGAATTTTCGTCACTAACATCAAAAACGCCCGCTTTTTTTTTTTTTTTTTTTTGTTAAAAGACAAGTGTATCTTATCCCTTTGCGAGATATCAGTCTGCGCTCAGGTCTGCGGGTCTAAACGGTTATTCCTGCTTGTCACTAAGAAAAAAAGAAGAAAAAAGAGTTTCCCAAGTCCCATAGAATCTATCCCGTAAGCCATGTGAAGAGTCTAATGGGACTGCTCAGATGCACCCCGGACGACGGTATATGATTCGAGACTGTTATAGTTTAAGTTACATTTTCTATTGCTCCCGCATGAAGAAAGCACGTGCTCATAATGGTAGCGCGTGCTCGTAAGAGTAACGTCATTTGACAGCGTGGCGGGAAACCGTTTTGGGAGAAAAACGAACTATTACCATGTTGCATAGTAGAGCACTTTCTTGTCAGAAACGCATATGAATCAGACACATATTTAAGATAGAACTAAATTATCAAGAGTTTTTCGGCAAATCAAAGCAGTTGATCGAAATTTCAGATAGTGAAGAAGTCCCGGACATTTTTTCGCAGCGTGTATTGATCGCAGCACGGTGCAAATGTAAACACTGAAATGACGTTTTGCGGGAAGCTCAGCAGAAGTGTCCATGATCAGAATGTGCGGATATATTGCATATATCAGTTTGCGATAGCATATAACGGAGCTTTAATAAGTTTTGATTAAAGTATTTTATCTTATATACATAACACTCAATATCACTTAATACACACAGCAACGAACCACTTTTTGGGTTGGGGTATTGAATTTAAGTGCTACGATCTTTACCATGCAAGTAAAATAGGTTATGGTTGTCATGTCTGCAGTCATATCTTTCTGGTCTGCGAAGATGTGTCTATCTTCCCATCAGGGAGACATGATGTCATCCTAATTTATGGGCAAACTCTATTGAATTAACATCCTCGGGATGTGTGATAATGACTACCAGTTGGTTACACACACATTGTTCGGAATAATACATAAAGCAAAGCAGAGACCAAAATCAGTTGGTAAAAAAAAACAAACAAAAAAAACACAAAAAGTATGTTAAAATAAGGAAACTGATTCGCCATCCGGTATTAACAGAATGAAGTTAGCTGGGACATGCTCACTATTAAAGGAGAGTCATGAAAAAAAAAAAAAAAAAAAAAAAAAAATGGGACTCCTATTTTTGGGGAGTGGGACTCCTACTTTTTGGCTGGGACTCCTACTTTTTATAAAAAGGGAGTCCCGGACTCCCACTTTTAAAATCCTAGTGAGAACCCTGCCATATATGGTAAAAACCTTTAAAAATCTTCTTCTCCAGAACCCTTGGGGCTGAATCTTTGCACAAATCATCGGGGACGAGAGGTCTACCAAAATTGCTAAAATAATTGTTGTACATTGGCGTTGACCTTTTTACGGCGAGGTCAAGTTTGCATCCCTACTCATTTGTATGGGCACCATACATTTGTATGGGAAAACTGTTGAGAATTTCAAACGACTTCTCCTCTGAAGCCTGTTGGCCAATTTCGCTCAAATTTAATGTGGAGCCTTCTTAGGTTAGGGGAACGAAAGATTGCTAAAATGGTCGCGGTTCATTGACCAAGATGGCTGCCATGCCCATATATGGTAAAAACCTTTAAAAATCTTCTCCAGAACCGAGGATGCCTTGGGGCTGAATCTATGCACAAAACATCAGGGACTGGAGGTCTACCGAAATTGCTAAAATGATGGTCGTACATTGGTGTTTGACCTTTTTAAGGCGAGGTCAAGTTTGCTTCTCTATGCATTTGTATGGCCACCATACATTTGTATGAGAAAAATGTTGAGAATTTCAAACGACTTCTCATCTGAAGCCTCTGGGCCGATGTTGCTCAAATTTCATGTGGAGCCTCCTTAGGTTTGAGGAAAGAAAGTTTGCTAAAATGGTCACGGTTCATTGACCAAGATGGCTGCCATGCCCATATATGGTAAAAACCTTTAAAAATCTTCTTCTCCAGAACCAAATAAGCCCTTGGGCCTTACTTTTGCACAAATCCTCGGGGGACAGGAGATCTACCAAAATTGCTAAAATGATGGTCCTACCTTGACATTTGACCCTTTTACGGCAAGGTCAAATTTGCTTCCCATGCGTTTGTATTGGCCCTATACATATATCTGGGAAAAATGTTGAGAATTCATATTTTGGACACCTCTTCTATAATCCAGTTGAATCAAAACTTGATGATGAGCATTACCACGCTTATGAGACACAAAATAGCTAAATGAGCCAATAGAAAAATCCAAGATGGCCACTGCAGCCGCCATCTTGAAAATCAATTTTCGACATCTCTTCTCAAACCATAGATCACTTTGAGCTGAAACTTGCTTAGCAAGAGGATGACTTCTAGATCGAAACAAGCTAAAATTGTGCCGATCGAAAATCCAAGATGGCTGCAATGGTTCTGCTCCATTGAACAAGATGGCAGCCAGAGCTGAAAAATAGAAAAATCTTCAAACGACGTCTCATCCTTGGCCAATGGCATAACTTCAAAATATTTGTACAGAAGTATTCCACCAATGGCCCTCAACCAAAATTACTAAAACGGCTCCGCTTGGCTGAACAAAATGGCGGCCAGAGCTAAAAATAAAAAAACCTTTAAAGACGTCTCCTCCGCAGCCAGTGTCCTGATTTCAAAGTAATTTTGCTGAAGTATTCCCCTTATGGTCCTTTACCAAAATTGCTAAAAATGTTCTGCTCGGCTGAACAAAATGGCCGCCTGAGCTAAAAATAGAAAAAAAAACTTTAAACATCTTTTCGGCCAGTGGCCTGATTTCACAGAAATGTGCTAAAAATAGAAAAAGCCTTTAAACGACATCTCCGTGGCCAGTGGCAAGATTTCAAAATAATTTCATATCAGTGTTCCTCTTATGCCCCTTTGCCAAAATTGCTAAAATCTGCTCTGCTGAACGAAATGGTTGCCAGAGCTAAAAATAGAAAAAAAAAAAAAAACCTTTAAAGGACAGGATAAGTAGATGAACCAAATGACTTTTGAATAATATCTGAACTTTTTTTACTTGTGACGTTTTGAAAATTTCAGCAGTTTAACCTTGTAAGAAGGATATCTCAAAAACTGTTTAAGCCATTGCCTTGCATAAGAGTATTGGAAAAATGTTGCATGCCATCCGTATATCTGCAGTGGCGGTTTGACTCAGGTGAGCGTGTTGTGGCCCGTGGGCCTCTTGTTTATATTTTGCTGCTTAATTTTTCATGATAAATGTCAGTGCCCCAGATAATTATGTCCCCCTCCCCCTCCCAACCCACCCTGCTACCATAGGTAGGGGCACATATTGTTTTGGGACAGATCCCGCTGGTGACAGCGTTGGCGTCGGCGTAAAACTTCGTGTCCGCTCTGTAACTTGAATGCCCTTTGGAATATTTTGATGATACTTGGGAGAAATGTAGAACAGGATGAGATGAGTGTTACATACAAGATTGAAAACTCTGGCTTTCTTACTTTGGAGTTATCACCCTTTGTTTTATTTGAAGAAGATTTCATGTCCGCTCTGTAATTTGAATACCCTTTGGAATATTTCAGTGGTACTTGGCAGAAATGTAGAACAGGACCAGATGATGTGTCGCGTACAAGAATGGCAACTCTGCCTTTCTTACTTTTGGCGTTATCTCCCTTTGTTATATTTGACTGATAATCCATTGATTTCGTGTCTGCTCTGTAAGTCAAAGATACTTTGGAATATTTTTATGATACTTGGTGGACATTTAGAACAGGACCAGACGACGTGTCACATACAAGAATGACAACACTGCCTTTCTTACTTTTGGCGTTATCTCCCTTTGTTATATTTGAAGTGATTATCCATTGATTTCGTGTCCGCTCTGTGTCAAAGACCCTTTGTAATATTTATATGATACTTGGTAGAAATGTAGAACAGGACTAGACGATGTGTCGCATACAAGCATGACAACTCTGCCTTTCTCACTTTTGGCATTATCTCCCTTTGTTATTTTTGACAATGATTATCCATTGATATTGTGTCCGCTCAGTAAGTCAAAGACCCTTTGTAATATTTTTATGATACTTGGTAGAAACGTAGAACAGGACCAGACGACACGTCACATTTAAGAATGACAACTCAGCCTTTCTTACTTTTGGTATTATCTCCCTTTGTTATGTCTGACAGTGATTATCCATTGATTTTGTGTCCCCTCTGTCTGCTCTGTAACTGGAATACCCTTCAGAATACCTTTTCTAGTTATTTTTCCAATCAGTATCATACTGGTCAAATTTAAGGCCAGTAACAGCGAAATCCTGTCTGCAGGAATCAGTATCCATGCTGATTACATTCTTATTAGCTGTCCGCTGTCTGTCCGTCGTCCGGCCATCGTTAACTTTTCCCATTTTCGACATCTCCTCCAGAACCATAAGTAGGATTGATCTGAAACTTAGTGGGAGGCATTGTGGCAAAATGGAGTTTCAGAATTGCTAAAATCGTTCTGTTCTGATATCCAAGATGGCTGCCACGAGGGCCATCTTGAAATTCTTCAAACAACATCTCCTCCCAACCATATGTGACGTATTTAGCCGAAACTTGATGGGAGGCATCAGAGAGACATAGAGATTCAGAATTGCTAAAACAGTTCAGTTCGATATCCGAGATGGCCGCCATCTTGAAATTCTTCAAATGACATCTCCTCCCAAACCATAAGTCGGATTGAGCCGAAACTTGATGGAAGCAACATAGAGATTCAGAATTGCTAAAATAGTTCTGTTCGGCTATCCAAGATGGCTGCCGGAGCGGCCATCTTGAAAATCTTGAAACCACATCTGCTCCTGAACCCTAAGTCAGATTGATCCCAAACTTGATGGGAAGCATTGGGGCCACATGGAGAGATAAAATTGATAAAAACATTCGGTTTTGATATCCAAGATGGCCACCATGTCAGCCGTCTTGAAAATTTTCAAACGACAGCTCCACCCAAACTGTAAGTCGGATTGAGCTGAAACTTGAGGGGAGGCATAGGAGCAACATAGAGATTCAGAATTGCTAAAATCATTTTGTTCCAATATCCAAGATGGCAGCTACTGCGTGAAAATCTTCAAACCATGTCTGCTCCCCAACGGTAAGTCAGAGCCCAAACTTGGTGGGAGGTATTGGGGGTTCATGGAGATTTAGAATTGAGAAATTTGTTCCGTTCTAAGATCCAAGATGGTCACCATGGTGGCCAGCTTGAAAATATTGAAACGACATCTGCTATCGAACCGTAAGTCGGATTAAGCTGAAACTTGGAGGGAGGCATTGGGGAGGCATGAAGATTTAAAACTGCTAAATTCATTTCTATCCAAAATCCAAGCTGGCCACCACAATGGCCATCTTGAAATTCTTCAAACGACATCTCCTCCCAAACCGTAATCTGGATTGTGCCCAAACTTGATTGTAGGTTTCAGAGCCACATAGAGATTCAGAATTGCTAAAATCGTTATGGTCGGATATTACCTGAGATGGCCCCCAAGGTGGCCATCTTGAAAATCTTCAAGCCTCATCTGCTCCAGAATGGTAAGTCAATTGAGCCAAAACTTCATGGGAGGCATTGGGGCGACATGGAGATTCAGAATTGCTAAAAACATTTTGTATCAATGTCCACGATGGCCGCCATAGCAGCCATTTTGAAAACCTTCTATTTGTTAGATCACCTTGAGCTTTGTTCCAGGTCAGATGAGGCCGTTAGCTGTTGTCCACGGTCTGTCCCTCATCCCTATGTCAGTCAGTAACTTTTCACATTTTCAACATCTCCATCAGAATTGTATCCATGATGGCCACCATGGCAGCCATCTTGAAAGTCTTCAATTGTTATCTGCTCCCGAATAGTGGCGGTGAAGGCACCGGGGCAGCATGGAGATTTAGAATTGCTAAAATGGTTCTGTTCTGATATCAAAGATGGCCACCATGGCAGCCATCTTGAAAATCTTCAAATCACATCTGCTCCCGAACGTTAAGTCAGATTGAACTCAAACTTGATAGGAGGCATTTGGGTGTTAAAGAAATTCAGAATTGCCAAAACCATTCGGTTCCAATGTCCAAGATGGCCGCCATCTTGAAATTCTTCAAACCACATCCCCTCCCAAACAGTAAGTCAGATTAAACGGAAACTTTATAGGAGGCATCAGGGTTACATGAGGATTCAGAATTGCTAAATCGTTCAGTTCCAATATCCAAGATGGCAGCCATGGTGGCAATCTTGAAACTTTTCAAACAACATCAGATTCTTGTTTGCTAAAGGCAACCTGATCTGATAGCCAAGATGGCCACCATAGCACAATGTAACATATTATGATCAGCGTAATCCAGGTGAGCTATTTCTGGCTCACTTGGGCCTCTAGTCAATATTCCTTGGCCCAGGGGCTAGTGTGTGTGTGTGGGGGGGGGGGGGGGGGGTGCGTGCGCTCTGGTTATAATTTGCTTTTAAGTACATGTTTGTCTTAATGCTTTTTGTGTTTGTGTCTCATCAGTCACCTTACCTTATATTTGGATGATCTTCTTTGGATTTTTTCTTTGTTCACTTTCTCTAGCAACATCAATCAAAGGTAAACTATACTTAGCTTTCTAGCACAGAAATCATATCAGTGACTTTAAAACCTGCATGTTGCGAGCTTTTTTCAATTATGACACTGTTTACAGATCGGTCATGATTGCAGATGTGATTCTGTATGATTCATCGTGTGCATCAATGACTTCATCAGTTATGTTGTGCACTAAATAAAGATGCTGGATCAAATCCCAGCAGCCAGTACAGATACAGTGTAGATCCGGATGAGATGACTCATAATGAGCCATCTTATCTAGATCTACACTGTTTTCCATTCTGTTATTGATTTTCGACTGAAATTCCTATTTGCAACAGTGGTAGTGTCCAAATTCAGAGATGGACTAGTCCATTTCAGAAACTCTGGTGAAAGGGTTAATGTGGTATTTCTGGTCAAAAGTTTTATCTGGAGTGCCCATTTACAATGTTGAAATTCTATGCCTTAGTCAGGGAACTTGTTAAGGAGAACTATTTGGTGATAATTCTGGGATAATTTTCTCCATTTCTCCATAAAAAACATATGTTGTGGTTTTACTCATTAAAAGTGCTGTACTAAGGCATTTCTAATGAGTACCCACAACGTATGTTTTTATGGAGAAATAACAAAAATAATCCCTGAATTATCATCAAATACTCCTCCTTAACAAGTCCTCTGCTTATACATGTAGCTCTAGACTGTTTTGTATTTCAATCGAAATATGCTGATATTTTTCACATTTCACCACAGAAAATATGGGTACTTATTCAAATCACCCTGGAGAGGTGCTGCTAATAAGAAAAAGTATTTATTTGGACACCATTCATATCTACAGCTATGTTGAGTATGCTACCTGGAACTCTGGTGCATTGTCATGACTACCAATCCAGTTCCAGACTTTTATTTTTCCTGTTTCTGCCAGCTTGGGAATTTATTGATTTCTGTCTCTTTGTACAGTATTTTGCACAATTTAATCTGTAATTGTTTGACAGATGTAATTTTTCTGTTTGCATTTTTCAGTATCTTATAAATGTAAGAAATCCAATATGGTCCATGCTTCACACGATAGTTGAATGAGATTTTTTTTTTTTTTTGTCCAGAGCCATCCATACCTCCAGATGAGAATGAGTATCCAAATACCGTATTCAACCTTATTCCAGCACTGTGCGCTTTGGTTTTTCAAAAGTACTGAAAAAACTTGTACTAAAATATCCATCTAATAAGGGCACACTTTAAAGAAAGATCAGCAGTGGACTTCATTGGGAGTGTATTTTTTGATGCTTATACGATATTATTTTCTGATTTTCATTATAAAAGCATATGTTGTGGGAACTTGTTTGAATTGCTGAATACCCACAACATATGTTTTCATAAAGAAGAATACTAAATTGCTCAACTGTGCGCTTGTAGGAGCATGTGCGGTAATTAGGTTGAATACAGTATTATTTTTCTTGTTTCTCCAAGGAAACATATTGTGGGTACTCATTACCAACAACATATGTTTTTGTGAGGAAATAAGAAAAAATTCAGTACATGTACTTTTCAGTTGAAAAAAAAAAAACACCTTATCTAGTGCTATGACTCATCCAGTAATTGTATAAAGAGAAGATGCCCTTAGTTTTATTCATAAATGTACATGTAGGTTCAGTTTGTTATTCGGCTGACAGTGCCCTTGATAAGGTTTTAAGCGGTTGGGTAGTTTTGGCTGTTTTTACAGTATTTGACCTAATTACCACAGTGTGCGCTTAGGTTTTTCAAAATTGCTGGGAAAACTTGAGGTAAAATACGTATCCCCTATACTAAGGGTACACTTAAAGAAAAAAAGATAAGGGAAAGACTTATCCAATGATGCTTATGTGATGTGTTTTTGGAATTGTTTTCTGATTTTCTTTATAAAAGCATATGTTGTGGGTACTCATTTGAATTCAGTGCAGTTCAAATGGGTACTCACAACATATGATTTTATAAAGAAGTTGATACACGGCCTGTAATCTGAAGACTAAGGAATCTCTTGACTGTGCACTTATAGGGATATGCACATTAATTGGATCGAATACGTTATGTTGTGGGTTAATTCTCATTAGAAGTGCCTCTGTTTCTTGATGAAAGCATAATATGTGAGTACTCATTAGAAGTCTTCTAATGGGTACCCACCACTTACATTTCACGGATAAATAAGAAAAATATTTATCAGGATAACCCATCTTACACATGTATCTGGAGCTGTGAGTAAATATGGTAAAATATTTTCTTTTAAGATGTTGCAGCTTAATTGCTCTAGTTTTAAGATGACTGTTGGAGAAAACATGGAAGAAAATCAATAGGAGTAGAATTACAGCCATCTCTGCTACTGAAATTAGTCTTAGTAATCATTATACTGCTTCTGGGTCAATATCCATAGCTAGCCTCCAAATAAGGCACCCTCTACAACCGAAAAGTACTGATATATTTCATATTTCTCCACAAAAACATATATTGTGGGACTCATTAGAAGAACCTCAACTAGTTGCTTCTAATAAATACCCACAATCTATGTTTTTTGTGAATAAGAAAAAATATTATGTGAATATCCCCTCTCATTAGAAGACCATCATTAAAAAAATCTTAATGCTTCTGTGCATTTAATTATCTTTGAGAACATAAGAGATTAACCAATGGTGACTGGCTGATTTTCATGGGCACTATACTAGGCATAAGGCTAGATAAAGAGAGTGAGTATTCAGAAGATATTCTTTGTTGGTTTTACTTTAAAACCAGTTCTGAAAGCGTGCACTAGAACCACATCAGAAGACATATCTCAACCGAAAAGTATTCATATTTTTTCTTATTTCTCCACGAAAACGTGTTGTGTGTACTCTTAAGAAGTGCCTCACCAAGGTGCTAAATCTAAAGAATACCAGCAACAGGCTTTTGTGGAGAAATAAGTAAAATATTACATGTATCTGGATACCCCAACTTATCTGCTGGGCTCCGTAGTGTGTCTGACTGCAGATCCAGGGATCACAAGTTGGAATACTAGCTCGGCCATATAACTTTTATGGGGATTGATCATGAGGTCATTCTCCCCATTTCACTGATATAGAAGGGCAGTTATCGTTACTGGCCAAAGTATGTGCATAAGTACTAGTTAACCGCTTAGAGATTAAACCTGCCCAGGAAGAGTGTGAGTATGTTAATTGACTGGCTTGACATGACCTTAATAGTGTTGACTGGGTCATTAAACTACAACAAAAAACAAACAAAACCTTTTCTTATTTGGAACTCTGCACTAGATATGCTTTGGTCATAAATGTAGCTTCAGATACCATATTTACCCTAAATATGGGGACACCTCATCTCCTGACCTTTCTTGTCTTAGAAGTTGAACAAGGAATTTTACTACCAGTCATAGTTACAGATAAGACGGGGTATCCACATAATACTCTTCTTATTTCTCCACTAAAACATATATTGTGGGTACTCATTAGAAGTGCCTCAGTGAGGCGCTTCTAATGAGTACTCACAACATATGTTTACATTGAGAAATAAGAAAGATATCAGCATTTTTCGGATGAATAAAGCGCCTTAACTGTTGCTATGTAACCAGTTGATGGTAAAAAAACTAGGGATTAATAAATGGTAAACAGGTTAGACACTGATCAGATGCCCCATTTTGCAGTGTCTGAACTGGGTTTGAATTGTTCAGATAGCCGAGTTGCTAGTGCTCCGGACTTCGGATTGCAAGGCCCGGAGTTCGAATCCTACTGGAGGCAGAATTCAGGTCATTACAAAGAGATTTTCATTATCACCCTCCCATTGTCTAACTGTGACTTAAATAATGTTGAAAGGGACATAAACACCAAATAATTATCATCTGATCTGGGTCATACTGGTCTGCCTGTCCAAAACTTAGGGTTATTGTATTTAGATTCTTTTTTCAACTTAAAAGTATAGATATATTTTGTTTTTCTTCCTAAAAGCATGTGTTTAAGGTATTTTTTAGAAGCGCCTCATTCAGATGCGTCCAATGAGTACCATAATAACCCTAAGGATTGGGACAGATAGATCTTCGCAAATAGTTTAGACCCAGATCAGACACAACAGAATGCGGTGTTTGATCAGGGTCCACACTGTTTGCCATACAAACAGCAATATTTTAGACACATCAGGAGGTAGTAGAATGGAATATTGCGGGTCCCCATAGCCTAGTGGATAGGGGAGTTGACTCTTAATCCATTAGGTTTTTCACCGCTGTGGTTTGAGCCTCGCTCTGGTCACGTGGGGAAACCAAGTTCTGCTTACGGATGGTCAGGTGGTTTTTTCCCCGGGTTCTCCGGTTTTCGCCCACCTTTGATGAACGATCTGCTTGATATAAGTGAAATATTCTTAAACGGGCTGTTAAACCCAAATCAAAAAAAAAAAAAGAATGGACTATTTCAAATTTTAGGACAAGTATGGTAGGTCAAGTAGCATATAAGACTAATAAGCTCTTGTGGTAGGTAGATAAGGTGTCCCAATACTAAGGGTTATTATGTAACACACAATGTATGTTTTCATTGAGAGTAAGAAAAAATATTACTGGTATTATGTAGATACCGGCTTTTACTGGAACAAGGTATTGTCATACTATAACATGATCTATGGCAGTGTGCATCATTTTCACAAAATATTGTGTGTTAAAATGTATTTGCCCTATGTCTGGTATTTGTTCACCTCAACTCCTTACCATACTTGTTCTAAATTTTGAACAAGTACAATTTACTACCCAATGTTGTGCCTTAAATTTGCTTGATGAGTAGCAAACAGTGTAGACTGATGAGATGCCACATTCTGCGGCATCTCATGTGGGTCTACACTGTTTGCTCAGGCCTGTAAGTCCGAATACTTACAGTAAATATGGTAGTTCTGAGTAAACATTTTTGTCTTTTCAGCTGGTGATGATAGCAAAATCATTTACTTGGAATTCGAGTTTCTCAACACAGAGTGCTCCTATGATTTCCTCTTCATCTTTGATGGCGACTCATATGAAAGTCCAAAACTGGCCAGTCTCAGTGGATACAACATACCAGAACCCATTCTGTCCACATCTGGGAAGGTTGGTTTCTATTACCACTTTTGTATATTATATAGCAGAGAACTTATTAAAGAGGAGTAGTTGATAATTCCGGTATAATTTTCTCTCCATAAAAACACGTTGTGGGCACTCAAAAGAGGTGACAAGGCAAGGGGCTTCTGATGAGTACCCACAACATAAGTTTTTATGGAGAAATAAGAAAAATTATTCTAGAATGATCGTCAAGTACTCCTCCTTATGTCCTCTGACATAACAATCAGGTTTAAAAGTGCACATTGCCATATAATTGATGCACATTAGAGGAAGACACTTTTGCCATACCAAATTTTTGCTGTGTATTACTCGCACCCGTGTATAACATGCACTGAATTTTTGCACAAGTTCTTGTGGGGAAAAAAAGATGTTCCTATGTAGAACATGCCAAACTTTTCCGTGCATTATTGACTATGTTCCCAGGTGTGAAAGAGTGTCATGTTTCACTAGGATGGAGTTCAAAATGCTGTTTCGAGTTGAAACAGGCCGAATTTACGATAGTGCTAACTGAATTCTTCTATGAATGGAGAAACCTCAGATCGGACTGATTTTTCTTTTCATAATATTTTTCTCAATGGGAATAGATTCTTTCTTTTAGTGCAGATCCCTTTTCATTAGAGAGTCAAAAACCATTTTGACAGAGTTGCCTATACTGAAATTATATCCATTCCCCATGATGACAAATAAATAGGCTCAGAACAAAAATGGCATTTATGTGTCAGTTCCGATGTGTTATGGCCCCTGATAAACATTGAAAATTGTTTTCCATTTGATAATTTGAGTTTTTGTATCTAAATCAAATGAAATTTATACAGTGACTTACATACATGTACATTAGATATTTATTACTATAATAACCCTAAGGATTGGGACAGATAGGCTTGAGCAAACGATAGGTCTAGATAGGAGTGGATATCAGGTAAATAGTTTTCTTATTTCTCGATGAAACATACATTATGGGTACTCATTAGAAGCTCCTCACTGAGGTGCTTCTAATGAGTACCCATAACATATGTTTTTATCAGAAATAAAAAAAATATAATTACTTTTTGTTTGAGAAAAAGCACCTTATCAAGAGCTATGACAAACCGTATAAACAGAGATCAGACAACACAGAATACGGCATCTGATCAGGCAGTATGCTGTTTGCCACTCATTGTTTTTCAGACACATCAGAAGGTACTAAAATGGGCTTGTTCAAATTTTAGGACAATTATGGTAAGGACTTAAGGTGTCCCAATATTTAGTGTAAATATGTTAAATATGGGGGAATCTTGTAATGTAAGCATTGCTTACTGCTTGAGACAAATTTCCAGTTGCAGTGTGTCATCCTCTGTGGTGCTTTTAATTATCTCAAAATAAAATTTTTGCAGGCGAAAAAAGGAATTTCTCTTTTTGCTGTGTCACAAACACATTTCCAATAATAAGATAAATACATGTACGGAAAACTTGCGGCCTACATGACAAAGTACAGGCTCTAATATAAAGCATGTAATAGAATGCATATGATGCACAACATTTTATACAAAAAGGGTCCTTATGCTATTTGTGGACAATGCAGGCCTTGATCAGCCTGCACAAATATGCAGGCTGATCTAGGCCTTCGTTGTCCACTTACAGAAGCATTGGATACTGTAGTATATGTTTACAAACAGAGAATGCTGAGATCACACAGCACAGATGCGCATATTGATCTGGACCTGTGTTTGCATATTGTATAAGGGCCTTTTCTGAGCATTGTGCATCATTTATAAGTCTATAGTCGTCACAGCTCCAGATAAGAGGGGTGTCCAGATAATATTGTTCTTATTTCTCTATGAAAATGTATGTTTGGGTACTCATTAGAGCTGCCTCTGCAAGGTACTTCTAATGAGCTCCCACAACATGTTTTTGTACAGACATGCCAGGGCACTTCTAATGAGTACCACTGTATACCTTTTAATGAAGACATGTTGTTGGTACTCATTACAAGCGCCTTCGCAAGGCTCATTCAACAAGATGTTTGCCATGCCCATATATGGTAAAAACACTTGAAAATCTTCTACAGAACCAAGAAAGCTTCAAGGCTGAATCTTGGTAAACGGCATCAGGGACTTAAGGTCTACCAAGTTGATTCAAATGATGATTCTAGGATGACCTTTAACCGTCTTGCTCTTATGAGAAGCCACAACGTATGTTTTCATGGAGAAAGAAGAAAAATATCAAATTTTTTTCGGTTGGGAAAAAAGTGCCTTATCTGGTGCTCTGAGTAGTGAATCTGAAATTTGTAAAACATCATGTTTACATGTCCACAGCATTGTAGGAGTTGCTTTGCACAAGATTTTTAGACACACTTTAAAAATGACATTCCTCATGTACCATGGTTAATCGAAGAAGAAAACATTTGTATATAGCTATATATTTTTAACCTGCTGGACTTAAATAAAAGGCTCAGTGGATGCATTGTAAAATACTTTTCTTATTTACCTGAGAAACAGCTCATGTGAAATGTCAAACCCTGTTTTTGTCACACCTTCTTAACCCATTTTAGTCTGGTAATCCCATAAGGGAAATTGGCAAACAGTGTAGACCCTGATCAGACACTGCAGAATGCGGCATCTGATTAGGGTCTCCACTGTTTGCATTAAATACAGGAATTTCTGTAAAACATAGTAATAATAAAAATTAACCAGGCTCACTGCTATTGGAAATAGACTGGTCCAAAGAGTTATGGTAGAAGAGTTCACCCAACAGAAATGGGTTAAACAGACATATTGCCTGAAATATCAAACTTTATTTTGTGTGAAAAATAAGCAAACCATTTCAAAATGTCACATGCTGAAATTTTTTACTCAGTATGCTCTCAGGTTTAATAGTAACAGCAATGTTTGTCATTTTTGCAGATGCTTATCTATCTATTCAGTGACAGAAACTATCAAAGGGAAGGATTTCAGGTGAAATACACGATTCAGGATTGCCCACTGAATTGTTCTGGCAATGGACACTGTATTGATCATGTCTGTATATGTGATACTCGTTTCTCTGGACGGGCCTGTGAAATGGAAATATGTCCAGGGGAATGTGGGGCTCATGGAAACTGTGATAATTCGGACAATGTTCGACGTTGCCGATGTGACCCAGGCTATTCAGGGTATTTGTGCAATATATCTTTAAACGATGCAGCTGGCAGTGAGCAGTGGTATACATTAGCCCCTGCTGGGTCGGGGTTTGAAGCCCGATCCGCTCACGCAGGAGCATTTCTCTCGCATACTAACTGTCTGTATATATTTGGAGGATTTACACTAAATAATATTCTAAATGATCTCATGAAATTTTGTTTTGATGAAAACCATTGGGAAAAAATTACACAGATGGAACCGTGGCCAGATGGCTGCTATGAGCATGCTATTGTGGCATATAAAGATGGGTTCTACATGTTTGGTGGTGTCTCGGACAATGGTACATACAGCAATGAACTCTGGTATTATAATGCATCATCTGTGTCATGGCGGCTGTGTGCAGAAAACAGTACTGTCCAGCCTCGCAAGTTGTCTGGTCACACGTTAACCCTTGTTGAGGACGAACTCTATGTTTTTGGTGGGAAAAGCGAAGATGGAAGTTTCTGGTCAGATATTTACAAAATACGAGCGGATGATCCATCAAACTGGACAGAAATAATACCTTATGTAGGGAAATCATCTGCCCGTCGTCTTGTAGGACATTCTACAGTATATCACAAAGAGTCTCGCTCTCTTCTCATCTATGGTGGTTATTCCCATTCTCAGGACCAGCCTCGTTTTGGAACCCATACGGACAAGATACATGCATTTCACATTGACAATCAAGTCTGGTCACAGATACAGCCAAACAAAGATGGCACACCGAGTCAAAGGTCATTCCATTCCGCACTAATCATGGGTAACTACATGGTGTTGTATGGTGGAAATACCCATATTCACCATGATAATGAGTTATGCTATGATTACGAGATGTATTTATATCATCTTGGATGTCATTCCTGGGTCCGAGTCTCCATTCTCATGGGTAGTAAGTATGATTCTGCTTTGGAGATACATGTACACGGTAAATGTCCTAAAAGTTTGAACACTTTATTTCATTCTTTTCTTTTTTTTTTTGCCTAAATTTTGATTTTTATTGGAATGGCAAACAGTGTAGACCCTGATCAGATTGGTTCTTCAGGAGCAGTCTGCTTTTGGTGTGCACTTTGCATATATGCATTTTATCAGAAACTTGGCTGTACGAAAATTTAGGACATTATACGCAGCTTGAGATAAGAAGAGAATCAGATAGTTTCTTTTTCTGCCACAAAAATATGTATTATGGGTACTTATTAGATGTACCTCGGTGCTTCTGATGACTACACACAATGTGTGTAGGAAAAAGAAAAATATCAATACCTTTTGGTTGAAAAAAAGCGCCTTATCTGAAGCAATGGAGATAGCTTTATTAACCCTAAATATTAGGATGGAAATTCCTGCTCAAACAGTGAAGGACCAGGCTAGATGCCGCAAAATGCAGCATCCAGGGCCCCTAGGGGAACCTTTAAAACCTTTAATTTTGTTGAAAACCTTTAAAACATTTAATTTGGCTGAAAAACCTGTATTGTGATGAGAAAATCTTTATATTTAGCAATTTGTAAATGCAAGAGAAGGACAGAGTAAATATGTAGCATTTTGTAACAACAAATTATAGTTCTGTTACTTAGATTCATATGTTTCTAAACAGAAATGCAAGTTAATATTGTCAGTACCATTTAAAGATGAAAATATCAGACTTTCTCTGCAAGTTTTCTCCCTGTTTTGCTTGAGAGGCGAAGACAGGGAGTTCTTTTGCTTGGGATCTGCCAAGAAATTCAACCATTAAATGCTCTTTATTTTGTACAAAATTTATCATGAAAACCTTTATTTGGCCAAAAACAGCCTTTATAAAAAGCCTTTATTTTTAAGAGAGACTGCTAGGGGGCCTGAGCATCATATCAGGGTCTACACAGTTTGTCACTCCTCCAAATGTTTTTAGACAAATCAGCAAGTGGTAAAAATGACGTTCAAGCTTTAGGAGTGTTACAGCCAGAAAAGCAAGACAGCACACCGTGTCAAAGGTCATTTCATTCCACCCTGATCATGGGTAGCTGCATGGTGGTTTATGGGGTAAATACCAATATTCATCATGACAATGAGTTATGGTATGATTACAAAATGTATTTATATTATTTTGGATGTTATTCCTGGGCTAGAGTCAAGGAACGATAATTAATTTGGCAGTTTCTTTACCTTGTTTGATCAATTGAATGAAAAGATCAATTAATAAGTTAAATACTTAGAGTAATGTAAAGGTGTGTGTCTATATAAAGTACAAATTTTACTTCAGTTTTCGCCATTCAATATTATTGCAGTGGCATAGCAGAGCATCATATCGATGTTCAAAAAGTCAAACGACCAGCTTGGCAACCGGTCCAAGACAAAAACCGGCCACTGGGCAACCAGAATCTGCAGAAATGCGGTCAGAAAGTCAGATTTCAGTCCCGCTTCAATTCTGCAAATTGTATTGTCAGGCTATATCCGGTTATCTCAGCTGTCTCCCCTGTCCACCTGTCAATCAAGTAAGGTGTCTTCAATCATGTCTGATGTGCCGGCGAAGAATTTCTTATCTTGTACTTTTATATGCATAGATAAAAGTCGCATAAAGGTTTGAAATCAAGTACCAAGTATACACAACAAGAAATTGGGATTATTATTAAAAAGGATTTATAGGACTTTGCCAATTGTCGTTAGTTTTGGTGACAGGTGATATTATATTTTCATTTTGGAAACTGGCTAGTTGATGATGTCATCGTCATCAGCTGGACCGATTCAGATTTAAAAATTTCTAGAGCCCTGCCTAGGGCATAATGTTTTCATCATTCCATGTGTACTATTTTGCATCAAAGTTTTGCGTTCAGTTTGTGTGCTTTACTTATATTTGTGAGTCTTCTCATGCAGTTGTAAATATGTGGTTAGTATTGCTAATGAGTGACTACCAAAGGTCAAGGTCACAGATAGAAATTTCATTCATACGCCAATGAATTTTATACCCCGCCACACAATAGTGGCGGGTATTATGGTTTCACGTTGGTCGTCCATGTGTCCATCCGTCCGTCCGTCCGTCCGTCCATCTGTTTTTCGTTTCTGGATGATAACTTGAGTAAACATCAATGGATTTTCACCAAACTTGGTATGGTGCATTGATATTGTGGATATCTGGTTTGGGATTGCTAATGGGCAAATTTCGTCAATTTTTGACGGAGTTATCTGTCCGAGACACGCCCATATTTTTGTTTCCGGATGATGACTTGAGTAAACATCAGTGGATTTTCACCCAACTTGGTATGTGCATTGATATTGTGGAGATCTGGTTTGGGATTGCTAATGGGCAAATTTCGTAAATTTTTGACGGAGTTATCTGCCCGAGACACGCCCATATTTTCATTTCCGGACTCTAACTTGAGTAAATAACAAGGGATTTTCACCAAACTTGCCATATGCATTGACATTAAGGAGATCTGGTTTGGGATTGCTAATGGGCAAATTTCGTCAAATTTTTACGGAGTTATCTGCCCGAGACACGCCCATATTTTCGTTTCCGGATGATAACTTGAGTAAATAACAAGGGATTTTCATGAAACTTGCTATATATATTGACATTAAGGAGATCTGGTATGGGATTGCTAATGGGCAAATTTCGTAAAATGTTTACGGAGTTATCTGCCCGAGACGCCCATATTTTCGTTTCCGGATGATGTATATATATTCATTTTCATAAGATATGAATACACCACTGGTGAATCAGTAGAAATATTGGTAAAACACCTTACTGAAAACATCCTACCTCTACGATATCTTTGAGACTTTTGGGACTAACTGGACAGAAGGGTATGGAGGAGTCGGAATAGCCACATCACTCTCGCTCAGTTGAGAAATGCATTGTTAGAAGAATGGAATAACTAACATTCCAGTATGGAGGATCAATGCATTAATAAACTTTATGCAGAGGAGAATAAGGGCGGTAACAGTGGCAAGAGAGGGGCATACTGGTTAATTCAGTTTAATTTCATTTACAGTTCTGGGGGCTACCTTCAAATGCATCACAATTATTGATGAGTTTTTGGTCACAAACTAATGAAATTTTGGAAATTTGTTTTCTAAAGGTGTTGCTTTAAAACCATATGAAAATATTTTAGATGCCTTTTAAAACATTTTAATTCAGCATAAAAGTTACCCTGCATTTCTTTTTCACTTCAGTATATGGGTTTGAAACTTTGGGTTAAAAAAAATACTAAATGAGCCAGTACACGAAAAAAGGGACCTTATGGTTTTCCAGTTTGTGGTTCTTCAAATGCACATGCCCAGTCCCCTAATTGGGGTACAGACATGCATTTTTTGCCTGAAGCCTCCTCAAGGTCTCTACTACATGTCTATAAACAGCAAAGGCTCTGGTGAGTGCACTTATGCGCAGGCTTTCCTGAGCCTTTGCTGGTCGTACATGTACTGACTCAAATTTCTTTTTCAGAATATGCCGAGGAGCTAGACAGCAAGAGACCTTATGGTCGTGTAAGTCATGTTGCTGTGGCTGCATATGGAAATATCCTACTGGTTGCTGGTGGGTTCTCGGGTTATGTTAGAGGTGATCTAATTGCCTTCAAGTTTCCTTCATATGTGGCTCCCCCGCAGGTGAGTTTCCAAGACAATCCGATAAGCAGTTCCCCACCCCCTGCAAACTTTCTTTGTGTGGGTTGGGGGGCGGGGGGGGGGGGGGGGGGGGTGGGGTGTATACTGTTTATATATCCGTCCGTCCGTGTGTCCGTACGCGATGCTTTTTTTTTCCTAATATCTTGAAAATGCAGCGATGGATATTCGTCAATTTCTGCAGACAGAAATAAGGGCTAGGAGCCAATTCTCTTGAGTTCTTGCCCTTTGTATATATTTTTTTTTTCTTAATGCAGTAAAAAGTTTGTGTGCACACTATCTCTTTAATCAATGGCTGGAATTTGACCAAACTTGCACAGATACATCATCAGGATGAGGGAAAGAAGTGATGAGATTTTGGTGACCTTGACCTTATTTTCAAGGTCACTACATTATAAATACTCAAAAAATGAGCCTTGTTAATGCAGTAAAAAGTTTGTGTGCACATTATCTCTTTAACCAATGACTGGAATTTGACCAAACTAGCACAGATACATCCTAAGGATGGAGGAAAGAAGTGATTAGATTTTGGTGACCTTGACCATATTTTCAAAGTCACCACATTATAAATACTCAAAAAATGAGCCTTGTTAATGCAGTAAAAAGTTTGTGTGCACATTATCTCTTTAACCAATGGCTGGAATTTGACCAAACTAGCACAGATACATCCCAAGGATGGGGGAAAGAATTGATTAGATTTTGGTGACCTTGACCTTATTTTCAAGGTCACTACATTATAAATACTCAAAAAGTGAGCCTTGTGCGCACTCTATCTCATGAATCAGTAGATGGAATTTGACCAAATTAGCACAGATACATCATTGGGATTGGGGAAAGAAGTGATTAGATTTGGGTGACCTTTATCTCGTTTTCAAAGTCACACGGGCACTTTGAAACTCAAATTTTGATAGAAAAAAAGCTTGTGTGCACACTATATCTTGAACCAATGGCTGGAATTTTAACAAACTAGCACCAATACATTGTTAGGACATAGGAAAGAAGTGATTAGATTTTTGTGACCTTAATCTCAGGTCACTACGTTATAAAGACTCCAAAAATGTGCGATGTAAATAGTTTGTGTGCATACTATCTCTTCAACCAGTGGCTGGATTTTGACCAAACTAGCACAGATACATCATCAGGATGGGGGAAAGAAGTGATTAGATTTTGGTGACCTTGACCTTATTTTCAAGGTCACTACATTATAAATACTCAATAAGTGAGTCTTGTGCACTCCATCTCATGAATCAATTGATGGAATTTGACCAAACTAGCACAGATATATCATTGGGATTGGGGAAAGAAGTGATTAGATTTTGGTGACCTTTATCTCATTTTCAAGGTCACACTGGCACTTTGAAACGCAAATTTTGATTGAAAAAAGCTTGTGTCCACACTACATCTTGAAACAATGGCTGGAATTTTAACAAACTAGCACAGATTCATCGTTATGATATGGGAAGAAGTGATTAGGTTTTTGTGACCCTGACCACATTTTCAAGGTTGCTACATTATTAAGACTCTAAAAATGACCCTTGTGTGCACCCTATCTCATGAATCATTAGTTGGAATTTGTTCAAGCTAGCACAGATACTTCAATGGGATGAGGGAAAGAAGTGATTAGATTTTGGTGACCTGGACCTCATTTTCAAGGTCACACTGACACTTTGAAACTCAAATTTTGATAGAAAAAAGCTTATGTGACACATTGATATCAATAAGGTGTACCTACATAAGGGAAACTATGGGCTAGGGGCCCATTCTCTTGGAGTTATTGCCCTTTGTAAAATTTCTTAATGCAGTAAAAAGTTTGTGTGCACACTATCTCATCAACCAATGGCTGGAATTTGACCAAACTAGTGCAGATACATCATCAGGATGGGGGAAAGAAGTGATTAGATTTTGGTGACCTTGACCTTATTTTCAAGGTCACTACACTATAAATACTCAGATACTCAAAAAGTGAGCCTTGTGTGCACTCCACCTTTTTTTCCTGCATATCTTGATTAATATTATCAGGAATCTTAACATATTTTCCATAAATGTTCATATTCATGAGATGTTGCTGCTACAGAAAAAGAAGGGTCAAGGGATCAATACTGTTATTGTTATTCCCCTTTGTAATTCTTTAATGTCTGTAACACTTTTGTTTTTCCTGCGTATTTTGGTTAATAATTTTAGGAATATTGTAATATTTTGTAGGTTTTTTTTTTTTTTTTGAAAATGTTTTATTTAGAATTATACCATTATTACCAAATATACTTGGATTTCGCACATAATCACATAAAATTTTACCAAATCTATTTGATTATCCTAAGATGTGTCTAAAAGTACTGACAGAATGGCAAACAGTGTAGACCTTGATCAAACTGCTGTTATTTGAGCAGTTGGATCTGGGTCTACACTGTTTGCTCAGACCTTCTTGTCTGAATATCTAGTATAAATATTTGATCCTAGTACCACCTACTTTTTTATTTAAAAAAAAAAATGAAAAAAAAATCTCTAGGTTACACCAGAAAAAATAAGGCAGAGTAGGCTTACCCTAAATGCACTTATTTTTTAACTTGGCCTTATTAGGAATGTATACATCCCTAATGAAATGCCATAATGCATGTATGTAACACAAGAATGGATTATATGCTTAGCTCCAGATAAGAGAGGGTATCACAATATTTTTTCTTATTTCTCCACAAAAACAAATGTTGTGGGTACTCATTAGAAGCACCTCACTGAGGCACTTCTAATGAGTACTCACAACATATGTTGTTGTGGAGATATAACAAAATAAGTTTCTTCATTGCCTGCTTACACAATCAATAGATGTTGTATAATATGTTGAACTGAGAAGTCCCTGACCTTCCATTCTTGAAATGTTGAAAGAGATGTAAAACACCAAACCATCATCATCATCATCATCGTCATCATCATCAGTGTCATCATCATCATCATATTTGTTGGGTAACATTTCTTGTTCTTTTTTTTTTCCAATTTATGGGCAAAAATTCCCAATCAAATGCTTCTGAAAGGTATAGGTAAAAAAAGTTGTTGGACTTTTTATTGACTTTCTTGACATAAAAAGCTCCTACCATAATAAACCATAATACCATAATAAAATTTAGCTAGTGGACATAATTACAAAGATAAGGAGAATTTTTTTTTTTTTGGCCTTTATTCTGTACATAAAATTACACTGCAACGTCATTATACACTGCAATGCCGTTATAACGCGGTCGGTGGGGTCCAAGGTAGCTGACTGCGTTGTAAGTGATCATGCGGTATAACGATCAGACATAAACTCAGAACTCACACCCAACCCACTTCTATACTATCAAAGTTCTGTGTGCAATCCGATTGGCTGATTCACATGAAATGTCAAGACTATTCTCTGAAAAAAAATAAAATTAAAACCGTTTTCTACTGCAGTTGTGGTTGGCCCTTTGAAGTTAGACATTTACACTCAGGCATTTTTAGCTCACCTGAGCACGAAGTGCTCATGGTGAGCTATTGTGGTCAGTCAATATCCGTCGTCCGTCGTGCGGCGTCAACAATTGCTTTAAAAGCCTACTCCTCCTACACCCCTGGGCCAATTGACTTGATACTTGGTAGGAAGCATCGGGGTGACTTGTAGATCAAAAATAGCTAAAATCGTGCCGATCGGAAATCCAAGATGGCCGCCATGGCAGCCATCTTGAAAATCTATTTTTCGCTTCTTCTCCTGAACGGAAAGGCCAATTGACTCCAAACTTGCTAGGAAGCATCGGGGTGACTTGTAGATCAAAAATAGCTAAAATCGTGCCGGTCGGAAATCCAAGATGGCCGCCATGGCCGCCATCTTGAAAATCTATTTTTTGCTTCTTCTCCTGAACCAAAAGGCCAATTGACTCCAAACTTGCTAGGAAGCATCGGGGTAGATCAAAAATGGCTAAAATCGTGCCGATCGGAAATCCAAGATGGCGGCCATGGCCAATTGACTCCAAACATGGTAGGAAGCATTGGGGTGACTTATAGATCAAAAATAGCTAAAATCGTTCTGATAGGAAATCCAAGATGGCCGCCATGGCAGCCATCTTGAAAATCTCTTTTTTTGCCTCCTCATCGGGGTGACTTGTAGATCAAAAATGTTTAAAATCGTGCCGATCGTAAATCCAAGATGGCCACCATGGAAAATCTATTTTTCGCTTCTTCTCCTAACCCCAAATGCCAATTGACTCGAAACTTGGTAAGAAGCATTGGGATGACTTATAGATCAAAAATAGCGAAAATCGTTCCAATCAGAAATCCAAGATGGCCGCCATGGCCACCATCTTGAAAATCTATTATTTTTTGCTTCTTCTCCTGAACAGAAATGCCAATTGACTCCAAACTTGGTAGGAAGCATCAGGGTAACTTGTAGATCAAAAATAGCTAAAATCATGCTGATGGGAAATCCAAGATGGCCGCCATGGTGGCCATCTTGAAAATCTTTTTTTCACTTCTTCTCCTAAACCCAAAAGCCAATTGACTTGAACTTGGTAGGAAGCATCGAGGTGACTTATAGACTAAAATCGTTCTGATTAGAAATCCAACATGGCCACCATGGCTGCCATCTTGAAAATCTATTTTTCACTTCTTCTCCTGAACCGAAAGGCTTATTGACTTTAAACTATGTAGGAAGCATCAGGGTGACCTGTAGATCAAAAACAGCTAAAATCATCCCTATCAGAAATCCAAGATGGCTGCCATGACCGCCATCTTGAAAATCTATTTATCGCTTCTTCTTCTGAACTGAACGGCCGTTGGACTTGAAACTTAGTAGGAAGCATTCCGGTGACTTGTAGATCTAAAATAGCTTAAATTGTTTGGATCGGAAATCCAAGATGGCCGTCATGGCGGCCATCTTGAAACTCTTTTTTTCGCTTATTTTCCTGAACCAAAGGGCCAGTTGATTTGAAAATTCGTAGGAAGCATCAGGATGACTTGTTGATATAAAAATAGCTAAAATCGTTCCGATCGGAAATCCAAGATGGCGGCCATCTTGAAAATCAATTTTACCCTTCTTCTTCTGAAATGAAAGGCCAGTTGACTCGAAACTTGGTAGGAAGCATCAGGGTGACTTGTAGATCAAAAATAGCTCAAATCGTTGCGATAGGAAATCCAAAATTGCGGCTATAGCGGCCATCTTGAAAATCTGTTTTGAACTTTTTCTCCTGAACCGAAAGGGCAAGCGACTCAAAGTTCATTGGAAGTATCAAGTTGACTTGTAGATCAACAGTAGCTAAAATCATTCTGATTGGAAATCCAAGATGGCTACCATCTTGTTTATGTTTATTATATTTTCCTGCCACTGGCTGTTTACATGTATAAAATCATGATTCTTCAGAAACCACTTAGGCAATTGCCACCAAATTTCACAATGATCCTACTGTTGAAATGTGATTGAGAATTTGTTCAAATGATCACGCTTCATTGACTGTCATGCCATATATAATATTCTTCTTCAAAATTAGGATGATCTTTTTATTAGTTGCGATGACAGGATTGGAAAAATGTTGCATAACATCTGCATATCTGCAGTGGCTATGTCACCCAGGTGAGCGACCCGTGGCCCTCTTGTTTTTTTTTTTAGCAGCTCATCTATATATCAGTTAACCCTAAAACCGCCAATCACAACTGCAGCAGACAAGAATTTTGACTATTTTTTTATTTGCCAGAGAAAACAAGTCCTGACATTTCATGTGAATCATCTGCCAAGCAGACAATTCACATAAAATGTCAACACTTGTTTTCTCTGAAAATAGAAAAAATAAATTAAGATAGTCATCTACCACAAATTTTGCTTGGCACTTTATGGGTTAAATGTGTTCTGTGTTCACAACCTAGGAAAACATCAAAGCGACTTTCGGCATCCTGTGATTTGCTCAGGTTTCACTCATAAATGACAGGAGGGCATTTACCGTTATGCAGCGAGATCAAAGCTGTTTAAACTAACCCTTAAAGCTCTAAGCAAAAAATTGTAGCAGACAACGTTTTGATTTTTTTTTTTTTTTATTATCATTTATTTTTCAGAAAAAAGTCATGACATTTCATGTGAATCATCTGCTTAGCAGATGACTCACCTGAAATGTCAAGATGTTATTTTCTGGAAAAAAAATAAACAAATAAATAATTAAAATTGTTTTCTGCTGCTGTTGTGATTGGCGCTTTAAGGGTTAATTCTTTTTATCGATTGCCAGGTAATGATTGAAAAATATGACACCTATTTAGTGCTTTGAAATAGCCAAAAGGCAAAATACTGATGACAACTTTGTTAAAACAGAATGTGTAAATGGGCGACAGTACGGTCATGGCTAACAATTTTATTGACTGGTGAGTTCTCCGGTAAGAAGGGCAAAACATTCAAAATTGGAGACAAAAATGCCCCCCAAAAAAAATGGGAACCATAAACCATTTCTGCGTTACAAGCAACCGTGTCGTAACAGCGCTGCAGTGTATTTGAGGTAATATCTTCAGTTTTCCCAAATATTCCCAAAAATGCTGAAAAGAAGATATTAAAAAGAGCTACAGGATTTTCCCTGACTCCCATTTTGGCAGTTTTTACCCCCAGAACCTTGTTCTGGATCCTCAAAAGTCATGGGCAAGGGTCCTGAGTGATGCATATACGATCAATCCAAAATTAATTTTATTTGTCTGTGGCTTTGTATTTTAATCTATGTGTGATCTAAAGTATATCATATATCATCATAATCAGATTTTTAGCTCGCCGGGACTATGTCCCTGGAGAGCTTATGTTGTCATCCAGGCGTTGGCATCGGCATCTGTTGGCGTCCGCGTCGGTGTCTGCGTTAGCACAATGTTTAAGTTTTCAAATGTGTGCATACATTTTTAACTGTTTAAGGTACTGCTTTCATATTTGGCCTACACCTACTTTAGGGTAAGACCTTTCAATAGCATACACTCCCATCCCCAAAATAGACTTTTTGTGTAGGTCAAGGTCAGTTCTTACTTTGTCTTTTACACCCATGTTTAAGTTTTGCGTTTAAGTTTTGAAAAGTGTACATAACTGCTGAAGTATTTAAGATGGAGCTCGAATATTTGGCCCACACCAGCCTTAGGGTTAGACCTTTCAAGAACACATACCTCTACCTCAGTTTGACCTTCTGCCTAGGTCAAGGTCAGGTCATACTTTGTCATTTGAACGCATGTTCGAGTTCTGCGTTTAAGTTATGAAAAGTGTCTGTAACTGCTGAAGTATTCAATCACCGGGACTATGTCCCTAGAGAGCTTATGTTGTCACCCAGGCGTTGGCGTCGGCGTCTGTCGGCGTCGGCGGCCGCGTTAGCACAATGTTTAAGTTTTCAAATGTGTGCATACTTTTTTAAATGTTTAAGGTACTGCTTTCATAGTTGGCCTACACCTACTTTAGGGTAAGACCTTTCAATAGCATACACTCCTGTCCCCAAAATAGACTTTTTGTGTAGGTCAAGGTCAGTTCTTACTTTGTCTTTTACACCCATGTTTAAGTTTTGCGTTTAAGTTTTGAAAAGTGTACATAACTGCTGAAGTATTTAAGATGGAGCTCTAATATTTGGCCCACACCAGCCTTAGGGTTAGACCTTTCAATAACACACACCTCTTCCTCAGTTTGACCTTCTGCCTAGGTCAAGGTCAGGTCATACTTTGTCATTTGAACCCATGTTCGAGTTCTGCGTTTATGTTTTGAAAAGTGTTTGTAACTGCTGAAGTATTCAAGATACCACTTTAATATTTGGCCCACACCAACATTATGATGACCTTTCAAAAGCACAGACCTTTTCCTCAGTTTGACCTTCTGCCAAGGTCAAGGTCAAGTTATACTTTGTCATTTAAACCCATGTTTGAGTTTTGCGTTTAAGTTTTGAAAAGTGTTCGTAACTGCTAAAGTATTCAAGATGCTGCTTTAATGTTTGGCCCACACTTAGGGTAAGACCTTTCAATAGTACACACCTCTTCCTCACTTTGACCTTAGGCCGAGATCAGGTCATACTTTGTCATTTATACATGTGTTTAAGTTTTGAGAAGTGTACATGGCTGCTGAATTAAATAAGATATAGCTTTCATATTTCGTCCACACCAGCCTAAGGGAAGGTGCTTCAATGGCATATACCCCATCCCTCAGTTTGACATTCTTCCGACATCAAAGTCAGGTCATACTCTATCATTTACTGCTATGTTTAAGTTTTGCATTTAATCTTTAATATTTAAAGATTGTTTTCTTATCCAGTCAGCCCTTTTCGGCGAGCTGCGTTGTCTTCTGACAACTCTTGTTGATTAATGTGCAGGTACAGGGGCAACATCCACATCAGTGGTACTTGGGCAATATTTTATCCTTAAAGCACTAAGCAAATTGTAGCAGACTACATTGGTTTTATTTGCTCACCTGGAGCTTTGCTCCAGGTCACCTTATGCAATGGCCTGTTGTCCGTTGTTCATCCGTCCGTCCGTCCGTCCGTCCATCGTCCGTCGTTAGCTTTTCATATTTTCAACAGCTCCTCCAGAACCATAAGTTGGATTGAGCTGAAACTTAGTAGGAGGCATTGTGGCAACATGGAGATTCAGGATTGCTAAAATTGTTCCGTTCCAATATCCAAGATGGCTGCCCTGGCGGCCATCTTGAAATTCTTCAAACGACATCTCCTCCCAAACCCTAAGTCCATTTGAGCTGAAACTTGATGGTAGGCATCACAGTGACACAGAGATACAAAATTGCTAAAATCGTTCTGATCTGATATCCAAGAGGGCCACCAGGGCGGCCATCTTGAAATTCTTCAAATGACATCTCCTCCTAAACCCTAAGTGATTGAGCTGAAACTTGATGGGAAGCATCACAGTGACACAGAGATTCAGAATTGCTAAAATTGTTCCATTTCGATATCCAAGATGGCCGCCGTGGGGACGGCGGCCATCTTGAAATTCTTTAGACGACATTGCCTCCCAAAGCTTAAGTCAGATTGAGCCCAAACTTGATGGGAGGCATCACAGTGACAATTGTCAGAGATTCAGAATTGCTAAAATTGTTCCGTTCCGATATCCAAGATGGCTGCCATGGTGGCCATCTTGAAATTCTTCATACGATATCTCCTCCAAAACCATAAGTCAGATTGCGCCAAAACTTTATGGGAGACATTGGAGGGACATAGAGATTCAGAATTGCTAAGATTGTTCCGTTCCGATATCCATGGCGGCCATCTTGAAATTCTTCAAACAACATCTCCTCCCAAACTGTAAGTTGGATTGAGCCAAAACTTGATGGGAAGCATCACAGTGACACAGAGATTCAGAATTGCTAAAATTGTTCCATTCCGATATCCAAGATGGCCACCAGGGCAGCCATCTTGAAATTCTTCAAATGATATCTCCTCCAGAACCTTAAGTGAGATTGAGCCGAAACTTTATGGGAGGCATCGGAGCGACATAGAGATTCCGATATCAAAGATGGCCGCCATGGCAGCCATCTTGTAATTTTTCAAACGACATTTCCTCCCGTACCAAAAGTTGGATTGGGCCAAAACTTGATGGGAAACGTCACAGTGAAACAGAAATTCAGAATTGCTAAAATCGTTCCGTTCAGCTATCCAAGATGGCCGCCATGGCGGCCAACTTGAAATTCTTCAAACAACATCTAATCCCAAACAATAAGTCAGATTGAGCTGAAACTTGATGGGAGGCTTTGGAGAGTTATAGAGACTCAGAATTGCTAAAATCATTCTGTTCCTGTATCCAAGATGGCTGCCATGGTGGCCATCTTGAAATACTTCAAATGACATCTCCTCTCAAACGTTAGGTGGGACTGAGCCAAAACTTGATGGGAGGCATTGGAGCAACATAAAGATTCAGCATTGCTAAAGTTGTACCATTCCAATATCCAAGATGGCCGCCATGGACGCCATATTGAAATTCTTCAAATGACATCTCCTCCCAAACCATAAGTTGGATGATGGGAAGCATCACAGTGACACAGAGATTCAGAATTGCTAAAATTGTTCCGTTCAGATATCCAAGATGGCCGCCATCTTGAAATTCTTCAAAGGACATCTCTTCCCAAACCGTAGGTCTGATTGAGTCAAAACTTGACCGAATTGCTAAATTTGACAGCCTTCTTGAAAATCTTCAAACAACCTCTCCTCCGGCTATCTTGTAAGTCTTCAATTGTTATCTGCTCCCGAACAGTAAGTTGGATGGAGGGGAAACTTGATGGAAGGCATCGGGGCAGCATGGAGATTTAGAATTGCTAAAATGGTTCCGTTCTGATATCCAAGATGGCCAACATGGCAGCCATCTTGAAAATCTTGAAATCACATCTGCTACCAAAGGGTAAGGCTGATTGAGAGGAGGCATTGGGGTGATGAAATTCAGAATTGCTAAAATCCTTCTGTTCCTATGTCCAAGATGGCCGCCATCTTGAAATTCTTCAAATCACATCTCCTCCCAAACAGTAAGTCAGGGTGAGCCAAAACTTGATGGGAGGCATCGGGTAAAGGGAGATTCAGAACTGCTGAACCATTCAGTTCCAGTATCCAAGATGACAGCCATGGTGACAATCTTGAAACTCTTCAAACAACATCAGATTCTGAATTGCTAAAGGCAATCTGATCTGATAGCCAAGATGGCCACCATAGCACAATGTAACATATCATGATAAGCTTAACCCAGGTGAGCGATTTCTGGCCCACTTGGGCCTCTAGTTTTTCAGAGAAAATAAGACTTGAAATTTCATGTGGGGCAGACAATTCACATGAAATGTCAAGCCTTATTTTCTCTGAAAAAAAAGCTTCAAAATGTTTTGCTGTAGTTGTGATAAGCTCTTTAATGCTTAACCTCTTTAAAACAACAAACCCTTAAATCTTATTAAAAGGACCCTTTAATTCCACATAAGGGAGTCCCTGGGATTCTCATTTGTAAACCCTGAGAGAAAACCCTGAGAGTTAGCATATATTGTGTGCAGGGAGAACACTAAAAGCAAAATCTGTGTGTGTACAAACCAATATAGGGTTGTAAACAAGTCTAGACAATTAATATAGCATCAATATATGAGAGGAAATCAGATTTGGATCTCCTGAGACTCTTCTGGGACTTTTTGAGTGCAATGACAGAAAATGTTATTTTAGTTTGGTAAATGGTAAACTACAGGTAGCATGACCTTGAACACAAATCTCCAGAATGATTTCAGAAATTTTGAAGTGATTTTAAGGGCTCCATATTCCTCAAAAATTAGACATTTTATTATCTAAGAAAGGTTAAATAAGTTAAACTGGATCAAAAATGAAATGATTTTTTTATCGTATCTCTGAATTTATGTTTGCAACATGTAAAACTAATTAATGTTTGCAACATTAATTCAGAGATATGATAAAAAATCTTTTCATTTTTGATCCACTTCAAAAATGAGAGACTAACTGAAATTTTACAGACAGTCAGATGCCACATTTTATGATTGTATTAATACCATATATCAATTTATTAAACCGTTCTTGGATGATAAAATGTCTATTTTTGAGGAATATGGAGCCTTTAATAAAACAGACAAGCAAAAATATATCTAAACAATTGACTTTTTTATCTGCTTACCTTGCACAAGTAGCTGCAAGATAAATATTTTTTATGTAGACCATTAACCTGCTGAATTCAAATAGCAACAGGCAGAGCTCAAAATAAGAGGGAGCAAAGGGTATTTGAGCATTCAATTTTTGAAAATCAACATTTACATTGAAGTTTAGGAGGTAAAGTACTCAGTGAAATTTTGGATTTCAGCATTGAAATCAAAATTTGGGGTAGAATGTTTCAGTGAACTTCACATCTTTTAATATAATGCAATTTTCCTTATATTGATTCATTTGTGAGCAGTAGCAGTACACTAGATCAGAAAGGGTTAACCCTTAAAGCACCAATGACAAATACATTTCTAGGTGTTTTTTTCTTCTGTTTTTTTTTTTTTTTTTTTTTTTTTTTCAGATAAAGGAAGGCTTGGTATTTCATGTGAATTGTCTGCCTAGCAGGCAATTCAGATGAAATGCCATGCTTTATTTTTCTCAGGAAAAATTAGAATTTTGTAGGCTACACTTAAGCTTGGTGCTTTAAGACTTAAGCATTGCAAATAGGCATTTAACCTTTACCACTCTCTAGGCATTTTCAGCAGACAACAGATTGATGATATTTTTCTTATTTTTCCCCGAAAACAGGATTTGACATTTCATGCAAATTGTCTCCTTAGGAGACAATTCGCATGAAATGTCAAATCCTGTTAGTGGGAAAACAGGATTTGACATTTCATGCAAACTGTCTCCATAGGAGACATGCAAACTGTCTCCATAGGAGACAGTTTGCATGAAATGTCAAATCCTGTTAGTGGGAAGACAGGATTTGACATTTCATGCAAACTGTCTCCATAGGAGACAGTTTGCATGAAATGTCAAATCCTGTTTTCTGGGAAAAATAAGAAAAATATTTCAAAATGTTGTCTGCTGAAAATTTTACCCAGAGTGCTAAGCATTAAGCATTAAGCTTCAAAGCAAGGGTAAAATACTCATTTTACCAAAACCTTATCTAGAGCACTGAACAGATGATATTTTTTTTTTGAATATTTTTCTGGTTTTCTGCAGAAACTAAGACTTCTGCACTGTTTGTAAAGGCAGGATATATCCGGGTTCAGCAGGACCGGGGTTAAAGTGAACATTTTACATAGATATGAAGCATCCGGGTAGCATTAGTGGTTAGCGCACCTGACCTTGTCAAGGAAAGCCTGCCCAGAAAAGAGTTTGAGTAGGTTAACTGACTAGCTCAACATGACCTTGACAGTGTAGACAGGGCCGTAAAACTCAAACTACCATAATTTACATTGAGTTTTACGGCCCTATCTACACTGTCAAGGTCATGTTGAGCTAGTCAGTTAACCTACTCAAACTACCATAATTTACATGAGGTTTTGAACAGATAGGCTTAATCCAACAGTGTTGACCCAGCTATTTGATCAGTGTTTACACTGATTGTCACTCATCCAGATATGACATCATTATAGCCATTCCATTACAAAACCAGGTTAGTACACCATTTTGACACAAATGACCCTCATGAGTTGATGCGTCGTTAAACCTTAACTCAACAACAACAACACTCAACCAGAAGTTTTTAGACACATCAACAGGCAGTCAGAGAGGCATGTTCAACTTCTATGACAAGTATGGTAAGGAGTTAAGATGTCAGGGTATTCAGGGTAAATATGGTATGTGCATAGGACTTACTAAGGAGGAGCATTTTGTGATAATTCTAGGATATTTTTCTTATTTCTCAGAAAAAAAAAAAATGCAGGTATTCTTTAAAGGGACACGCTTCTAACGAGTACTTACAACATACATTTTTATGGAGAACTAGAGAGTTATCTCAGAATTATCATCAAATACTCCTCTTTAACACTTAGCACTCTGGGTAAAATTTTCAGCAAACATCATTTTGAAATATTTTTCTTATTTTTTTCACAGAGAACAGGATTTGACATTTCATGCAAATTGTCTCCAATGGAGACAATTTGCATGAAATTTTAAATCCTGCTTTATGGAAAAAAAAATAAGAAAAATATCACCAGTTTGTTATCTGCTGAATAAGCCCAGAGGTTAAATATAGCTTTATGCCTGTCTGTTACAGGCTGAAGCAAGCCTGGACCTAGATTTTTGTGCCAACTACAGTCGTATTGATAAATGTGGCTATAACCCAGAATGTTTCTTCTGTAACAACATCTCGACAACAAACACAGATGGCTGTATACACAGGACACAGAAGCATGTAAGTTGATCAGTGATTCGGTTTTAATGACTTCACCACAATAAACACAACTATTTGTTCAAAACTTAAACAAGAACGTTGTTAGCTAATGTGGCATTAAAATTTCTATTTTGAAATATGGCAAATACATTAATAGTTTTTGCTGAACAAACATGAGTAGCTTTTGCAGTGCAAAAGCTACTCACATTTTTTGCAGCAAAAATATCAATGTATTGGAAAATACCTTAGCTACAACAGTTAACGAGTTTGTCACTAACAAGCTCATTAAGCTAACGAATCTTTTAACAACTCGGCCCTGTAGTTATTCTTACTGTTTATTGCCAGTGTTTCTTTACATACAATGCTTTTCAGGTTTCATTAGAATTTTGATAGACCTTTACGTATCAATTTTGTATCAGTTTATGTCATTGAGCTCACCGATTTATTCAAAATACCGATCATCAAACGCCTGCAATTTGTCTTTTGAAGGTTCTCTGGACAGCCTAATTTTGGGTGATTGACATAGACATGAAAAAGTATAAGTGCAATCAATTGGTCAGTCAGTGGGAAGGTAGAAATATACACCAATCAACAAAAGGCGTGTTTCATTTTTCCTCCTGAATCTGTGTCCTGGGTTGAGTTGGAATAACAAAAAATGATTAGAGTAATTGACAACTACCTATGTTTGATTGGCTGATCTGATGAGAAGATGGAAACTGTAACTGTCGCTCAAAATTGTTGCGTAATACAATTTGACATGGTCAAAAGGTGTGCAGCTTTGTGCTTTGAATGGGTTGTGGTCAAATTATTATGATCTGTCACTTTTGCTTGAAAGTCTGATGAAACATTGTTGTATTTTGACTCAGTTGGATGCGCCGTCCGACCGGAGACCAGGAGGTCGTGGGTTCAACCCCCGCCGAGGTCGGCAACATTCTTTCGTGGAGATTGATCATGAAATATTTTCTATAGTCATTCTCTCCCTTCCGCTGATTCAAGAAGGGCAGTTGTCAGTTTCTGGCGAAAGAATGTGCACAATACTGGTTAACCGCTTAGAGGACTAAGCCTGCCCAGTAAACGTGTGGTTAGGTAAACTGACCGCGCTCGACATGACCCCATTGGGTTGACTGGGCCGTAAAACCTCAACACAAATGTTGTATTTTGATAACCAGCTGTATTTTTTAGCTCACCTGAGCCGAAGGCTCAAGGTGAGCTTTTGTGATCACTCACCGTCCGTCGTCGTCGTCGTCCATCTGTCCGTCCGTCCGTTCCCACGAGCGGGTACTTGCGTGGCTTACCATCAGCATTTTAGATACTTAAGTGGCAAAATGGTCATACCAGGCTAGCCACATAAGAGAGAGATATGGACAGGTAATCCATACTTAATCTGGCTAAATAAAGTTATTTTAATTTGTAGGCACATAATAATGGTCAGAAATCCATCCATTCCTAAGGACGTCCAAGTACCCTCGGGTACCATCTTTTTTTTATGCGCCTGCGCAGTAATACATCTTTTGAAAGCCACTGAAAATCAGTAGCCCCTTATGAACAGTTAATCTATACCTAACGTGGCTAAATGGCTAGCCACATAAGAGAATGGTAGCTACTGACAGGTAATCCATACCTAATGTGGTTAAATGGCTACCCACACAAGAGAATAATAGCTATGGACAGGTAATCCAAAGCCACTTAAAATCAGTAGCCCCTTATGGACAGTTAATCTATACCTAACATGGCTAAATGGCTAGCCACATAAGAGAATGGTAGCTACAGACAGGTAATCCATACCTAATGTGGTTAAATGGCTACCCACACAAGAGAATAATAGCTATGGACAGGTAATCCATACCTAATGTGGCTAAATGTAATTTGTAGACACATAATGATGGACAGTAATAGGCACTTAAAATCAGTAGCCACTTAATGATTTTTGCCACAAAGTGCATAGCCACGTATGTACCCATTCGTGGGTCCGTCCGTCCGTCCGTCCGTTCACAATCTTTAAACATCATCTCCTCCTAAACCACTGACTGGATTTTGACCAAATTCACAGGAATGATCCTTGGTTGGTCCTCTTTCAAAGTTGTTCAAATGGTTCCAGTCCATTGCATATCTAGGTCACAGGAGCTAAAAATAGATTTTTTAACTAAAAACATAAAAAAATCTTCTTGTCAGAAACCAGTTGACCGATTTCAATATAATTTTGCAGAAATGTTCCTTTGATGAACCTCTACCAAGATTGTTCAAGCCATTTGGATTCGTCAAAAAACATGGCCGCCAGGGGGGCGGGGCTTATTTTCCCTTTATATTTATATAGAAAACTTTAAAAATCTTCTTGTCAGAAACCGCTGGACCAATTTCAGTATAATTTTGCAGAAATGTTCCTTTGGTGATCCTCTACCAAGATTGTCCAAGCCATTTGGATTCGTCAAAAAACATTCCCTATATATCTATATAGAAAACTTTAAAAATCTTCTTGTCAGAAACCACTGGACCGATTTCAATATAATTTTGCAGAAATGTACCTTTTGTGATCCTCTACTAAGATTGTTCAAAAGATTTAGATTCGTCAAAAAACGTGGCCGCCAGGGGGCGGGGCTTATTTTCCCTATATATCTATATAGAAAACTTTAAAAATCTTCTTGTCAGAAACCACTGGACCGATTTCAATATAATTTTGCAGAAATGTTCCTTTTGTAATCCTCTACCAAGATTGTTCAAGCCATTCGGATTCGTAAAAAAACATGGCCACCAGGGGGCGGGGCTTATTTTCCCTATATATCTATATAGAAAACTTTAAAAATCTTCTTGTCAGAAACCACTGGACAGATTTCTATATAATTTTGCAGAAGTGTTCCTTTGGTGATCCTCTACCAAGATTGTTCAAGCCGTCATGATTTGTCAAAAAACATGGCCGCCAGGGGGTGGCGCTTATTTTCCCTGTATATCTGTATAGAAAATTTTATTGATCTTCTTGTCAGAAACCACTGGACCGATTTCAGCATAACATTGCAGGAATGTTTCTTTTGTAACCCTCTACCAAGATTGTTCAAGTCGTCATGATTCATCAAAAAACGTGGTCGCCATGAGTCTGGGCTTAATTTCCCTATATATCTATATAGAAAACTTTAAAAATCTTCTTGTCAGAAACCACTGGACTGATTTCAATATAACTTGGCAGAAATGTTTCCTTATTGACCCTCTACCAAGATTGTTCAAGTTGTCATGATTCGTCAAAAAACCTGGCCGCCAGGGGCCGGGGCTTATTTTCCCTATATATCTACATAGAAAAGTTTAAAAATCTTCTTGTCAGAAACCAGTAGACCAATTTCAATATCACTTGGCAGGAATGTTTCTTTGGTGACTCTCTACCAAGATTGTTCAAGCCCTCATGATTTGTCAAAACATGGCCGCCAGGGGGCGGGGCATATTTTCCCTATATATCTGTATAGGAAACTTAAAAAATTTTCTCTTAAGAAACCGTTGGATCAAGTTCAATGTAACTTGGCAGGAATGTTGCTTTGGTGACCTTCTACCAAGATTGGTCACGCCCTCATGATACGTCAAAAAATATGGCCGCCAGGGGGCTGGGCTTATTTTTCGTATGTGTCTGTATAGAAAACTTTAAAATTCTTCTTGTCAGTAACCACCTGACTGATTTCAATATTACTTGGCAGGAATGCTGCTTTGGTGATCCTCTACCAAGATTGTTCAAGCAATCACAATTCGTCAGAAAACATGGCTGCTAGGGGTGGGGCTTATTTTCCCTATATATCTAAATAGAAAAATCTTCTTGTCAGAAATCACTGAACCGATTTCAATATAACTTGGCAGGAGTGTTCCTATGGTGACCCTCTACCAAGTTTATTCAAGCAGTCATTATTCCTCAAAAAACATGGCCGTTAGGGGTTGGGGCTTATTTTCCCTATATAGCTATTTAAAACATTTTAAAAATCTTTTTGTCAGAAACCACTGGACCGATTTCAATATATCTTGGCAGAATTGTTCCTTTGGTGATCCTCTTTCAAGATTCATTTCAAGCCATCATGATGCTTGAAAAAAAAAACATGGCAGCTGGGGAACAGGGCTATAAAATTTATACAAAAATCTTAGAGCAGTAAACTTGGCTGAAACTTCAACAGTAAGTATGCAAAGCTGTTTGCTCAGGTGAGCGATATAGGACCATCATGGTCCTCTTGTTTAGTATAACAGCTGTAAAGTTGTGTATATTTAAAACTTTGCAAAACATAAGAATTGAAACATCTGAATTGAATAATGTACATGTTACAGTAGTTTCCATATGATGATAAGGGACCTTTTTATGTGTTTCGCATCATAAGTATTTGAACAGATGGGCCTGAGCAAACAGTGTAGATCCAGATCAGATGCTGCAGAATATGGCATCTGTTCAGGGTCAGCACTGTTTGCCACTCATCCAGCATACTAAGTATTTTAGACAAAGAGATAGTGAACTGAAGTAAGTAAGGATTCAACCCATTTTAGTCGGGAAATGCCTAATCGGGTAATTGGCAAACAGTGCAGACCTCTATCTGACATGGCAGAAGGTGGCGTCTGATCAGGGTTTATGCTATTTGGCATTAAACACAGGAATTTCTATAAAACACAGTAATAATAAAAACTAATGAGACACCTTGCTATTGGCCGTTGACTGGTCCAAAGAGTTGTGGCAGAAGAGTCCACTTGACATAAATGGGTTGAGATGTCTGAATACTTAGGGTAAATAGGAATTACTGTAATTACACCATGATAGTAAATGTAGAGGAATGCATAAATATGGCTAGCAACAGAACCATCTAAGTTGAACCACACACACACACACACACACACACACACACACACACACACACACACACACACACACACACACACACACACATGCACGCAGGCACGCACACACACACACACACACACACGCACACACACACACACAGATGAGTACCCACAACATATGTTATTGTGGACAAATAAGAAAAGTATCAACATTTTGCTTGGAAAACATGCCTTATCTAGAGCTATGAAGTTGAACAATGTACATTGCAATAGTAATTGCACAATTAACAATACATCCAGTTCTGCATAAAAACATATGTTGTGGGTACTCATTAGAAGTGCCTCATTGAGGCACTTCTAATGAGTACCCACAATATATGATTTTATGGAGAAGTCAGAAAAATTATCCCAGAATTTTTACCAAATACTCTTTCTTAACAGTTCCTCCAGTTAAAAGTATGTTTGTATTTTTATTAAGATATGTCGTGAAACCACCACCTACTATCCCAAGGCTCCCTGTCCTGGTATCTGTTCTAGTCTGAAAACCTGCCATGAATGTCTGAGTCAGGGGCAGGGAGCTAGTCTTGATGAACACTCACCGGAGAAGTGGACCTATATTCAACCATGTAACTGGTGTGTGAAGAATGGAGAATGTCAGAAGAGATCAGGTTTGTAGTTTACATTAGGACTTGGTAAGGATACAATAGGCATTAAAACATTTTTTTTAAGCATTTTTTTTCATTACTATTGAATTGTATTCCTCATTAAAATTTGAAATACATATGAAAACTACATATTTCTATCTTTAATAATAAATCCTTTTTAACTAACAGTAGTTGCTAAGAGGAGTGTTTGAGGACAATTTTAGGATAATTCTCCATTTTGCCATAAAAATTCCTTTTTAAAAGTAGTTGCTAAGAGGAGTGTTTAAGGACAATTTTAAGATAATTTTCTCCAGTTTGCCATAAAAACATTGTGGGTTGTCATTAGAAGTGCTTTGGTGAGGACTTCTATTGAGTACCCACAACATGTTTTTATGGGGAAATAAAATTATCCCAGAATCATCACCAAGTACATCTTCGTAAAAGTACTGGCACAGTTGCTCAGTTTGTAGAGCGTCCGCTTTGTGACCGGGTGGTTGCGGTTTCGATCCCCGGCCGAGTCATACCAAAGACTTTAAAAATGGTACTAGCTGCTCTTTTCCTTGGCCTCAGCATTAAGAACATAGAGCTAGGAATCAGAACTGGTCAGCTCAGTGTCAGTATATTGTTTGTGTTGAGGTTTTACGGCCCAGTCAACCCAATGGGGTCATGTCGAGCGCGGTCAGTTTACCTAACCACACGTTTACTGGGCAGGCTTAGTCCTCTAAGCGGTTAACCAGTATTGTGCACATTCTTTCACCAGAAACTGACAACTGCCCTTCTTGAATCAGCGGAAGGGAGAGAATGACCGTAGAAAATATTTCATGATCAATCTCCACGAAAGAATGTTGCCGACCTCGGCGGGGGTTGAACCCGCGACCTCCTGGTCTCCAGTCGGACGGCGCATCCAACTGAGCCACCGAGGCCGGCCAGTGTCAGTATAATGTGACTGGGTGGAATATCATGTTAAGTGTCTGGGGCATGATATTTAGTGAGGCAGCACTCCAAAAGTGAGCATTGAGCTCCCTGCCACATCCAGACGCCGTCAGGATATGACTGAAAGATTGTTGAAAGTGACGTTAAACCCAAATAAAACAAACTAACAAACATCTTCATAACGGGTCCTCCAATACAGGGCCTTGTTGTTCAAAACTAACAGTGTCGTTGGTTAACATATCATTAAAACTTTGATCATTATACCCCCGACATACGAAGTATGTGGGGGTATATAGTTTTCGCTTTTCCGTTCGTTAGTTCGTACGTACGTTCGTTCGTTCGTCTTTCCGTCACAGGGTCAAAGTTTTTGCGTTAAAGTTTATAAGACCTCATATTTTGAAGACCCTTTGATGGATTTCATTCATATTTGGCATGATGGTAGATATAGGTCTAAAGTTTTTATCAGCACCATCCCCATCCCGGGGGTGACCTTGGGGTCAAGGTCACGGACTTAGAATTTTCATAAAAAAGTCAGGGTCAAAGTTTTTGCGTTAAAGTTTATAAGACCTCATATTTTGAAGACCCTTTGATGGATTTCATTCATATTTTGCATGTTGATAGATATAGGTCTAAAGTTTTTATCAGCACCATCCCCACGGCCGGGGGTGACCTTGGGGTCAAGGTCACGGACTTCGAATTTTCATAAAAAAGTCAGGGTCAAAGTTTTTGCGTTAAAGTTTATAAGACCTCATATTTTGAAGACCCTTTGATGGATTTCATTCATATTTGGCATGATGGTAGATATAGGTCTAAAGTTTTTATCAGCACCATCCCCACCCCAGGGGTGACCTTGGGGTCAAGGTCACGGACTTAGAATTTTCATAAAAAAGTCGAAGTTTTTTGTGTTTAAGTTTATATAGCTATATCATCAAGACCCTTTAGGAATTTCATTTATATTTGACATGTTGCTAGATATCGGCCTAGAGTCTTACTCCGCATGATCCCCACAGGGTGTGACCGAGGTCAAGGTCACAAACTTAGAATTTTCATATAAAAGTAAAACATTTTTGCGTTTAAGTTTATATAGCTATATCATCAAGACCTTTTGTTAAATTTCAGTATTCCCTAATTGAAAGGCCAGCGGATATAGCTATCAGCAAGGAATCTGTTGGTCTGTCTGTCCATCCGTTGAAGCATTATTCGTTCATACTTTGTTTTTGTCTTAGGGTCAAAGTTTTTACATTAAGTTTATTAGACCTCATATTTTGAAGACCCTTTGATGGATTTCATTCATATTTGGCATGATGGTAGATATAGCTCTAAAGTTTTTATTGGCACCATCCCCACCCCGGGGGGTGACCTTTGGGTCAAGGTCACGGACTTCCAATTTTCATAAAAATGTCAAAATTTTTGTGTTTAAGTTTATATAGCTGTATCGTCAAGACCCTTGTGGAATTTCATTTATATTTGACATGTTGCTATATATTGGCCTAGAGTCTTACTCCGCATGATCCCCACCCAGGGTGTGACCGAGGTCAAGGTCACGAACTTAGAAGTTTCATTTAAAAGTAAAAGTTTTTGCTTTTAAGTTTATATAGCCATATCATCAAGACCTTTTGTTTAATTTTATTATACCCTAATTGAAAGGTTGAGCGGATATAGCTATCAGCAAGGAATCTGTTTGTCTGTCCATCCATCTGTTGAAGCATTATTTGTTCATACTTTATAATTTGTCTTAGGGTCAAAGTTTTTACGTTAAAGTTTATACGTTTATTATGAAGAGCCTTTGATGGATTTAATTCATGTTTGGCCTGATGGTAGATATAGGGCTTAAGTTTTTATCAGCACCAACCCTATCCCGGGGAATAACATTGGGGTCAAGGTCACGGACTTAGAATTTTCATAAATAAGTCAAATTTTTTGTGTTTATGTTTATATAGCTATCAAGACCCTTTGAGGAATTTCATTTATATTTTACATGTTGGTAGATATAGGTCTAGAGTTTTACTCAGCATCATCCTTATCCTGGGGTATGACCTGGAGGTCAAGGTCACAGACTTAGAAATTTCATATAAAAGTAAAAAAAAAAAAAAAATTGCATCTAAGTTTATATAGCTATATTATGAAGACCCTTTTGTTGGTTTCATTAATATTAAGCATGATGGTATATATAGGTTTGAAGTTTTTCTCGGCACCATCCCCAAGCTGGGGCATGGCTTTTAAGTCAAGGTCACAGATGTTTCATACAAATGTCATTTTTGCTTATATTATAATGACTGATTTCACTGGTATATGGTGATAGTTATAGGGCTATAGTTTTATTTAGCTCAATCCCTGCACCTGTGCCTGACCTTTGAGGTCAAGGGCTTCATATTACTGTGTGATTGAATTTTTTCAATGTTATAACATATAGCATACAACTGCCATATCCAGAGTCAAAGCTACATACTTTGTGCTCTTTAAAAGGTGGCAGTAGCGCTAGTCGGGGGTATATGTGCCCCACTGGGCACTTTGTCTAGTTAAATATGGAAAATACGCTAATATTTTTGCTGAAAAAATGTGAGTAGCTTTTGCAAATGCAAATATTTTTGCTGAAAAAATGTGAGTAGTTTTGCATTTGCAAAAGCTACTCACATTTTTTCAGCAAAAATATCTGTGAATCAAATATTGTACTTACTAGAACAGTTAAGATTTTGAGCACTAACAAGCTTGTTAAGCTAATGAAGCTTTGAACAACAGGTTTTCATGTTACGGTGCTTACCCTGAATATTAGGACAGCTTAACTCCTTACCATATTTATCCTAACACTTGGACGTCCATTTATGAAGGGAGAAAATCCATTTTAACCCTTAAACTGCCAATCACAAAAATAGTCGTCTTTCTTGTCATCTGCTTGTGTTCAGGCATGTTAGCTATATATATAGGGCAAATGGGCAGCTCTACAAAGCTCAGGATAAGCTGCTTTTTTCAACTGAGAAGTATTGATATTTTTCTTATTTCTCCATGAAAACATATATTGTGGGTACTCATTAGAAGCTTACTGGGGTGCTTCTAATGAGTACCCAAAATATATGTTTTAGTGGAGAAATAAGAAAGATAATATGTGGCTACCTCCTCTTATCTGGAGCTATGGGCTCTAATGCCGGCCTCGGTGGCTCAGTTGGATGCACGTCCGACTGGAGAGCAGAAGGTTGTAGGTTTGACCCATGCCGAGGTCGGCAACGTTCTTTCATGGAGATTGATCATGAAATATTTTCTACGGTCATTCTCTCCCTTCCGCTGATTCAAGGAGGGCAGTTGTCAGTTTCTGGCGAAAGACTGTGCACAACACTGGTTCATACCTGCCAACCGTTACGCTTTTGGCATAATCATTACGCTAAATTGGGCAAAATTACACATTATGCTTTGAAGTGAAGTCATTACGCTTTTATCATTCAACAGTCAAAAAAAAAAATAAAATAAAAATTGATAAAAAAATGTTGCTTCTTCCCATCATGACCCTCAACAAACAAATAGTTCCGGCTGTTTTAGAAAGTAATTTTTGGAATCCGATAACTTTTCCGGGTATCTCCGATAATAAGCTGGTACCGCTCCGACTATGTTCGTCGGTGTTCTACGTCATTCGGTCTTTTCTGTTGATGCTAAATATAAGTCTGAAGGTCGTGTTGTCTGGTTCTATGTGTGTGCGCTTCTGCTATAAATACTAGCCGATTTTTTTCAGAAAATGACCTTGAAACTGAAAGTAGACTGGTTTCCTGCAGTATGAGCGTTGCGAATGTAAATGATTGCAACGCAGAGATCCTGTTTCATCCAAAATGTCAGCCCCAAGAAGCAGGCCGTGGAAAATAAACGTGTCTTGCAAAAATACAAGGATAAATACACATCAGACATAATTTCTAAATCGGACAGAGGTGATGGATCTGCTTGCTGCAAGTTATGCGAATCAGACTTTTCAGTTAGCCACAGTAGGAAATTTGACATTGAGAAACACATGAAAACTAAAAAAACATGTTGAAATGAGTCTTGTAAGAAAAAATATAAGAAGTCTGACGTCGTTTCTTCCATCCACTACAGTTGACAACAGTTTTTATAAATGCTGAAGTGCTCTTCACCGAATTCTTAATTTAGCATGGACTTCCCATTGCCATAACAGATCATACTGGTCCTTTATTCAGGCGAATGTTTATTATTAAGACTGATGATAAAGGTGTAAAGCATTCATAAAAGACCTTAGTAATCCAGGTTTATAAAAGCAATGAATAAAAAGTTCCTATATCAGTTTTATTGCAATTCCTGACATTACACTTTTTTTTGCTCAGATAACACTTTTTTGGCCTTGTCATTACACTTTTTAGCTCACCTGAGCTGAAGGCTCAAGGTGAGGTATTGTGATCACTCACCGTCCGTCGTCGTCGTCCGTCCGTCCACAATCTTTAAACATCTCCTCCTAAACCACTGATTGGAATTTGACCAAACTTCACAGGAATGATCCTTGGTTGGTCCTCTTTCAAAGTTGTTCAAATGGTTCCGGTCCATTGCATATCTAGGTCACAGGAGCTAAAAATAGATTTTTTAACTAAAAACTTAAAAAATCTTCTTGTCAGAAACCACTGGACCGATTTCCATATAATTTTGCAGAAATGTTCCTTTGGTGACCCTCTACCAAGATTGTTCAAGCCATTTGGATTCGTCAAAAAACATGGCCGCCAGAGGGCGGGGCTTATTTTCCCTACATAATCTCTAAAGAAAACTTTAAAAATCTTCTTGTCAGAAACCACTGGACCGATTTCCATATACTTTTGCAGAAATGTTCCTTTGGTGATCCTCTACCAAGATTGTTCAAGCCATTTGGATTCGTCAAAAAACATGGCCGCCAGAGGGCGGGGCTTATTTTCCCTATATATCTATATAGAAAACTTTAAAAATCTTCTTGTCAGAAGCCACTGGACCGATTTCCATATAATTTTGCAGGAATGTTCCTTTGGTGATCCTCTTACATGTTTGGTGACTCTCTACCAAGATTGTTCAAGCCATTTGGATTTTTCAAAAAACATGGCCGCCAGGGGGTGGGGCTCATTTTCCCTGTATATCTATATAAAAAACTTAAAAAATCTTCTTGTCAGAAACCACTGGACCAATTGCTATATAATTTTGCAGAAATATTCCTTTGGTGATTCTGTACCAAGATTGTTCAAGCCATTTGGATTTGTCAAAAAACATGGCCGCCAGGGGGTGGGGCTTATTTTCCCTATATATCTTTATAGAAAACTTGAAAAATCTTCTTGTCAGAAACCACTGGACCAATTTCTTTATAACTTGGCAGAAATGTTTCCATGGTGACCCTGCACCAAGATTGTTCAAGTAATCGTGATTCGTCAAAAAACATGTCCGCTAGGGGGCGGGGCTTATTTTCCCTATATATCTTTATAAAAAACTTTAAAAATCTTCTTTTAAAAAACCGTTGGACAGAGTTCAATGTAACTTGGCAGGAATGTTGCTTTGGTGACCCTCTGCCAAGATTGTTCAAGCCTTCGTGATACGTCAAAAAACATGGCCCCCAGGGGGCGGGACTTATTTTCCATATATATCTGTATAGAAAACTTTAAAATTCTTCTTGTCAATTACCTCCTGACTGATTTCAATAATGCTTTAGTAACCCTCTACCAAGAATGTTCAAGCAATCCTGATTTGTCAAAAAACATGGCTGCTAGGGGGTGGGGCTTATTTTCCCTATAGATCTAAATAGAAATCTTTAAAAATCTTCTTGTCAGAAACCACTGAGCTGATTTCAATTTAACTTGACAGGAATGTTCCTTTGGTTACCCTCTACCAAGTTTGTTCAAGCTGTCATGATTCGCCTTAGCGGGTAGGGCTTTATAGCGATATAAAACACTTTAAAAATCTTTTTGTCAGAAACCACTGGACCAATTTCAAAATAACTTGGCAGAAATGTTCCTTTGGTGACCTTCTTTCAAGATTAAGTCAAGTCATGATGTGTTAAAAAGAAAAAACATGGCTTGGTGTGTTGGGGGGAGGGGGGGCATGGCTATAAAATTTATACATAAATCTTAGAGCAGTGAACTTGGCTGAATCTTCAACAGTAAGTATGCAAATCTGTTTGCTCAGGTGAGCGATATAGGACCATCATGGTCCTCTTGTTCATCTCAAAGGGTAGGCAGGTATGCTGGTTAACCGCTTAGAGGACTAATCCTGCCCAGTAAACGTGTGGTTAGGTAAACTGACTGCGCTCCACATGACCCAATTGGGTTGACTGGGCCATAAAACCTCAACACAAACAAAAGACTCTAGCTTATTTTTCCTTATTTCTCCACAAAAGCATACCTTGTGCATAGCTCCAGATGATATGCGGATGCAGATAATATTTGTTCTTATTTCTGTTGGAAAACATATGTTTTGGGTACTCATTAGAAGCCTTCGCTGAGGTACCCACAGTATGTTTTTTTTAGGGGGTGGGGGGGGGGGGGCGAAATAAAAAAAATATTAGTACTCTTTAGTTGAGGAAAGTGCCTTATCTGGAGCTCGGCCTTGTATGTACTCATTAGAATCACATTGCTGAAAATATCAATTCTTTTATCTACCAGAAAACTAGGTCACTGTGAGGTACACTTAAAAGACATCTCCTCCTAAACCGATGAATGAATTTTGAAATAATTTTACAAGAATGTTCCTTGGGTGATCCTTGGGTGACCCTCTTCCAAAATTGCCAAAGTGGTTCCGCTCCTCTAAACAAAATGGCTGCTAGAGCTTAAGATAGAAAAACCTTAAAACGATATCTCCTCCTAGGCCACTGAATGGATTTTGAAATAATTTCACAGGAATATTCCTTAGATGACCTTCTACCAAAATTGCCTAAATGGTTCCACTCTGCTAAACAAGATGGCCACCAGAACTAAAAATAGAAAAACCTTTAAACGACATCTCCTCCCAGGCCAGGGGCCTGATTTCAGTGGTTCCGCTCCACTAAACAAAATGGCCGCCAGAGCTCAAAATAGTATAAACCTTTAAATGACATCTCCTCCCTAGCCAATGGCCGATTTCAAAATAATTTCACAGAAATGTTCCTCTCATGCCCCTTTACCAAAATTGCTAAAATGGTTCCACTCCGCTAAACAAAATGGCCGCCAGAGTTAAAAATAGAAAAACCCTTTTAAACGACATCTTCTAGGCCAAGGGCTAGATTTCAAAATAATTTTACTGAAATATTCCTCTAATGCCCCGTTACCAAAATTGCTATAGTGGTTTGGCTTCGCTGAACAAAATGGCTGCCAGAGCTAAAAATAGAGAAAGGGCGTAGACTGTCATGCATCTGTCAACAATTTACTTAAGAGACATCTCCTAAACCGGTTAATGGATTTTGAAATAATTTTACAGGAATGTTCCTTGAGTGACCCTCTACCAAAATTTCTAAAATGGTTCCAATCTGCTAAACAAAACGGCCACCAGAGCTAAAAATAGAAAAACCTTTAAACAACATCTCCCATGCCAGTGGCCCGATTTCAAAATAATTTCACAGAAATGTTCCTCTTATGCCCTTTTACCAAAACTGCTAAAATGGTTCCAATCTGCTAAACAAAAGGGCCATCAGAGCTAAAAATAGAAAAACTTTTAAACATCTCCTCTTAGGCCTATGACTGGATTTCAAAATAATTTCACAGAAATGTTCCTCTTATGACCCGTTACCAAAATTTCTAAAATGGTTCCATTTGGCTGAACAAAATGGCCACCAGAGCCAAAAAAAGAAAAAGGGGGTTGACTCATGCGTCCATCAACAATCTACTTAAAAGACATCTCCTCCTAAACGGGTTAATGGATTTTGAAATAATTTTACAGGAATGTTCCTTGAGTGACCCTCTGCCAAAATTGCTAAAATGGTTCCGCTCAGCTGAACAAAATGGCCGCCAGAGCTAAAAAGAAAAAAAATTTTTTACAGGACATCTCCTCCCAGGCTAATGGCCTGATTTCAAAATAATTTCACAGAAATGTTCCTCTAATGCCCCTTTACCAAAGTTGCTAAAATGGTTCTGCTCCACTGAACAAAATGGCCGCCAGAGCTAAAAATAGAAAAAAACCTTTAAACAACATCTCGTAGGCCTATGACCGGATTTGAAAATAATTTCACAGACGTGTTCCTCTTATGTCCCTTGACCAAAATTGCTAAAATGGTTCCCTTTGGCTTAACAAAATGGCCACCAGAGCTAAAAGTAGAAAAAGGGCATAGACTGTCATGCATCTGTCAACAGTTTACTTAAAAGACATCTCCTCATAAAGTCAGCCTCGGTGGCTCAGTTGGATGCGCCGTCCGACTGGAGACCAGGAGGTCGCGGGTTCAACCCCCGCCGTGGTCGGCAACATTCTTTCGTGGAGATTGATCATGAAATATTTTCTACGGTCATTCTCTCCCCTCCGCTGATTCAAGAAGGGCAGTTGTCAGTTTCTGGCGAAAGAATGTGCACAATACTGGTTAACCGCTTAGAGGACTAAGCCTGCCCAGTAAACGTGTGGTTAGGTGAACTAACCGCGCTCGACATGACCCCATTGGTGTTGATTGGGCCGTAAAACCTCAACACAAACAAAATCTCCTCATAAACCGGTTAATGGATTTTGAAAGAATTTTACAGGAATGTTTCTTGATTGACCCTCTACCAAAATTGCTAAAATGGTGCCGTTCCACTAAACAAAATGGCATCCAGAGAAAAAAAAGAAGAAAATCTTTAAACAACATCTCCTAGGCTAAGGACCCGATTTCAAAATAATTTCACAGAAATGTTCCTCTAATACCCCTTTACCAAAATTGCTAAAATGGTTCTGCTCTGCTGAACAAAATGGCCACCAGAGCTAAAACTAGAAAAACTTTTAAACAACATCTCCAAGGTCAGTGGCAAGATTTCAAAATAATTTCACATCGGTGTTCCTCTTATGCCCCTTTGCTAAAATTGCTAAAATGGTTCGGCTCTGCTGAACAAAATGGTTGCCAGAGCTAAAAATAAAAAAAAAAACAACTAAAGGACAGGATAAGTAGATGAACCAAATGATTTCTGAAAAAGAGCCACCAGAGCTAAAAATAGAAAAACCTTTAAACAACATCTCCTCCTAGGCCTATGGCCTGATTTCAAAATAATTTCGCAGAAATGTTCCTCTGATTATGTCATATTCTCCTTCAGTGCTGTTATACTCAAGTGAGCATTATGGCCCTCTTGTTTTTTTGTTCATTAGCTGAATGTCTCAGCACCCATAGACCCCTACAAACTTCATGAACATGCATTGTTCCAAGTGTATTCTAGAGCATGTCTTTGCAGACATCACCGGGGCATCCAGCTGATATTGGCTTACAGTTGGGCAAGGCCTGCTATCCTTGTAGCAGGTAAGGGTAGAGGGGGAATGTTTTTATTTCTTCTGTTTCTTCACTTTCATTCCTGTTCCTCTTTCTTCCCTGTCCCCCTCTTTCATCTCCTCTACTATCTCTTCTATCTCTTTTCTCCCTTTCTCTGGGAGACGACACAAAATGACCCTCAAGGGTTGACGTGTCGTTAAACCCCAACACAATCAAAATCTTTGCAGACACACAGAGTCAAGGATGTGCCCACTTAACCTTTTCACCCCTGAGGTCCTGACATTTACTGTTCCGCCCCTTAATTTGAGAAAGTCCATATTTGAAAATGGGGGTTTAAGTCTAAAATCATAAACAGAATGGCAAACAGTGTGGATCATGATGAGAGGGCTCATTACAAGCTGTCTCATCTGGATCTGCACTATTAGTATTTAGGGATGCAAGGGTTAATATGTTGAAACTGGATTTTAATGTCAGAAATGTATTCCAGATCCTGAGCACACTTGTAAAGATGCTAAAGATACAGAGTCAAGGGTTGTCGGCTGGTGGGGAGGTAAAAGTGCCAGCTTGAGTCAGCTTAGTCAGTGCTGGTCAGATGATTTTCCTGCTGGTCTACAGTCAATCAGATATAGACCGCCTGTCAATGTATATCAGCCTGATGAGGTAAGTCTTTTCACATTTCTTTCTTCCCACTAGACTTGTGTAGATTCATGCTATTGTAGATATACTGCATTCATCTAAACCCTTAGCACTGCAGGTACAACTTTCAGCAGACATTTTGAAATATTTTTCTGAAGAAACAGAATTTGACATTTCATGCAAACTGTCTTCAGTGGAGACAGTTTGCATGAAATGTCATTTCCTGTTTTCTGGTTATGACATCATATGAAGCGCTGGAAAAAACAAGTCTCCCAAAATCAAAATTATCTTGTTACCAAAATGTTCCATACAATTTTACTAAGAAAATGCATACCAACACTTGATAGTTTTGTTCCAGAAACAGAGAAGTTAGAGGAGTTAGAAAAAAAAAATGAAGTAGGATCAACATCTGTTAGGGAAACAACGAAGACAAGTGAAGTAATCAAAAGCAGGAATGAAAATAATATGAAAATGTTATTTTTCACCAGTGAAAATAATCAAAATATTGTATCCTTTCACTGTGTGAAAATATCATTTTTATCTATTTCGGATATACAGTGATTATTTCATCTTGCAATAAAATAAATTGTGATTATTCACTAGAAGTGCCTTGGCAAGGCACTTGTTTAGAGTAACCACAACATGCTTTTTAGCTCACCTGAGCTAAAAAAAATGCTATGTGCTATAGTGATCACTTTTCTTCTGTTGTCCGTCCGTCCGTTAACATTTTCAAATGACTTCTCCTCTGAAGCCTCTGAACCAATTTTGCTCAAATTTCATATGGAGCCTCCTAAGGTTGGGGGAACGAAAGATTGCTTAAATGGTCGCGGTCCGTTGACCAAGATGGCCGCCATGCCCATATATGGTAAAAACCTTTAAAAATCTTCTTCTCCAGAACCGAGGATGCCTTGGGGCTGAATCTTTGCAAAAATCATCGGGGACAAGAGGTCTACCAAAGTTGTTGAAATAATTGTTGTACATTGACATTTGACCTTTTTACGGCGAGGTCAAGTTTGCTTCCCTATACATTTGTTTGGGCACCATACATTTGTATGGGAAAAATGTTGAGAGTTTCAAACAACTTCTCCTCTGAAGCCTCTGGGCCAATGTTGCTCAAATTTCATGTTGAGCCTCCTTAGGTTGGGGAAACGAAAGATTGCTAAAATAGTTGTGGTCCATTGATCAAGATGGCCGCCATGCCCATATATGGTAAAAACCTTTAAAAATCTTCTTCTCTAGAACAGAGGATGCCTTAGGGCTGAATCTTTGCACAAATCATCAAGGATGGGAGGTCTACCAAAGTTGTTAAAATGATGGTTGTACATTGACGTTTGACCTTTTTACGGCGAGGTCAAGTTTGCTTCTCTATGAATTTGTATGGGCACCATACATTTGTATGGGAAAAATGTTGAGAATTTCAAACGACTTCTCTGAAGCCTCTGGGCCACTGTTGTTCAAATTTTATGTGGAGCCTCCTTAGGTTGGGGGAACGAAAGATTGCTAAACTGGTCGCGGTCCATTGACCAAGATGGCTGCCATGCCCATATATGGTAAAAACCTTTAAAAATCTTCTTCTCCAGAACCAAATAAGCCCTGGGACCTTATCTTTTCACAAATCCTTGGGGACAGGAGATCTACCAAAATTGCTAAAATGATGGTCCTACGTTGACGTTTGACCTTTTTACGGCAAGGTCAAATTTGCTTCCCCATGCATTTGTATGGGCCCTATACATTTATATGGGAAAAATGTTGAGAATTCATATTTTGGACATCTCATCTATAATCCAGTTAAATCGAAACTTGATGATGAGCATTAGGGCGCTTATGAGACACAAAATAGCTAAATGAGCCGATAGAAAATCCAAGATGGCCACCACAACTGCCTTCTTGAAAATCAATTTTCGACATCTCTTCTCAAACCTTAGATCGCTGTGAGCCGAACCTTGCTCTTTAGCAACAGGATGACTTCTGGATCGAAACAAGCTAAAATTGTGTTGATCGAAAATCCAAATGGCCGCAATGGTTCTGCTCCATTAAACAAGATGGCCGCCAGAGCTAAAAAATAGAAAATCTTCAAACGACATCTTGTCCTTGGATAATGGCCTGATTTCAAAATATTTGCACAGAAGTGTTCCACCAGTGGCCCTAAACAAAAATTACTGGCTCCGCTTGGCTGAACAAAATGGTGGCCAGAGCTAAAAATAGAAAAACCTTTAAAAGACATCTCCTTCGCAGCCAGTGTCCTGATTTCAAAGTAATTTCAGAGAAGTGTTTCTCTTATGGCCCTTTACCAGAATTGCTAATAAAGTTCTGCTCGGCTAAACAAAATGGCCACCAGAGCTAAAAATAGAAAAAAAACCTTCAAACATCTCCTTGGCCAGTGGCCTGATTTCAAAATGATTTCACAGAATTGTTCCTCTTATCCCTCTTTACCACAATTGCCAAAATGGTTCTGCTCTGCTGAACAAAATGGTCACCAGAGCTAAAACTAGAAAAACCTTTAAACAACATCCCCAAGGTCAGTGGCAAGATTTCAAAATAATTTCACATCAGTGTTCCTCTTATGTCCCTTTGCCAAAATTGCTAAAATGGTTTGGCTCTGCTGAACAAAATGGTTGCCAGAGCTAAAAATAGAAAAAAAAACTAAAGGACAGGATAAGTAGATGAACCAAATGACTTCTGAAAAATATCTGAATTTTTTTTTACTTATGGCGTTTTGAAAATTTCAGCATTTTAACCTTGTCAGCAAGATATCTTAAAAACTGTTTAAGCCATTGCCTTGTCATATTTGACAGTATTGGTAAAATGTTGCATGCCATCTGCATATCTGCAGTGGCGGTTTCACTCAGGTGAGCGAGTTGTGGCCCGTGGGCCTCTTGTTAGTTATTATCACATTTTTTTTTTTTTTATATATAGAAATTCCTGTATTTAATGCAAACAGTGTAGACCCTGATCAGATGCCACATTGTGCCATGTCTAATCTGGATCTGCACTGTTTGCCAAATTACCCTTTTGGGTGTCTTCAGACTAAATTGGTTAATAAAAAAACATATGTTTTCTAGAGCTATGAACTATGAATTTGTTCAACAGTCAGAATACATACTAGAGGAAGTTCAGATGTTTGAATGATTAGGGTAGTAATCGTAACTGTGATATTTATTTGCAGGTGAGAATTATCCGAAACACATTTGACACTGAGAGATTTCGTCACATCTACACAAAACCCGGTAACAAAGATAAGATCAGATGGACAGGCTTCATTCACCCTCTAAATGCTACGATAAAGTTGGCGACCAATTCATCAGTGATCTACACATTTAAGATGTTGGTGGAAAATGTATCTGTTAATGTTAATGTTAGCAGAGATGATACCATTGATGCAGCTGTAAGTTTTATTCATTGGTGTGCCTATGAGCTTATCCCATATACCTGGCATATGTGTGAGCATTAGTTTTCTTGCACACCAGATAAGGACATTCTGGATTTAACCCTGGGATAGAAATTCTTATCCTACCCAGCTTATCCTACACATGGTAAGGTAAAAATCGAGAATTTTCGCTTTTGGTATTCACTGGTTTTAATGTACATCAGGTATGGCATCGTTAAGGTTTATGTCACTGAATGTAATGGAGTCATTAAACGCCACAGTAGTGTCATCACAATATTGTGGACGTCAGCAATCAAAGAGACTGCATAATTAAAAATTCTACATTTAGAAATGAAAGGTGTGCAAAAAAAAGATTATATCATGGGAGTGAGGGGTAGATAGAAAAATCTGTCCCTCGCGATCACTTTCTGGCATCACTTGGCAAGCCTTGTGATGCCAGACAGTGATCCTCAGGATGGATTTTTCTATCTACCCCTCACACCAATGATAAATCCTTATATTACATAGCCACAGATAAGGCTTTTTTTTCCAACCAAAAAGTATTGATTTTTTTTTTTTTAATTCTCCATGAAAATAGGAACCAAGAAAACTGAGAACCCAGTAGCCAGAGGTGAAGTACGTTATCAGACAGCAGAGATCCATGGTCTGACCTGGACTTTTTGTGATTTGTTTATCAGAATGCTCTAAACATATTGCCAGGTCCCTGCTTAGGCATTCAAAGTCCAGATAAAGTGCCTTTTTCATCCAAAAAGTACTAATACTTTTCTAATTTCTCTATAAAGAATATGTTGTGGGCTCTCATTAAAAGTGCCTCAATGAGGTTCTTCTAATAAGTACCCAAACATGTGCAGAAATAAGAAAAAAATATTTACCTGGGCCCAGTTGTTCAAAGCTAATGATGTCGTTAGTTAATGTATCGTTAAAATTTTGATCATTCAACATGACATATACGCTAATATTTTTGCTGAAAAAATGTGAGTAGCTTTTGCATTTGCAAAAATACCTGTGAATTAGATACCTTACTTAATAGAACAGTTAATATTTTGACCACTAACAAGCTCACTAAGCTAATGATGCTTTGAACAACTGGGCCTTGTTTGTTGAGATGACTGTCTCTTCGTGAGATCAGCTGAAGTCATAAAAATTGGCGTAAAATCTAACAAGTGTAGTAGGTCTTCTTAATCATAGCCTAGGGCAAGTTGAGACTAAAATTTTCCCTGGCTGGTGTAGGGGTTTGAAACTGCATTCCATTCATTCCAAATAAGTTTATCAACCATGAGGCCACCAAGGCCATGACTACCGTAATATACCTAAGTATTGGGACACCTAAAGTATTGGGACACCCTTACAATTCGTAAAAATAATTATTTTTCGTCACCCTAAGAATTGGGACATATCAAAAATCGCTAAAATTTTCAGTAATTTTTTGTACCATATGAATTGGGACAGTGCATTTGGGTGAAAAAAATGATTTAGTTAACAGGGTAAAACTCTTTTCTCGGTTTGTGTTTTGTTTTGTTTACAAGCGATGTCACGCAATATTTTACGTCTAAGCATACAACGGGGTTTCCTACGGCAGGCTGGTTAGAAAGTAGAAAATAAATAAAACCTTTCTTTGAGAATATTATTATGAAATTTATTCAAGAAATCTGCAAAAACGAAAACGCACATGCGTTTGCATCAGTCTGGATGCGTCGCCATTTTGTGGTTGTCACGTGACACGTCACGTTTTAATTTGCAACTCGAGTGCATCAATAAAGTTCTACAAAAAAAACAAACACAACAAAAAAAAAAGAAAAAAAAAACTATGAATAAATAATAATAATAATAAAAAGAAATTCGACAGAATTGTTTACCAATAACGCTTTAATGCAGCGTTGGGGGAACCCTAAAACACTGTTGAGATGAACCCCAAAACATCGTTGAGACGAACCCCAATAATAACGTCATCATCCGATGTAAAGGCAGTATTTTTAGAACAGGTAGATTGTTTCCCGCATTCGCGGTATCGGTTATGCGCAATTAACCATTAAAGCGGGGAAGCAGTATATGATTATTTTTTTTACTTGGACGCTTTCAACACATGATAGATAAACGAGGGGATTATAAATCAAAACAATAAGTGACAATCTGTTTATTCAATATTAAACAATAGATTAGATTAACAAGACAGTTATCCGAAAATACACAAAACAATGAACACAAATATGACACATTTTCATCATTAATCGGTGCCATTTTCAACTTCGAGACGTAAGTATTGGGACACCTAATAAAATAATTAATTTTCGTGTTTCTAAGTATTGGGACAGCCAGAAATTTAATTATTTTTTCCCGTCCCAATACTTACGTATATTATGGTATTTAGTGATATTATAAATGTGAAAAGTAAGGTTGGTAAAGAATGTAACTGTCAGAAATAAAAATCCTGCGACATTCAAGTGGCCACCTCTGTCGAGATAAATAGTTTTTTGTCCCTATAAACAAAATGCATGGAATTTTTAGGTCAGTTTCAGGGCAAAAAAATTTAGATTTTTTTGAGGGAATGTGGGTATGAAAAATCCTTTAAGGATTAATTTATGTATAGCATTTGCTTGTTAACCCTTGCTATTCTGAATAAATTGAGATGCCATGCCGACTTCTAATTTTCAGCCAGTCAGATTACTTGATCCAGATTGTTGATACAAATTCACATACTTAATGACACAGTGCAGATCCAGCTTGGTTGGCTTTTTCAGAAGCCAACTGATCTAGATCTACATTGTTTGCAAAGGCAGGGTATATCCGGGTTCAGCAGGATCAGGGTTAACAACCTTCCATTTGTGAGAAATCCATTTGCTGCTTTATTTAATCAAAAGTTCATGACCTGATTTTCTGTTGTATTCTGTAGGAAACAGTTCTACGAGATACAAAAGCCAACTGTGAGTTTGAATTTCGCCCTGATGGATCTCCAATATTTCCTAACAGAACCAGAGGTAGTCGGTATTACCTTGATGTAGTGGGTGAACATCTGTATCCAAAACATACTAAACACATGTCTCCTGGACATACAATGTACTATCTACAATTGGAATGGAATGGCATTCCTGTAACAGGTGAGTTCCATGCTTCTTGCTTAGCTGTAGATAATAGGGAGTATGAGGTACACCACAACCTCTTTATGACACTATTGTTGGGGTCATTAGCATAAACTGTGTTAGTTAAACAACCGTGTTATATCCAAACTAAATGTATAGATTATATTGAAAAATGACCATTTATGGTCATTTTTCAATATAATCTATACATTTTTGGGATCCATCTTTGAACGATGTTATATCCAAAAACCATCTTATAACGAATTGTCTTAAAAAGAGGTAGTGTATACATTTTTTTCTCATTCCTGGATGAAAACATATATGTTATCTGGGTACTAGTATCACAGCATGTTTGTAGGCAACCAACTTCAAAGAAGTTGAGGGGGCTTATTGGTTTGGTTCCATCTGTCTGTCTGTTATGGGGTAACTTAATAACCATAAGTTAGAATCTTGGTTTGCATAGATGGATCAAGCATGAAAAGTAGGATAATGCATATTTTTTTGTCGCCGTCTGATTTGTCTTTGCGGCAGGGCTCGGGAAAACCGGAAAAATAGCCGGTCTGGACCGATATTAAGAATTCTGGACCGATTTCAAACACCCCAAAACGCTAATAAATCGGTCCAACAGGTTTGTGCCTTCAACCCCATTTTTCCCAAACCAACCAATTTTCACGAATCAATGATGTCTAAAAAATCACAAACGGTAAAGTCTTCCCAAACTGACAACGTCCGCGCACCTTTTAAATGCGATATTATGGTAGTTAAAAGGCTCTAAACGGTCACTTGACATGTATATTGGAGATCTCGAGACAGCTGAATAACGGTAACCTACCCGCAGCACAAATTAATTACACCATTATACAAACATTGTCAAAAAATCAACACTTCACTGACCTTTGTGCGGTAAACAAGCGATTAACACCAATCATCAGTAACGGTAGTCTGATAATTAATCCGTTTGTGTGACACGTGTGAATACACTGACACTGCAAAACATCCAGGTGCAGTCGGCGTGTCCAAAAGATCAAAGGTCGCTTTACTGAGAGTGATAAAAGAATGCACCGCTTGAACGCACTCGTTTTCTTCCTCTTCTTTTTTGTTTTGATCAACACGGTTTGTCGGTCCCAGATTCGATAAATGAATTCCCAAACCGTGTACGTCCTGATCAGGTCGCATCCAACGGCGTCTGATCCGGGTATTATTGATTGCTTCTTTTTTTTTTTTTTTTTTTTTTTTGTTGATTGCCGTAACACGCGAATAAAATTCAAGGTAGATTTCACGGTAAAAATAAGTAATGCACCACTTGCGCTAGACAAGATTGGTCAGAGCCTAAAATTTAAGCAGTCTGATCAAATCTTGTAACATTAAAAACTGCAAACCGCCCGTGGCGCAGGCCTTTTTTATTAGACCTAATTAGGTCCATGAAAGTCGTTTCGTTCCGTCTCTCCTGTTTCCCGCCGTCTTCTCTCTTATACAAGACGGGAATCAGTTGTTTATAAATAGTTTAGGAAAACCCTGCGGAGGTGGAAATAACAACAAAACCGTTTTTTTTTCTTTCTTTTTACATACCTGACTGTATTTATTGATGACGTTAGCTTTGATCATGCTCGTTATACCCGGACTTCCGTCATATAACGGAGTTGAGGTGTATCATTTAAAAGGAGTTATAGGACTGCCAATTGTCATTAGTTTTCGTGACAGGTGATATATACATATTTTTTTTATTTTTTTTTTTGGAAATGGGCTCATTGATGACGACATCGTCATCGGCTGGACCGATTCAGATTTCAAAATTTCCAGAGCCCTGCTTTGCGGAGGTATCGTCCTTTCCGGACTTATGCATTGTAGGTGCAGTCAAACCTGCTGAATCGGCCACCTCTTTAAGTGCGCCACCTGTGTAAAAGCGCCAGCTTAAAACATTCCCGATCAGTTTCTCTATAATTTTGTACTCTATAAGAGCGCCACCTTTACATGAGCGCCGTGGGCCAGTAAATTTATTCCCAAAACACACATTGTCCCCCGTATGACGGCCACATATTACCTGTAGAGATTTTAATCGCCCATAATTATCGACAATTAACTTCAAGTGTCAATTAGAAGCCAATCACATGTGCTCAAACGTGTGAAATTGCAGGTTAATACCCTGGGGAAACCCGTCTGCTGTCATTTGTAAACACGCTCTCGCCAACTCTCGTTGTGTCTCGCATAATCTCGTGTGTAAAGCTAAGATTTTTTTTTTCTTTCTTTGAAATATTTTTACGCATTCTGGGGAAAAGATTTTCACATTAATAAGTAATTTAGCGATCTCTGTCGGTCAAAACTAATTCAGTAATGATAATTCATAACCGAACATGTAAAGACCACAAACGAACGTTGGGACGAACTTCTTGCGGAACGAAACATTTTTTTTTCTTGATAAAACGATCTTTTAACTTCAAATCAGAGCAGAGCAAAGGTGTTCTTATGCAATGTAATTGGTTTTTGGTACAGTGCCTTCCTTTTGCGCACTAATATTGACCGAGATTATGGCATTTTCCTGGATTTTGGCCGATAGTGCCGGAGCGATTCGCCCCCATAATGTTTGGCCTCGATTTTTTTTCGTAAAAAATCATGAAAAACAAAACAAAACAAAAAAAAAACAACAGAAGGGTATTAAAATTGAAAGATGCTTTCAATTTTCTTTCAACTGACATTAGTACCAAGTCCAAACTTTATTATCACTAATTTAAATTAATGTCCTAGAAACCCCCCACACTCTGGTGTGTTGACCTTGTTTTCTGCCATGGTGGCAATTTTAACCTTGATAAGACAGCCACCTTTATATAACAGCCAGTTTAGCCCACTCCAAAAGGTGGCGCTCTTATAGAGGTTTGACTGTATAGGGAAAGCTTGTTTACCATATATCTCAAGAATTCCTAGGGCTAGGCTGATGAAATTTTGCCTGCTGTTGGGGATTAATATGTAGATGACCTTACTAACTTTTGGTTAAATTCTATAAATATTTGACAGAATTATGCGCCTTTTCGGACTTGCACACTGTAAGTACAGGGAAAGGTAAACAAAATATCTCAAGAATCCCTAGAGCTTTCACGTTAATTTTGCATTTATATTGCAGCATTTTGGCCATAGGAAATCTTCAGTGCTGATGATTGATCAGCCGTCCTCGGTGGCTCAGTTGGATGCACCGTCCGACTGGAGACCAGGAAGTCGCGGGTTCAACCCCCGCCGAGGTCGGTAACATTCTTTCGTGGAGATTGATCATGAAATATTTTCTACGGTCATTCTTTCCCATCCGCTGATTCAAGAAGGGCAGTTGTCAGTTTCTGGCGAAAGAATGTGCACAATACTGGTTAACCGCTTAGAGGACTAAGCCTGCCCAGTAAACGTGTGGTTAGGTAAACTGACGGCACTCGACATGACCCCATTGGATTGACTGGGCCGTAAAACCTCAACACAAACAAACATTACAACTACTTGTCCCACTTATTGACTAGGGTATGGTTGGGGATAGTGTTTCACAAACACATTTCTAGTTGACAAGGAGATAATTTTTGTGACTTTTCCTGCACACCTGTATCCTTCTGAAAAAATGTCTACTCTTAAAGGACAGAATTTGCTTCCCTTGGGTGCAAACACTTTCCTTTTAGAATAGACCCCTTTCCAAATATATTATCAACTAGAAATGTGTCAGTATGACACAGATGCCCCTGCCCAGGGCCATCCTCACCCACACGCAGGTATTTTGCAAAAAATGAAGTTGAAAAAGGGCCATAACTCTCATAATAATTGGCAGATTTTACCCTAAATCAAACTTTTTTAAAACAAGAAAAATGCCTAACACATTATGGGCAGGTTTTTCAAAAGGTCAATGTAAAGGTAAACCTCGGAAGACCCAATGCCCATGGGCCATGACATTGCTCTTTTAAAGGACAGATATATGAAAAATCCGTCCAAAATTCAATTTTGGCTGCACAAGCTTTCGGCTTCAGGTACCTGACAAAGAAAGTCAGCATTGTCTCTCTTATACAGGGCATGCCTACTTGCCCTTATCTATGCCTCTACCAAATATTATCAAAATATTTCAAACCATTTAGAAGTTATGAAGTGCACAAGAATTTGGCTTAGAAATTCATTCGGGGGAGTTAATTTGAAAAAAAATAGCCATCAAAGGAGATGGAAATCCCCTGACCGCACCGCAAATGGCCGTCTTTTTTCAATCTAGGGCATCAGAGATGTAATTTTATCAAGGGATACACTTGTTTAACCCTGCAGTGGGTGATAACTCACGAACACAGTCTGCTAGAGTTGTCTTTCTTGTACGCCACACACCTACTCAATGTCCTCTACCTAATGGTGAAATATCATGAAAATACCTTAAAGGGTTTTAGAGTTATGGGCCGCACAATATTTAAAAACTACGCGAGGTAACTCCAAAATGGAGTCAGCAAGCGTTGTCTCTCTTACACGTGACACACCTACTGGTCATCCTCTCTATCCCTACTAAATATGAATACTGAAGAATAACGGTAACACAACTTTGAAAAAAGGTTAACCAAAAGGTAAACCTGGGGGGTCCGGATGAAAAGATATTGAACAGAAACCATTTTTCAACTATTTTTCAACATTGATAAAGGGCCATAACTCCAAAAAGAATAGGTGGATTTTACCCTGAATCAAAACTGACCTGTATTTTATAATTATATGCTTCTGTATAGAATATGAATCTTTAAAATGTTATTGAACGGACACCATTTTTCAAAGTTGAAAAAGGGCCATAACTCCAAAAATAATTGGTGGATTTTACTCTGAATCGTACTTGACCTACATTTTATGATTATATACCTGTGTATATAATTTGAATCCAATACACCAACCCTTTCAAAAGATATTGCACGGAAACCATTTTTCAAAGTTGAAAATTTTTCAAAGTTGGAAAGGGCCATAACTCCAAAAATATTTGGTGGATTTTACCCTAAATCGAACTTGACCTGTATTTTATGATTTATACCTGTGTATAAAATTTCAATCCAATACACCAATCCTTTTAAAAGATGTCACACGAAAACCAAAAGTGTTACGTACGGGACGGGACAGACGGGACGGACAGGACAGACGTACGTACGGACAGCGGTGATACTATATGCCCCCCCATTGAAAATGGCGGGAGCATAAAAACAGAATGGCATATCATAGCTCAAGATAAGAGTGGTTATCCACATTTCATTTTTCTTATCTCTCCACTTTACATATGTTATGGGTTTTCATTAGAAGCGCCTTGGCGAGGCACTTCTAATGAGTACCCACCAGGGCTCGAGAAAATGCCAGTTCTTCAGTCTGAGACCGTTTTTTGGAGAGCTGGACCAATTTTCACTCCAGAAGGACATTAAAGATCGGTTCATAATAATCCATGTTTTTATGCCCCGCCATTTTCAATGGGAGGGCATATAGTATCACCACTGTCCGTGTGTACGTCCGTTCTGTCCCGTCCGTCCATCCCGTCCCATCTGTCCCTTACGTAACACTTTTGGTTTCCGTGCGATATCTTTTGAAAGGATTGGTGTATTGGATTGAAATTTTATACACAGGTATATAATCATAAAATGTAGGCCGTTCGATTAAGGGTAAAATCCACCAATTATTTTAGGAGTTATGGCCCTTTTCAACTTTGAAAAATTTTCAGCTTTGAAAAATGGTTTCCGTGTGATATCTTTTGAAAGGATTGGTATATTGGATTGAAATTTTGTATACAGGTATATAATCATAAAATGTAGGTCAAGTTCGATTTAGAGTAAAATCCGTCTATTATTTTGGGAGTTATGGCCCGTTTTCAACTTTGAAAAATGGTTTCTGTTCTGTAACTTTTGAAAAGATTAGTGTATTGGATTCATATTTTATACACAAGCATATAATTATAAAATATAAGTCAAGTTTGATTTAGAGTAAAATCCACCAATTATTTTTGGAGTTACGGCCCTTTATCAATGTTGAAAAATAGTTGAAAATGGTTTCTGTTCGATATCTTTTGAAAAGGTTAGTGTATTGGATTCAAATTTTATACACAGGTATATAATCATAAAATGTAGGTCAAGTACGATTTAGGGTAAAATCCACCAGTTATTTTTGGAGTTATGGCCCTTTTTCACCTTTGAAAAATTGTTTCCGTTCTATAACATTTGAAAAGATTAGTGAATTTGATTCATATTTTATACACAAGCATATAATTATAAAATATAGGTCAAGTTTGATTTAGGGTAACATCCACCAATTATTTTTGGAGTTACGGCCCTTTATCAATGTTATAAAATAGTTGAAAAATGGTTTCCGTTCGATATCTTTTGAAAAGATCAGTGTATTGGATTCAAATTTTATACACAGGTATATAATCATAAAATGTATGTCAAGTTGGATTTAGGGTAAAATCCATCAATTATTTTTGGAGTTATGGCCCTTTTTCAACTTTGAAAAATGGTTTCCGTTCCATAACATTTGAAAAGATTAGTGAATTGGATTCATATTTTATACACAAGCATATGATTATAAAATATAGGTCAAGTTTGAGTTAGGGTAAAATCCAAAAATTATTTTGGAGTTACGGCCCTTTATCAATATTGAAAAATAGTTGAAAAATGGTTTCCGTTCTATATCTAATGAAAAGATTAGTGTATTGGATTCAAATTTTATACACAGGTATATAATCATAAAATGTATATCAAGTTGGATTAAGGGTAAAATCCACCAATTATTTTTGGAGTTATGGCCCTTTTTCAGCTTTGAAAAATGGTTTCTGTTCCATAACTTTTGAAAAGATTAGTGAATTGGATTCATATTTATACACAAGCATATTATTATAAAATATAGGTCAGTTTTGATTTAGGGTAAAATCCACCAATTATATTTGGAGTTACAGCCCTTTTTTAATGTTGAAAAATAGTTTCAGTTAGATATCTTTTGAAAACATTAGTGTATTGAATTCAAATTTAACACAAAGGTATATAATCATAAAACAGAGGTCAAGTCTCAAGTAGGGTAAAATCAACCCATTATTATGGGAGTTATGGCCCTTTTTCACCTTCAAAAGATGTTTTCCTTCTGATATTTTTTTTAAAAAAAGATTGATTTGTCCCTTTTTTCAACTTCATTTTTTTGCAAAATACCTGCGTGTGGTTGAGGATGGCCTTGGGTGGGGGCATCTGTGTCATACTGACACATTTCTAGTCTCATATTTGACTAAAATTTACACCTTATCTGGAGCTATAAAAACATAAAAACCTTTGTCAACAGATAACACTATGTACTGGAAATCGCCTTGACCAATCTAGGCCCAGTTGTTCAAAGCTAACGACCTCGTTAGTTAACGATTTGTTAAAATTTACATTGAGTGATACGCAAATATGCTGAAATTTTTTCAGCAAAAAATGTGAGTAGCTTTTGCAGTGCAAAAGCTACTCACATTTTTTCAGCAAAAAATATCAGAATATTGTGTATTGAATGCGCTAAAACAGTTAACAAAATGAACCTTAATGAGCTCATTAAGCTAACGATGCTTTGAACAACTGGGCCCTGGTCATTATCGCAACGCTGCTTGGTCTGTGTGTCAAAAATAAGTAACTGGTCTTTTGATTAATGTGTGAAAACATCAATACCATCTGTTATCGTATTTATTACCCTAAGTATTGGGACACCTTAATGCCTTGCCATACTGGTCCTTAAATTGAACAAGTCTGTTTTACTACATCTAGATACATCTTTTATATTGCTGGATGAGTGGTAGACAGTGTAGATCTGGATCAGAGGCCACCCGTTTTGCGGCATCTGATATGGGTTTACACTGTTAGCTCAGGCATGTCTGTCCCAACCTTGGGGTTATGACAGTGCTTCATACCAGCTCGGTTGGGCATTACAACTAAAAGATTTTTTTCTCTCTGTTAATTTGTTTATTTAATTTTAAAAGATATGTTTAATGTGCTACATTGTAATTTTAGCATGCTCAGCCTGCCTAAGTTGGATGTGCTGGGCCTTGACGTGGCACTAGGATGTAACACTAAATTTGTTTTACAGGGCCCATTTGTTCAAAGCATCGTTAGCTTAACGAGCTCATTAAGGGTCATTTCATTAACTGTTTTAGCGGATTCAATATACAGTATTCTGATATTTTGTGCTGAAAAAATGTGAGTAGCTTTGCAAAAGCTACTCACATTTTTTTCAGCAAAACATTTCAGCGTATTTGCATATCACTTGATGTAAATTTTAACGAATCATTAACTAACGACATCGTTAGGTTTTGAACAACTGGGACCTGGTCCATTAGAAAGAAAAAAAAAATGTACTGACTTAGACCAGCTGCAGCACAACACGAACACGAAAAAGTGACTTGCCATGATGTACTGAGATTCTGCTTGTTTCCCTTTTGCACTCCCCACTGGCTGAAAAATTGGCTGAAAAACACTGGCTGAGTGCTTGGTTGTCATGATAGGGAAATCGAAACCTCAGTAGTTCAAACACCAATGACTTGTTAACCGTGGTTAATTCGAACATGATTTTGAGTCCCAATGAAATTCTTCCAATAGCTGAAGAAAACAAATAATTAGGGAAATTTTATTATGAAATTGTATGTTATGTGTACTCATTAGAATTGCCTCATTGAGGCACTTCTAATGAGTACACTCAACATAAAATCATTGTGTAGAAAATCGAAAAGATTCCCCAAAATTATCGCTATTTGCTTCCTGAACTGTCACCATGTTTAACCCTCAGTGGCTCGAACTACCCATATCTCGAACTAATTTCCATGGTCCCAAGGATGTTATTGAAGGTCAACTGTACATTAATAGTGCCTGTCTGATAATATTGAGCTTTATTGCTGTTTATAATCGTGATACTTACGCACATGTAAGTTGAGCAAGTGTAAGCAATGTTAGTATGGTATTTGTTGTTAATAATAAAGCAGCATCTGCATTTGGAAATGGCAATACAGAAATTCAAAATGGTTATGGAAAATATTGAAATCTCTGTTCGGCAAACTCCATAAAAGCCGCAGGAAATGACTCGGCAAACTCCGTAAATGCAGCCGAAAATGACTGGACTGATTGGCAATTTTCAGTTTCTTGAGCCCTGGTACCCACAACATATTTTTTTGTCGAGAGAAATTAAAAAAAAAAAAAAAAAAGATTGGTACTCTTTGGTTGGGAAAAAAAAAAAAAATGTCGTATCTGGGAGCTATGGCAAATAGTATAAAATCTTGACAAGGCAAGACATTTCGTCTGGATCTGCATATGATCTAATGCTGCACTGTTGGCAAAGGTTTTGATCGGTTAAGTTTCTCACATTAGATGGCCTCAATAAATCAGATATTCATTTTAAATTTTGCCAGGCTCTATAGTATAGTCATTAGCACATCACATTAGGGTTGCAAGCTAGAATCCCATTTCGGCCACATAACTTTAGTTGAGATTGATCATGTAATAATGTCTGCATTTATTAGCTCGCCGGAACTATGTCCGTGCAGAGCTTATGTTGTTGACGTCAGCGTCTGTCAGCGTCCACGTTAGCACAATGTTTCAGCATTTGTCGGGGTCCGCGTTAGCACAGTGTTTGAGTTTTCAAAGGTATGTGTCCGGCGAGCTGCGTTGTCTTCTGACAACTCTTGTTCTCCCCTTTGGCTGGCTTGAGACGGGCAGTTGTCAGTTACTGGCAAAACATTGTGCACAAAGTACTGATGAGTGATTAACTGCTTAGAAAACTGAGCCTGTGAGTAGGTCAGCTGATTTGTTTGACATGACTTTGACTGTGTTGACTGGGCCATAAAACTTCAAATAATAATAATAAAAAAAAAAATCATTTTCTATTCCTCTTGCAGGCAACAGTTTGAAGAATTATCATAAATTCACAGCTGAATTCTTGGAGCCATTCAGCGAAGGTACATGTAGCAAACATGCCAACTGTTTGGCATGTATGTTGGATGCCCTCTGTGCTTGGTGTGATCTCGACAGGACCTGTGTTCTAAGGAACGTCTCAGATGATGAGTCTCTTTGTACGGAGAAAGACAGCACTAAGATGTTGGTAACTGATGGTAGTGTCTGTCCAGTATGTGATGATCATGTGGACTGTGTGTCCTGTGCTCAGGTATGTACAGATGTGTTACAAAAACAAGGATACAGTAAATACCATATGAGCCTCCTCATGACAAAACCACCGGCCTTGGTGGCTCAGTTGGATGCATGTCTTACTGGTGATCGGAGGGATGGTTTGACACCCGCCGGGTTGGCAACATTCTTTCGTGGAGTTTGATCATGAAATATTTTCTATGGTCATATTCTCCCTTCTGCTGGTTCAAGAAGGGCAGAATCTGCACAATACTGGTTAAACGCTTAGATTAATCCTGCCCAGTAAAAGTGTGTTAGGTAAACTGACCGCTGGACATGACCCCATTGAGTTGACTAGGCTGTAATACCTCAACACAAACAAAATCATGACAAAACCCAAAATGGCATGTGGGCCTAGCGAAGATTCAGATCAGCCTGGGCATCTGATCACATTCTGAAGAAGCGAACTTATCTGGATCTGTGCTGTTTGCCATTAAGTATGTGAATGTAGAGCAATAATCCAGATCAAGTAATGTAATTGGCTGAAAATTAGAAGTAGGCGTGGCATCTTAATTTATTCAGCAGGACAAGGGTTAATACTATTATGAAATGTGGCATCTGACAGCCTGTAAAATATTAGTTACTCTCTTGTTTTTGAACTGGATCAAAAACAAAATGATTTTTTATCGTATCTCAGACTTAATGTTGGCAACATTAATTTAGAGATACAATAAAAACACATTTCATTTTAAGAACGAGAGACTGAAATTTTACAGCTGTCAGGTGCCACATTTTATGATTGTGTTAATACCATATATCAATTTATTAAACCTTTCATGGATAATAAAATGTCTATTTTTGAGGAGTATGGAGCCTTTAGGTTATTTAGGTCAATCCTTGCATGGATTTACTTTATATTTGGCATTTATATTTCACATTGGAAAGGGGCAACTACCGCGGTCTCAAGCTGACAGAGCAGGTTATGAAAATCCTGGAGAGGATTGTGGACGGCCTCATCAGACAGTTGGTGTCAATCGATGATTCCCAGTTTGGCTTCGTCCCAGGCAGAGTCACTACAGGCACAATCTTTGTTGTCAGACAGCTGCAAGAGAAGTATCTAGCTGCCAACAAGAGACTCTACATGGCTTTCGTAGACCTGAAGAAGGCGTTTGTCGGAAGGTCATCTGGTGGGCGCTGAGAAAACTTGGTGTGGATGAGTGGCTTGTGCGACTGGTGCAGGGGATGTATGCAAATGCGTGGAGCCTTGTCCGTGTTGGTGAGGGGTACAGTTAAGAGATTGAAGTGAAGGTTGGTGTTCACCAAGGATCAGTACTCAGCCCACTGCTCTTCATCATTGTGCTTGAAGCCTTATCATGAGAGTTCCGCTCTGGGTTCCCCTCTATGCTGATGACCTTGTTATTATCGCTGAATCGCTTGAGGAATGTGTCAGCAGGCTCTTGACATGGAAAGAAGCAATGGAGAAGAAAGGACTGAGAGTAAATGCAGGAAAGACAAAGATCATGATCTGCGGTACGGGATTGGACCTCCTGCAGAGTTCAGGCGAGTTTCCATGCACCGTCTGTCACACTGGAGTGGGCAGCATTAGCATCTTCTGCAATGGCTGCAAGCACTGGGTGCACAAGAAATGCAGTGGGCTCAAGCGCTTGAAAAAAGACCCTGACTACAGATGTACATGGTGCCAGGGAACTGCACGTCCCTTGGATGGCAGACCACAGAAGGAAGTCCAGGTCGGACCTGACAAGCTAGAGCTGGTAGCTTCCTTTTGCTACCTAGGAGACATGCTCTCAGCGGCAGGTGGCTGTGAACTTTCAACCACAATACGTGTGAAATCTGCCTGGAAGAAGTTCAAGGATCTGCTACCAGTTCTCTCATCATGCCACCTCTCTTTCAAAACACGTGGCCGTGTGTACAGCTCTTGTGTGCGGAGCGCAATGCTCCATGCCAGCGAGACTTGGCCATTGACAAAGCCAAACCTCCAGTGTCTGCAGCAAAATGACAGATCAGACAGATCTGCAATGTCAGACCGCAAGACATTGTCACCACCAAGTCCAATGAGCTACTTGTGCGGCTTGGCATTGAGGATCTGGACCTCATTCTGAAGGAGAGAAGACTTCGATGGTATGGACATGTGGAACGCTCCAATGGTGCAGTCAAGACAGCCTTTGACATACAGGTTGATGGAAAGCGTGGGCCTGGGAAGCCCAAGATGACATGGTAACAGCTGACAGAGAGGGATTGCAGAGAGTGGAAGCTCTTGGCCATCAACCCTCATGATAGACATAGCTGGAGATCTGGTGTGAGATCTGCCATGCGTGCAGCAAGCCAGCTATCTGGAAGGGGGCCCACTAGTGTGGATGTTGCCCCTGTACATGCACATTAATCAAGAATCTGATTATGATGAATATGATATTTGGCATGATTATAGATATTGGTCCAAAATTTTATTCCATACTATCCTCACCTCCGCTTTCGACCTGGAGGTCAAGGTCACAGACTTGGAAATTTTATGTTAAAGATTTGCATCTTTGTTTTTAAGATCTCTGCAATCAGGCAACAAAAGCTTTGATCAGAATGTGGAAATGTCCAGGCCCCGAGGTTATAAAACTTTTTTCATGCTCAGCTATGTTTAGCAATAAAGAATTTGCAATCATTAGTAATTTGAAATTTATTAGCAGGACAAATTTTATGCACAGCTAAGTTGAGCATGAAAAAAGTTTTAATAATGTTGATCTGGACTTTTGCTAATTACCTGTATAGCTTGTTGCTATCCCCTTTGAAGGTAAAAACCTAATACTCCTTAGCTGTCCACTTATTTCGACACAACATACTCAGTGCCAGTTTAATATAGGGATCAAACATGGTTTTTTCATTAACATTTGTCAGGTCCCGTGGGAGGTGTTGAAAACCGAGGCAGAAGGCCGCGGTTTTCAACACCTCCCAAGGGACCTGGTGAATGTTAATGCATTGAAAAACCATGTTTGATCTCTATTATTGCATAAAAACTGAAAACATTTGCTTCATTTTGCGTTATTTCTTGCACTATTTTGTTTCGCTTTTTCACCGATGTCTCGCGAACGTAATTTCCACGGACTATGCTGGTTCTAGGGCCAGGCAGTACACATCTCGTAACAGCAGCAAATCTGTGGCCCCGGTGTGATCATATTGAAATGCGTAGCAGTGCATTAATAGCACGTGAATTGCCTTGTTAATACACAGCTTTTCGCCGGTTAATGCATGGCTGTTAATAACGTGCGGCACTACTTTTTATGCAATAATTTTGTTTTAGGATCCTTTGTGTGAATGGTTGAAGGAATATGTTGTTTGTGTACGTCGAGGAAGAGTTAACAACACCAATGTGGGTGTGGTCCTAGTTCCGGACAACTGTCCAGCAGCCTGTCATGGGTAGGTACTAATGATATGCCCACAAGCTCTTAGATGCCAACCTTGGTGGCTCAGTTGGGTGCAGATCTGACTGGTGTTCAGAAGGTCGTGAAATGGATTCCTGCTGGGTCCGGCAACATTCTTTTGAAATTTGTGCAGATTGATTATGAAATATTTTTAGCTCACCTGTCACATAGTGACAAGGATCATATTTTATCTGTTATCCTTCGTGCATTCGTCCGTCTGTGCGTGCGTCCGTAAACAATTTCTTCAAACCACATCTCCTCCTTAACCAGTGATTGGATTTTGACCAAACTTCACAGGAATGAGCCATGGTTGGTCCTCTTTCAAAGTTGTTCAAATGGTTCTGGTCCATTGCACATCTAGGTCACAGGAGCTAAAAATAGATTTTTTAACTGAAAACTTAAAAAATCTTCTTGTCTGAAACCAGAAGGCCTAGATCTTTGATATTTGGTTTGTAGCTTCATCTAGTGGACCTCTACCAAAGTTGTTCAAATTATAACATTGGGGTCAAAAATGGCCCTTCACCGGGGGCCACTTGTTTTACATAGACCCATGTAGGGAAAAATTTTAAAAATCTTCTTGTCTGAAAGCAGAAGGCCCAGGCCTTTGATATTTGATACATAGCCTCACCTAGTGGACCTCTACCAAGATTGTTCAAGTTATTGGGGCCAAAAATCAGGCTGCTCTATTATGCTCCTTTAGGAGCAGTCTGATCTTGGGTTGCTCTGTTTGCACATGCCATTTTGTCAGAAACAGAAACTTTGGTGTTTGAAATTTTAGGACATTTACCTTTTATTTATTTTACAGGCGTGATTCATGCAGTGATTGCCTGCTGATGAGGGAATGTGCTTGGTGTGAAAATCTTCACACTTGTCTCCCATTCTCTGATTATGTCTCCCGACATCGTCATGGCCAGTGTACTGAATGGATTGATAGTGAGGAAGCTTCCTCAAATCCATACACATGTCGGAACTGTTCTGCAAAGAAGACTTGTGAAAGGTGTTTGGAAACGTTTTCTTGTGGTTGGTGTGGTAACTCAGTCAATCCAATGAAAGGTGTCTGTTCGGAGGGGGATTTTTCAGGTAATTTCTCTAGATTTTTACTTCTTTACAGGGTAATTCTTTTAATGAAAAAGCACAAATACAATCCAGCCTGTATTGATCATACACTTACGGGAAAGCCAAAAACTGATTCCTTTAGACAGGTGCTTGCTTAATAAAGGTAAATTTACACTTATTTTCCTTTTGTGGATACTGAAAATGAGACCTTTAAATACAGGTGATTGCTTAATACAGGTGGCTTTTAAGACATGTTTGACTATATTCTTATTTCTCAGTGATCTTATTTGTGTGTATATGTTTGTTTTTAAAGCCCTCCCCGCAACCCCCACAAGCACACAAAAAGGCTGCTTCCTTAACAAAAAATGGGTACTTCCACAGTCATTTTTTGTCCCAGTGTTTGAATGCCAAGTTTTTGCCTATAATGGATTCAGAATAGAATTCAACAATTGAGCCAGTGCACAATAAAACCTGCAAAAAGACTTGTGTGACCAGCGAAGGCAGATCAGCCTGTGCATCTGCGTAGTCTGATAAGTCTTTGCTGATGGCATGTGCCATCTACAACCATCAGGCTATCCAAAGAGGGATAAGCAAGAAACCATGTGGTACTGTGTGGATGTACAGCCTGATCTGAGTCTTTGCTGGTTACACAAGTCTTATTGTAGGTTTTGTCTTGCGCTGGCTCAATTTAAAAATTACAGACCTGTACTGAAGAGATGGTAAGAATATTACAGTCTATGTGAAATCTGTAGATCCATTGGACATGTCAGACAAAAAAATGTTTGCTCTTAGCAGAAAACTCGCATGAAATGTCAAGTCGTACATGTATTTTCTCTGAAAGATAATTACTGTAATAAACTTAAGTATTGGGACAGATAGGCCTTTGCAAACAGTGTAGACCCAGATCAGATGCTGCAGAATGTGGCATCTGATCAGGGTCTACACTGTTTGCCATACATACAGCAATAGTTTAGACACATCAAGAGGTAGTAAAATGGACTACTTCAAATTTTGGGACACATATGGTAAGTGGATGTGTCTCAATACTTAGGTTATATACGGTAGATGTCTTCTGCTACAATTTTGCTTAGCACTTTAAGGGTTAATTCTGTATAAGAAGCGTATTAACCCTTAAACTGCCTATCACAACAACTGTTGTCTGCTTTGTCGTCTGCTTGTGATTTTAAAAGTCATTTTTGCAAACAGTGTGGACCCAGATCAGACTGCTCCTCCAGGAGCAGTCTGATCAGGGTCCACATGTTTGCCTGTATGCAAAAACAGGTTTGAAAAGTTTGCAAGAATATTCAGCAGACGAAATAAACAGATGATATTTTCAGATGCAGGTTTTCTTGGCAGTTTAAGGGTTTAGTTGCATGATTGAAAAAGTCTGGCCATGCCATTTGAGCCTTACAGTGAAAAAAACAGCTTCTGACATGTACGTCCAACGAATACTCAAATTCAGCCTTCGCATCCACACAGTTAGATCAGAGTCTAGTTTTCGGTATGAAGAAACTTTTCATCCTTGGCTATCCAAAATACACCCAGTGAAGATTCTGATCAGACTGCACAAATGTACATCAATGCATTTGATATATTTCTACTGTCCTTTCGACATCTCTCGGAAAGACGTTTTTTGCTTGGCGTTTTATCTTAAATGAAAATATTTTGTTCTGATCGACTATATCTTATCAGAAACCATTTGTCTTTTCTGTTTCTGTGTTTTATTTTCAAATATATATCCTAAAATTAAATTTATCGCCAGAAATTGGTCTGACCTATGCAATTTCTATAGTAAAGTGATTTTTTGGAATTTTTGTCTTGGTAAATATTTTTTACTTTTCTTTGCTGAATTTGAATTATTGGTGTTTCACAACAATATTGCGAAAATTTCAGAAAAATTGAACCAGTGAAACTTGTTAAAAATCTGCCTCCAAGTTACCAACCCAACAAATTTCTGCATAATTTTCATTCATTTTTACTATGGGAAAAAGTGAAAATATTGGATTTTTTAAAAACCACTGACTAGAATAAAACTTTTTGCGCGTAGGTAGTTACGACAAATGGTTTTGCATTAAATCATGACAAAAGTTTACAAATTTACTTCTTCTGTTTAAAGCGCCGAGCAAAAAACGACTTTCTGAAAGATGTCGAAAGCACAGTAGGTTCCACAGGTGTCAGCTGTATATTCTTTCCATATATTTGCAGGTCCGTATGGGAATGTCAGTTGTTCAGCCATGGTGAACAAGGTCCATCGTTCTGTACCAATTAACGAGAGTGCGGACTGGTCATATGACACATGCCCTGATGTTGAAGAATGTCTCCTTGGACTGGCCAGGTGTCACAAGAATGCCACATGTATTAATACACCAACAGCATATAACTGTGTATGTAACAGGGGTTATGTTGGTGACGGAACAGATTCTTGCCAGAAAACGTAAGTTTGTTTGAGATGCACTAGGGAACCCTTCTTACTAGGGCTGACTGTCATGCCAAATTATGACTATCAGGATGCTATCACTATCAGAGATATCCCTATCACAATACTATCACTATCAAGGGTCTAATATCACAATGATTCACAATACTATCTCCAAATCGCACAATATTTTAACTTCATAATACATTAACCTATAGATAATGTGCTATTCTATTCTGTTTTCACACCTTCCACAGAAAAAACGACCTTTCAGTCGTTAATTAAAGTCTTAAACCAGAAGGTCCCTTAGGCAGTTACCTGTGTGACGTAACTCTTCCCGCTCAATTGACCACGTGTCAGTTTCTTTTCTGTGGACAAAGAAATTCAACAAGGATTATTTACCTGTGATAGAAATTTGGATTATTTCTTTCCTCACGGATAAATTTATGTATCCTTGTGTTTCTTTTGTTTATTTATCACTCCTTTCACTTTCTGTGTTATTATTTAAAATTTTCAATTTTCGATTTAATGTATTTTTGACTGGTCTTTTTCCACATGCGTTTTGGCGACTCTCGCTTTTCGGCACAACGCTCGTGCGCGATCGGTTCGATAGTCGTGTTTATATATGCAGAATATTTTTGTTCTTTTCGTTCCAGGTTATTCAGCAATTACGATATGTTTTTTCCTGGACTTTTGTTTGCAGAGATTAGCGCTCCTTTCGGATCACAAGGTGGTGGTCGGGTGGTGCGAAGGTGCTGTGTATCTTACATCACTGGGGCGTCCAACTGATATTGGCTTGCAGTTGGGCAAGGCCTGCTATCCTTGTAGTGGGTAAGGGTAGAGGGGGAATGTTTTTATTTCTTCTGTTTCTTCACTTTCATTCCTGTTCCTCTTTCTTCCCTGTCCCTCTCTTTCATCTCCTCTACTCTCTCTTCTATCTCTTTTCTCCCTTTCTCTGGGAGACGACACAAAATGACCCTCAAGGGTTGACGTGTCGTTAAACCCCAACACAATCAATCAATGTTTGCAGAGATCTTCAGTTGGCTAAAGATTCTCATGGTGGAGAAGCTGATTGTAAAGAACTTGTCAACCCTTGATGGGTTATAAGACAATTCTTTACTGATGGGAGCCCCACCCCATATGGCTATACTGCCGGGGTAAGACCCATCAAGGTGGCATCTTTGGGTACTTAGTATCCTATAAAGTCTAAGTCCACCAGTCACCAGTCACCAGTCATCCAGTCACCAGTCACCAGTCAGCCAGGCTCCAGTCAATCAGCTTCACCAGTCACCAGTCAATCAGGTGCCAGTCAACCAGGCACCAGTCACCAGTCATCAGGTGCCAGTCAACCAGGCACCAGTCACCAGTCACCAGTCACCCAGTCACCAGTCACCAGTCACCCAGTCACCAGTCACCCAGTCACCAGTCACCAGTCAACTAGTCTCCAGTCAATAATTTAATTATTTTCTGGAAAGACTTAGTTTCTGACATATTTCACCGGACAAAATAGTCACGTATACTAACTTCCGGTCGTTATGTCTAATTATTAAAAAAAAAAAAAAAAAAAAAAAAAAAAAAAAAAAAAATTTCACTGGGCAAAGTATCAGTAATATTTCTGATACTTATACCCGGTCATATTATTATATTATTTCTGATTTTTCACCAGGCAAACTTTTACAGAAAGTGTATGGTCAATTTTTGCCTAATAATTAATTATCTTCGGGAAAAAGTTTCGAATACTTGTGCCCGCTCAGTTTTCATATATAATATCCCTTTTTCATCGGACTAGAGTTACGAATACTACTATCCGATCAATTTGTCAAATTACTTGTAACTTTACCGGGCAACAGTTACGAATATTAGTGTCCGGTCATTGTGTCGGGTAACTAGTGTCAAAATAATGATTACTAATTCCCGAACAATCTATTATCGTTCATAGAGCTCCATTCACGTTTAAGTCAATGGATATAGGTTATTAAGTGAAATACATAATAACTTTTTATACAAAAAAATTCTGTACAGTCTTTCCCAAATCAGACTAGAATTTTTAATATTCCATTGACTTATTATAGGTGTGTAATTCCATTAATATTTTAAATTAACTTATGTTTTATCTCTTTTATCCGCTAGAAAGAGTTAAACTTCCGACTATAACAAAATTCTTACCGGGCAGCAGTTCGTAGACTAGTGCCAGGTCATTCAAATGATGTTTTATCTCTTTAATTCGCTAGACAGCGTTTAAATTCCGGCTCTAACGAAAATTTCATCGGGAGGCACTTCGTAGAGTAGTGCCAGGTCATTCTAACGAAATTCCACCGGGCAGTAGTTTCGTAGACTTTGTGTCGGATTACTAGTGTGTTCCAGGCTCAACATATATTCATATATAACCACTATAGACATGTATAGTCTTGGATTATAGGTTATTGAATGACAGTGATGGGTTCTAATACCTAGTAGCCATTTATATTGTTGAATTCTGTCCAGTTACTTTTGAACTTGACTTAAATTCTATATATATATTTATTATTGAAAATGAATTAAGAATTATCGGTTACGATCAAATTCGCAATTCATTCACTAAGTGTAGAAGATACTTCCAGCTATAATTATATCTCGTTTGTTCGCTACAAAGAGATTAACTTCTTACATATTCACCTTATTCGGCTCTAGGGCAAAGGTGAACTATAAAACTATCGTTATTTATAAGAAGAAAAATATACACGAAATATAAAAATTTTTCTTCTTTCCTCCCCTGTTTTTCTTCTACATGCTCCGATATGTAATCAGCATGTAATCTAAGGAGTAAATTGACAAGAAAGTAGCAATCGATCTTTTCTACTTTCTATTAATTTTTCATTCTTAAGGTATCGGAAATTTACACCAACCAGATAAATAAATTAACAGTTTATTTATTTATTCGCTACCTCTCTAGATTACTACGATTTAAAATTCTAGTTGAGGAACATATTTTCCTTTTGCCTTTTCTACATGGAAAATAGTTGATCCGATAAGCTATTATTCTATTTTATACTATCTTTTGATTGATTATATTAGAGTCTAGGTCAGTCGTGCTCTGTCTAAACTCTGCTATAAAATAATAAATAAGAAAAAAATCTTATATTTAGGCATAGATATAATTCGATACGTTCTTTACTTTGCCTGTTTTATTTTTTCTTCTGGATCATTTAAGACTACGATAGCAATATACCAGATATTTTTGCCTCAGTAAGAATCTATTACGCTGAAGATTCTTCATATTGGAATAATAATTTTATTATGATTATAATTCTAGACCCAATTAATCCTCGTATATTATAGGTCTACTTTATCTTATTGAGGAATAGTTTTGCTTCGACTAGCTCTATACCTCTAATATTTTATTTATAACTAGAGTCCATGTCAATCAAAATTTTCTTGCACTTTGGTATTGACAATGGATACATATTTAGTAAAGGCATTAATTATTCAGTACGTGACAGATTATTATTGCCTAAATTAGATTTTATATACAATACTTTCCTTTTGATATTTTGTTTTATTGACTTTGTAACTATTCAGAAACTGCCAAAGTCAATCATTTCCTTCCTCTAAACTTACCGAAGCTCTAGATTATGTTGATATATATTTTTGATATATGCTTAGAGGTTAATTAACGAGAGTTTGCCTCATAATAGCAGATATTATTATAATTATATTAATCAATCTATAGTCTAGGCTTAAACAAAAGGGAAAACATCCTTAATTATTAGTATACGAGCCGGTAAAGAATTAAGACACTCTTAATTATCTCTTTACCCCTCCTTTATGTTTACATTCGTTAAAGGGATCATAGTAATTCTCGCTAAGAGTTCAAGTTCAGTTTGCGAATAATGCAAAGATTAATATCTTGATTTCCAGTCCGCATCAAAAATGGTCTATATATATAGATAAATATCTTTCCGAAACTGGATATTTATTTATTTTTCCACACAATAAGTCATTTTAAGATGTCGATGATTTTGAAATGCACTGCTTCAATTTATAATATAAAATATGTTTATATTAACTTCACAACTTAGTAAGTGCTGCACCTACGTTCCTGGTCAGATCTTACTTTTGTGATACGTTTTTGAACATACTGAAAGTTTTCTCCGATTATACATTCGGTAAATAAACTTTCGAGTAGTATTTATGCCTTTAAACATTCAGATTATTTGATAATTGTTGGAGATAATATATTATTCCGATATTTATATATCTATCTTCATTATTTATCTTTCTCATCTTACTTTTAAATTAGATTGACCTTCTCGCTACGTTCCAGGTTTAAATCTAGCTAACATTGTGGAACAGTCACTTTTTTATTTCCTAAACAATATTTTAACATTTTTCTCAGTATTCAGAGCATAACGACTTCATGAATACTTGAAAATAATTCAGTTCTACGCTTGTTAAACTAAGCCTAAAACAAGCCCTAGTTTTTTAGAATGGATATTATCCTTCGATTCAGTTCATGGAGATACATCCTTTTAGATCCCATTATCTCTATTTCAGTCATTCAAAATTCTAATGACTAAGTACTCCTTTTCTACGTACGAATACAGAATATCGAGTCACTGTTGCTGCATATTGGTTAAAGATTAAACAAATTTTATCTTAAACCTATATGACGTTAAATTAATTATTATCTCTTTCATATACATGTTTTTTTTTACCCTTCCGTCAGGGATCGCGGTAATAATATTATTACTCTCTATGGTTTACACATAGATCTCGAGAGTATATATATGTATTTTCTTCCTGAACTCATTTGCGAGTACGTAATTTGATATTTCAGGAATTACCAATTATGCAGACATAGATTTTATTCTATTAATATTCAATTCTAAAAAAATTTGATTGAATGTTTATCTATAAAATTTCCGGGCAGTAATTTTATAGAGAGTTATATGTTTAATAATTCCTTGCTTAAATAATAGTTACGCTTAACCTATGATTTATAGCGGGAATTTTGTTCAGTAGTATAATTTTTATTTAGTATTAATATATTTCTTACTATTCTTAAATATGCGTATAGAATAGTAATACTATCTCTTAACTTTTAAATTAAGTGTTTTTTGAGATTAATAATCGGTATTATTGTATAATCTTTCTTCAGAGATTATCACACTATTACTTTTTCTCTGAGTCCTTCTCTTTTTATGAACATTTTGATTCGTATCAAAGTGGATTTTTAACATTTCTTGATTTCCATGATTATTTACTCAGGAGTACTTTTCATGGCAATCTTCTTGTATAGAAAGATTCTATCCAGCTTATTTATTATTGTTTAATCTTATCAATACGGTAAGATTTAGCCAAACTATGACCGTCATACAGTTTGCTGCGATCAACCTTATTCTTATCTCTCTTATTCTCTGTCAAACTCTTTAGTTATGATGTTGACAGTTTATTCTTTATTTTTTGTCAGGACATCAAACGCTTTTATATGTCTATGACAAAACTAATTATCAATGGTTTAGGTTGTTTTTTCTTCCCAGCAGTTATATGCAAACTCTGTATTATTTTATTGCTTGACTAAAATTCGTTATACAATTAGTCTAGCAATAGTTTAACCATTATGTTTGTCTATACTTTTTTTTCTTCTGATGGATAACTTAGTTATAGTTAAGTTAACTCCATCTACTTTTATTATCTCCCCTTCTTTAATTTGATCAAGGGAAATAATTACACATTATGGTTATTTTAAGTCTGTGTCTGTTCATCGGAAACTGTCCTGTCGCTCCAATTAACAGAATTTAATTAGTTTATAATTCTAATAGCTTAGACTATTACAATTACATAGCTTCACATATCTAGAATTTTATCCAAAATATCTACATATGTCAGTTATCTATAGGAAACTCCACCGAGTAGACTTTTTCTCTTTTATTCAAGATCCTACATAGACTACTTACAGTGTATGGTCTTGGCTTTTTGTTTTACAAATTTTGTTTTCAAAATTTTCTATATTCCTAGCTTACTTTGCGATGGAATATTTATGTTATGTCTCAATGACTCCCTTTTCTTTTTGAAGCCAATTGTTGTTTCCCAAAAAGAAAAAAAGAAGGGGGGGGGGGGGGGGGGGGGGGCCAATGTTAGGTCTCTGAGACTTAAGAACTGGCTTCCTCTAGAGTCTACTAATATATATAAGGTTGTTAGATCATAACACCTTAAAGCTATTTTGTGAATCTAGACCATTCTTTCTATTAAATATAGAATTAGAATGTATCTGATTCCTTTGAGTTTCCTGAGTCTTAACCAGAAGTGGTGAGATATTATTGGTGTTAGAATTAGGAGAGCACCTCCCTCCTATTCTGCAAATTCTAGCACATTATCTATAGGTTAATGTATTATGAAGTTAAAATGAAGTTTTTTAAAAGTAAAACATATTTTAACGAGTAATACTTAACCTATAGATAATCAATTATCTCCCTCCGCCCACCCTCGCTTATCTCTCCTAATTGTGTCTATTGTTTTACACATAAAAGAAACTGACACGTGGTCAATTGAGCGGGAAGAGTTACGTCACACAGGTAACTGCCTAAGGGACCTTCTGGTTTAAGACTTTAATTAACGACTGAAAGGTCGTTTTTTCTGTGGAAGGTGTGAAAACAGAATAGAATAGCACATTATCTATAGGTTAAGTATTACTCGTTAAAATATGTTTTACTTTTAAAAAACTTCATTTTAATGAATTCCCTTAATTTTATAAAACAGGACTACCTGTAAAGATACCTAATATTACTGTCGTCTCAAATCTCAGCCTGGCTACCATTTTAACATACATTTTTGCAAAACAGAGATCCTTTTTGTTCTCATACTTTGTTAATTAAGACAAAAAAGCTTCAGAATGGAATGGTATTACAGAAGCAGAAAAGCTGCAGGGACAAAAACTAACAAAACTGTTGATAGTTGAAGAGACTATCGGCAATAGTTATCGATAGTTGAAAACATTATCACAACAGCCCTATCATGGCAGTCACTATTATGATGCATGGATATATCGATGTATTGTTACACCCCTAATTCTTACAACATTTGTACACTGATGAATTGCTCAAACTGAATCTGGAATACACACAGTTGGCCTACATCCATATCAAAGCTACAGATATGAGGAGCGTCCAGATACAGTTGACTCTCATTATCTCGAATTCCAAGGGACTCTCTGAAATACTTCGAGATATCCATACCTCGACATATCAGATTTGCAAAATTGAGGAAAATAAATCGAACAACCACAGTTTGACTCCTTAAGCTAGGGAGATATTGAAAATATTGTTGAAAAGAGGAGAAATTGCTCCTAGGGAGCAATTTCTCCTCTTTCCTACAATATTTTCTTACCTGTTGTTAGATTTCCATGTTTAAGTAGGGACCAGATTTTCACTTTGAGATAAGCAGTTATTCGAGATAAGCGAGGTCGCGATAACGAGAGTCAACTGTAGATATTTTTCTTGTTCTTCCACAAATATATATGTTACGGGTTCTCATTAGAAGTGCCTCAGCAATGGATAGTTAGCTAATAGATATTGTTTTTCAGCAGATATCAGAGGACTTGTTAAGGAGGAGTGTTTGTTGATAATTGGCAACAATTAAAAATACAGTCGACTCTCGTTATCTCAAACTCGTTTATCTCGAATAACCGCTTATCTAGAAGTGAAAATCTGGTCCCTATTATACCACAGAGATCTACCAACAGGCAACAAAATATTGTGGAAAAGAGGAGAAATTGCTCCTGAGGAGCAATTTCTCCTCTTTTCCACAATATTTTCAATATATCTCTAACTGAGGAGTCATATTACATATTCATTCTGTTAAAGGTGGTTGTTCGATTAATTGTTATCGTCAGTTCAGCAAATCTGATATGTCGAAGTACGGATATCTCATAGAGTCCCTTGGAGTTCGAGATAACGAGAGACGACTGTAGATGTCTGACTTCCCGCAAAAGTCTGGCTACTTGACTGTCCTGCTTTTAGTACTACATGGTTACCTGTATATTGCTTGTTCATGTATTACAGGTGTTACTACAAATGTGACCATGGAATGTGTATGGAGGATGATGATGAATTCTATTGTGATTGTGATCTGGGCTGGACAGGGGTAGACTGCTCTAAAGACTGCCTGTGTAATGGACACAGCATGTGTGAAAATGGGCCAGGACAGTGTGACTATTGTCTCAACAATACCACAGGAATACATTGTGAACAGTGCAAGGCTGGGCATTTTGGGGACCCTTCTAAACCCGATGGTAAATATTACACATAAAATGTCAAACCTTATTTTCTCAGAAATAGTATGCAGACAGTTCACTTGAAATATCAATGGTAAATATTACACATGAAATATCAGGCATTATTTTTTTTTTCAGAAAAAACATACAGACAGTTTGCATGAAATGTCGACTGTAAATATTACACATGAAATATTCATGTCAGGCCTTATTTTCTCAGAAAAATTATGCAGACAGTTCATATGAAATGTCGACGGTAAATATTACACATGACATGTTCAGCCTTGCTTTCTCAGAAAAAATATGCAAAAAGTCCACATGAAATCTCAATGGTCAATGTTACATATGATGTGTCAAGTCTTATTTTCACTGAAAAATTATGCAGACAAATCATTTCTCTTGAAGTGTCAAGTTTGTTGTTTCTTCTCAGAAAAATATATAAAATAGAATGTCATTTGCAACATGGCTACATAACTTTGTGGAGGTTTATTGAAATCATTTCTGCAGTCATTCTTCCCCTTCCGCTGTTGCAGTTGTCAGTTACTGGTAAAAGTATATGCACAAAATTCTGGTTAAAGACCAAGAGGACGAAGCCTGCCCATTAAAAAAAGTGTGAGTAGGTCTACAAGATCTTAACACTTTTGACTGGGCTGTAAACTTCCAACTTGAACAAACAAACAGATTATGTAGTGTAATAATGTGTATCATAGCTCCTGATAAGGACTGTTATCAAGCACAAAAAATTAATATTTATATCCCTGGCATACAAAGTATATCAAGGGTATATAGTTTTAGTCTTTCTGTTTATCTGTTTGTTCATCTGCTTGTATGTACATACCAACATTTGTCAGTCCGTATGTAAACATCTACGCCCAAGGTTTTGCGTTAAAGTTTTTAAAGAACTTATATTTTCCAAGCCATATGATGAAATAGCACCAGCCAGGGATATTTGTGCTCCTCTGAACACTTGCTCTGCTTTCCTTATTTCTGCATGAAAACATATATATTGAGCTGCTTCTAATGAGCACCCACATGTTATTTACCAGATACCCCCTCCTTTCTGTAGCTAAGGTGTATCTTACAGGTTGCTTTGAACATCATTGTGATTGATTGTGAGATTGTTAAGACCTGTAGTTCTTATAAAGGACTTGGTTGTATGAAACTTTACGGTTAATGTATACATCTGCATACATCTCAAAAAAATTGCTGCAATTTTAGAAAGGGAGGCAACAGTTTTTGCAGACAGGAAGTTGCCTCCCTGGTATTTGAAACATTCCAGAAATAGGGGTTACTCTTAAATGAAAGAATTTGTCCTCTCTCTCTCCCCCTCCCCCAAGTGATGAAAGGTTGTTTTGAATGTTGCTGTAAGTGAGATGTTTTTTTTGTTCAGGTTGTTTTGAATGTCGCTGTAATGGACATGGAGATCCAGAACTAGGTCTTTGCCATAACCAGACCGGGGCATGTTTTTGCATTGACAACACATTTGGATTTGAATGTGCAGATTGTTTGGATGGTTACTATGGTGACCCACAGTAAGTATATTCTTACAAGGCTGTAGTTATGCTGAGTATCTAGACAATTTGCTTATTTTTTATGGTATTTTGTATGAGGCGTAATGTGGCTACATAAGACATTTAAGTTACTGCTTCTATATAGCTGTTAACAGAATCTGTGTAGCAATATCTAGGGTAGATGGAGCTCTGAAGCCCTGGTCGGCAATCCATCTAGGAGTTGGCAACTCCAAACAAAAACCTGCATACCTGGATTTTCCTGTTCCAGTTATGTAAAGTCTGCTTCGGCAGCTGGGGCGCAAGAAATCATTACTATGATTCAACGGCCCAAGTGGCGATGCAGCAGCATGTGGAGCATGGAGAGCATGACAAGGCAGAAAAAAAGTCGTGGTCATCCACTGTATCCGGGCTTAGCTCTAGATGTCCTGACACAGTCTTGCCTCTGGATCCAGCTAGGTCAGGATGAGAGAGTGAGGTTGACTCTGCGTGCCTCTCCCTCACTATAATCCAATTCACAGCGCATGTCATCTTAATCAGCAACACACATTCACAGCAAGCACATATACGCAAATCATACAAAAGCCCGGTGGCGATGGGCGAGCGGCGAAGCAGCAGGTGAGGAAACACTGAAAGCTGTAGTTGCGGACCTGCACACAGGCGGCTTGGTTCTATATGGTGCTTTCCTTAAGAGCGAAGCAGTATGGGGAATTCGGCAGCCGAACTGAGCGACTGAGCAGACCTTTTTAGGAGCGCACTGCTCACCCCTGTAGCATGGGGAAGGGGCTAGAAAAGGTGCCCTAAACATTTGCCTGCTTCAAAACTCCTGGCTGGTTAACCGCGATCAGCGGGAATCCCACTTAGCGTTCAAACTTGGAATGTGCGCACCCTAATGGACAGTTCTAGTTCTGACAGACCTGAGCGAAGAACAGCTCTAGTTGGTAGAGAACTTGACCGATACAAAGTCAAGATTGCAGCTCTGAGTGAGAGCAGGAGTAGGATTCGCCATCAAGTCACACCTCGTCAGCAAGCTTTCAGGACTTCCCAAAGGTATAAATGACCGCCTGAATATGCTTAGACTTCCCTTTCCTTAATTGGCAAGAGGCATGCAACAATTGTAAGTGCCTATGCACCCACAATGACCAACCCAGATGAGGTTAAAGACAAGTTCTATGATGATTTGGATTCTGTGATTTCTGCAGCACCCAGGACAGACAAACTCATCCTCCTTGGGAACTTCAATGCCAGAGTGGGCACAGACCACCAGACCTGGGAAGGAGTGATTGGATCTGAAGGTGTAGGGAAGTGCAATAGCAACAGACTCCTCCTTTTAAGGAAGTGTGCAGAGCATGAATTACTGATCACCAACACAGTCTTCCGTCTACCAACTTGCAGAAAGACAACATGGATGCACCCTCGCTCCAAAGACTGGCATCTCATTGACTATGTCATAGTGAGAAGGCAGGACAGACAGGATGTCAGAGTGACTTAAACTATGTGTGGTGCAGACTGTTGGACAGATCACGGACTTGTTGTCAGCAAACTCAACCTGCGCATTCAGCCTGTACGACGACCACAAGGCAAGAAGGTGCCAAAGAAATTAGATGTCTCCAAGCTGAAACAAGACAGCAAGAGGCAAGCATTCGTCAACAATCTCTGCAGCCATTTAGATGCACTGGAACACAGTTCAGAAGATGCAGATGAGAGCTGGACAGTCTTCAGAGACACCGTGCACTCTTCAGCAATGGATTCCCTAGGACCAGTATCTCGCAAACACCAAGATTGGTTTGATGAGAATGACAATGAAATTCAGGGACTCCTTGAAGAGAAACACCAAAAACACAAGGCTTACCTCAGAAATACCAGCTCAGTATCTAGCAAGACTGCCTATTCAGACATATGCAAGACAGTCCAGACGAGGCTCAGAGACATGCAAGACTCCTGGCTGAGAAAAAAGGCTGATGAAATCCAGTCCTTTGCAGACAGAAAGGACATGAAAAAGTTCTTTGATGCACTCAAGACAGTATATGGTCCTGAGAGCTCAGGAACCACCCCACTCCTTAGTACAGATGGAACTAGCCTTCTGACTGATAAAGAAGCTATCTTGAAAAGATGGGCTGAACACTTTGATGGTGTCCTTAATATGCCACCATCTATCAGTGATGAAGCTATCAATATACTACCACAGGTGGAATGTAATCCGCTGCTTGATGAGCTCCCAACCGTCTCTGAAACAGTGAAAGCAATAAAACTCTTGTCATCTGGCAAGGCTCCAGGATCAGATGCAATACCTGCAGAGATCTACAAAGCAGGAGGTCCTCCAGTTGCAGAGAAACTGACAGAGTTATTTCACATTATGTGGAGAAAAGAAGCCATCCCTCAAGAATTCAAGGATGCAACAATTATCCACCTATTCAAAAGGAAAGGGAATCCTCAAGTCTGTGACAATCATCGAGGCATCTCTTTATTGTCAATTGCTGGGAAGATTCTTGCTAGGGTCCTACTGAACCGATTGAATGAACACCTGGAACGGTCAGGGCTTCTACCAGAAAGCCAGTGTGGATTCAGGAAAAACAGAGGAACAATAGACATGATCTTCACAGCACGACAGCTTCAAGAAAAATGCCAGGAACAGAATGTGGACCTCTACATGACCTTTGTCGACCTTACCAAAGCATTTGACACAGTCAGTCGTGAGGGACTTTGGAAAATTATGGCAAAGTTTGGTTGTCCTGCCAAATTCATAGAAATGGTGTGGCAGTTTCATGATAGTATGCTTGCAAGGGTCCAAAATGATGGCGAGTTTTCTGATCCATTTCCTGTGACTAATGGAGTTAAGCAAGGCTGTGTACTAGCTTCAACACTGTTCAGCATGATGTTTTCTGCCATGCTTACAGATGCTTTCCAGGATGGTGACAATGGTATACCTATTAGGTATCGCTTTGATGGGAAACTTTTCAACCTAAGAAGGTTGCAAGCTAAATCTAAGGTGCAGACAGAGGTGCTAGACGAGTTCCTCTTTGCTGATGACATGGCAAAGGGTGCTCCAACAGAAGAGAAAATGCAAAAAGGTGTGGATCAAGTATCTGATTCATGTGACAGCTATGATCTCACAATCAGCATCAAAAAGACTGAGGTAGTATATCAGCCAGCACCTGGAAAGCCTTACAAGGAGCCTACCATCACAGTGAAAGGTCAACGACTGCAAGTGGTAGACAAGTTCACCTACCTTGGAAGCACATTGTCTAGAGTTGTGCACATTGATGATGAAGTCAATGCTAGAATTGCCAAAGCTAGTGCAGCATTTGACCGGCTACGTGGAAGTATTTGGGACCGAAGTGTAATCAGACTTGACACAAAGCTGAAAGTATATAGATCGGTGGTGCTGCCAACACTGTTATACGCATGCGAAACTTGGACAGTTTACCAAAGGCATACCAAAAGACTGAACCACTTCCGTACAAGCTGTCTTAGAAAACTTCTAAAGATCAAGTGGCAAGACAGGATTCCAGACACAGAAGTCCTGAAAAGGGCAGGGATGCAGAGTATACATACTCTTCGAAAATTGGCACAGTTAAGATGGACAGGCCATGTTACCAGAATGCCTGATGAACATTTGCCAAAGAAAATCCTCTATGGAGAACTTCAAGTAGGAACACGCTCCCATGGTGGTCAGAAGAAGCGATACAAGGACACCCTCAAAGCCTCCCTTAAAGACTTCAACATACCAACTGAGTCATGGGAACAGATTGCACAAGATCGTACAAAGTGGCGAGGCCTCATAAAAAGGGGAGCTGGTGAATACGAAGCAAAAAGAATCAGCGAAGCCAAGCAGAAACATGCACAGCGGAAAGCCAGAGCTAAGGCATCACCAACAAAACTTTCTTCCTCAGACCTCTCTTGTTCTATCTGCAACAGGCAGTTTAGAGCTAAGATTGGTCTCATCAGCCATCTTAGAACACACAAATAATAACACATCGCACAGTTGATTAGGATTGGTCATTGTCAGTAATGACAGAGGAACAAGTAATGTCAGAAAACATACTGTTGGACATGTGTGCCAAGCAAAGATTCAGATACTTAAAAATAGTTGAGAGGCAACGTCAGAAAATGTAACCTCGGGCATATGCACTCAGCGAAGATTCAGATCAGCTTGCCCATTTACAGAGTCTGATCAAAATCTTCACTGGATGCATTTTGGATAGCCAAGTATGCAAAGTTTCTTCATGCAGACAACAAAGACTGATCAGACTGCGTGGCTGTCATTACAGAAACGTGCCTATTCAAATATACTGAAAATTTTAGCATCAAAGAAATGAAAATTTTCAGACAAAAGATTCTGATATTTTTCATATTTCTGCTCAAAACATAGATTGTGGGTACTCATTAGAACTGCCTCAGTGAGGTGGTTCTAACAAGTACCCACAATCCATGTTTTGAGCAGAAATAAGAAAAATAATGTATACCCCTGTAAACCACAGTTTTACTATTTAAAAGTGGGGTTTAATGGGGTCAGAATTATATAGGCATGTTTTCTTGATGTGCTGACTGTTTTGAGTCTTTATTAGGCACACACATCAGAAGTTATGTTTTCTCATGTGACTCATATGCCCCTTGATCTGACACTGCCCAACTCTTGATTAGATGCTTTTTTCAATCCAATAGTATTGATATTTTCATATTTCTCCACTGTTTGCCAATTACCCTTTTGGATGTCTCCAGACTAAAATGAGTAAAAATCTGGATATACTTCCTCAAGTAAAGAATCATCTCAGACATCCAATGCCTAAAGTTTATATGCATGTATTTACACTACAGCCTCTTTATAACATGGTTGGTTATAACACAGTTTTGGATATAAGACAGTTCAAAGATGACTCCCAAAATTGTATAGATTATATTGAAAAGTGACCATAAATGGTCATCTATAATGTATTCTATACATTTTTGTTTGAATAGAACACGGTTGTCTAACTAACATGGTTTAACAATAGTGTTATAAAGAGGTTGTGGTGTATTTGATTAACCCTTTCACCACTGAGTTTCTGAAATAGGCTCTTTCATCTATGTATTTTGGCACAATCACTGAATTGCTAATAATATTAGGGTTTTGTGTCAAAAATCAATAACAAATTTTTACAAAGGGTGTAGATCCTGATGAGACAGCTCATTACAAGCCATCTCATCTGGATCTGCAAAGGTATCTGTATTGGTTTACAGGTTGATAAGGTTAAGTAAGTGGCAGTGAAGGTTGTTTGTGATATTCTGCAATGTCAGTATTTTTTTTTGACACCTTGCTAAAAACAAAGTGATGGCCTATCTGAGGTTATTCAACCAACTTCTGTTCCAGCTGTTCAAAATTAATCAAGAATAATTAAAAATCTGTTGTGGAAAGCAAAAAAATATTTATGGTGAAAAAATTTCAGAAAATTACAATAAAAACTATACTATAGAAATTCAGTAGGTCATACCAGTTATCTGGAGCTGTGAGTTTTCCCTGGTTAGGTTTAATGTTCCTTTATTACAGTGATGGGGGTAAATGCTACCTTAACTGTGATCATGGTGTGATTGTTGAGAATATCACAAAGGGTTCCCTGGGGTCCTACCAGGGCCCTGGTGTGAGCACATGGAAGGCCTACTGCCTGTGGATTATGACGATAGCCCAGGACCTAGACAGAGCAGCCAGCTACATTGACCCTCCAACTATAACTATTGGTATTGAAGACCTGGCGGTGGAGTGTGAAAAGGTAAAATGATTATTATATACCACTCTTATTATTATTAGAGTGGTATTATGTCCCCCTACCAAAAGGTATGGGGGTGTGTTTGGTTTTGGTGCTGATCCTATTGGCTTCAGCACTCGACTTGTTGTCGGCATCACACTTTCTTGTCTGTGCAATATTTCACAAACCATTAAGCTGATCCTTACCAAATTTGCACATTTATATTATTATATATACTAGATGATGAATTGATTCGGTTTTGATGACCTTCACCTAAGTTTCAAGGTCACTGCTTGACTAAAACTGTCCTCAAATTTAACCCTTGTCCTGCTGAACCCGGATAGGCCCTGCCTTTACAAACAGTGTAGATCCAGATCAGTTGGCTTCTTCAGAAGCCAACTGATCTGGATCTGCACTGTTTGCCGTTAAGTATGTGAATTTAGAGCAATAATCTGGATCAAGTAATCTGATTGGCTGAAAATTAGAAGTGGGTGTGGCATCTTAATTTATTCAGCAGGACAAGGGTTAAGCACACTTTCTTGTCTGCACAACACCTAGAACATGTTTTGATGACAGAGTATAAGAAATTATCCCAAATTATCAACAAAATAATGGACATACCTGGAGCTGTGTTTCTTGATTTTTGCACAAAGCTACGTATACCATATTTACCCTTTACGCTTTATCTACTTACCATACATGTCCTACTGTATTTACCTTAAGTATTAGGAAACCTTCTCTACTTACCATACTTGTCCTAAAATTTGACTTAGTCCATTCTACTACCTGTTGATGTCTCTAAAATATTGCTGTATGTATGGCAAACAGTGTGGACCCTGATCAGATGCCATGTTTTGCGACATCTGATTTGTGTCTACACTGTTTGCAAATGTCTATCTATCCCAATACTTAGGGTTATTACGGTAAGGCACTTTTTTTTTTCTCATCTGGAAAAGTATTGATGTTTTTCTTATTTCTTCATGAAACATATTGTGGGTGCACATTATAAAAACTTTGCAGGGGTGTTTCTTATTGGTACCCACATCATATGTTTAAGTGGAGAAATAAGGGAAAAAGTATTTATTTGGATGCTCTTCTTATCTGGAGCTGTGATTCACAAGAAATGTCAAGCCTTATTTTCGTAAAAGTAAAAAAGAGATATACATGTATTTGAAAATATATTTAAAATCTGTTTCCACTTTTTATGTTAATATGACTTCTTTTCTCTTCCAGGACCATGTTTATGTCTATGATGGAATTCCCAAGTTCATAGATAGTTCAGGAAATGGTGTATTATTGGGAGCTTTCTGTGGTTTCTATACAAGAGAGTTCCACTCTGTTCTGGCAAAGTCTGGAATCATAACCATCTATTTTAATGCTGACATCAGTGGGAACTGTAAGTTTTTCTCTAAATCATCATAACATATTCTTTGAACTAGAAATAATGTGTTGCAACCTGAGAAAACATACCTTCTGACGTGTGCCCAATGAAGACTCAGATCCGCCTGTGCATCTGCGCAGTCTGATCAGAGTCTGTATTGTCTGCATGAAGAAGTTATGCATCCTTGGCTATCCAGAATGCACCCAGTGAGGATTCTGATCAGACTGCCCAAAATCGCAGGCTGGTCTGAACCTTTGCTGGGGGCACATATCAGAAGGTCTGTTTTCTGAGTTAGATGTACAGACAACCCTCTTTATACTGACACTCGATACAACGACAAAATTCTTTATAATGACAAATTGACTGTCACGAAACCTCTGCTTAAGAGGTAACAATTAGTCAAAAATTATTCAAGTATATTGTATTTAGTACTTTAAAAAAAATCATATGTTTTGGATATTTGTTAGAATTCTAACAAATATCCAAAACATATGTTCTATGAGAGGAAATAAGAACAAAACAAGATCTTTCTTACATAGCAATCTGCTCATTTAGTATTCTGTACAACAGCAAATTCATTTAATGGCTATGTCTTTGGCAACAAATGCTGTCATTGTAACAAGGGTTCACTGTACATCTGACTGGTGATAGAGGAGGTCATCCGTTGGATCCCCGCCAGGTCTGGTAGCATTCTTTCATGGCGATTGATCATGAAATATTTTCTATGGTCATTTTCTCCCTTCCACAGATGAAGAAGGTCAGTTTTTGGGAAAAGACTGTGCACAAGTACTGGTTAACTGTTTAGTGGACTAAGCCTGTCCAGGTAAAGTGGTTAGGTAAACTGACTAGGTCTACATGACCTTAGTATTGGTGACTGGGCCGTAAAACTAAAAACCAACCAGTCAACATTTTCTGAATTTACAGCTCATATATTTATATGTAGGTCAAGATAGGGCACTACTAACCCATTGTAAATGAACTCCCTCACACTATATATTGGAATATTCTAACTTCCATTTTAGGTATGGCAGGCTATTTAGATATTCCTAGAGAAAAATGGTTGAACTATTTGCAAACAGTGGAGATGCTGATCAGATGCCACATTCTGCAGGATCTGATCTGGGTCTGCACTGTTTGCCAGTACACTTTGAGGGGTCTCCAGACTACAATGGGTTAACAACCATAGAGTATGGCTGTCTTTAAAATTTCTCTACAAAAAAACAAACAAACAAAAAACAACATACATTGTGGTACTCATTAGAAGTGCTCTGGTGAAAGTTAGGCAGTGTTTCAGTAATTTCCAATCAAGCCATATATAGTAAACACACTAAATATTCAGATGCCAGCAGGTACACAATGTTGAAACAACGCAGATTCAATGTTGATTCATTGTCTTGACGTTGGATCAAAATTGAATCAGAGTTGTTTGAAAGTTGCATGCCTGCTGGGCAGGCTCCATCGCACAGTCTGACTGAAGATCCAGGGGTCGTAAAATAGAATCCCAGCATGGCCATATAGTTTTCGAAGAGATTGATCTTAAAAAGGTTTCTACAGTCATTTTCACCCTTCTGCTGATTCGAGAAGGGCAGTTGTCAGTTACAGGGTAAACTATAAGCACATGGTTAATCACTTAGAGGACTGAGCCGGCCCAGGAAAAACAGAGTAGGTTAACTGGCAAGCTCAATATGACCTTAACAGTGTTGACTGGGCCGTAATATTCCCAAGTCATTCTCAGAATATTCAGACTAAGACCTTACTGTCTAATGGATTTATTAAGAATATAACAACAGGACTATGATAAGTGGCTGCGGTGTCAAACTGTTCAGATTAAGTATTACAATTGTTTAATTCTTTCTCTGTTTCCAGATTCTAAGACTCAAGGTTTCAATGCTAGTTACTTTGTGAATGACTGCCAGGACAGATGTTTATCTCGAACCAACAAACAGTGTGTGGCAGGACAGTGTGTGTGTATGACAGGATATTCTGGTCCTGATTGTAACATCAGGACATGCCAGCAAGGCTGTAGCTTTGATGAGGTGAGGAGGACAGTCATTGTTGCTTTTTTAAAAGGGAGACAACTTTGTGACTTCTTTTTGAGTACCTGCTCACTAAGCCTTCAAACCCTCTAAAAGGGATCTACTCTAGAAGAAAAGAATTTGCTTCCCTTGGGAGCAAATTCTTTCTATTTTAAAGTAGACCCCTTTTCACAAGGAAGGTTTTACAGTTTTGACAGTTACCTCCCTGAAAGTGTATCCATCCCCGTCATCAGTCTTTAAAACTGCTATGTAGTTGAAATTATGCATGCCTTCAGGATAGTGACATGCCAGAATGGTTGAAGTAATGCATAGGTAATGTCTTTTTTTTTTTTGTCTTTTTGTTTTTTTTGTTAAAACTTAATTTGCTTGTTGAAAATTTCCATAAAACTGAGCTCAATGGAATAGACAGCTAAAATCAATTAACAGCTAAAATCAATCTAAGATTAGATGTTTTCATAAATAAGGCCTTTTTTCTGGATAAAACTTGTTGAAAATTGCTCCATGAATCTGAGTTCTCTTGAAGAAATCATTAAAATCAGCAAACAACTAGAATTGGTCTTGGTTAGATCCCACACCTTAACTATTAAACTAAGTATCTTAAACATTCTGATTGAATAACAAAAAGAATATACCTGATGAAATTGCTTTAGGAACAGTTTGATGTGAGTCTGCACTGTTGACTTTCTGAATAATTGGGGTTACATTTTCGGCCAGCATTTGCCAGGTAATTTCCACCAGATAACAGATATTTTGTTTGAGAAAACCAGGGCCCAGTTGTTCAAAGCTAACGACATCGTTAGTTAACGATTCATTAAAATTTGCAAATGCAAAAGCTACTCACATTTTGTCAGCAAAAGTACCTGTGAATTAGATATTGTACTTACTAGAACAGATGACATTTTGACCACTAACACATTGGTTAAGCAAATGATGCTTGGAACAACTGGGCCCAGGTATCTCAGACTGCATGGGTTATCATAGTTTTGGATAAGAGGAGGTCAGATATTTTTCTTATTTCTCCATAAGGACAAAATGTTGTTGTACTCTTTAGAAGCATCTGGCTGAGCCGCTTCTACTGAGTACCCAGAACATATAGGCCTTGTCTTGCAAAAATATGTAATAGGCATATGCATACAGAGAAGGTCCAGATCAGACTGCCCTGATGCGCAAGTCTTTGGCCGTCGTTGTCACCTTCCAGAATCATTGGATACTATCAATGAAGAGCAAAGGCCCGGATGAGACCTTGCGCATGCTCAGGATGATGTGACTGTGCATTTTGCGCATGTTCAAAGGCACTTATTATGCTTAACATAACCCAAATGTTGCGAGTACTCATTAGAAGCATCTTGGTGGGTCACTTCTAATGAATACCGATAACCTGTTTTCGCAGAGAAATAAGAAAAATATCAACATTTTAAGATTGAAAATAAGCACATGGTAATTTCTTCCTTGATATATTTCAGATAACCTCCTCTTGTCAGTGCGAAGCCAACTTTGGTGGTGCCAGTTATCAGGTCACTGTACAACCCTGGGACTTCAATTCTCTACCCATGGTGACCGAGGCTAGTTCCAATGTACCCGTCAGTCGCTATGGACACACCATTATACATTGTGATGATGAGGTGATGTACATATTTGGTGGCAGATCATTGGAGCATGGCCTACTCAATGATATCTGGTTGTACAGTTTTGTCACTCACACATGGACTGAGATCAGGCCTATTGCCAATAGTGATCAGCCAGCAGGCAGGTTAGTACAATTTGTTGCAACTTTATTTCTTCATAGATCGTTAGATAATATAGGGATCAAACATTGCTTTTCATGCATTAACATTCGCCAGGCCCCGTGGGAGGTGTTGAAAACCGAGGCCGAAGGCCGCAGTTTTCAACACCTCCCAAGGGACCTGGCGAATGTTAATGCATTGAAAAACTATGTTCGATCACTATTATTGCATAAAATTTGAAAACATTTGCTAAATTTCGCGTTATTTCTTGCACTATTTTGTTTCACCTTTTCACTGATGTCTCAGGAATGCAATTTCCACGGACTATGCTCATTCTAGGGCCGGGAACTACACATCTCGTGACGGCAGCAATTCTGTGGCCCCAGTACAGGCGTATTGAAAGTTGCGTAGCGTGCATTAACAGCGCGTGAATTGCCTTGTTAATACACGGCTTTTCGCCGGTTAATGCACGGCTGTTAATAACGTGCGGCACTGCTTTTTATGCAATAATGGGTGTTTCAACATAGTAAAACTTTAATGACTCGGACACCAATGACTCGTTTACCGTGGCTGATTTGAACTCGTTTTTTAATCCCTAGGAAATTCTTTCAACAGCTAAAAGTAACATATAGTAACAAATATTTAGTAATAATTTAGGGAAATTTTCTTATTCAATCATGAAAATGTATGTTGCTTGTACTCATTAGAATTGCCTGGCCACATCACAAATGCACAATCTGGGCCCACTTGTTCAAAGCCTTGTTAGCTTAACAAAATCATAAATGACAAACTCATTAACTGTTGTGGCTAAGGTATTTTCAAATATGTTGATTATTTTTGCTGCAAAAATGTGAGTAGCTTTTGCATTTTTTTCAGCAATAGATATCAATGTATTTTCCATATTTCAAGATAGAAAATTTAATGTCACGTTAGCTAGTTAGTTTTGAAAAACTGGGCCCTAATCTGAATCTATTCTCAGTGCACTTGTCTGAAGATACAGTTTCTGATGTTGCGGCACATATTGTTGAGCTTGTATTTCTGCTGTAGGTACTTCCATGCTGGGGCGTGTGTTCCAATCCGAAAAAATCTGTATATATTTGGTGGTCTCGTGAAGGGAAAAGGTGGCGATCTAAAGTACGAGGCCAGTAAGGAGATGTGGAGGTTTGCCATAGATGCCAGAAAGTGGACTGGACCTATTGTGAGTATATACAGAGCTTTAGATAAGAGGAGTACTGTATTTACCCTAAGTTTTCGGATACCTCAACTCCTTACCATACTTGTTCTAAAATTAGAACAAGTGCAATTTTCTACCCGATTTTGTGTCTAAAAATTGCCGGATGAGTGGCAAGTAGTATAGACCCTGATGAGATGCCACATTCCATCATTTTGTTGGAATTCTGAGGAGGTGGCTATTATTATGGGTACTCTTTAGAAGTGCCTTGGTTAAGCCCTTCTAATGAGTACCACAAAATACGTTTTTTGTTGAGAAATAGGAAAAATATTTGGAAGTTTTTAGTTGAAAAAGTATTACCATATTTAGAACTGAGATATAGAAATGACTGCAGCATAAAAAGTAACAAATAATAAATGCCTTACCATGTAAAATATCAGGAATTGGGGCATAGCTCCAGATAAGAGAGGGTATCAGGTAAATATTTTGCTTTTTTCTGCATGAAAACATATTTGTGGGTACTCATTAGAAGTGCTTTGCTGAGGCATTTCTAATGAGTACCTACAGCATATGTTTTTGTGTAGAAATGAGAGAATCTGACAGTACTGTTTGGTTGAAAAAAGCATCTTCTCTGGAGCTATGCTTTGGGTCTGGCTGCACATGCATGCAGTCTGATAATGTTACCATATTTACTCTTAATATGACACCTTACTTCCTGACCATACTTGTGCTAAAATTTGAATACATCCATTTTACTTAACTCAAGATAAGGCACTTTTTTCAACAAAAAAGGATTGATATTTTTATGATATGATGTGGGTACTCATTAGAAGTGCTTTGGCTGCGAATATAAATGAACTGGAAAATAACTTTTGACTAGCAAAATGCTACATCAGTGTTAATTTTTTGTCATTATAGTCATATAAAAGATGGTTGCTAACCAAAACTGGTTGACTGTTAAAAAAAACAAAAAAACAACAAGTCAACTATGGCCGACATTATTTGTTCTTTTTGCAGTTTTATTTACTCACACCCTGTCCTATTTTAGTATTATTGACACTGTCAGTCTTGCCTTGCAGCAACCAGGATGGGTTATTGGAGTTGCTGGCCACACCATGACTCTTGTTGAAGAAACCAAGCTAATTATCATTGGTGGCTTCTCCACGACAAAGTACTTCAGTGACACAGTTTATGAGTTTGATGCCAATACTTACGTGGCAGGGTGGCAGACCCACAAGTGGGATAACATTACTGGTGCTAAACCTACAGGTAAGTTAGTTAACCCACACTCATTGCTTGCAAAATTTAACCCATTTACATTGAGTGTACTCTTCTACCACAACTCTCTGGTTAGTTTTTACTGTTACTATGTTTTATAGAAATTCCTGTGTTCTATGCAAACATTGTAGACCCTAGAGATCAGATGCCATGTTCTGCTGTGTCTGATCTGGACTTGCACTGTTTGCCAATTACTTTTTTTTGAGGTGGGGTGGGAGGAACCGTTACCAGATGGAGTTGTTTACTTTTGGGGATGGAGGCAAAAAGGTCAGCTTTGAGGTCTAGCCGTACACCAGAGAATCAGCAGAGTATATATTAACTTGCATTTCTTCCGATCTATCAAAATGAAAGCTTTGGATTTTTCAACATTGGTATATTTGTAAGTACAGTTGACTCTCATTACTTGGTCCAAGGGACTCGTTGAAATACTTCGATATATCCATACCTCGACATATCAGATTTGCAGCATTAAGGAAAAGCTAATTTGAACAACCACATTTCACAATATGTAATTTGACTCCTGAAGTTTTTTGTTACCTATTGTTAGATTTCCATGTTAAAACAGGCCAGGTTTTCACTTCTAGATAAGCGGTTATTCGAGATAAGCAAAGTTGTGATAATGAGAGTTGACAGTAGTACTATGTTGGAAATCCCATGTCTAGATAGTTTAATGCAGAATGTTTCTAAAAAAATATCTGCGGATTGTTTGCAGGGATAAAATGTTACAAAGATTGTTGCTGAATAGTAGGAACAGTTTTGTCCAGGTCAGAGGGCTTGTTAAGGAGTATTTGTCAAGAATTCTGGGATAATTTTCTGAATTTCTCCCTAAAAACAGTGAGGCACTTCTAATGAGTACCACAACATATGTTTTTAGGGAGAAATAAAAAAAAAATATTCCATAATTATCACCAAATACTTCTTAACAAGTCCTCTGTGGGTCTGCAATGTTGCTCCAGCATTTCTTAGTCATTGGAGTAAATAGAGTATTCAGAAGCCAAGAGTTACAGATAAAGTATTTTATCATATATCTATCCATTCTCTACAGGTATCTATGGACACAGTGCAGTGTACAATGAACCATCCAAGACTATATATATCTATGGAGGCCATGTCTACCACCAAGAGAGGCTTCTTGTATCAAATAGTCTTTTCACCTATGATATTATAAACAAATCTTGGAATATTCTTCAGCCAGAGAAACACAGACTGGTGGATGGACTCTTACAGGTATGATTATGCCCCTGCCCATTCGAAGAATGGTGGAAGGGCATTAAGTCTTAACCCTGTCAGTCTGTCCGTCCATGTGTGCTAAAGAAAAAACTGTGTCCGGGCCAAAACTCGGTGTGTGCTACAAAAATTGTGTCCGGGCCATACATCCCAAACCCTATATTCTTGAAACTACACAGATGGCTAAATCATATGGAGAGGATGTGTTGTGAATAACAAAGACGGTCTGGCTACTTTGGTTTTTGAGTTATCTTCCTTTGCATCTGCGTGTGTGTGCATTTGTGCATGCATGTTAAAATAATTGTGGCCATACCTCCCGACCTGTATGGAATATATTCATGAAATTTCACGGATAGCTAAATCATATCGAGACAATGTGTCTTGATCAAGGAAGATAACTCTGGCTACTTTGGTTTTTTGAATTATCACCTCTTGCCTAAAATCCATACAGTTTAATGCTGAAAATTTGTGTCCAGGTCATAATTTCTAAACCATATGGAATATACATTGAACTTCACGGTTAAATCATATTGAGATGAAGGTTTGCCAACAGGGAAGACAGCTCTGGCTACTTCGCTTTATTAATTAGTGTGGGAGGGGTGGTGGTGGGGATGATATCCGTTTTCTCTGAAAACACTGTTCTTCTTTTCCTGTTTCTCCACAAAAACGTATGTTGTGAGTACTCTTTAGAAGTACCTTGGTGAGGCCTTTCTGATGAATACCCCCACTATATACTTTCATGGAAAAAAATTATCTGTCTGGATACCCGCTCTTATTTGGAGCTGTAAACTGTCATACACTGGCTTTGATTTCTAAACTGGAAATGTTTTTGGTAATAAAACTTGTTTAGTAACCTTACTGCTTTCATTCCTCAGCTGATGGTGAAGTCTAGTAAAGTAAGTTTCCAGATAAAATAGTTTATATAGTTCCAGATAAGAGGGGCTAACCATATAATATTTTTAGTATTTCTCGTAGCTCTTGATAAAGCACTTTTTTTTTTTTCTTCTTCTCACCGCTGTGGTTCGAGCCTCGCTCGGGTCATATGTGGGAAAGCCAAGTTCTGCTTACGGATGGTCAGGTGGTTTTTCTCCGGGTTCTCCGGTTTTCGCCCACCTTCGATGAACGATCGGCTCGATATAAGTGAAATATTCTTGAAAGGGCCGTAAAACCCAAATCAAAAAAAAAAAAAAAAAAAAAATAAGGCACTTTTTTCAACCAAATGTATCTATAGTTTTCTTATTTCCCGACAAAAGTATATGTTGTGGGTACTCATTAGAAGTGCCTCAGTGAGGCACTTCTAATGAGCACCACAACATATGTTTTTGTTAAGAAGTAAGAAAAATATAGATACTATATAGATTACTTGATACCCATTCTTATCTAGACATGATTTCTTCACAAAAACGTTGTGGGTTCTCATTAGCAGCGCATCTGCAAGCCTGTTGATGCCAGACAGTGACCCCCAGGACAGATTTTTCTGTCCATCCTTCTTAGATTTTTATAATCCAACCTATGATGAAGTTTGGGAAGACATTTTATGGCCACAACAAAGTCAATCAAAATTGCAGTTGAAAGTAGGAATATCCTGTAAATTAATGTAGATTTATAGTAAATTGTTTACATCAAATACCTGTATCATTCATTATCTTACATATTTTCTGTAAAGCTTATCTCTTTGATTTTATGCAATAGTTATTTTCATGACAGCAGAAATACACTGAATTGAATTAAAAAAATCATCAGTTAGGAAAAAATATGTCCACAGAATCTGTATACATGTATATGGAATATCAAACTAAACAAGAAAGCTTTACTAGCTTTTTATCATATACAGAATTTTTCTCATATTCGGCAGGTTGAACGGCGATATTTCCACTCGGCTGTTGGTCTTAGAGATTACATGGCTGTAATTGGTGGGTACACCCACCATCGAAATACTTCAACGAACATTCTAATTTACAAATACAAGTGTAACTACTGGTATACACTTGACTTTGCAGGTAAGATTTTTATCAAGTTCCATACTAGCCTTAAGTATTAGGACAGACAGGCCAAAGCAAACAATGTAGACCTAGATCAGATGCTGCATAATGCTGCATCTGATCAGGGTCTACATTGTTTGCCACACATCCAGCAATTTTTAGACAGTTCAGCAAGTAGTAATATAGCTCTTGATAAGATGCTTTTTTTTTTCATTCCAAAAGTATTGATATTTTTCTTATTATTTCCCGAAAACATGTGTAGGTACTCATTAGAAGCGCCTCACCAAGGCACTTCTCATGACTACCACAACATATATTTTAGTGGAGAAATAAGAAAAATACTTAAATGTACCTGATACTCATATGAATTTGTTGTTGTTTTTTTTTCAAATTTTAGGACAAATATGGTCAAGGAGTAAAAATTGTCCAAGTATTTATGGTAAATGTGGAAAAAATATTTATTTAGATGTCTTATTTGGAACTCCTGTATGATTATGTATTGTAAAGAAATGATGACCAACAATAAAAGAAATGCCCTATATTGATTATATAGACGACAAAGGCCTGGATCAAATAGGGCAGTTGTCAGTTTCTGGCAAAAGAATGTGCACAATATTGGTTAGCCACTTAGGGGACTAAGTCTGCCAAGAAAAAAAGTGTAGTTAGGTAAACTGTCCATGTTCAACATGACCTTAATGAGTTGACTGTGCTGTAAAACCACAGCACAAACAAACAATACTGACTAGAGCTACATGTAGGTTGCGCTTGAAAATGGGTCAATACCATTTGTTTTCAACAGAGTTATGACTAGGTAAACTGACAGTGCTCCACATGACCCCAATGGGTTGACTGGGCCGTAAATCCTCAATACAAACAAACATAAGCCTGGCTTATTCTGCACATTTGCACAGTCTGACTCAAGAGTTGTCTGCTGAATTAGACCAGAGAGTGTTAACAGGTTGTGGGTTAATTATATCTTTACAGGTACCCCTGCTGGTAATGTGTTGACATCTTTAGTGGCTGCCAAGGCTATCTTGTATGGTAACAGTTTGATAATCACTGGGGGTTACATCAATACAGCTCACAGTGAAGTTTACAACATTACCCTGCCTGATGATCTCTGTACCCTTAGCGGTGATACAAACTCATGTTTGTTTATGTATGGCTGTAAGGCAAGAATCGTTCATCATTCAAATGGAGAAAACATTACACTATGTAACAGCAATGATGGCATGGTTCCACCCAGGTAAGTCATTTCTTCGTAATCATGAGCCCTTCAGTTTAAATCATCTATTCCTAATGTCCATCAAAGTGGATTTTGATGAATAATAGGAGCGCAACAATATGGTATTGCAGTGTATTGTGATACTGCAAACCTGTAATGCTATATGAATTGCAATATACTTAGTTATGGCTTAATCCTATAATTAAACATGCATGTATGTTGATGAAAGGTAATTAACCATTTTGAAAGTAGCATATATTAGTTTTTTAAGAACATTTAAAGTATAATGCAACTATTTTGCATGCACTTACATGTAGATAAAATGTAATATGAAACTGGCTTGGATAAAAAGATATACACTGCCACACAATGCTGATATAACGCAGATAATTTTACCATGGATATTAGTATAACATGGCTGATCATTTCCAACAACTTTACTTTCAGCACATTGGGACCAGTGTTAGAAATCAATGTAGGGAATGTGTGTGACAATAACTGGCACCTGCAGAGAGATTGTGAATCTTTGACAAACTGTAGTGAGTGTATAGCAGTTTACCCACAGTTCAAGGGAGCTGAAAGAGTAAGTTTTCTTTTGTATCTTGTCAGTATGTGAGTGTACAAAAGTCTGCCTATAGTTCAAGGGAGCTGAAAGTGTATATTTTGTCTTATCTTGTCTGTGTATAAGTCAGAGTACATCAATGTACCTTTTCTGGGGAAAGAATATGCACAATACTGGTTAACTGCTTAGAGGACTAAGCCTGCCCAGTAAAAGTGTGGTTAGGTAAACTGAGCTCGACATGATCCCATTGGGTTGACTGGGCTGTAAAACCTCAACACAAACAAAACAACAGTTTACCTGGAGTTTAAAGTCACTCAAAGAGTATTTTTTTGTCAGAAAAAATACTAAAACAGTGTATGTTATATAACTTTGCACATTTTTTTAATTTATTTTTTTAGTTATTTGGTTAAATTCTATCAACTTCTTGATTGGATTACAGTTTTTATAATATATATTTTTTTTAATTGCTTTTGATTACTCAGTTGTTGTTTTTTTCTTTGGAGAAACTGGAACAGTATCGATCTCTAAGATATACAGTTGACTCTCGTTATCTCGACTTTGCTTGTCTCGAATAACCACTTATCTCAAAGTGAAAATCAGGTCCCAGACTCGTTGTTTTAACATGGAAATCTAAGAACAGGTAACAAAAATATTGTGGAAAAGAGGAGAAATTGCTCCTTTTTCTCAATATTTTCAATGTATCTCTAACTTCAGGAGTCAGATTGCATATTCATTTGTGAAATGTGGTTGTTTGATTTATTTTCCCTCAATTCTCCAAATCTGATATGTCGAGGTACGGATATTTCGAAGTATTTTAAAGGCTCACTTGGTTTTCGAGATAATGAGAGTCGACTGTATTTAAACTGAGCAGTCAAATAATAATCTGACATGAAAACTGATCAGCTGTAATATGTGCAGTCTGATCAGGCTTCAAAGTCAGGTTACAAACTTATTGGCTACTATGGGATGTATTAACAGACAGTGAAGGTCCTGATCAGACTGCCCAGATGCACAGGCTAATCTGGGCCTTGCTGTCTGCATTTGCAATAAGGGCACTTTTCTGTCAGCATGACTATGTTGTCTTATCGGAAATGTCACAGGCTCGACATGAATAGTGTTGACTGGGCCATTAAACTCCAAACCAATCAAATTATCTGAAATACTACTTTCTCTTTGCAGACTTGTTATTGGTGTACAAAGTGTATTGTTGGGAAATGTTTACCAATCAATAAAGACTGTGAGACCTATGAAGGGAGTAAATGCCGGGTATTTGAGCGAGAAAAACCTCCAACACGGACTATGCAGCCACCAGAAATGTCCTGTTTAATCCCACCATGCACAGCATCAACATGTGATCGCTGTGCCCAGATGGGCTGTATCTGGACTCAGCATTTTGAGAGAGTCTTACATTCAGCAGGTACTCCGGCTTTAATTTTTGTTTTTGTACAACTGATATCATACTTATCTTCTCAGCTAAATCAGCAGGGCCCAGTTGTTCAAAGCATCATTAGCTTAACGACCTCGTTAGGGTTATTTTGTTAACTGTTTTAGGGGATTCAATACACAATATTCTGATATTTTTTGTTGAAAAAATGTGAGTAGCTTTTGCACTGCAAAAGCTACTCACATTTTTTCAGCAAAAAATTTCAGCATATTTGCATATGACTCAATGTAAATTTTAATGAATCGTTAATTAACGACATCGTTAGCTTTGAACAACTGGGCCCAGATGACTGACTGATGATACTTTTCTTATTCTACACTGTTAGCATAAAATACAGGGCCCAGTTGTTCAAAACTAATGATGTTGTTAATGATTTGTTAAAATTTTAATCGAGTGATACGCAAATATGCTGAAATTTTTTGCTGAAAAAAATGTGAGTAGCTTTTGCAGTGCAGTGCAAAAGCTACTCACATTTTTTCAGCAAAAAATATCAGAATATTGTATATTGAATCCGCTAAAACAGTTAACGAAATGACGCTTAACGATTAACGAGCTCGTTAAGCTAACGACGCTTTGAACAACTGGGCCCTGGAATTTCTATAAAACCTAGTATAGTCGAATCCCAATAATCTAACCCGGATGGCTCGTTTACCATGGCTCATTCGAACTTGTTTTTGAGTCCCTACGAAATCCTTCCGATAGCTCAAAAAAACAAATATTTCAGGAAATTTTCTTATTATATCGTGAAATTGTATGTTCTGTGTACTCGTTATGTTGTGTGTACTTGTTAGAATTGCCTCATCAAGGTGATTCTATTAACTAGTACACTGGACATACCATTATTGTGTGGAAGACCCAAAGTATTTCCCTCAATTATCGCCGTTTGCTTCCTGACCTGGTACCGTCATTGACCCACAGTGGCTCAGATACCCATATCTCAAACAAATTTCCATGGTCTGAAAGTTGTTTGAATCATTGAGGTTTCAATAAAAACTAATCAGATGCCCTACTATTTGAAATAGACCAGTCCAAAGAGTTTTGGTAGACTAGTCCACTTGATGTAAATTGGTTACCTACTGTTACAAAGCCCAAATATAGAGGAATATCTAGATGTAACGTACAGTAAAACCTCTATGGCTCGAACATCTTTGTGACCATGGAAATTAATTCGACACATGGATAGTTCGAGTCACTCAGGGTTAACCATGGCACCAGGTCAGGCCTTTCTGATGTATAATCACATCGTTGGTTTTCATTGAGAAATATTTATACTCCTATTAGCTAGAGCCTGGTGTATAGCAATCATTGAAGTTTCCATATAAATGTGTCTTTTTTCTCTCCAAAAACAAATACAGGGATGGGGAACTTCAGAATTAATCCTGATTTCAGGATTGAGAACTTCCATTTTAAACATGAAATTTCACTTACACTTGTTCACAAGACCATCCTTTTGTGTCAGTTTTTTGGGTTAATATATGCCTAAAATAACATTAAAAACTAATTATTAAACTAATTAATTATTAGTTGTATAGCTCCAGATAAGAGGGAGTATCCACATAATAATTTTCTTATTTCTCAATAAAAACATGTTGTGGGTACTTATTAGAAGTGCCTCAGGGAGGTGCTTCTAATGGGTACCCACAACATACATGAGATAATTGAGAAACAAGAAAAAATACTAACTGTTTTTGGACTGAATTTTTAGATTTCAGGATTGATTATTAGCTACTATTCTCACCCCTGCAAATGATGGCTACAGTAAGGCACTCCTGATGAGTACCCACAACACATTTTGTAATGAAATCAGCAAAATATGTAAATTCGTTTGAAAATGAAAACAGACAAAAAACAAAAAAAAAAAAAAGCCTCACCAAGAGCAGTGTTAATATATGGCTTGACACAGCCCTTCCTAATAAAGTCTTTGTACAATATTTTTCAGGAGAGATCATGTGGAGACCATCGTTTACCCCTAAATTTGACTGGAGCTGTGTGTTAAAGAGCCTGAGGAAAAATTTGTCTGGATACACAGTCTATGTGGCTCCACCAGACAATTGCCCTGTCCCCTGTTATGTACACACAAAGTGTGAGGAGTGTCTGGACTCTAGGGGTGGGGAAGGAGGAACACAGAAATGCTACTGGAGTGAGACATTAAATGAGGTACGAGTACAGTAAATGTCCTAAACTTTCGAACACTTCATTCCATACTTTTTTTTGTCTAAATACTGCTTTTTATGCAGTTGTGTCTTAAAATACTTAGTGGAATGGCAAACAGTGTAGACCCTGATCATACAAAGCAGTTTGATCTGGGTCTACACTGTTTGCATATGCCATTTTCTCAGACCATTTGAGGTTCGAAATTTTAGGAGATTTACCGTACAGTTTATGGTGATTGAATATACTGTGGAGAGAGATCTCTTAAATTGACAGTATTTGTCTCTCTTGTCAAATAGAGGTTGTGCTTGCTGAAAAGAATTGATAGAGTACCCACTTTGCAAAGGAGGCTATTCTTAAAGGAAAGAATTTGCCCAATTCTTTCCTTTAAGAATAAAGGCTCAGAGAATTGTTCTATATAGAATAATGAACAGTGTTTGATTGATATGAAAAATCTGCCACAAAGGAGTGTGGCAATACAGTGAAAAATGAGTTCCAAAGGAGAGAGTTTTTTACCGAATTATCCATGCTCCTGAGTGAGATTTTTCAGATCAAGCAAGCACTGCTCGTTATTCTATTATGTACCTTTCTGCTAGTACTGTCTTTTTGAAAGCACCACAAAAGTGTTTCAATTTGAGCAAAAGAACATGGCGTTATTCAGTCCGTCATTAGGAACATTGACGTCACTTCATTACTGAACTTCAACAGTTTGATGATGTCATGGGAACCTGTTTCATTGTGGTCAGGTGTATGTCCCTTTTAGTAGCTGAGGATGTTGAAATGAATTGCAATAATGCAAGAAGCAGTCTATAAAAACAGTTCCGACACTGAAATAGTTCACTGCTATCATATTATCACATTGTGAATTATAGAAAATAATTGAGAAATCCCTATACTTTATTGCTAGGTACATAGTAAAAGGAATTTATTTCCAGGTCAGAGTGATCTCCCTTGATGCTGTATCCCTTCACCTCAGCTTTAGCATGATCTAGAAATTACCAAACAGCATATGGGAGACATTTTTATACCCCACCACACAATAGTGGGGGGTATTATGGTTTCAGATCAGGTCCGTGTGTCTGTCCATCCGTCGTACGTCCATCCATCTGTTTTCGTTTCCAGATGATAACTTGAATAAACATCAATGGATTTTCACCAAACTTGGTATGTGCATTGATATTGTAGATATCTGGTTTGGGATTGCTAATGGGCAAATTTCGTCAAAGTTTTACAGAGTTATCTGCCCGAGACATGCCCATATTTTCGTTTCCGGATGATAACTTGAGTAAATAACAAAGGATTTTAACCAAATTTGCTATATGCATTGACATTAAGGAGATCTGGTTTGGGATTGCTAATGGGCAAATTTCATCAAAGTTTTACTGAGTTATCTGCCCGAGACACGCCCATATTTTCATTTCTGGATGATAACTGAGTAAATAACAAAGGATTTTAACATAACTTGCTATATGCATTGACATTAAGGAGTTCTGATTTGGAATTCCTAATGGGCAAAGTTCATAAAATTTTTACGGAGTTATCTGCCCGAGACACGCCCATATTTTCGTTTCCAGATGATAACTTGAGTAAATAACAAGGGATTTTAACCAAACCTGCTAAATGCATTGACATTAAGGAGACCTGGTTTGGAATTCCTAATGGGCAAATTTCGTAAAATTTTTACGGAGTTATCTGCCCGAGACGCCCATATTTTCATTTCCGGACGATAACAAGGAAATAACAAGGCCTTTTAACCAAACTTGCTATATGCATTGATATTATCAAGATCTGGTTTAGGATTGTTATCTGTCCATTGATATTATCAAGATCTGGTTTAGGATTGTAATCTGTCCTCCGTCATTTTTTTTTTATCTTTGAAAAAGCCCTTGACATGTCATTCAGGTGTATATTTAGACCTTTGACCTGCGTTATACAAAAGACCTCATGACCATGTATTGTATGGCCTAGATCTACCACATTTTGTGTATGGATACATGTATATCTGTTGCATTCCAAAAGTAGGTAACTCTGACAAATTTTTACCTCTGACTGACTTTATAAAAAAAAAAAAAAAAAAAAAAAACCCAACTTTTTGTGACCTGTAAATGATTACTCGAATTTAGATACACATTTTGTTTGCTTTTTTACAATCAAAAGAAAAAACAACAAATTGATATTCTATTATTACTTCACGAAAACATAGGTTCTGAGTACTCATTAGAAGTATCTTGCTTAGGCACTTCTAATGAGTATCATAACCTGTGTTTTCATGGAGAAATAATAACAATATCATAGCTTCAGATAAGGTGCTTTTTTTCATCCAAAAATTGTTGATATTACTCTTATTTGTCCACAAAAAGATATGTTGTTGGTAATCATTGGAAGCGCCTCAGTGAGACACTTCTGTTGATTGCCACTCCACAAAAAGATATGTTATTGGTAATCATTAGAAGTGCCTCAGTGAGGCTCATCTAATGATTACCAACAACATATCTTTTTGTGGAGAAATAAGAAATATTTTTTTCCAGATAGCTTTGGATACTTTGTTCTAGAGCTATATAATGTACATAAACTTTATTTGCAGTGTATACCACCAGCTTATCTCTCTCTTCACTGTCTTGGTGGGGAGTGTGGCACTATATTACAAGGTGATGCGGGGAAATGTCCCCAGCCGTGTAGTGTTCACAAGAAATGTGGTGACTGTCGCAAGTCTCCGGGCTGTGGATGGTGTGCATTTGGAGGGTTGAATGGCCTTGGTGTGTGTATGTCTGGGACAAGGAGTGGGCCACATGGGAAATGTGAGCTGAACAATGTGTCTTATGAAGATAGATCACTTGCAGGTAAAACCTTTGTAAATACTTCTTATTTGCCAGTATGTGATTACTGTAGTTTGCCATTGGGTGATTGCTTATATAATATGCAGCTCCTTGGAAATACACTGCAACCTTTTTATAACACGGTTCGTTATAACAATGTTTTGGATATAACACAGTTCAAAAATAGCTCCCAGAAAATGTAGAGATTATATAGAAAAATGACCATGTTGACCATACATGGTCATTTTTCTATATAATATATACATTTTTGTTTGGATATAACATGGTTGTTTATCTAACACGGTTTATGCTATGGACCCCAACAATAGTGTTATAAAGAGGTTTTGGTGTACATACTTGATGTGTTAGGTTTTCAAAGTGTCAGTTGGGTGAGTGCTTTTGTCATTGTACTTTAACTCTTAAAGCACTGAACAAAATTATATCTTAGGCATGTACAAACAGTAGAGATTCAGATCTGCCATCAAAAACTCACATTTTGGTTAAGGTCTTCATTGTGTTGTTTTTACAATAAATACAGGGACATTTTAACTCTTTACCAAACTTGTCTTATAATTTAAACAAATCAGACTCCTGGAAATGTGTTTATGCTGGATGACTGATAAACAGTGTAGACTGATTAAATGCAGCCTTATTGGACATCTGATCTGGGTCTACACTGTCAGGGCTGCTTGTCCCAGTATATAGGGTAAATATGGTATATTCTTATAATACAGCAACTACTGATTTTTTAAACACACACTGGGGGTGGTCGGGTGGTGCGAAGGTGCTGTGTATCTTACATCACCGGGGCGTCCAACTGATATTGGCTTACAGTTGGGCAAGGCCTGCTATCCTTGTAGTGGGTAAGGGTAGAGGGGGAATGTTTTTATTTCTTCTGTTTCTTCACTTTCATTCCTGTTCCTCTTTCTTCCCTGTCCCTCTCTTTCATCTCCTCTACTCTCTCTTCTATCTCTTTTCTCCCTTTCTCTGGGAGACGACACAAAATGATCCTCAAGGGTTGACGTGTCGTTAAACCCCAACACAATCAAACACACACTGTAGGCTCAGAATAGACTTAGCAGGCAGATATGATCTTTCATTATCTAGATACATGTATGGCCTTTCTTTGTTAATTTTGAAAGAGATGTAAAACTCTATCATCATCTATGTTTATGGTTTTACTGTTTTGTAACAGATGAAGACAGTGCGGTTTTTCTGAAGTCCAAGACGTCACCAAGCTGGGCGTATGCCACGTGTCCACCAGAGGATGAGTGTTCCAATGGTCACCACAGCTGTAATGTAGACACTCAGAACTGTAAGGACACTCTTGAGGGCTATATCTGTGAATGTAAGGAAGGATATATCTGGGATGAAAAGTAAGTCTTATATTTTAGGCTTAGCATTCTGGGTAAAATTTCCAGCAGATGGCATTCTGAAATATTTTTTTTTTATTTTTACCTAGAAAACAGGTTTGACATTTGATGCAAATTGTCTCCTTCTCCTTTGGAGACAATTTGCATGAAATGTCAAATCCTGTTTTCTGTGGAAAAAAAAAAAAGAAAAAGATTATCCATTTGTCGTCTGCTGAATTTGCCCATAGCACTTCATCAGGCCTTCATTGTTCACTTGTGAGGTTAAAGGCCGGTTGCCAAGTATAAAAACCAAGGGGTCTTTCATCTCTTCTACTATCTCTTCTATCTCTTTTCTCCCTTTCTCTGGGAGACGACACAAAATGACCCACAAGGGTTGACGTGTTGTTAAACCCCAACACAATCAAGTTCACATACAGTCAACATGTAGCTGTCATCACAGAAAGTCAAAAAATGTAAAGCACTAACCTCATCAAAAATAATGAAACTTGGCACATTACTTTTTTAAGACATATACATTAATTCCGTGTGAGAATTGAAATGAAATTCCATTCCATAGTTTGCTTTTCAAAAAATCTTTTTAGCTGTCTGCTAAAAATTCGAATTTACCACCAGGTATAATTGATAGCAAGTGGGAGTTCGTAACTTCTGCTGCAGCAGCTGAGAAGTGTAGCTCCTTACACAAAAAATTCTAGATTAATCTTTTTGTTTAGGTTTATCTTTTATATTTATGTCATATCATATCATATCATAATTGGATTTTTGATTAACGTGCAGGTACAGGGGCAACATCCACATCAGTGGGCCCCCTTCCAGATAGCTGGCTTGCTGCACGCATGGCAGATCTCACACCAGATCTCCAGGTATGTCTATCATGAGGGTTGATAGCCGAGAGCTTCCACTCTCTGCAATCCCTCTCTGTCAGCTGCTTCCATGTCATTTTGGGCCTCCCAGGTCCACGCTTTCCATCAGCCTGTATGTCAAAGGCTGTCTTGATTGCACCACTGGAGCATTCCACACGTCCAAACCATCGAAGTCTTCTCTCCTTCAGAATGAGGTCCAGATCCTCAATGCCAAGCCGCACAAGTAGCTCATTGGACCTGGTGGTGACAATGTCTTGCGGCCTGACATTGCAGATCTGTCTGATCATTGCCCTGTCATTTCGCTGCAGACGCTGGAGGTTTGGCTTTGTCAATGGCTAAGTCTCTCTGGCATGGAGCATTGCGCTCCGCACACAAGAGCTGTACACACGGCCATGTGTTTTGAAAGAGAGGTGGCATGAAGAGAGGACTGGTAGCAGATCCTTGAACTTCTTCCAGGTGGTTTTCACACGTGTTGTGGTTGAAAGTTCACAGCCACCTGCTGCGGAGAGCATGTCTCCTAGGTAGCAAAAGGAAGCTACCACCTCAAGCTTGTCATGTCCGATCTGGACTTCCTTCTGTGGTCTGCCATCCAAGGGGCGTGCAGTTCCCTGGCACTGTGTACATCTATAGTCAGGGTCCTTTTTCAATTGCTTGAGCCCGCTGCATTTCTTGTGCACCCAGTGCTTGCAGCCATTGCAGAAGATGCTGTTGCTGCTCACTCCAGTGCAACAGACAGTGCATGGAAACTCGCCTGAATGCTGCAGGAGGTCCTGTCCCATACCGCAGATCATGATCTTTGTCTTTCCTGCATTTACTCTCAGTCCTTTCTTCTCCATTGCTTCTTTCCAAGTCAAGAGCCTCCTGACACATTCCTCAAGCGATTCAGCGATGATAACAAGGTCATCGGCATAGAGGTCCTCCCAGGGGACCCCAGAGCGGAACTCTCGTGATAAGGCTTCAAGCACAATGATGAAGAGCAGTGGGCTGAGTACTGATCCTTTGTGAACACCAACCTTCACTTCAAATTCTTCACTGTACCCCTCACCAACACGGACACGGCTCCGTGCATTTGCATACATCCCCTGCACCAGTCGCACAATCCACTCCTCCACACCAAGTTTTTTCAGCGCCCACCAAATGACCTTCCAAGGTACTCGATAAAACGCCTTCTCTAGGTCTACGGAAGCCATGTAGTCTCTTATTGGGAGCTAGATACTTCTCTTGCAGCTGCCTGACAACAAAGATTGGGTCTGTAGTGCCTCTGCCTGGGATGAAGCCAAACTGGGAATCGTCAATTGACACCAACTGTTTGATGAGGCCGTCCACAATCCTCTCCAGGATTTTCATAACCTGATCTGTCAGCTTGAGACCGCGGTAGTTGCCCCTTTCCAATGCATCCCCTTTTCCCTTGTAGAGGCAGACAATGAAACTCTGCTCCCAGTCAGAGGGTACCTTGCCATCACGAATGATTGCAACTGCGAGGTCACGGATCATGGAGGCGCCCATGTCACCAGCGGCTCTTATCATCTCCACCACTATGCCTGATGGGCCCGATGCTCTGCCAGCCTTCATCTGCGAGATAGCCTTCTTAACCGTATTGATATGATCTGCACTTGTCCCAACTTAGGATACACCTGTTTATAGCACTGGCCAAACTATCGATAGCCTTTTATTATTATGGAGTCTTTTAATACACTTTTCTGTAGACCGCCAACATATTAGGGAGGCTGCCCAGTAGGATGGTTCTTACCTTACTCCTTGTCATGGTGTGAATTATATCCACATATTGCAAATTTTATTGTTGTACAACGTTTTCATTTTTCAAGCATGTCATTGTACTTTCACTTTGAAGGAAAGTGACGTCATAGATGCATTGTGGGATTTGTGAATGTACGGAATGCAAACAAACAAATCGATCAGCCGCAGCTGTCAAACTCGAGAATTCAACTTTCAAAAAGAATTTATGGCTAGAAGTCATCCCATTTTTATAACCATTGTAAGGGTCATTTAGTAAATTCATTCCTTGATTGCCCCATAGTAAATTTAGGCTGAGTTTTGTTGGTTTTGATAGATAAATCCGTGTTTTAATGCAGTGACCCTTGGTTTCGTATGATGATTCTACGGCTTGTAGGACGTTGTGCATGTTTTCCTGCATATTCTTTCATGTAGGATCGCGCGCATATACATGGCAATTGTGTATGACGCGATCCTGCAGCTGCAGAAGGGTAGGGTGTAGGATCGTAGAGTATATAAAGAGGCAGCACTTTCCAACGAGGACTTCACTCTTTTGGCCATTTTTTACAACGGAAAACTCTATGCATCGGCAGGGCAAGAGATAAGGGGAGTATTTGTGTAAAATACCCTAATGTTTTGAGCAAATACTCAATTATTTTCAAAAACTTGGGTATTGATATCCAATTGATTTGACAAAGTACCCAATTATTACCAAATTCAAGGGTGAAAATTAAAATTTCAAGGTCAGAAAAGCACATGATTACTTTTTTATATTATGATTACTGCACATAAGAGGTGTTTTTTTTCCTTCATATGACAAATACTATCACAAAATTAAAAAGGGGTAAAGAAATACCATGTTTTAAATACCTAAGTCAGTTTTTTTTGTGCTCTTTCTTTCTGTTTTATAATTTTAACCCAATTAATTTTCATTTTGGGATATCTTTACTCGAACCGAAAATTAACAATGTGATTTTACCCAGTTGACTAAATTTTGATGGGGTTAAATACCCAAATGCCCCCAAAATTATCTGTTGCTCTGCATCGGTCTTAAAAAAAAAACCGTTAAGACTCATTTAAATCTGTAACTAGATAAACTTTCTATAACAACCTACGATCTTATTTGGGTAAATAATTTTCTTATTGTATGATTTGCACTAGAAATTGTTTTATTTTAGATCCTAATTCTGAAATTAATCAGAAATTGTATTGCTGCTTTCGCTAAGCACAGTAACAAACAGAAGGCACATCTAGCAAAGGTGAATCATGTTTGAGGCTCGCAAGGGCTGTTGTTTTGATTGAATGTCCTAAACTTCAGGCTTTAACTTGTTTATGTACTGATATTGTGATTACTGCTATTCCAAGCTCATATACCCACTGTGAACCTATGACATGGGGGCTTTAACGTAAGGCATTAACGTGTTCCCTTGGATATACGGTTTTTTACTTATACGGATCAAATATCGCTTGCGATTCTCATGTGATACTTTGGCTTGCCTTCCGACAATATAAGCCGTTGATTTTAAACCTTTGCATGTGCAGATATAGAGAGCAAATGTAACACATGATTTATTTTTTTTTACGTTTATTTTTCATTAAATTCTGAAATTTCTGTCACTCTTCATGTACTTGTCTTCCCAAATGAATCATAACAAGCATTAACTTTCGCAAAATAAACTTCAGTTGAAGTCCTCTCTTTTCTTGAACACTCTTATCTCGAGACATATTCTTGGGCAATATATTGTTTGCGAACAGTGCTAACTGGCCAGCCAGCGCACATCACCGCCATTCCAAGGCACGCAGGTAATCACGAAACTAAGGGAGGTAACTCGCAACAATATCAGTGATGATTGGGATGGGCGGGCCTTCCACTGGTGATTGATATGACAGGTGGTCTGGGTCCCAGTCAAACTCAACGTTGATAAGCCTTTGGTAGTGCTCCAGCCAGGCCTTCTGCTTTGAGTCTTCGCTCATTGACATCTCTCCTGCATCATTCTTCACAGGTTTGTCACCAACAACATCAGTGTTCTCTCTTCTAAACTGGTTCACATGTTCGTTCCTTCAGAGAAAATAAGGCTTGATATTTCTGACATGTGCTTATTTTCCTGGTTATCAGGTAAAATGTTTTTCTTATTTTTGCACAAAAACCTTGGTACCATATTTACCCTAAGTATTGGGACACCTTATCTACTTACCATACTTGTCCTAAAATTTGAAATAGTTCATTCTACAACCATCGATATTGTGTGTATGGCAAAAAGTGTTGACCCTGATCAGATGCCACATTCTGCTGCATCTGATCTGGGTCTACACTGTTTGCAAAGGTCTATCTGTCACAATGTTTAGGGTTATTATGGTACTCATTAGAAGTGCCTCACTGAGGAACTTCATATGAGTACCTACAACATGTTTTTTTGTTTTTTGTTTTTTTTTTGCAATAATAAGAACGTTTTTCTTACTTTTTTGGCTGCAAAAGCATCTTATCTGTAGCTATGGCCTGGTGTCTGCTGCAAGCTTCTTGGCTATCTAAGATTTAATTTCTCTTCAGACTTGTATAGTTAACCCATTTTAGTCTGGAGACCCCAAAAAGGGTAATTGGCAAACAGTGCAGACCTAGTTCAGATGGCACAGAATGCAGCATCTGTATCTGATCAGGGTCTTCACTGTTTGCAAGTAATTTAGGCATTTTTCTGTATGAATATCTAAATCACATAGCCTGACTTAAAATTGAAATTGCCTTCTTCCAATATATAATGTCGAGAGAGACTATTCAGTCTAAAATGGGTTAAAACTATTATGTATGATTGAGCCTGTCTAACCAGTGTCCTCATTGATTTTCAGACGTCAGTCATGTAAACCAGTCTGCCACCAGGGATGTGATCGTGTACATGGAGCTTGTATAGAGCCAGACACTTGCCGCTGCCATTTTGGGTTTGTGGGCAAGAATTGTTCAACGGAATGTGACTGCAATGGACACAGTAATTGCGAAAGTGTGGAAAAGAAAAATGTCTGTCTGGATTGTAAAAACAACACACGGGTTAGTGAAGAAGTCATACCATATGGGCAGCGCCATGAGAAAACTTGTTTTTGGGCATAATGCGGACAGCGAAGGCCCAGATCAGACTCCGCATCCGCGCAGTCTGGTCAGGGCCTTCATTGTCCATTACCTGAATCATTGGATACTATAGAATGTACAGATGGAGAACAAAGGTCCAGATGAGACCTTGCGCATGCACAGGATGATGTGGCCCATGTTTACTCTAAATGTTTGGCCAGACATGCCAGAACAAATAGTGCACACCCAGATCAGAATTATAAATGGGCAATTTTATCAGCAGTTTGTCAGACAGTTAACCCATGTCCTGCTGAACCCGGATACACCCTGCCTGTGCAAACAGTGTAGATCCAGATCCAACTGATCTGGATCTACACTGTTTGCCATTCAGTATGTGAATTTATATCAACAATCTGGATCAAGGAATCTGATTGGCTGACAGTTAGAAGTGGGCGTGACATCTTAATTTATTCAGCATGACAAAGGTTAATACTTTATATATGCATCAACAAATGATTAAGTAGATTTAATAGGTTGAAACTAACTGGTTGAAACTAGCTAGTCTGGGCCCAGTTGTTCAAAGCTTCGTTAGCTTAATGATCTTGTTAATGACAAACTTGTACATTAATATTTTTACTGTTTTTTTATGTGGCACCAAGATAGACCTCATAATATATATAGGTTTAAATGACTTGCTGGTTTTACGTGGCACCAAGGTTAACCTCATAAAATATGTAGGTTTATCAGACCTATATTTCACTAAGACTATTAGATTGAAGAAATCATATTTCTGAAGGTGGCTCCATGTGACAACAAGGATCTAATAAATGATGAAAGTGGGTGTGACCATTATTTCAAGCTCCAGTGATTTGGTCTTACTGAAGACTATTTGATGTATGAACATCATATTTGGGATACAGGTTCCATGTGGCACAAAGATTGACCTTGTCCTATATGTAAATTTATCTGACCTATATTACACACTCCAGCGATTTTTGCCTTAATCTTGAAGACTATTAGATTGAAGAACTGATACTGTTAGTGATGGTGCTGGCCAGGAGTATACGTGACCCTTTAGCAACTGTCTAGTTTAATTAGTTATCATCTAAATGTGGCATGCTGTTAGGAATCTGTAAACATGTTTTTCTAGACACTGATATATTCTGTTCAATAACATTATGGTCTTATTTTTCGTCAATAGACATATGAGGTTAGGTCTCAGTATAGGTAGTTTATCCATCTCCAGCTGAAGAGTGCTTGGCAAGGGAGATTAAAAAGTTTCACTATAAAGATACTGATTAACAAATGTATACCTTTATGCCTGCTTTGTTAGTAGGGGGTCATAGGTTCGATCTGTGCCTTACTACCTGCTTACATATAAAAAAAAATCAAATCTCTTCCAGTAAAAAACAACAACAACAAGGTTTGGTACTATCAGCAGCTGACCTTTTTTAAGACATTTCTTGTTATTCTTTCAGGGGAGATTTTGTGAGGAGTGTAAACCCTTGTTTGTTGGCAATGCCAAGAATGGCGGGAAATGTGTTTCATGTACAGAGTTTTGTAATAATCACACTGATATCTGCATTTATTGGCCACATTACAATGAAACCCTCCTTGATATTAGAAGTCTTCGACAGCTTATTCCAGATACCAAGTCACCAGAATTTGCCAAAGAGGTAAGAATTGTTATATTGATAGTTGAAAAAAGTACATCACAACCTCTTTATAACACTATTACGAGGATCCAAAACAAAACCTATGTTGGCTAAACGACCATGTTGTATCCAAACAAAAATATTTAGATTATACAGAAAATGTAAACAAAAATGTATAGATTATATAGAAAAATGACCATAAATGGTCATTTTTCTATATAATCTATACATTTTTGTTTTGAATAAGAGATTTATTGTCATTTTTTTACTGTATTATCTACACTACACCTTTAATCAGTCCTTTATCTTAAACCATCTTATAATGAACCAGCTAATAAAGAGGTTCCAGTATATATGGAAAAGCAGTGATATACCATTCTCGAATGGCCTACAGGTCATATATAAACAGCAAAAGCACAGATTAGCCTGCACATCTGCACGGTCTGATCAGGGCCATCTTTGTATATTCTACTATATCCATTGATTCTGTAAGCAGGGCTACAGACTGATCAGCCGGCACATTTCCAGTCTTATCTGGGCCCTCATAGCCTGCATATGGCATAAGGGCCTTCTTCTTATGAATCAAATGGATTTCCAAGAAGCATCCTGGTGACACTAACCATTCTGATTTTGGCTCACAAGGTCCAGAGTTTGAATCTTGCTGGAGACGTATTTAGCTCATGGCTGTATTGCGCTTCATTGCCCAGAGAGGGTAGGTTGGGTGAGGCGAAGGTGTCCTGTAGCTTTTGTCATCAGGGCGTCCAACTGATATTGGCTTACAGTTGGGCAAGGCCTCCTGTCCTTGCAGCAGGTAAGGGTAGAGGGGGAATGATGTTCCTTCACTTTTCTTTCATTTTCCTCGTTCTTCCCTATCCCTCTCTTTCATCTCTACTATTTCTTCTATCTCTTTTCTTTCTTTCTCGGTGAGATGACACAAAATGACCCACAAGGGTTGACATATCGTTAAACCCCAACACAATCAGTCATTGCCCAGAGCCTTTCATTATCACTCTTCCAGCAACTCGATATGATATAAATAAATTGATGTGATTTAACCCATTTGTGCCTGGCGTCCCATAAATTCGACATTGGCAAACAGTGTAGACCCAGATCAGATACATTAACTACAGCATTTCAGTAAAACATGGTAATAATCAAAACTGACTAGTCACCCCTTAAACTGGAAATGGACTGGTCCAAAGAGTTCAGGTAGAAGAGTCCACTTGGTATAAATGGGTTAAATAAAGTTGAAGGGACTTAAAACACCAAATCATCCTTGTCCACGTAACTTCCCTGGAGATTGATAATGAAATCATTCCTACGGTCATTCTCCTCCTTCTGATTCAAGAAGGGCACTTGTCAGTTACTAGCGAAAGTATGTGCGCAAGTACTGGATACTGGTTAACCACTTAGAGGACTAAGCCTGCTCAGGAAAAGTGTAAGTAGGTTAACTGACCAACTCAACATGACCTTAAAAGTGTTAACTGGGCTGTAAAACTCAAAACAAATTCAAAGCTCAATTACTTGGAAATAATTGATTAGTATAGTAATACGGAAACAAATATAGAATTATTTTTGTCCTGTTTTTGCATGGTAGACTTAGGCCTTGCAAGTTTCTGTTCAACCGTGTACTTACATCCATCCTGGCATCCACCCTTGCGTCCATCCTAAAAAAAGTCTACAAACTATAAAACTTTATATGTGGTTTCATTTCACTGATTGTTTTGTCTTACTGAGCTAAACATGGATGGCAACTCTCACTCCTCTAGTACTTGTTTTTACATTTTAGTTAGCAGAATTACTTTTGTTGCACCTGCATTAGCAAGCGTGACTTAGCCATGCAAGTTTCTTTCCTTTGGTTTGTTTGTCTGTGTACTTATAACCACCCTAGTAGTCACCATAGTGGACCATAGTGTCCACCCGAAATAAAGTCTATAAACTGTAAAACTTTGCAGTAGTTGCACTTCACTGATTGTTTTGTCTCACAGTGCTAAACAAGGATGACCACTCACTCTTCTGGTGCTTGTTTTCACATTTTAGTATGCAGAATACTTTTGTCGCATATGCGTTAGCAAGATGATTAGGCGTGCAAGTTTCTTTCCATTCATTCGTTCATCATTGTACTTGCGTCCACCCTGGCATCCACTTTAAATAAAGTCTACCAGTTACTTTCACTTCACTGATTGTTTTATCTCACTAAGCTAAACAAGGATGACAACTCTATGTTTTGGCCATCTCACTCCATACACGGTATTTGTATAGAAAAAAAAAGCAAAAACAAAGAAATGATTTGGTGGACTTGGTGAATGAACTGTATTTGACATACCACTGTAACCAGTTCAGAAATTAACTGGCACATGTGTTTTGGGTGCAGTATTAGCGCTAAATATTGGGACACGGTAACTCCTTACCATACTTGCCCTAAAAAGTTAAATGACTAATGGACTATTTATTTATATGTATTAAAACTGCTGGATAAATGGCAAACAGTGTAGACCCTGATCTGATCTGGGTCTTCACTGTTTGCTCGGACCTGACCCTATACTAACCCAATACTTAGGGTTATTATGGTATTTTCTTGTGTCTATAGTTTAGATACTGTAATTACCCAAAGTATTGGGACCGAGGGGCAAGGGCAAACAGTATGGACTCAGGTCAAATGTTGCACAGTGCAACATCTGATCATGGTGTGCATGTTTTGCATTTCATCCAGCAGTTTTTAGGCACACCAGCAGTTAACAAAATGGACTTATTCAAGTATTAGGGTAAGTATGATATTACAAAACTGCACGTATTCAAATATATAGAAAAAATCATCTCCAAAAACTAAAAATTTTCAGATAAAAAATTCTGATATTTTTCATATTTCTACTCAAAACATAGATTGTGGCACTCGTTAGAACCGCCTCGGTGAGGCGGTTCTAACGAGTACCCACAATCTATGTTTTTGAGCAGAAATAAGAACAATAATGTATACCCTTGTAAACCCCAGTTTTACTATATAAAAGTGGGGTTTAAGGGGGTCAAAATGATATAGGTATGTTTTCGTGATGTGAGGTATTATGGTGTCACAATTTTTTATCTGCAGTTGCCTCGGTTGCTCTGTTGGATGTGCATCTGACTGGTGATCAGGAGGTTGTGGGTTTGATACCCCCTGGGTCGGCAACATTCTTTCATGGAGATTGATCATGAAATATTTTCTGAGGTCATTCTCTTCTTTCGTTGATCAAGAAGGGCAGTTGTCAGTGTCTAGAAAAAGAATGTGCACAATACTGGTAAACTGCTTAGAGGACTAAGCCTGCCAAGTAAAAGTGTGGTTAGGTAAACTGACTGCACTTGACATGACTCCAGCGAGTTGACTGGGCCGTAAACCCTCAGCACAAACAAAAAATTTGATCTGCAACGTAAAAAAAACCCAAACCTCCTAACGTGTTCCCAACGAAGACTTGGATCTGCCTCTGCATCTACAGTTTGATCAGAGTTTTCGTTGTCCTCTTGATGAAACTTTGCATCCTTGGCTATCTAAAATGTCCTCAGGAATATTCTGATCAAACTGTGCCAGTGTGCAGGCTGATCTGCATCTTTGCTGATCGCAAATGTCTGATGGTACTTTTTCTGACATTGCAGCACAATCGGTTAAATATAGTAGTTTATTTCTTTCTTGCATTTTAGATCGGAAAGCTTTTACCAAAAGGTCCAACGGATGAATCTAAGATGTACTGTGTTGACTGTGAACATCACACGCACTTGTCACAGTGTGAGAGTTGTGAGAGGGGATATTTCCGTTTGAACTCTATGACACCAGCAGAACCATGCATTAAGTAAGTAGTCAGTTTCAGTTTCTCATACGAAAGTTAACCCTAGTCCTGCTGAATCCGGATATGTCCTGCCTTTGCAAACAGTGTAGATCCAGATCAGTTGGCTTCTTCCCACATTTCAATTAAAATTTTATATTCAGGTTTTCTAAAGAGCTATATCTATAATACCATATGGATTTAGTTAAGTCTTGTGCAAACAGTATCCCACTCAGTGATCTTGAGGTCAAGGCCACAGGCTTCAAAAGTTTTTTCTATGTTAAATATTTGCATTCATATTTTTAATGAGCTGTATTTTGTAAATGCCTGGATTTATGTAGCTGTAATATATTCTTTTCTGTGAAAGCCCTACTCCCCCAACCCTTCCTCTCACCATTCTTGTGATTTTGAGGGGAAGCGCATTGTTAAAATTTTACAGTTAAGTTTTCAAAGGCATATCTGTTTGCAATACTAGAATCCTCACTGAGGTGACTCATGAATCTCTCCAATATATGTTTAGTGGAGAAACAAGAATAATGCTTTAACCCAAAAAGATGTCATCTAAAGTGCTGTTCTAAATCATCTTGTGAAAATGTTTTTTCTTGCTGCTAGATATTGCACAACAACACAAATTATTTCAAGTTAACTCTTTCTCAGCTAGTTGCGACTTTTGTCGTCTGCTGATAACCTTTGAAAACAGTCTGGACCCAGATCAGGCCCAACAAAACGTTGGGCCTGATCTGGATCCAAACTGTTTGACACTCTGATGGTATTCCTGAAAGAATTTTTTTAAAAAAGTTAATTTGAAAAAAATTCACAGATGACAAAAAAGCATGCAAAATTACCCAACATGCAAAGAGTTAATTACTGCACGTGTATCTGTATTCTGTAGGTGTATGTGTAATGGCCATAGTGAGGTGTGTGATCAGGAAGGGGGACTAAACTGTCGGTGTGACAATAACACAGAAACAAAATGTAGTACGGAGGACAAAGTAAAAATATCCTGCCATGAAGTTCAGGTAAATTTATATAGCATATCTAGTCATGGAGACCACTCCAGAAAAAAGAATTTGAGACTGGCACAGTGGCTTAGCTGGTAGAGCGTACGCTTTGTGACCGCATAGTTGCGGGTTTGATCCCGGGCCAAGTCATACCAAAGGTTTAAAAATAGCACTAGTTGTTCTTTCGCTTGGCGCTCAGCGTTAAGAAAGTAGAGCTAGGAATCAGAATTGGTCATCTCAGTGTCAGTATAATGTGACTGGGTGGAATATCTTGTCAAGTGTATGGGGCATGATATTTCAGTAAGGTAGCACTCTAAATGTGAGCATTGAGTGCCCAGCCACATCCAGACACCGTCCCGATATGCCTGAAAGATTGTTGAAAGTGACATAAAGCCCGAATAAAGCAAATAAATAAAAAAAGAATTTACTTTTTACTTTCATAGTATGTAAAGCTCTTCCCAAAAAGGGGCTTCTTTTAAAGTAGCCCTAGGGGAGCAAACTCTTCCCTTTAAAAGTAGCCCCTTTGAGAAACCAGGGGAGCAAATTCTTCCCTTTATTAACAGCCCCTTTGAGAAATGTGGCAATTATTTTGGGTCCGAGTGATCTCCCTTAGAGGTACATCCATGCAGCTTAAGCATGCTGAATACAACATTAGTAATAAATGCGTATCGCGCAATCTGAATATTTGGAAACAGTAACTTCTTACCATACTTTATATCATAAAATCAAAAATGGTTGCCGTTGGAATCACCAAACACATAACAGAATGAAAATAACTATCTCAGTACATTGAACAAGATCCAAGTTCTTTACCCTTTATTTTCCTTTTAGCAAATTTTTCTTTCTGTATTTTGATTGGCCCTTGCCAGTTGGAGATTCAGAAATACGAGGGCGTGTCAGTAAATAACCAGCCTATCCCATTTCTGATGGACCGAGATGGTCACGATTTTCATGCTTTGTTTCAATATATGTTTTATACATGGGTACAAAATTGCACACGTATCGAGTCATTCTTTAATAAGATATTGAATGTCAAACATGGCTAGTGATGCAAAGGCATGCTTTTCATCTGAAGTTAGGTACCGTGCTGTAATTCAGTACTTGTATTTAAAAGGTAAAACAGGCAAGGAAATACATGGCGAGTTAGCCGATGTTTATGGGTCTTCTGCACCATCTTATGCTCAGGTTAAATTCTGGGTAGGGGAATTCAAACGCGGTAGAACATCTTTAGAAGACGAAGCCAGGTCTGGACGCCCACTGGATGCCACTGACGAAGAAATGTGTAAGAAAGTTCGGGATCTGGTATACTCTGATAGGCCAATTCAGGTGGAAGAAATAGCGCAGGCATTAGGCATTTCACATGGTAGCATTTCAACAATCTTACATGATCGTTTAGGTATGCGCAAGCTAACAGCCTGTTGGGTCCCCCAAATCCCTCAGCGATGAGCAAATGGCAACCAGAGCATCAGTATGCAGCACCTTGTTGAAGCATTTTAGGTCAAAAGATGATTTTCTTTTGCTTCTGGTGACTGTACATGAGACTTAAGAAGTTCAAGACGCAACCATCTGCTGGCAAGGTGATTGTAACAGTATTTTGGGACGCAAAAGCAGTGATTTTTTTTAGGCGTGCGTCCTGCGTCCTGTACGCATAATTTCGCAAGAGGACGCAAAAAAGTAGCCTCGGTGAGTCCCGTGGACTCATAAAATTCTCGAATGTACGCACGTTTTACTTCTTGAAATCTACTTTCATTTTCGGAAAAAGCAAATGCTCAAGCGGTGTTTCAGTACCGTGTTTGGTAAAAGCCAATACTGAAAGGCGTCGTATCTCTGTGGTACACCGATTCTACCTATACAGTCAAAAATCAATACCAAGTTGTCCAGTACCGGAGGAAACCGTAGCGGACACTAAAGTATTGGTTTTTAGTCTGTTGAGAACTTTTATCGTAACACTGACATTGACATTGCAATTGTCAACAGGAAACAGCGATTGTTTTTTGTTTCTTTTTTTTTTTTTTTTTGAAAGAAGAAAAAGATGCACCCTAAAAAGTTAATAAAACAATAAAACTAGACCCCTTACAGCAAACGCTGTTCGGTCTGCTACGTCAGCAAATCAGACTGACAGGGACAACAAAGTCTGTGACTGCCGATGATGGCGATCTCGATAACGGAAACCCCCCAGTTCCAAACTGAACCCACAAAGCAACAGACAAAAAAAGTCTCTGCTTTGTATTACGGTCTAATCAAAACAGACAAAATGTCTGTCCTTAATTATGTTTCACAGGTATATGATCATCTGTCACAAAAACTGAAGTTTTATGAAAACATTTCCATAAACCTGTAGGTGAAAACATTTTCTTAACACTTCTGTTTTAATAGACAGTGGTACTATAGTTTCATATTTCTCAGGAAGTTTTCTGGAAAGAATTAAAGCAACTCAGTCACCACTATTTACTTTTATTGCACATCTAATTAAAATACTAAGAAAGTAATTATAAAACACTGTTACACAAGTTTAAATGAAAAGTCTAGGACGCAACAAAATATTTCACCACAAGTCCCAGGCTGGATGCATAGTTTGAGTTTGGGATGCATGAATTCTTGACCTAGTGAGTCCCAGGACCCATAAAGGCAAAATTGTAAAAAAATCACTGAAAAGGCATTATTATGTTGGACTTTTTACGCAAGAGAAGTACAATAACTGGAATGTACTATGCAAACTTGTTAGACCAGCTGAGAACCGCAATCCGTGAAAAACGCCGAGGTAAACTCTCTAAAGGTGTTTTGCTGCAACAGGACAACGCGAGAGTCCACACTTGCAAAGTTGCAATGGATGCTGTAGAGCGAAACGGGTATGAATTAATACCACATCTGCCTATTCGCCTGACCTAGCTCCTAGCGACTTCTTCCTATTCCCAAACTTGAAAAAGAATATCCGTGGACTTCATTTCTGGTCTGATGAAGAAGTCGTGATGGCAGTTGAGGAGTGGGTCAATGGAAAGGACCCTGACTTTTTCAGTTCTGGGCTGATGGCACTTGAACACCGTTGGTCTAAGTGCATCACACTAGAGGGCAATTACATCGAAAAAGAAGAGGTGGATCTCAACCGGAAATAAGTTAGGCTGGTTACTTATTGACTCACCCTCGTAGCTTTTCTTGGTTCATCTGCGGCAAAGGTGCCAGTAACGTTAAGCAATAATAGTGAGTGTATTGTCAGTTCCTTTCAGTTGTACTGGCCACCAAATGTCACTAAATGATGCAGTATTGACTTGAGCTGTCAGGCTGTCACAATAGATTACTTAGAGTCCTTATTTTTATGAAATAAGCCATACCATTAAAATTACTTAAAATGTAGAACATCATCCAAGGTCATGGTCAGCCTGCACACCTACTGACCAGGGTATTTGCTGTTTGTCAATGTCATAGCTCCAGATAAGAGGAGCATCCAGAGATTTCTAATGAATACTCACAGAGGAATTGTGAAGGAGGAGTATTTGGTGATAATTCTGAGATAAATTTTCTTATTTCTGCATAAAAAGATACATTGTGATACTCATTATAAGCGCCTCATGGAGGTGCTTCTTATGAGTATCCACAACATGTTTTTGTGGAGAACTGGAGAAAATTATCCCATAATTATCACCAAATACTCCTTCTGAACAATTCCTCAGACTCACAACATATGGTTGCATGGAGAAGTAAGAAAAATATATATACAGTCGACTCTCGTTATCTTGAATTCCAAGGGACTCTCTGAAATACTTCGAGATACTGTGCATCGACATATCAGATTTGCAGAATTAAGGAAAAAATAATTCGAACAACCACATTTAACAAATATATATGTAATTAGACTTTTGAAGATATATTGAAAATATTCCACAATATTTTTTACCTGTTGTTAGATTTTCATGTTTAAGCAGGGACAAGATTTTCACTCCGAGATAAGCGGTTATTCGAGATAAGCGAGGTCGAGATAACAAGAGTCAACTGTACTTTTTGGTATGAAAAAGAGTTATCTTGATCTATGTCAATGTACTCTGATGTATCGGATGTTTCTATAAGCAGAGAGCAAAGACCTTAATCAGACTGTGTTCATGTACAGGCTAATCTGGGCCTTTGCTGTGTGTGTATTCTCTTATTATGCAATTGCTCTTTTGTGCACATACATGTACTAGTACTTTATTGCTTTGTCATTTTTCTGGCAGTGTGCCGTGTGTGAGGAATACTTCCTTGGTACCCCCACCAATGGTCATCAGTGTTTCAGACAGATGAATGTGAATAGAGAGTACTGCTTCGACCCCTACACACAGAAAGACTGCACTCGTACACCTGAACCTCTGTTGTATGGACGAAGTGTTTTCTTTGCTGTGCAGCCTAAATATGTGAATGTAGATATACGAGTTACAATAGATGTGACAGTAGGAGGTAAGAATTTTAGTTACTGAAGTCGAAGGCTCGAAAGGTGAGCTCATAGTATAGCAAGGCCATCATCCATCCATGCGCCCTTGGGTCTGTCCATACTTCCGAACAAGAATATCTCCAAGGCCAGTTGGCCAATCTTGATCAAATTTCACAGGTACCATCATTGGGGTGTGGAATTGGCTGTATTAAGATTGGGGCAGATCTGGTTAGAACTTTGGTTTTCACGGCAGCCAAAAGATCCCATAGACATATAATGGGGAAAATGTTGTCAGGATGATAGCGACTGTTTTTGATCAGATTCTCATCACATTTGCAAGTAATGAGGACAGCCATAAAATCTCAGACAAGTTCAATTTTGGCCCAATTTGACTATTGGCATGAGAGTTACCCACCCTTGAGAGCCCCATAGACTTTGGAAAATGTTGTGCAGACAGTAGTGATTTCTTTTTGATCGAATCTTCATCAGACTTACAGGAAATGAGGACAGCGATAAAATCTTGGATGTTTGATTTTGCGACAGATCGGATTATTCACATGGGAGCTACTTGCCCTTTGGTCTCCCATAGACATTTAATGGGGAAAATGATTGAACAATAGCGACATCATTTTTGATTGAACCTTTATCAAACTTGTAGGGTAACAAGGACAGGCATAAAATCTCTCACAGATTCGATATTGGCCCTTTTCCAATTTTTGGCGTGAGAGTTAGCTACCCTTGAGGGCCCCATAGACTTCGGAAAATGTTGTGCGGACAATAGCAATTGCATTTTTGATTGAGTCTTAATCAGACTTGCAGATAATGAGGACAGCCATAAAATCTGGGACGAGTTTGACTGTGGGTCAGATCAGACTATTCACATGAGAGTTACTGGCCATTTAGTCTCTGTTAGACATATAATGATGAAAATATTGTCCGGTTGATAGCGACTTCATTTTTGATTGGATCTTCATCAAACTTGCAGATAACAGGGACAGACATAAAATCTTGGACAAGTTTGATTTTAGTGCTGTTTGGGCTATTTGCATGAAAGTTACCGGCCCATTGGTGGCCCATAGATGAGGAAAATGTTGTGATAAAAGGCATAAAAGCTGGGACAGGTTTGATCTCCATGGCCCAACTCACTCTCCCAAAGTGTCTTAGATGACATATATTTCCAATCAGTTAGGGACATTTGAAAAAAAAAACTTCAAACAAAGGATGCGTTTGTGTTAACTGTGTATGCATAGGATGAAACGTGATGGTTGCTTGGAGTCTGGAATTATAGTCATACCAGCTAACTCTTTCACAGGTAAGCGATCGTTGCCCTCTTGGGCTACTTGTTATAGTTTTAACAATACATATGTCCAGATAAAGGGAGTATTCAGACTGCTACCCACCCACAACACTCAGAGGGAAAATAGCTTAATTGTGGCTGATAATCTGCCCAAAATGACTGTTTCATGTTTATTCCATAACTAAATATTTGTGATTGGGGGCAGTTTCTATGAAACTATAGATGGGATATGGGGATCTTGCAGCTGACAAAATATAAAACAGCAGGTATACCTTATATACCCTAAGTATTGGGACACCTTAACTCCATACCATACTTGTTCTAAAATTTGAAAAAGTCTATTTTACTACCTGTTGATGTGTTTAAAATAGTGCTGGGTGAATGGAAACAATGTAGACCCTGATCAGATGCCGCATTCTGATCTGGATCTACAATGTTTGTTCAGGCCTGTCTGTCCCAATATTTTGGGTTATTACTGTAGTCAATGAGTTACCTGGGTTATGGGCAGATATATAGGATCTAGTTGTCGGTGTGTGTGCAAGCGCATGTGTGTGTGTGCATCTAATAACACCCCTTTACTACCACCATGCCCATATAATATGGGCTTGGTGGTAATAAAGGGGTGTTATTAGTATCCTACAGGAGTGTCACCAGAGGAGATTGTAGCTAAGCATGTGTATGCATATGTGCATGCATGGATACGTGGTTGCATGCATATGTGTGAATTAAGCAATGAATTGCGTGTAAGTAGAGGGATTACACATATTATTGTGATGTGTCGGTCAAACAAGTGGAAAAGTGGAAGGGGATGTTGTATCTCATTTTATTTATTTGTATTTCTGTTAATGTTAATTTATTGTTTGATTTTGTTCCAGGAATAGATGTATACTTCTCTCCAAGAGAGAATACTTTCACTGTGGATGTTGATAAAATAACTGGGATACATACCGTGAACCTTGACTCAAATGAGCGCTTTATCTCTCTTGACGACCAGCTTCATCAGAGAGATAGCCCTGGTCTAGTGGCCAACAAACGTAGTGTCAGGAGTATAAGCTCCAACTCTTCTATTATACGTGACTATACTTACATCATGAAAGAAAGAAAAGCAAATGATTTGAACACTTTTATTACTGTGTCACATCCAGATACAATTTTATTGATACGGAATGTAAGATACCGCCTTGTGATAACTTTACCGTGTGACTTATTAGATTTACGGACGTCTAGGTTTTATATAATATTCATAAGCACAGGGGATGATACACGAAATAAGACATATGGAAGCCTGTACTTCCGACAGGATCAACCACATATAGATCTGTTTGTCTTTTTCTCCGTTTTTTTCTCATGCTTTTTCCTTTTTCTTGCTCTGTGTGTGCTATTATGGAAAACAAAGCAGGCGTTTGACGCACGACGAAGTCGCCAGCAGCGTGCTAGAGAAATGCTTCACATGGCCTCAAGACCATTTGCGAAAGTGCTAGTGTTAATTGAACATTCATCACCATTCAATATCTCACCAAATTTAAATTTGTTACGAGTTGTGAAGAGTACATCACGAACTCCGTTGTTACCGAGTGAGACTTGTGTACCTCTGTCGCCAGTCATAGTAAGACATTCTTTTGATATAATTCCTATAGCGATAGAGCCGACGGATGATGGAGTAGCAGGTGTTGTGTCAGTTGTGTTCCAGCTCCCGGGTGGGGCTCTGGCACCTTCTCAGTTATGTTTGGGATCTACTTTAACAAAGGGCTACCAGCTTTGTCATTTGGCAGGGAAACAGCGGCGGCTTGCAAACTCCTCACAGTGTTGATACATCGATGCTGGAGTGAGCTGGGAACCAGGGACATCAAACTATTGTATTAGGATGGCATTGCATTGGGAGGAAACTCTGGGCCGATCCAGGATGATTTCTTAGGGTATTCGAATTGATCAAATTACCATACTTTCTCTGAGTATTTTAATAGATGGGCCTGAGCAAACAGTGTAAACCCAAATAAGACACTGCAGAATGTGGCATCTGATCAGGGTCTACACTGTTTTCCACTCACTCAGCAATTCGTTAAAGAAAAGTATAATATTTAGGGTACATACGGATCCCAAATTTATCCAAAATTTCTCATGAAAATGAAATTTTGAGTCAAAGGTGGGTCCAACCCCACAAATTCCCTCTGAATCCACCCCTGAAACCTGCTTTACAGCAGATCTGATCAGTGCAGTCGGATCAGGGCCTTGATATGACGAAAAATGATATCGGGTATCAATTATTGTACATAACTTATGGAAAATGATACCGGGTTTTCAGAGTTGAAATTTTCAAATACCAGTGGCCACGAAAAATGATACCAATAGGAAAAAGACAGCATGGAAAGCCGCTTAGGGTAATTTGTCCTTTATATTCATACCGACTTTCTAGTTTGTTTTCTTTTTATATATGATGGATATAGGTTATATTAATTTGAAACTGTAAGTACTTACCCTGGGGTTTGTGTACTCTCTGCCATTAATGTGTCGGACGTTCTTGTAACAAATTTAAGTGGACGTTTCTCACATCAATATAGGCAGTGAGTGATCAATTGATTGTAAATACAGGCAAGAGAATGAGGTCTCTAGATGTGTACATTATTCGAAGGGTCGATGTTAGTTAAAAATAAGGTATCTGTGCATATTCATTGTTCTATATTTAAGTTTGAATCATTCAGTGTTATGTGATTTGAGCCGTGAAGTGAAGAAAAAAAATCTAAAACGTTGCCTTTGGAAACAAAGAACACACAAAAGAATGAAACTGAAAGCTCCGTTTTATTACCTCTCTTCATATAATCAGTGATGTCTGCGATACTATATATGACCCCTAGCACCGGCTGTAGCCTTATTTAATTTTCAAATTAACCAAAATGGGCTCAGTGATCCCAAAGGAAATAAAAATATAATCTGCACTATGGTGAAGTACGGGGAGACATATTACAGCCTCCACACGGCACTTAACACTAGCTGCAGTGAAGTAAAATAAAAAAAAGCTAAAAGGTTGCCTTGGGAAAAAAAAACACACACAAAAGAACTAAAACCGGAGGCTTGGTTTTATTCAGTTCCTTCATATACAGCAATGAAGTTCATGTCATTTTTGTGGCTGCTGGCATTTGAAAATTGCAACTCTAAAAATAAAGGGTACCATTTAAAAAAAATGGAGTTCAAATCAGGAATATTACAGTCTTTATTAATATTTAGAGTGCCAATCATAACTGCAGCAGATGACATTTTGATTTTTTTCCTTTTAATTTTTTAAAGAAAATTAATTTTGATATTGCTTGGCAGACAAAATTCACATGAAGTGCAAAGACTTATTTTCTCTGAACAATAAAAAAAATAGAATGTAGACTGCTGCAAATTTTGCTTGGCGCTTTAAGAGTAAAATGCAAAAATCATGATTGTTAAAGGACTAAATCTGTCGGATGTGTACTTGTTTTTTATATAAAGATTTTATATTGCTCTTCCTTTTTGTTTATGGCCCTTTATAATTATTTCAAACTTATATGTTTACTGTGATGGTGTCAAAGACCCAGTTAACTCTGGTCCTGCTGAAACCGGATATGCGCTGCATTTGCAAACAGTGTAGATCCAGATCAGTTGGCATCTAAAGAAGCCAACTGATCTGGATCTGCACTGTTTGTCATTTAGTATGTGAATTTATATCAATAACCAGGATCAAGCAATCTGATTGGCTGACAGTTAGAAGTGGGTGTGGCATCTTAGTTTATTCAGCATGGCAAGAGTCAAGTGGTTCCTATCTTATTTTCCCTAAGTATTCAGACAGACAGCTTGAGAAAATAGTGTAGATCCTGATTAGATGCTGCAGAAAGCTGTATCTGATCAAGGTTACTGTTTGCCACTGGTCTAGCTGCTTTTAGACACAACATAAGATAGTAAAGTGGACTTGTTCAAATTCTGGGATAAGTATGGTAAAGTGTATGAATATTTAGCTTAAATAGGGTATCCAAGACTTAAAAACAAAAATAAGTTACTTGACCCATTTTATTGGGTAAAACCCCCAAAAGATAATTGGCAAACAGTGAATGCGGCATTTGATCAGGGTCTACACTTTTTGCACTTAATACGGGAATTTCTATAAAACATAGTAGTAATAAAAATAACCAGACACCCTGCTATTTAAATAGACCAGTCCAAAGAGTTGTGGTAAAAGAGTTTATAGAAGTTCTGGGCTGTAAAACTCCAAATTATTGGGAAATGGTGTCAGATGATGCAAACACAGAGTTGTAAATCTGGCATCTATTGGGAAATTGACAGTTTCCCCAGTCTGACACAAATCTGTACTATGGTAGGTTTCTGCCATTTTGATAAAGGGGAGCACTTTTTATGACTTCCTGTTTGCCATGTATACCAATCCATTCTTGGAAGCAAATTCTTTCCTTTGAGCAGATTCCTTTTCAGAAGGCAGGCAAAAACAACTTTGGGAGAGTTGCCTTCCCTGAAAGTATATAAGCTCCCCTTAAAAACAGAGGTAACATTTGTGTTGCAGGTTCAGTTGTCTACTGTGCTTTAGACATCTTTCAGAAAGTCATTTTTTTGCCTGGGGCTTTACACAGATGAAGTAAATTTCCAAACTTTTGAGATAGATTTTCTACAAGTTCCGCTTGATAATTTTTTCTGAAATTTTTACAATATTGTTGACAAATGTCAATAACTCAAATACAGCAAAGACAAGTAAAAATATTTTCTGAGGCAAAAATTAATCCTTGTCCTGCTGAATAAATTAAGATGCCATGCCCACTTCCAATTTTTCAGCCAATCAGATCGCTTGATCCAGATTGTTGATATAAATTCACATACTTAATGGCAAACAGTGCAGATCCAGATCAGTTGGCTTCTTCAGAAGCCAACTGATCTGGATCTACACTGTTTGCAAAGGAAGGACATATCCTGGTTCAGCAGGACAAGGGTTAAAAATGAATCTTTTTATATAGAAATTGCATAGGTCAGACCAATTTCTGGCAGTAAATTTAATTTTAGGGTAGATATTTGAGAAGACACCTCAGCAACAGAAAAGACAAATAGTTTCTAAGATAATGTCAATCTGGGCCCAGTTGTTCAAAACTAACGATGTCGTTAGTTAACGTATCGTTAAATCTTTGCTCATCAAATATGGAGTATACACTAATATTTTTGCTGAAAAAATGTGAGTAGCTTTTGCAAAAGCTGCTCAGATATTTTCAGCAAAAATACCTGTGAATTAGATATTGTACTTACTAGAACAGTTAACATTTTGACCCTTAACAAGCTCATTAAGCTAACGATGCTTTGAACAACTGGGCCCAAAAAAAAATATTTTCATTTAAAATAAAAGCCCAGGCAAAAAAACATCTTTCCAAGTGATTTTGAATTATGTATACTGTCAGTTATGTACATGTATAATGTTGTTTTGCTCACTTGTTTATTTTAATACAAACAATTCATATATCAATACAACTTCCACCAGGTTATGCAGAATTCCTGGAAATGGCATATATTTCATCACATTGAGAAATCTTCATTTTTTTTTTTAACTAGATAACAGCTTTCATTTTCAAATGACTATCAATCAGTGTTATATGTTTAAAGAATTTTAGGTCTTTCAGAAAGCTTGTCTGTGCTACACTGCTTGGCTGTCTTCTTTCTACAGTGACCTAGAATCATTTGTATACTGTACTGTAGTATCAAGTGGAGGTACAGTTCAGTATCAGAATTCTTATTAATATTTTCCTAACCCTGTTATGCTTGCTATAGGTATTGATCTAAAGTTTTATACAGTGCAACCCCACCCATGTATGTGACCTTCAGGTCAAGGTTATGGATATGAGAATTGTTTTTGAAGATTAGTGTACTTGTTAATGAAAGTTGTTTATAAGTAGCTTTGCCAAAAACAAATCACCAAAATATCCAAATTACACCATTAAAATCAGGTAATATATAACCATATCCAGGGTCTTTTATTTATACAAGAACGAGACATTTTTCTACCTGTTTCTATGTAAACACCAAAGCAATTTCTTTGATATTTTATTCCTAAATGTTGACAATGCAACAAACAAACAATGCAGTTAGTCAGCTTTTATATGACAACTAAGCAGGAGGATTAGAAATAATTATTTTAATTTCAGGACTGCTTATTCAAAGCATTGTTTGATTAATAAAGTAGATAAGGTGACAATATTGTGACATAACTTTAGTTAAGGCACTTTCTCAACCAAAGCAATAAGGATATTTTTCATATTTCTTCACGAAGACATACTTTGTCATCCACAAAAGCATACTTTGTGATATTATAAAACACTGGTGTGTTTAAAATTTGTGTTTTGCGATCAATATTAGATTTACAATATTATTCAGATAAACAATGCTTTGACTGAGTGGGCCTAGTTATTTGTATTGTACATACAAATAACTCTTCAGGAAACATTTCAATGTGATGTGAAGGCAGGTCTGATCAGATATGTGTGCAGATGTACTTCTGTATTAAAACGGCTTTACCCTAAGCAAATAGTGTAGACCTTTATCAGACACTGTATTTTGCTGTGTCTGCACTAAATGCCTCTCATCCAGCATGCTTCACCCTTAAATTGCCAAGAAAATCTGCATCTGAAAATATTGTCTGTTTATGTCGTCTGCTGAATATTTTTGCAAACTTTTCAAACCTATTTTTGCATACAGGCAAACAGTGTGGACCCAGATCAGACAGCTCCTAAAGGAGCAGTCTGATCTGGGTCCACACTGTTTGCAGAAATGACTTTAAAAGTCACAAGCAGATGACAAACCAGACGACAATTGTTGTGATTGGCGGTTTAAGGGTTAAGACATTACCGCAGGTAGTAAAATTGATTTGTTAAAATTTGAGTACAAGTATGGTAAAAAGTTAACCTTTAAAACGCCAAGAAAAACTGCATCTGAACATGTCGTCTGTTTATGTCGTCTGCTGAATATTCTTGCAAACTTCAAACCTATTTTTGCATACAGGCAAACAGTGTGGACCCTGACCAGACTGCTCCTAGAGGAGCAGTCTGATCTGGGGCCACACTGTTTGCAAAAATGACTTTTAAAATCACAAGCAGATGACAAGGCAGACGACAATTGTTGGCAGTTTAAGGGTTAATGTATCCAAATATATAGGGTAAATAATTTCCATTGAATGATTTAGAGGTTAACTGCTTGCAAAATTGTCATTCGGGGAGGTAACTTGGGGGTTTTACGATCAGAAATTTTGTTTTATGGTGACACGTCAGTGGAGCAGTAAAATGTAATTTGCGACCGTAAAACCCTCAGATGCAGTTATTATCATTCTAATGCATTTATTCATTTGGTTTGTTGAAAAACATGTACTATTTGCACAAAGTGGCAAGTGCTGTCAGCTGTGTAAAACCGACTGCCAGCCAATGAAAAACGATGTAATGTGATGAAGTCAGAGGTATGACAGTATATCGCAGAATATGCTGTTGCAAATTTTTGACATTATCCAATCAGACGTCGCATTACATAAGCAAGTGCGTTAGCATTGTATATTATATATTGCACCTCCCATTATGCTTTGTCAGTCTGCTTAACTTTTAAAGCACCAGTCACAACTGCAACAGATTACATTTTGAATTGTTTTTTGTTTTTTTCCCCCTAGAAAATAAGTCCATGACATTACATGTGAATCGTCTGAAATATCAAGACTTATTTTTGCTGAAAAAATAAAAAAAAAAAATAAAAAGACTGCTGTCTGCTTCAAATTTTGCTTGATGTTTTAAGGGTTAACATTTCTAAACACAACTTTTATATCTCCCCACATGATAGTGGCAGGGTATTATGGTATTGCTTTTGTCATCAGTGTGTGTCCATCCATTAGTCCATTTGTTGTCCATCAGTCTGTTTCCAGACAACTTGAGTAAATGTCAGTGGATTTTATTTTTGACAGTTATCTGCTCTCGATATGTCCATATTTTCATTGCCAGATGATAACTTGAGTACATGAATGGATTTTCACCAAACTTGGTGTGTGCATTGATATGACGATCTGGTTTGAGATTGATAAATGGCAAATTTCGTCAATTTTTAACAAAGTTATCTGCCTCCTGACATGTTAATGGTGGGGTATTATCATTTCATTTTTTTGTTATAACAACACAAATACTGAAGGAAAGTTGAGAAATAGTCAAGAAATACAATTTTTAAAGGTGCTTTAAATACAAAGGCAATGAACTATTTTGCAAGGCTTTAAAAATCATTAATATTTTTCAGCAGGAAGGCCTGTGAAGTTTTGTTGCCAGAATGAAAAAATGCAGTGGATGTGTTTTTAAGTTTATAATTTTAATATGAGTTACCCCACATTTTTTTTTTTTTTTTCAGAAAACCCTATTGCTTGACCATTGTCCCTTTCTGTTTCCATTCCATCACTCACTTTATAAAATGTGGTAGTAAGACTGTACTTTATAGAATAAAAAAAACCCATAGATAATGGAATGGAAATAATAATTGGTTTTTGGAAAAATAAAAATGCTTGATGTTAAAAAAGCCTGTTTAATTTCCTATAAAATCAGTCTTGATATGCAGTTAAATATGTGTCTTTCAATACTGAAAAGTCCATCAAAGAGAGTCATTTAACCATTAAAATATGAATCACAACTGCAGCAGACAACAGTTTGATTTTTTTTCAGAGAAAATAATTTGACATTTCATGTGACTGATTCACATGAAATGTCAAGACTTACTTTCTCAGATAGATAAAGAATAGTTAGCCATCTGCTACAAATTTTGCTTGGGGATTTATTTAGGGTTGAGACAAGGTGGTCTCTTAAAAATGGGTCAGAATAAGCATAATTTCTTCTCAAGGTTTTATTTTCACATGGTCTCTAAACAGAGATGGCCTTTAAGGGGACTTCAGCCAGCTTTCACAAGGGAGAAGACATTTGTAGCATACTTTCCTGCACATCTAGTCCTTTTTGAAAGAGACCCACTCTAAAACGGGACATTTCTTTTCTTTAGAGTAGACCTCTTTTCAAGAGAGACTAAAAATAATCCTGGCAGAGTTGTCCCCCTTGAAAGTGTATACAATGCTCGTAAAACATGTTTGACTGTGTTTTTAATTTTTCCAACAAAACGTGTGTTTTGATCATGGAGAAATAAGAACATGAGCAGAAACTAGTTCAAAGGTTATTATGTCATACCGTAATAACCTTAAGTATTGGGACAGATAGGCCTTTGAAGATGGTGTAGACCCAGATCAGATGAAGCAGTTTGTGATGTCTGATCCAGGTCTACACTGCCATGCATACAGAAGTATTTTAGACACCTCAAGAGGTAGTAGAATGAACTGTGTCAAATTTTAGGACAAGTATGTTAAGTAGGTAAGGTGTGCCAATACTCAGGGTAAATACAGTATACGAGGAACCAGATTATCCTGCACATCTATGTTGTCTGATCAAGGATTTTTGATCTCCTGAGATATTATACAATCTAGTAATTCTTAAACCTTGTCCTGCTGAACCCTTTATACGCTTCTGAAGAAGCCAACTGATCTGGATCTGCACTGTTTGTTATTTAATTTGTGAATTTATATCGAAAGTCTGGATAAGTAATCTGATTGGCTGATAATTAGAAATGGGCGGGGCATCTTAATATATTCAGTAGGATAAAGGTTGAGTGGGCAACAGAGGTCCTGATCAGATTTTGTGGATGCATAGGCCTTTATTGCCAACATATGACTAAAGGTCGTTTTCTTGTCTTGTGTTGCAGCTCATTCTTGGATACCCTCTTACCTGGTGGTGGTTACATGTTTTCCCAGAAGTCGGAGTAGTTATTAAGGAGGAGTATTTAGTGATAATTGTAGGAAAATTTTTCTTATTTCTCTGTAAAAACATGTTGTGGGTACTCATTAGAAGGCCATACCAAGGCATTTCGAAGGAGTACCCACATGTTTTAATGGAGAACAAAAGAAGATAATTTTTTTAATTATCATCAAATACTCCTCCTTAGGGCTCCATATTTCTCAAAAGTAGACATTTTTTATCCAAGAAAGTTTTAATAAATTGATATATGGTATTAATATATCATAAAATATGGCATCCGACAGCCTGTAAAATTTCAGTTAGTCAACTGGAGCAAAAATGATTTTTTTTTTATCGTATCTTTGAATTAATGTTGACAACTTTAATTCAGAGATACGATAAAAAAAAATCATTTCATTTTTGACCCAGTACAAGAAAGAGAGACTAACTGAAATTTTATGGGCTGTCAGAGGCCACATTTTATGGTTGTATTAATACCATGTATTTATTTATTAAACCTCTCTTGGATAATTATATGTCTATTTTTTGAGGAATATTGAGCCTTTAACAACTCCTTTGCCTGAGATGAAGCAAAGACAGTTCACTTGTCTGGATATGACATCTGTAAGCCCGTAAACCACTGGAAAATCCCAATGTTAGTGCCATTGTAAATAAAAGGTCACATCAATTTTGAAAGCCTGAAGTAAAATCTTCAGGTTTTCTCTGTATCCAATCATGTCATAATCATTGAAGACCACTGTGGGGAAGCCAACCCTTTTGATGTACAGTGGAACTTCAATGGCTCGAACCCCGATGGCTCATTTACCATGGATGAGTCGAACACATTCTTGAGTCCGCAGGGATTTCCTCCAAATACGATATACGGATAATTTAGGGAGATTTTCTTCTTTTATCTTGCAAATGTATGTTGTGTGCAATCATTAGAATTGCCTCAATGAGGCAATTCTAATGAGTACACACACATGCGTTTATAATATAGAACACCGAAAAGATATCCCACAATTATCTCCATTATGCCTCCTGGTATGGCACGAATAGTAACCCTCCGTGGCTTGAACTACCGCTGTCTCGAACAAATTTTCATGGTCCCAAAGGGGTTCAAGCCATCGAAGTTCGACTGTATGTGAATAAATGAGTCCACATAGCTTCAAATAGGATGAGTAGTCAGATAAACTTATTTCTCGACGAAAATGTATTATGGGTACTCGAGAAGTGTTGATACTCTCATTTCTTCATGAAAACATACATCGTAGTTACTCATGAGAAGTGCCTCAGCGAGGCACTTCTTATGAGTATCCACAATGTATATTTTCATGGAGAAATAAGAAAATATCAGCCTTTGTTGGTTGTAACAAGCACCTTATCTTGAGGTTCGTCCAGACCAGCCTACATATCTGATCTCTGTTAAGTGTTTTTTTTTTGTTTTTTTTTTTTTGTTTTTTTTTCTAATACCTCAAGGCCTTTTTCAGCAGTGCCAGTATGTGGCTGATCTTAACCTTTGCTGGTTTCAAAGACCTTCAAAACATTTTTCCTTATTACTCGCCTTTTGTTGTATTCAGTAATTTTAGGAAAGCTTATGTTTTTTCTGGTTTCATTGAAAAACGGCAAAAACATTTTCAAATGTGACATACAAGTATTTCTGGACACTGACCACTCTGACACTCTCATAAAAAAATCTGGTATTTTCAATTTAGTTTTTACTGGCATGACATGTTTTAAATTGACAGTGTAGGCATTCAGAGGAACTAACTATTTACTCAGAATTTAGTTACCAGAGTAGAAAAAAAGGAGATATGCAAGAATGTCCCTAGTAATGGAGCTACCTCCGGGGGAATTTTAACCTTTTCATCTCGAAGTTTCTGAAGTGGACCCTTTTATCCTGGAATTTGGACATGTCCACTATGCAAATAGGGGTATCAGTCTAACATCAAAAACAGATGGCAAACAGTGTAGATCTTGATGAGATGGCTCATCTCATCTGGATCTACACTGTTTGCACAGGTATCTGTTTTGGTCTGACAAGCTGAAAGGGTAAATGCCTGATACCTAAACTTGCCGAACTATTTCTTTAGTAAATTACATAAAATGTTCTCATTAATATGGGCTTTAAATTTTAGCAGTTTATGTAATAAAAAGGTTACAGCATGTCTAGGGCCAGTATGGTGCTATTCAGGTTGATGTGCCAGGTAGCCCAGCACAAGACAAGTAATAACCTCAATGTTTAAATTTTAGACAGTTTCAATACTTAGTTAAGGTCTTCCATGATTTAGAGAAGTTATAGTATTGCTTGTCCCACAGATAAAATGAGCTTGTCTCCATAGCACAGTTGGTCGCGCAGTTGATAGAGATCAAGTTCGAATCCCAGGTGGGCCACATAACTTCCGTGGAGATTGATCATGAAATTGTTTCTACTGTCCTTCTCCCTTTCTGCCGGTTCAAGAAAAGTTGTCAGTTACTGGTGAAAGTATATGCATAAGTACTGGTTAACTGCTTAAGGGACTAAACCTGCCCAGGAAAAGTGAGTAGGTTAACTGACCAGTTGGACATGACCTTAACAGTGTTGACTGGGTCCTAAAACTCCAACACAAACTCAGACAGATAATTTGATCTGTTCGTAAACTGTTGCTTCCACCCCACCCCCACCCCCACAGTGGATCTGATCTATCTACAATTTGTTGTTTTATTCCCAGAGTGAATCTGTTCTTTTCACAACTTGTTCTTTTCCCCACAATGGATCTGTTCTGTTCACAACTTGTTGTTTCCCTACAGTGGATCTGTTTTCACAACTTGTTCTTCCCCTAAGTGGATCTTATCTATTCACAACGTTCTTTTCTCCACACAGTGGATCTTATAGTGGATCTTATCTGTTCCAACTTATCCTGTTTTCCCCACAGTGGAGCTTATCTTTTCACAAGTTGTCTTTTTTCTCCACTGTGTGGATCTTATCTATTCACAACTTGTCCTTTTGCCACCACAGTGGATCAGTTCTGTTCACAACTTGTTCTTTTCCCAACAGTGGATCTGATCTATTCACAACTTATTCTTTTCCCCACAATGGATCCGATCCATTCACAAGTTGTTGTTTTCCCACAGTGGATCTGATCCATTCACATGTTGTTGTTTTCCCCACAGTGGATCAGTTCTATTTACAAATTGTTCTTTTCCCAACAGTGGATCCGATCTATTCACAACTTGTTCTTTTCCGCACAGTGGTTCTGATCTAATCCATTCACAAGCTGTTGTTTTCCCCACAGTGGATCTGTTCTATTCACAAGTTGTTAGCTCTGGTTCACTATTGTTAAGTAGATTAGATTAAATGAGCCAGTATTTGAGAAAAGGGTCCTCATAACATATGCCAACAACAAAATCTCAAATCAATTTGTGCATCTGCAGAGTTTGATTATAGCTCCAGAAAGTAGCAGTATCTAGATATTTTTTCCTTATTTCTCTCATGACAACATACGTTGTGGGTACTCATTAGAAGTGCCTCAGCGAGGCACTTCTAATGAGTACCCACAACATATATTTTAATGCAGAAATAAGAAAAAAATCAGCACTTTTCGGTTAAAAAGAAACGCCTTATCTGGAGTCGTGTCTGATAACGGTATTTGCTGTTTTATCAATGTATTTTGCATGCTGGGCCCAGTTGTTAAAAGCATCGCTAGCTTAACAAGCTTGTTAGTGGTAAAATGTTAACTGTTCTAGTAAATACAATATCTGATTCACAGGTATTTTTGCTGACAAAATGTGAGTAGCTTTTCACATTTTTTTAGCCAAAAAATATTAGCATATATGCCATATTTAATGATCAAAGTTTCATCGTTAGTTTTGAACATCTGGGCCCAGGTATACAGGCTGAGCAGGGCTTTTGCTGTTCTTATATGCTATAAGGATCATTACTCTTGTCACAGCCTCAAATCATATTATATAATATTATTGTGATATATTGTTACTGAATTCATTTGAATTTAGATAATGAAATTGTCAGATGTTGTTTGATTTTGTTCAAGACTATATGAGTTATTTGATATTTTGCATGAGATTGTTTGCAATTCTGTGCTGTATGTAATTATTTGAGCTTGTCATGGGAACGTCAATAAGTGTTTTGAAGTCTATATAAGTGTAGATGGACTTACCTTTGTCAGGAAAAAATTTATCCTTGTACATGTATATGTTAGCTGCATAAACACAGACAAGCCTGCACATCTAATGTCTGGTCAGGACCTTGGAATGTAGGCTTAGACCAGAATTCACAGATATACAGACTGGTCTAATGTTTGGCTGTTCAAGTGTAACTTGCTAAGTGAGAGTTATTTTCAACATACAGGTAACCGATTTAAGCTTTTGAGAGTCAGCTTGAGTGATCAGTGGATCCAAGGTAAACTTCTGCTGATTGTCGCTCATTTTATTGACCCGTTTATGCCTAGTGGACTCTTCTGCCTGGAGTCACTGGATAGGTCCTTTTCCAATAGAAGGGGTGTCTGGTTATTATAATAACCATGTTTTAAAGAAATTCCTGTATTTAATGCAAACATTATAGACCCTGATCAATTGCCACATTCTGTGGTGTCTGATCTGGGTCTACACTATTTGCCAATATCCCTTTTATGGGACACAAGGCATAAATGGGTTAACTTGTACATTTTGGTAAAATTTTGTTGAATAGTGAAAGTTCCATGATATCCAGTTTAAACAGAAGCATTTGAATCATGTTAAGCTACTCGGAAGAGACTCTTTGTTACCAAAGTACAAACAATGTAATGGGATATTTCTCAGACTCAGACTCAGATAGGGTTCAGTTAACCCTTAAAGGGCCAATCACAGCTGCAGCAAACCACAATTTTTAATTTGTTTTTATTTTATAGAGAAAACAAGTCTTGACATTCTAGAGTCATTCTCTCCCTTCCACTGATTCAAGAAGGGCAGTTGTCAGTTTCTGATGAAAGAATGTGCTTAAATATTTGTTAACCACTAGAGGACTAAGCCTGCCTAAGAAAAGAAAGGTTAGGTAAACTGACCAGCTTGACATGACACTAATGGGTTGACTGGGCCCTAAAACCTCTACTAAGTCCATTCATGTGAATGGTCCCCTTGTGCTTAAAAGCACCTTAAAAATTTGCTGCAGACAACATTGTATTTTTTATTGTTATCTTTCTGAGACTATAAAATGTTTATGGCTTGTTATTTCATGTGAGTCATCTGTCTAGCAGAACTTGAAATTCACATAAAATGCTAAACCTTATTTTCTCAGACAATAAAAAAAGATAAGATGTCTGCTGCTGTTGTAATGGGCATCTTGAGAGCTAAGCCTGAGAATTCTAGTTGCTCAGTTAATGTTAAATCCAGATTGCATTCTGTAGCAAATTGCTTGGTCCACAGGAATTAAAATTATTCAACACAACCTCTTTATAACACAACTGCTGGGATCCAAGGTGGAAGCCATGATATCTAAACAACCCTGTTGTTTCCAAACAAAAATGTATAGATTATATAGAAAAATGACCATTTATGTTCATTTTTCTATATAATCTATACATTTTTGTTTGGATACAACACTTTTGCCATCCAGCTTAGAACCGTCTTATATCCGAACCTTCTTATAATGAATCCTCTTTCAAAGAGGTTGCAGTGTAGTTGGAGAGGACTTTTGCAAACAATAATTTTAGACATTGTTAACCCCAAAATTACAAAGACAATGCTCATTTTCAATACCTCATTTAAAATAATATAAAAATGCACATTTTCAGTACCTCATCTATGTTTCAAAAAGTTTTTTGATCACTTATGTATACAGTATCAGATAATCTTTGATCTGCAATGCAAAAAGCACACCTTTGGGCATGTTAGCCAAAGCTGCAAAGTTTCTTAACCCTTAAAGCGCCATTCACAACAGTTGTTGTCTGCTTTGTCTTCTGCCGGTTACTTTAAAAGTCATTGTTGCAAACAGTGTGGAACCAGATCAGACTGGTCTTTAGAAGCAGTCTGATCTGGGTCCACACTGTTTGCCTATATGCAAAATGTAAGTTTGAAAGGTTTGCAAGAAGATGCAGCAGACGACATAAGCAGACGACATTTTCAGATGCAGATTTTCTTGGCGCTTTAAGAGTTAATGCTGACAACGAAGATTCTTATCAGACTGCTAGGCTGTGTAAGCTGATTTGAGGCTTCATTCGGTGCACGTCAGAAGGTATGTTCACTCTCATTATGGCTTATTTCATTCTACAGCTCAAATGTCAGTAAGTCGTAGAACATTTGTGTTAAGCTCCGTTCTGAATATCTAACCCATAAAACACAGGATTTTTGGAAATGGATGCACAAGAGAAGTAACTCTGAAATGGAGATATTTACCTCCATTCTGATTGGTCCTCCAAACTCGACATCATCTTAACAGTGTTGACTGGGCCGTAGAACTCCAACTAAAAAACTGATTGGTCTGCTCTTAACCCTTAAAGCGCCAATCACAACTATTGTCATCTGCTTTGTCATCTGCTTGTGATTTTAAAAGTCATTTTTGCAAACAGTGTGGACCCAGATCAGACTGCTCCTTTGGAGCAGTCTGATAAGGGTCTACACTGTTTGCCTGTATGCAAAAATAGGTTTGAAAAGTCTGCAAGAATATGCAGCAGACGACATAAACAGACGACATTTTCAGATGCAGTTTTTCTTGGCGCTTTAAGGGTTAAAAGAAAGAGTTAGCTTCCTAAAGTTTGAGTTCACCCAGTTGTCTTTGCAAAATGGTGACAGTATCTTATAGTTGAGACTATTCACATTTAAAATATTCAAAATTTTACTATATTTTTCTGTCTTCCCTGAAAAATATGCTGAACAGTTTTGTGAATTTAGATGAAATGCCAGACAAATAACAAATAATATGATATACCAATACTTTTATATCAAACTACACGTATCTTTGCTTCTGTTTTGAGCAATGAATGTATATAAGATGATAGGTAATGAAATAGACAAATTCCTTAATAAGCTGTTCTCAGGGCTTGAAATTGTGCATAATTTGTAAGAACATCAATGTATATATATTTGGCAATTTTAGAAAAATTCATGTAAACTCGAGACACATATTGTGACATCCAGGGCCCAGTTGTTCAAAGCTAACGATATTGTTAGTTAAAGCATCATTAAAACTTTGATCATAAAATATGGCAAATACCCTAATATTTTTTTGAAAAAAAAAAATGTGAGTAGCTTTTGCATTTGCAAAATCTACTCACATTTTTTTTTTCAGCAAAATACCTGTGAATTAGGTATTGTACTTGCTAGAACATTTAGATTTTGACCTCTAAGCTAACGATGTTTTGACAAACTGGGCCCTGTTTGCTTTCCAGCAGACCAAGCCCTTCCTCAGAAGGGATCTATTCTAAAAGGAAGGAATATGCTCAGCAAATTCTTTCCTTTTTAACCTAGACCTCATCCCATTCAGAAGGAGGGCAAAACAATTTTGCTAGGGTTGAGAAAATGTATCCATTTCTCTTAACCCTTGCCATGCTGAATGAATTTAGATACCACGCCCACTTCTAATTGTCAGCCAATCAGATTACTTGATCCAGATTGTTGATACAAATGAACATACTGAATGACAAACAATGTAGATCCAGATCAGCTTGCTTCTTCAGAAGCCAACTGACCTGGATCTACACTGTTTGCAAAGGCAGGGTATATCCGGGTTCAGCACCACTAGGGTTAAGCTAGTAGCTTTTTTTTTACCCATTTTGGTCTGGAGACCCCCAAAAGGGGAATTGGCAAATAGTGTAGATTCAGATCAGATGCCACAGCAGCATCTGATTAGGGTCTTCAGTGTTTTCAAATAGTTAGCAATTTTTCAGTAGTTATATCTAGATCATATAGCTTCACATACCCAAAACTGAAATTACATTTCCAATATATTGTATGAAGGAGTTTATTCACTCTTAAATTGGTTAACAATTTGCCCTGAACATTCTGAAGTGTGAATATCATATTTACCTAAGGTATTCAGACAGACAGGTGTGAATAAACAGTGTACACTCTTACCAGACACTGCATTCACAGAAAGCAGCAGCTGACAAGATCAACACTGCTGCTCAGCCAGCTGTTGTAAGCATGTCAACATGTAGTAAGTTTGTGCAGTTTGATCTGGATCTGTTCCCCACTCTGCCTGATAGTAAAATGAACTTGTCCCAATTTTAAGGCAGTTAACACTTAGCTCTCTGGGTAAGAGTTTCTGTAGATGATATTTTTGAAATATGTTTTTGTTTTTGTTTTTTCCCCGACAACAGGACTTGACATTTCATGCAAATTGGAGACAATTTTCATGAAATGTCAAAACCTGTTTTGTGGGAAAAATAAGAAACATATCATCAGTTTGTCTTCTGCTAATTTTACCCAGGGAGTGGTAAAGGAGTCTACTTAAGGTGATTATGGTTACCTGACGCATTCGCATAGATCCCCAGTCTGGGCTAGGTCTTTATTTGAATCATTACGAAAACACGCCTATTCAAATATATAGAAAATTTCACCTCTAAAAACTGATTTTTTTTCAGATAAAAAAAACTCTGATATTTTTCATATGACTGCTCAAAACATAGATTGTGGGTACTCGTTAGAACCGCCTCGGCGAGGCGGTTCTAACGAGTACCCACAATTTATGTTTTTAGCAGAAATAAGAAAAATAATGTATACCCCTGTAAACCCCAGTTTTACTATATGAAAGTGGGGTTAAAGGGGGTCAATATTATATAGGCATGTTTTCGTGATGCATTTCTCTATATAGAGCTCCAATTGTAAAGAAGTTCAAAACTAATGCAAAATTATTGTTTATATCAGTTGATATTTTGAGTGATTAGAGATTGTATGTTATACGTGTATTATGCTTTGTGAAGATTTTGTACAGTAATTTTGTGATGAAGTTTATATAAATGCAGTATGATTTTGTACATGGTGCACATCAGTTATAATTAAAATGCATTTAGTACAATGTGTCTTGGATTTCATTTTTTCTTTCTTTCCTTTAGATCAATTTAGCAAAGTATCTTTGTGATGTTTGCTTGTTTGTTTTAAGGGGGATGGTCGGGTGGTGCGAAGGTGTCCTGTACCTCAGGGCACCGGGGCGTCCAATTGATATTGGCTTACAGTTGGGCAAGGCCTGCTATCCTTGTAGCAGGTAAGGGTAGAAGGGGAATGTTTTTATTTCTTCTGTTTCTTCACTTTCACTCCTGTTCCTCTTTCTTCCCTGTCCTCTCTTTCATCTCTTCTACTATCTCTTCTATCTCTTTTCTCCCTGTCTCTGGGAGACGACACAAAATGACCCACAAGGGTTGATGTGTCGTTAAACCCCAACACAATCAATTGTTTGTTTTAAACTTAGCATTATGGGTACAAATTTCAGCAGACGATGATTTTGATTTTTTTTTTTTCCAGAAAATAGGCTTCGATATTTCATGCAAATTGTCTCCCGTGGAGAGAATTTGCATGAAATGTCAAGGCCTATGTTATGGGAAAACTAAAAAAAAAAGATCAAAATTTTACGTCCAGTGATTATGCCCATAGAGTGGTTAATTCAAGAACAGAAGTGAATTCACACAAAATACAGTTTCGGTTAGGATTTCGTCAAAAGTTCCAGAGGACGAACGAAAGACTAATGCACCTTCCCTTTGGTTTTATTTCTGACAGAGTATTCGCACTTGCTTGATCTAAGTGCACTGGCCGGGGCATGGTGCATTAGTTGCAGCGCTTTTATTTTCTGAAATAACACTTTTAACTTCTTTTTTCTATGTTTTAATATTTTGTTTTTATTATATATTCAGTCGACTCTCGTTATCTCGAATTCCAAGGGACTCTCTAAAATACTTCGAGATATCCGTACTTGACATATCAGATTTGCAGACTTGAGGAAAAAATGAATCGAGCAACCGCATTTAACAATTGTATATGTAATTGGACTTGAAGTTAGAGATATATTGAAATTATTGTGGAAAAGAGGAGAATTTCTCCTCTTTTCCACAATACATGTATTTTGTTTCCTGTTAGATTTTCATGTTTAGGCAGGGACCAGATTTTCACTTCGAGATAAGCGGTTATTCGAGATACGCGAGGTCGAGATAACGAGAGTCAACTGTATGTCACTAGTGATAGGTATATGATACACTTTTACTGCCTTGCGGTACAAGCCGGCTTTTATAGCGACGCGGCAGAGTGTAGGACTGAGTCTAACAGACCGGGTTCGATCCCCGGTCGCGGCATTAAGAATTTTTCACACGTTATATCTGACACCCAACGAAAATACCAGTCAGATGGGTTTGGTGGCTCCAGAGGATTGATGGCTCTATTTGCTCGTGGTTGCTAAAAAGAGTTTCGCGGACGAATCTAAAAAAAATGGAGGGGGAATATGATAGGTATATGATACCATTACGAAAACACGCCTATTCAAATACACTGAAAATTTTACCACCAAAAAATGGCAATTTTTCAGATAAAAAAATTCTGATATTTTTCATATTTCTGCTCAAAACATAGATTGTGGGTACTCGTTAGAACCGCCTCGTCGAGGCGGTTCTAACGAGTACCCACAATCTATGTTTTTGAGCAGAAATAAAAATAATGTATACCCCTGTAAACCCCAGTTTTACTATATAAAAGTGGGGTTTAAAGGGGTCAAAATTATATAGGTATGTTTTCGTGATGATTTGTACTGCCTTGCGGTACAAGCCGGCTTTTATAGCGACGCGGTAGAGTGTAGAACTTCGATCCCCGGTCATGGCATTTGAACTTTTTCACCTTTTACATATAGTTTTGTGTTTATTCTTTTAATTTCTAGTGACCATGTTTGGTCTGGCCCTACGCTCGTCTGTTTCTGTCTCAAACGCATATAGATAACACATGACGCCTAAAATCCTCTCGGGGTATATTATCCAACCTTGGTCGTATGTATGGAAAATCACGCGTCTTCTACGCCCGCGCATTTATTTCGAACTTCCTGGTCGAGGCAAGCTACTGATGAAAGCCAATCTAACAATGATACCTCGTGCTGACTTATACTGAGGTCATACTCTCAGTTTTTATAACACATCTCTCAAGCCGTTCTGGGGCGGATTCTGAATTTCAGGATAATTTCAGACTGGGTTCGATTTGATCATATTATCGTACTTACTCAACGTATTTGGACATGTAATCCTGAGCAAAGATAAGACCCAGATCAGACGCCACAGAATGCGGCGTCTGATCAGGGTTTACCCTGTTTGCCATTCACCCGGCAATTTTATACACATTCACAGTAAAACGGACTCGTTGAAGAGAAGTATAAGGTAAAGAGTAAGTGGGTAAAACATTTAGGGTATATACGGTATCCCAAATTTATCTAAAATTTTTAGCCAAATGGGGGTTCGCCTGAAACCCCGCGAATACCCTCTGAATCCGTCACTGCCTTTCCAGAATAGTATGGATTATATCCAGGAAGAGCCACTATCACAGAACATAGCCTACCGAGGAGACCAAGAGGAAGAGTAAATAAACCAAGACAGACGGTACACAAACCAGAAACCAAAGAAAAACAAAGGGAGCAGCGAAAAGTATTCCTGCATAAAAATCTGTATGTCATAATGTTTATAAGTGTGCCACAATATTGACCCATTTTAGTCTAGAAACTCGCCCCCCCCCCCCCCCCCCCCGCCCCCAAAGGGTTATTAGCAAACAGTGCAGACCCAGATCAGACGCCGCAGAGTGCGGCGTCTGATCAGGGTTCCCACTGTAGCTAATAATTTAGCCATTTTCTCCAGGACATACCCAAAATTAAAATTCGACTCATCCAATATGTAGTGTTGGGGAGTTTATTCAGTCTAAAATGGGTTAAAATCTGGCTACTAATCTATCTAGAGCTATGCAAATTATATACTTAGAGGCAAAAATAAGTATACAGGTAGCTATATTTTTAAATGTCACCGGATTTTTACATATGTACGAGTACATAAATCGTTGATATAGTAGTTAAGAAAAATCATTTACGCATAATTTGCAACAATTTCCAGGAAATTCTGTCAAAGAGCAGGAAAATGACATTTATGGAAACGAATAGGGGGTCTAAACCAACATTTGCGTTTGAGTAGCTTCCCTTTAAAAGTGCACTTTGGACAAAGAAACTTACATTTGTGCATTTGTATTGCATTCAGTCGATAGAAGGATAAAAATGCTGTAAGGACATGTTTCAACTTCAAATGCCTAACAGAGTACACTGTCAAATTTCTATACCAAGGACATGACGTTTTTGACATTTTCGTTCCACTTCTGACGGAATGCACTGGATTTCTATGGGACATTAATTGACATTTTTCTGTTAAATAAACGGTTTGAGGAGATTTCATCTCTATGTGGTACAAGGAGGCTAAGCCAAGCAATACTTTTTCGAAGAATTCATGTCAAAATGACCAACACCATTTCAGATATAGACTCTTTAAAATCCCTATATTTTTTATTCAAAGGGAGATAATTTGAGACGGGAAGAAATTCAAATTCAGCTTGGCGTCGTCTGATGGGAATTTCGAATTAAATAAGGTTGTGGTTTTACTCACAGACATTTATGCAAGACATTTATGAAAAGTAAAGTGACATTTGTTTTATACAAAGCGAGTTATGACTGGAAATGCTGTTTTTAATAAAGGGCTCATAACTCCATACTTTATGACTGCGAAAGAATTAGTTTTGTGATTTTCAAAGACAGTATTTGACAAAAATGACCACGAAAACATTTGAACGAAAAAAAAATACAACACCAGCCAGCACCCGAAACTGTATACTTTTTATTGCCTTTTCGTATATTATCACCCACCTTCCTTGTTTGGTTACACAGTTGTAGTATGGTATTGCTTGCTAGAACCAGGGAGCGCGTACATGATGACGTCTTGTTAATTCTAACTGTCATCCTTGGGGCATCATAAATGTCACTGGATCACTAGGGTAGATGCCACATATGAATTAAGGGGTCTGACTCCTTATCATAACAAAGGCGTCTGACTCCTTATCATAACAAAGGCGCCTGACCAACTCCTAATCACAACAAAGTAGTCTGCCTCCTAATCATAACGATTTATTCCCATTTCGTCTATTCCCATTTCGTCTACTTTTTTGACAATTTTTCCTATTTAGTCTACCCACACATTCCCATTTCGTCTCCTGGGGGTATTTTCACATCTATGCAGCCTACTCAAGATCACTATGGTGGTATAAAACCCATATTACATATTTTCTATGGAAATATGGCAGTCAGAGTAGATCCAGGTCAGACTTAAAGAAGTTGGTCAGGTTCTATCTTTTCGGTGTACATGTTTCCCTTATTATCCATCCTCATTCATTTTGTATGGAACATGGCAACAGGTAAATCAACCAGTGTAGACACAGATCCTCATCATTAATCAGTATTTTAATGATCAATATTAATCATATAAATGGTATCAGAACAGTTTTTGTCCAGATCTTGGTCAATATATAGAAAAAAATGGGAATTACCCTCAGAAGTTGAGTAGACGAAATGATAATAAAAACAGTAGACAGAATATGACTAGACGAAATTGGAAGCTACCATTATAACAATGGCGTTTGATGTCTAATCCTAATAGGCAAAGGTGTCCCATAGCCTCGCGGTAAGTGTAGTGGGAATTAGAGCCCACCGTGTCTTGCATCACGAAAACACGCCTATATAATTTTGACCCCTGAAACCCCACTTTTATACAGTAAAACTGGGGTTTACAGGGGTATACATTATTTTTCTTATTTTGCTCAAAAACGTAGATTGTGGGTACCCGTTAGAACCGCCTCGTCGAGGCGGCTCTAACGAGTTCTCAAAATCTATGTTTTGAACAGTAATATGAAAAACAGAGTTTTTTTTATCTGAAAATTTTCAGTTTTTGGAGGTGAAATTTTCTTTATATTTGGATAGACGTGTTTTCGTAATGTGGGAAACAGCATTTAGAAAGTGGAGCCCAGTCCTCTCCTTTCGCTGTCTTTAGCATTTCCTTGACACTTACCCTCTCACTGCCTGGCAAAGCTGGGCTCGAGACCGCAAAATTTAGCACCCCAGTCAAATGTTCGGTTAACTACTCGTATACTTCCCTAGCCGTTGTTGTCTGCATATAGGATAAACCTTTTTCTTGCGTTGTGGATCGTTCTGATTGGGCTACGCCATGAGAAAACGGACCTTTGAGGTTATACGAACAGTGAAGATCCAGATCAGCCAATATGCCATACAATCCGTTTCTATACACCGATACACTCAACAATCTTACTCAACAGTAACCTATGTGTCTGTAAGCGGAAAGCGAAGGCCCTGGTCATTGCGAGGATGCGCAGTCTGATCGGGCCTGCGTTCGCCGCATGTGCAGCGAAGATCCCATTTTTCGTTACGCGTCTCAATTGTCATAATGACAATTGAGACGCGTAACAAAAAAATGGGGTCTTCGCTCATCCTGTTGCAATGTAGCATGGGGGCTCCGTAACGCAGCAGCGCGTCTGACCGCAGATCCAGTGTTCACAAGAATGAATCCCACTTACATATATTTTGTTCGATAGGACTCCTGCATAAATCCCCTGTGCAAAACTGGGCTTGTTTATCATAGAATATGAACAGCAGCTAAAGTATCGTTATATAGTGAACCCTCGTTACAACAACAGCATTTATTTCCAAAGATATTGCCGTAAAAATGAATTTGCTGTTGTAAAATATCCTTAAACGCATCAGAAAGATGTCAGAAAGTTGTTTATTCACAGAACATATGTTTTGGATATATGTTACAATGGCTTCACTGAGGCGAGTCTAACACATATCCAAAAATATGTTCTTGAAGTATTAAATACACTATTCTTTTTATAATTACTGATTAGTTGTCACCTCTTGAACGAAGGTTTCGTGCCAGTAAAATTATCATCATTACAAATTTTTTCGTTGTATCGAGTGTCGGTATAAATAGGGTTGACTGTACCTAGATTTTTTTGTTGTTATTAATCCTCGTTAGGCAGTTGCCGAATATTTGCAACAGCAACTTATGACAACAAAACTTCGTAAAATTGCTTCCTAGAAGCAAGTTACCAGGCGAAAAGCAACTTTCGGAAAGACGTTGAAAACAATGCCTTACAGCAGACTTGTCTGGTTTAAGTTTTGCAACAGCCTCCCCCACAACCCCTCCCCACCCTCACACCTCCTGCAACTGCAGAACTTGAGAAAGAAAACTAAACCAGACCAGAATTCGTCTAAGTGCTCGGCGAGGGTTCAGTATAAAAGTCAGCCTTTGCCAGTAACGTATCCAGAACGGAATTATTTTTACGCATTCCCCGGAAAACGCTTGAAAAATTCTTCCTGGCTTCGCTTCACAAATAAGGGCTACTCTTAAAAAAAAAAAGAAAAGAAAGAAAAGAATTTGCTCTCTCTGGGGGCAAATTCTCTTCTGAATGAGCAGGGTTGCCACGGTCAGGGAAAAAAGTCTGGAAAATGAAATTTTTTTCAGGTCAGGGAATTTTGGTTTGAGTCAGGGAAATTGGAAAAAAAACTGACAAAAGTCGGGAAATTTCAATTTTTTTTTCAAAACTGAGATGGCTATGGCAGTCTTCTTAATTATCAATATTCTGTTTTACAATTTGCTGTTAGTTTTCTATATTTTATTTGCTGGAAGTCCTACAAATGTGCTTCCTTATTCATGGGAGGGAACCAGCTTGCATAGCTTGTAGGAAACAACTATATAGTGCTTTTTGAAGAAGTTTTAGAAGAGGCTTTCATTAGTTACACTTTAAAATAAATTTTCTATAGTTGCTAGTTTACAAAAAAAGCTTAAGAAGGTTAAAGCTTTACGGGATTTTCAGTACTTGGACTCATACCTATATCATTTCAGAAAGCAGATTTACATTCACTCCTACTTACATGCAGACTCCAGTTCAGACAATGGCCATTACTGAATTTTTGCTCAGCTTGGTACATTCATTCAAAGCAGAAACATGTTTAAAGGTGAAGCTTTAACCTTGCCAAGCCATGCTTTGATAAGTTGGATAAAAATAAATAAATAAATAAATAAATAAATAAATAGATAAATAAATTTCAATACTTCAGGAATTTATGAATGTAAGTGCTCTATTGGAAGATTTGGTGGCTGAGGATGGCTGTAAGGTGAGTTTGGAGGCCGTCGAAAATGTCTGGAAAATGGTGAAAAGTAAGGGAAAAGTTACCGAATTTTGAAATAGAAAATGAGTGGCAACCCTGCTTAAAGCGTAATCCCTATTTTGGAAGCGATAAATCATTTCCCTTAGGAGCTACCTTCTGGTAAGATGCACATATGCAGGAATTCTCGTACTACAGGTACTAATCCGCACCAGTCGGTCCCTTCTGTGACGTCACAGCCTGTCGCTAGTTCTCAGACAGGTAATAGTGTGGAAATGTATAGAATTATATAGGAGCCCATCATTTAACTAATAATATCATTTATTTTCAATAATACAAGATATTATTATAACCTCGCAATAGATGGAAAAATGTATCTGCTTCAATTTGATACCAATTTGTTTGAAATAAAATAAATTTTAAAATGGCCCAGATTGTAATGAATGCTACAAGGGTTTTTTACAACAAAAATGAAAAATAGCCTCGATTCAATCGCCCAAAAGTCATATTTTTTTAAAATTTCTCCGTTCGCTATAACCTCCCGTTCGATAGATCTATTTAATGTCTATAGTTATGTAGTAAAATATTGAATAAATTATTTTATTAAAAAAGGCCCACAGGTTGCAGAATATAGCTATATTTGAAAAATGCGGAGCGAAAATGTGTAATGATTACACAGACGCAGGTCTTGTGTACACATGATACTAGAATGAATTGCAAAAGAGGTTGTAAGAATCGGAAAATAAAAAAGAAATTGGTATCCATTGATAGTATTATAAAGATAATTTAGCTTCAAAAAGGAAAAAAAAAAAAGATATATATTTATAACAATATAAACCTATTTATTGAATTTTTGTTTAAGTCGAATTTTGTTTTTATTCGGCAACTTATTGAAGCTTTAGTGAAAATTTGATATAATTACTTTTGACCATAGGAAAACTACAAACTGCTTAATTACTTGTTTTTTGTTTGTTTAATGACGAAAAAAAAAAGCTTTGTCGGGATACAAGAAAAATACCTAAATGCGCGGCCACTCTTGCGATGTTTTCTTAATAACAATTACTGCTAATGAATGCCAATTATGTCCTTATCTTGACGAAAGAAAACAACGAAATCGCTTTTTACATAATTGACATACATGCTTATGCGCAATTTTATTTGCACAAACAGAATCAAATCCAACATTTGATCTTTTTGCATAAACTAGCACTTTAATTAACACGATTTGCTCATTTTAGATTCCTGTACATAAATAAGGACTACATGGTTCATAATCATGGCTTCATCTAAGTGCGTGCGTATACAAAATAAATTTGACTATAAAAAACTGAATGAGGGTGAGGCTCTCTCTCTCAAACGTTGTTCTCTAAATCTGTGAATAACACGAGTCTCGAGAAATAAAAGCAGCATTAAATATGATGTGCAACCATTGTAGTTCCAGATCAGCATGTGCATACATTTTTTCTCTGATAGAATGTGCAAGCTCTATTCAAAATCCGGTGTTAAATATGTATATTTAATAAATAATTTATAATATTAAAAAAATACATTAAAACAAAATGATAATTGATATTATTTTCAGAAATAATTATTGTAGTAATCTTTAGCTGTATATCATAATTCGGAAAATAAATATTCCTATGCTGGTACTATTTTGTTTCATAAAATGGTTCTCTATCTAGGAAATTAAAACATAATGATACTAATGATATTATTATTATTATTATTATTATTATTATTATTATTTACTACTACTACTATTATTATTATGTTGTACATCACAATTCCGAAGAATAAATATTATTATGCTGGTCATATTCGAAATGTTTTATTTGTAAAATAGCCACATGGACAGTTTATACTATCGTACAGGTATATTTAGGGGTAAAATATTACTAATTATCGTATAAACCCTATTAGACACATTAAATAACTATCATACTGAAATTTGGCTACCTGTTGAAACAGCTATTCCCCGCTATCTGAGTGGCAAACAGTGTAGACTTTTATAAGATACTCTTTGATGTAATGTCTGATCAGGGTCACTGCCTTTTGTTATGGTGTGTTTATCAGTTAAATACTATAAACCACTTTCTCAGTCAGATTCAATAAATTGTTCACACCTTTTCAAACATTACCCTGAAGGCAATTGTTTCAAAAAGCAAACCTGGGATACCAGATGATTCGATTCTACTCTTTACAACACTTGCCCTATCTTTTTAACAAGGCCATTTTAGAATCAGCTGATTTGTCTAAACATTGCTGGGTAAGTGTAAAATAGTGTAGACCCTGAACACACAATGCGTAATGTGACATCTGATCTGGGTCTACACTGTTGGCACAGACCTCTCTGTCTAGAACCCTAGGATAGTAGTAACAGTCATAATCCCAGAAAAACGACATTTTATCCATATTTTCTAACTACCCAACACAGAAATAACACGATTCTCTCAAAATAAAAACAACAACCATTGTAGTTCCAAATCAGCATGTGCATACATTTTTCTCTGATAGATTTTGCAAGCTGTATTCAACATGCAGTATAGACTCTGATCAATATATTTCAGCGGACACACAGAGTAATTGGGGTCTGCATTGATCGCATAATTCATAAGGCCCATTTTTTGAAAAAAATTCAGTCATAATTGTTTCTTATTTTACTTGAAGACCACCTCAAAGTTCTTGAAACGATCAACAAAACATTTTACTTTCATGTATATTAGCATTAAAACATATAAATACAAGATAAATAACAGCACGTTGTTTATTTTCTGGTTCCATTTGTCGACTCTTATTATCATTATCCAGCTGGGAACTAGAAGCCTCAGGCCACTGGACAAGTTAATAATAGCTTAATCTATACCTCATGCAATAAAAACAAAGTGGTCAAAACATCAAATAAACATCAACATTTGAAAGTGACCATTATGACTATGATGTAGGAATATGGGCAAACAAAGCGCCATCTTTAACTGTGTAACTAAAGAAACACTGATTACTGTAGAATATATCGATTTAGAGTTAAAATCCTGATCAGAGTGTGCAGATGCGCAGACTGATCTGGATCTTTAGTGTTTCCATAATACACAATGTACATAATTTCCCTTTTTTTCATAATCTGACACACCTGCCCTTTTTCTGAGACAGGTCACGGGGTCCTGCAGTTCTTGAGATGATAAGATAAAACTAGAAATAGCATATGCTACATTAATTTTTATGTAAGTTTTTTTGACAGTTTGTCTATTTTTTTTTTCTTAAGATTAAATGATTGTTAAACAACGTTCATACATCAAGGGAAAAGTGATGATGATATTCTTATTTTTCCCAGACAGTAGGCTTTGACATGCCATGCGAATTGTCTCCAACAGAGACAGTTATTATGGACTGTCAAACCTTTTCTTTTCTTTTCTTTTTGTGGGGGTGGGGGAGGGGTAAAAATTTTAACCCTTAACCTTTTCCACTCTCTGGACTAATTCAGCAGCAATAAACTGGTGATATTTGTTGAATTTTCCCCAGAAAATAGGATTTGACATTTGCATGAAATGTCGAACCATTTCCTTTTTAGGGGTGGGGGTGATATTTGATCCCTTAACGTTTATCACTTTCTGGGGTAATTCAGCATGCGGTAAAGTGGTTATTGTCTTAGTTTTTCCAGAAAATAGGATTTGACACTTCATGCAAATAGTCTTCATTGGAGACAATTTTCATGAAATGTCAAATCCTGTTTTGAAAATAAAACATACAGAAGAGTTGTTCAGGATAAGTATTTGGTGATTGTATTTTTTTTCTCTCCATAAAACATATGTTGTGGGTACTCATTGGATGAGCCTCACCAAGGTTCTTCAAATGAGTACTCATAACATGTTTTTGCTTCACCGAGGTGCATCAAATTAATACCTACAACATATGTTTTAATGGAGAACTGGAGAAAATTATCCCATATTTATGTTGTCTGCAAAACTTTTACCCAAAGTGCTAAGGGCTAAGGGCTTAACTGATAAGTACTATGCTAATTCGCGCCTCCAAACGGTCCTAAGTTTATGAAATAGGATTGTCTTTATGCTGTGAACAAATAGCCCAAAGCTATTTATGTACCTGTCTTGAAAGAAATGTCCTGTTTGTACACCTTTGTACAGCTGATGGTCTTTGTGAGCTTTGCAGACTGGTTTCAAACTACTAAATTATCAAATTACCAATAATAATTAAAACCTCTAAATTTACTTTTTTTTTTTGTTCTAATCATGTACCCTTATACTACTAGAAAAGGAAATAAGGACTAGCTTTTTTGTACTCTAGAACCAGACCAAACTGTGCTCAGGCACAGAATGACCAGGAAGATTGTTTATCATATACTGATCTTAACAATCAGATCTGTAACACACATTAAGCAAAGAGCATAACCTTGCTCAGAAAGCGCAATGGGGTCTTGGTCTACAAAGGGCACATACCTGAAGGTTGCTTAAAACACTGTAATATTTGATATTACTCATTTATGCTAAAAAAGGGACATTGACAAATAGATAAGAACTTTAGACCCAGATCAGACGCCGCATATCATGGTGTCTGGTGAGCATTGATTAAACACACTTGATTGCATTCTGATTAATAGGTTTCTTTTAATCTGTGGTGATAGTATTGCTTTGAAAAAGGTTATCTAGATCACCTTAAAGAGTAGGTATCTTTAATTACTGTACTAACAAATGTCTAAGGATAACCTAACTTAATAACGGCGGTATGAAGACTGCCCTTTGAGGTTAAGAAGTGGATGACATAGGCCTTTCCCCTGTATTCATTATCCATATGCTTCTTTCTTTCTTTCTTTCTTCTTGTCTTTCTCTTTCTTTCTCTTTCTTTGTTTCTTTCTTTCGTTTGTATTGTAACAACAAATGTCTTAGGATAACTTAATAACGGAGGTACGCTGACTGTCCTATGATATTAAGAAGTGGATGACATAGGTCTTTCTCCTGTATTCATTATCCTTAGGCTTCTTTCTTTCTTTCTTTCTTTAGTTAATGGTTATCATAAAGTAATGTTTTGTTGTTGTTTTTATTATTCATTCATTCATTTTTTTTTTCAAATTACTTATATTTAATTAAATTTTCCTATTTGTTTTCTCCAGGTGAAATGATCTTTTTTTCGTTCATAAATTGTACCGAACTATCATCAGTGATTGAATACAACCTTAATTAACTCATTTGTTTTCTTAGATTAACTATTGTTCTTCATTTTAAAATCTTACTGAATTACCATTCATTAAATATAACACTTTTTTAATTTATTAATTACTTTTGTTTTCTTAGGTTAAAATATTGAAATTCGTTTAAAAATCATATGGAATTATCTATAACTAAATGTGAAATAATAGTAATAATAATAATAATAATTGATTTTAATCAATTAATTAATATTTTGTTATTATCATTGTTAATTAATTCTTAGGATAAACTATTGATATTCTTTTGAAAATCATACTGAATAATCTGCTGATATTCATTCATTCATTCATTCTAACTCGGACCTAGTCCAGTGTATATTGGGTCCAAGATTCTAAAGTGCATTCATACATGATTTAATCTGAATTGTAGTAATACTGTAGGTGTGTGTGACACTGAGCTGACTACACACCAGCTACACAGGTAAGACGACCGGTCAAAGGGAATTAACCGAAGCCTATCTAAAATGGAATATCGATAACCTGAGTGACAGTTCCTGTAGTACGATAATTCCTGGTAGTGAAATAATTTATGTTAGTTGATGTCTCTTTATTGCAAATATTAATATTTTTACGCATGTTACGCACATTAGTAATGAGCGCTTCTACGTTTGTGCATGCGTATGCCCGATGACCCTTTTCCCTTGGTACAGCTTAGGACAGAATGTACAACAGTAGACACTTTTATTTAGCTTACAGCGTTTACCAATAATAGACAATCATTTTTCATGTAAGTCATTTATAAAGTCATACTAATAAAAATAGTTTCCGTTGAAAGTTAGATCCAGACACTTTTCGCCTCTGTCATCAGTAACAGCTTCATTCGATGTAATTAAGCGAAAACATCATAGATTAGACATCAGATCATCAGTAGGCTTTTTTCCCCTGAAATAAATATACAAAAATGAGCACTCCCCGAAACTGTGTGAAGATAACGCTAGACTGTTATTCGAATTTTCAGAGAGTACCAAGCGGGCATATGACGTTTAAAAACGTCGCAATAACATCGATGCAACGTAGTGACGTTGCATCGACCTTAGTGCGACGTTGTATAAACGCCATGTGCCCGCTGGCTGCTCTCGTCTTCCAACCAGTCCGCACCTGATATCAACATTCAGCTGTGTATTCGAACCGTGGCAAATACACAGCTGTGATTTCATCATTCAGCTTTATATTCACTCTGTGACGAATATACATATGTGAGTTCACCACAGCTGTGAGTTCATCATTCATTTGTGTGGTGAATATACACCTGTATACTCCTGTACACCTGTATGTTCCTCTTTCAGCTACATATTCGAACTGTGACAAATACACAACTGTTGTTCATCATTCAGCTATATATCCGAAGTGTGACAAATAGACACCTGTGAGTTCAACATTCAGCCGTGTATCCGAATTGCGATAAATACGAAGCTGTGAGTCAATCATTCAGCTATATATTCGAACTGTGACGAATATAAACATTCAGTTGTGTATTAAAACTTTGGTGAATACACGCATGTGAGCTCAGCGTTCAGCCATGTATTCAAACGATGACGAATATACACCTGTGCGTTCAAAAGTCGGTTGTGTATTCGAACTGTTGTGAATACACGCCTGTGAGAGCTCAGCATTCAGCCATGTATTCGAACGATGACATAAAGTCAATATTCAGCTGAGTATTTTAATTGTGGTAAATAGACACCTATGAGTTCATAATTCACTTGAGAGGCCAGCATTCAGCTGTGTATTCGAACTGTGACGAATATACAATTGTGAGTTCAGCTGTGTATTGGAACTGTGGCGATTATACACCTGTGAATTCATCATTCAGCTGTGTATTGGAACTGTGACGAAAATACACCTGTGAGTTCATCATTTAGCTGAGTATTCGAACTGTGGCAAATACGCAACTGTGAGTTCATCATTCAACTATATATTCGAACTGTGACGAAATACACCTGTGAGTTCATCATTCAGCTGTTTATTGGAACTGTGACAAATTTACACTCGGGAGTTCATCATTCAGCTGTGTATCGGAACAGTGACGGATATACACCTGTGAGGTCATCATTCAGCTGAGTATTCGAGTTGTGGCAAATGCGCAGTTGTGAGCTCATCATTTAGCTATATATTCGAACTGTAACGAATATACACCTGCGAGGTCATCATTCAGCTGTGTACTGGAACTGTTACGAATATACACATGTGAGTTCACCATTCAGTTGAGTATTCGAACTGTGGCAAATACGCAGCTGTGAGTTCATCACAGCTATATATGCGAACGGTGACGAATATACAGCTGTAAGTTCATCATTCAGCTAAGTATTCGAACTGTGGTAAATATATACCTTGAGTTCATCAATCAGCTGTGTATTCGAATTTTGGTGAATATACACCTGTGAGTTCACCATTCAGCTACATATTCGAAATGTGGTGAATATACACATGTGAGTTTATCAGTCAGTTGTGTATTCGAACTGTGACGAATAGATACCTGTGAGCTGAACATTCTGCTATATATATTCCAACTGTGACGAATATACAACTGTGAGTTCAACATTCGGCTGTATATTCAACTGTAACTAATATATACCTGTGAGTTCATCATTCAGCTATATATTCGAACTGTGACGAATAAATACCTGTGAGTGCAACATTCAGCTGTGTATTCGAACTGTGATGAATACGCACCTGTGAGCTCAACATTCGGCTATATATTCGAACTGCGACGAATATATATCTTTTGAGTTCAACATTCAGTTGTGTATTCGAACTGCAGTGAATGCGCACCTATGAGTTTAATATTTAGCTATATATTCGAAATGTTGCGAATAAACAACTATGAGTTCAATATTTAACTATGTATTCGAAATGTGACAAATTGGCAACTGTGAGTTTGGGGCCACGATTCGCTCACCTGTGTAAATCAGCCATTGCATATCTGCAGATGCCATGCGACATTCTTCCAGTATTGCCACAGCAACTAGGACAGAAATTTGACTATCGTAAAAAAGGTCAAAGGTAGTCCTAGGATCATCATTTGAACAAACTTGGTAGACATTGTGTCCCCGATGCTATATACCAAGATTCAACCTCAAAGCTTTCTTGATTCTGGAGAAGATTTTTAATCCTCTCCTGCTGAACCCCGATATATCCTACCTGTGCAAACAGTATAGATCCAGATTAGTTGGCTTCTTAGAAGCCAACTGATCTGTATCTGCACTATTTGCCATTCAGTATGTGAATTTCTATCAACAATCTGGATCAAGTAATCTGACTGGCTGAAAATTTAAAAAGGGTGTGGCATCTTAATTTATTCAGCAGAACAAGGGTTAAGATATGGCATGGTGGCCAGCTTGTTCAATAGTGCAGAACCATTTGAGCAAGTTATAGATAAACCATGATTATTGTAGAGGTTTTGGGTGTATTGTAAATTATACCATAGTTTGGTGACCTTTCACTGTCTGACCCAAAACGAGGTGGAGCCGAGTTTGGGTCAGACAATGAAAGGTCACCAAATTATGGTATACTTTACAGTATTCCCAAAACCGAGACAATAACATGGTTTATCTGTTTTAAACAATGTATGGGACTATTATTTTTTTCTTACAAAAAATATACTTTTTTTTAGTACATCTCTTTCTACTTTTTTTCTATTTTTATTTTTTTTCATATTTTTATGGTAAAGTGGTAACACCTGATCTGATGCAATGCTGGACCTATTGATCTTGTGTACTTAAAATGATGTAACATCCCACCTTTTTTTAATTAAACTGACTGAGGCACTACTGCTAAAATCTGATTGGTTGCAATCATGTCAATCAAAAGAAATTACATCAGCATCTTAATTTGGTCAAATTTTGGTGCAATCTGGTTGGTCAACTGTAGCTTTGGTCATTATAATATACTCCAGACAGACTGTCTGGTCTTATGCTTTTTATTCAACAAAAAATGAATGTGCCATTTTTAAATAGAAAGTTGCTCAGTGCAGAAGTAATTTTGAAGTTCCTCTAACCTTTACCGCTCTCTGGGCAATTTCAGCAGACAATATATTTGATGATACTTTTTATTTAGATAGAGACCATGGAACGTCCATTAGTTAAGTTTTAGTTATACCATGGTTCGTGCGCATGTACGATGCGATAATGCACGAGCGTGCGCGAGTGCATTATCGCACGTACATGCACAGAACCATGGTATAACTGATTTATCACATTTTCATGCATGTAGATCATCTACATCACGAGATATAAAATGCTGAATGTTGGGAATTTAGGCTACTAAGTGATAAATTGACAATACCTTTTCGGCAGAAAGCCCCATGTGAAATCTGGTGAATTTTTTTTCAGAGAAAAAGACATTTAAAGATTACATGATTTTATACATGTATATATCCCAGAGGCAAGGGCAGAGAACCCCGAAGGGACAACATTTTGATTGTAGCTATAAAGTTTTATTACTACTTTTAATCATACAGTGCAAGTTTCAGCCAATAGTCTTTAATACATTTTGAGAAAATCGTTTTTTCAAAGATTTGTATGGAGTCGCAAACATGACATTGTCGTAAAAAGGTCAAAGGTCATCCTAGGATTATCATCTGAACAAACTTTCTAAGTGTTTTTACTACATATGGGCATAACAGCCAGCTTAGTAAACGGACAGTAACTATTTGTACGATTTTAATTCCCTTTAACAGAAGGCTCCACATGAAGTTTGAAGAAAATTGGCCCAGCGGCTTGACAGGAAAAGTCGTTCAAAGGTGTGGACAGGCGATGGACAGAGGGACGGACGGACGAAGTACATACGGGAAGTGATCACAATAGCTAAAAAAGTAACAGCCCATCTACTGGAAATGGAACAGTCCAAAGAGTTAAGGTGGAAGAGTCAATTATGCATAAATGGATTAAAGAACTCGTGTCATAATAATAATAGTCAGCAGTGTCAGGATCAGTAGTTTCCACGGTGGGGGCAGTTTTCGGTGTGGTGTGTGTGTGTGTGGGAGAGGCGGGGGGGGGGGGGGGGGGCAATCTTCCGGGAGGGAGAGGGGGCAGTTTTCCACGGGCGTTGGGGGAGGGAGTGATGCAGTTTTAGGCAAAATAAGGCAAAAACATAGAGCAAGCACAATTTATTCGTATAGTAGCTTTAACGGTCAGCGAGCATTCCTGATGTTTTCGTGTATTAGCTATTACGGTGTCTTTTGGATTACGCTGAAGCTCTCGCCCTTCGGGCTCGGAATTTTAATACCTTCCTCGGCACCCTGTTTAATGCTGACACAGCAAAACTTACGCTTGATCCCTATGTTTACGAGTGCCGAGCTTGTAAAAATTCGATCAAGCCCAGGATGGAAATCTGCATATTACGATACCACTGCATAAAACTCCAATGTGGCTCTAAATTGTTACTTAACTCTTTCATCCCTAATTTTCTGGACTGGCCTCTTCCTACCTTGAATTTGGATATGTCCACTGTTGTAAATAGGGGTTCAAGTCAAAAAGCATGATATCTTCATATTACCATGGCACTGCACAAAACTCTAAATGTGACTCAAAACTGTAACTAAAGCCTCTCACCTTCAAATTTCTGACGTGGCCTCTTCCTGCTTTAAACGTGGACATGTGCACTGTTGCAAAAAGGGGTTTCAGTAAAAAAAAAAAAAAAAAAAAAAAACACACACCTCAAGAATGGCAAACTGTAGATCCTGATGAGATGACTCGTCTCATCTGGACCTACACTGTTTGCAAAAGCAGAATGGCAGTATAGATCCTGATGAGACGGCTCATTGTAACGAGCCGTCTCACATAGATCTGCGCTGTTTGCATACGTATCTGGTATGCAGGGCTGAAGGGGCTGAGCAACATAGCTTTGAATAGTTTCCCTTGATACAATACCAATAGCGACCTACACATCTGTTATACATGACGCTAATTTACACTATGATACCTCACTTGAAATTCCCAAGCGCTGGGCAATAGTTTTGACTATACCACGGTTATTGACGTCAGCTTTCACGGGAATGACGTAGACGTGCCGACATCGCGTGTCAATTGAAACAGCGCTCATTGGCTTAATCAATAATGTTTTAGCATTAGTTGGGTAATAAAACAGTTATTTCATGGCTGTTTTGGTAGAATAGTCAAAACTACTGCCCTCGGTACCGTGGACAACTCGATGTATATACTATCGCTCTAGGCCTCCGGCCTCGTATCGCCCCAGGTCTCCAGCAATAGTGCTTCGAGTCATCCACAGCACATCGGGCAGTAGTTTTGACTATTCTACAAACAGGCAGGAAATAACTGTATATAACACCACGTTTGGTGACGTCGCGGGAATGACGTTGACCTGCCGACATCGCGTGCTATTCCTGCCTGCTTTTGAAAGTGTAGCTCGGCTTCTGAAGAAGCCAACTGATCTGGATCTACACTGTTTGTCATTTAGTATGTGAATCTTATCAGCATTTTCGATTAAGTAATCTGACTGGCTGTCAGTTAGAAATTGGCGTGGTATCTTAATTTATTCAGCATGAAAAGTGTTAAAACAGCGATCACTGATCATTGGCTAAATCAATAATGTTTTAGCATTAGTTCCAGGTAATAAAACAGTTGTTTCATGGCTGTTTTGGTGGAATAGTCAAAACTACTGCCCTCGGTACCGTGGACAACTCGATGTACTATTGCCCTCGGCCTCTGGCCACGGGCAACATTGCATCGAGCTGTACACGGCACCTCGGGCAGTCGTTTTGGCTATTCCACCAAAGGCATGGAATAATTGTATACTATTTCCCTATAGTAAAAAATATATCATGCGCAGCAGAGGGTGCGCGTACCGTTCGTTTTCAATTCCTGACTAAAAGGTTGGCATAATAAAATGAATATTTCATTCCTGAGAGGGCTTCGCCTCGGTCGATAATCATATTCCTCGTTTGGGTGGGGGGGGGGGGGGAGCATTTTTTACTATGACCCTTTCAGGGATGTAATATTTATATATTACCCGTTTTTACCGGACATTCATAAGCTGAAAGAGATAAGTGCATGCGCCGTCAGTTGAGAAATAGTACCTTAGGATATGTGCGTCCTGTGAAGACTCAGAACAGCCTGCTCATCCACTCAGTCTGATCAGAGTCAGACATTTCGCTGGACGCTCTTTACATCGATAAGAATCCAATGTTTCTTCAGGCGGAGACTTAAGACTCCGATCAGACTGCAAATGCGCAGGCGCACAAATCTTAAGAAATATGAGCCAGCGCATGACAAAACTAACAAAATGGCATGAGCGTCCAGCGAAGACTCGGATCAGCCTGGGTATCCGCCCAGTCTGATCAGAGTCTTCGCTGTCCGCATGAAGAAAACTTGGGTCTTTAGCTATCCATTAAGCGCACAGCAAAGACTCTGATCAGACTGGGCGGATGCCCAGGCTGATCAGAGTCTTCGCTGGGCGCACATGCCATTTTTTTTTTGGTTTTGACATGCGCTAGCCCATATTATCCAATGTTGTAACACACACGTAGCCTTTACCCTAAATATTCGGACACCTAAACTCCTTACCATATTTGTTTCAACCCATTTATACCGAGTGGACTACTTTGACAATCCATTTAGGCATACCCATCTCTAGATTCGGATGTTTTCATTTTAGTTTATCAGTTTTCATCCTATTTAAATTAAATTTGCACCAATAGCATGGTTTGATGAGATCTTTTGTTTCAGTTACATTCTTCGACAACCTTGTTTTTCGTTTTATACTTGAAGAAGAAATATGTCCAAAGGAAAGGGATGCCCCCGCCTGAAAAACTTAAACGCAAATTGCTAAGGCCGTACGCGGACGGAGGCGGACGGAGGCGGACGGACAAGGGTAACACTATATGCCCTTCCCACCATTCTTCGAATGGCGAGCGCACAAAATGTTCATTGGACTACTTTATGACAGTGCTTGATGATATAGTTAACTCTTTCGGTGCCAAATTTAAGACTATATTTGTCGTCTGCTTTTCTTTTTTAACAAACTGTCGCTTGAAAAGAAGTTTATACGTAAAGTTGAATTACTGAATGTCAAACAGCGTAGATCCAGATGAGACGGCTCGTATGAGCCGTCTCATCTGGATCTACACTGTTTGCAAAAGCCTGTTATTATCGCTTGTGGCAGTGAAAGAGTTAAAACAAGCTGGCTGAATACAGACAGTGCACAGCCTGATCAAATTAAATAAATAGCTTTATCTGGCTTCGTTTGTTTGCTTATGAGTTTGTCCGAATATTTAGGAATCAAGTTGTGCAGTTAATGATATTAGGCAGGCAAAATTCATGCTCAGTTTGTAGGTATACGTGATCTTTCAGTGACTTCTGGTTCTTCTTTGAATTAGACATAATCTCAGGGGGGGGGGGGGGGGGGAGGGGGGGGGGTTGGGGTAACTTCCTATATACGGCATAGTACGGATGTGCGTGCCGAATAGCCCCCTTTTTCAGCGCTGCCAGGTATATGATTGGCCCCCTTTTTTCAACAAAAAGTATATGAATGGCCCCATTTTTCTGGATTCCTGTGTGAAAGGTCCCATTTTTCTGACATCCTGGTATATGCACTTATTTTTCGCTCAGAGATTTTTCGAGGCTGCTTTTCCTCTTGGTATTACATGAATTGACTATGATATTTGTGTAATAACCAGCAAAAAATGGGTACAAAAAATCAAAGGGCAGTATATGAATAGGTCAACATTTTGGATGATCAAGTATATGAATGGGTCCGTTTTTTCGAAGGCCAGGTATATGAATGGGGTAGGTTTTGAAATACTGGCTCGCATACCCGTACCAAAATTACCCCTAAGTTACCAACCCCGCCCCCCCCCCCCCCCCCCGGTGGACATAATACAGATGGGAACCAGAAGTCGCAGGTCACCGGACAAGGTTATATCTTGATCTATATTGTATGATACCTATGCATTTGTGTACGACACATGCAGTGATAATGCACCCATAAAGTGCCATGCCATACTGTAGCAGACAACATTCTGCAGTATATATTTTTCAGCAAAAATAAGGCTTGACATTTCGTGTAAATCGTCTCATCACGAAATTATGCCTATATAATTTTGACCCCCTTAAACCCCACTTTTATATAGTAAAGCTGGGGTTTACAGGGGTATACATTATTTTTCTTATTTCTGCTCAAATCATAAATTGTGGTACTCGTTCTAACGAGTACCCACAATCTATGTTTTGAGCAGAAACATGAAAAAATATCAGAATTTTTCATCTGAAATTTTTCATTTTTCTATATTCCTTAAAACATTAAAAACGAAAACAAAAAACAACACCCAAACAAACAAACAAACAACAACAACAACAACAACAAAAAATATTCCGGAATGTCGTCTGCTGTTGTGATTAGTGATTTAACCTTTACCATTCTCTGGGCAAATTCAGCAGACGATTAATTGACGATATATTTTTTTATTTTTCCCAATGAATAGGATCTGACGTTTCATGCAAATTATCTCCATTGGAGACAATTTGCATGAAAGGTCAAATCCTGTTTCCTGGAAAAAATAAGAAAAGTTTTTCAAAATGCCGTCTGCTGAAAACTTTACCCAGAGTGCTAAGCGTTAAATGTTATATCATGCAGTACCATACAGAAACAAAAATACAACACAACAAAGACATGCTAATGAACAGAAGCAAAACGTAAGTGTATTATTACGCATAAATATTTAATAAACATTAGACAGACAAAAAGAGTACTTGTTTAATGATGTGATGTCCATCGAGCTCTCTTGATATGCTGTGAAATTTTCACGATTCAGTAAAATTTATATCAACGTCAGCTCTGTAATTTTCACCATTTAGTAAAATTTATATCAAAGTCAAGCTCTGAGAAGTCAAGTGGAGTCATGCTTCGTACCACCGTATCTCATCTAAACAGCGCACTCCTCCCTTATAGGCGTCGCTCTTATAGGCGTCGTCCAAACACTATCACATTAAAAATCGCGAAAAGTCTGTTTGTACACAGCGCACTCCTCTCTTGTAGGCGTCGCTTCTACAGGCTATCGCAATTAAAATCGCGAAAAGTCTGTGCATCCTCCTTATTTCCACATACATTCTATAACTTGAATGGATACTCCTGGAATATTTTGAGGCCATTTTGCAACAACAAACAACTTTTGCAGGCAGGCAGACAGGAAGCTGCCTCTAGTATTTGAAACCTCTCAGAACTGGAGGCTACTCTTAATAAAAGAAGCTGGTCCCAGAGGGAGCAATTTGTTTCCTTTAAGAGTAGCTCCTAATAAGTGAGTGAGTCAAACATTAACATGTCAGAGTAAGTTTATGTCCTTGGAGGTGTATCCATTACAAGTAAGTTACTTTATTACGCATAGCAAACTGTGAAGACCTGGGATAGACAGCGCACCTACACAGACTGGTCTATCTGGACAGTCTGACATTTGATTTCGCTTTTCAAATATTGGTGAATACTACCAAGCGGTTGGTGAATACTACCAAGCGGGCACACGACATTAATACAGCGTCGCGTTAACGTCGATGCTACGTCATGACGTTCGTTGCATTGACGTTAATGTGACGTTGTATAATGACGTTACATCGACGTTAATGTGACGTTGTATCATGACGTTGCATCGACGTTAATGCGACATTGCATCGACATTAATGCGACGTTGTAATATGAACATAGGCAATGCCTTTAGGCGAGCTCGCAATGCACTATGCTTTGAAAAAACACATTTTGCAGTTACAGGACAAATGGATAATATTAAAGCCAATAGTCGTCCAAAAGAATCAAAGTATAAGACCCAAGCTACACCGTTAAAATTTTGGTACCGGATTCTGGTGCCGGATTTTCCCAATTTGTCCCGGCAAATACAAACAGATCTGCCACATTAATTGAGAACCCGATAAACTGCGAACAAAATGTTTATTTCCGGTTTGGTTTGACGGCAACGAAACGTACGTGTGCTGTACCATAGAGCGTGTTCGCGCAGGCCTTCGGCCCTTGCCGCATGGGGCTACACGCAATGCGGCAGCGAGCTCGCTATAAAAGTAATGACGCTGCATCGACGTTAATGCGACATTTTTAAAATTCACGTGCCTGCTGGGTAGATTCTTTCTACAACCGTTTTCATATGTGCATATACGTATAACGAAGGCCCAGATCAACATGCTCATCCACACGAACCCGAACCGACTGTGCCAATGCTTATGGTAATATGAGTCTACAGTCCTTGCCCATATTAGTAAGAAGTAAAGATACACTTTCATGAGAGACAATTATCAAAACTGTATTTGCTCCCTTCTGAAAAAAAAGAGTTTACGCTAAAAGGAAAGCATTTCCCAGTAAGCATATCCCAGTAAGCATTCTTTATAAATCTAAAGCGGGCCGTTATCGGCCCGTCAGGGTAGCTGACGGGCCGATAACGGTCCGCTACAGATTTATAAAGAAAGCTAGATGGGTTGCTCCCTGGGAGCAAATGTTTTCCTTTTAGAGTAGCTCATTTACAAGGCGCAAATGTTTTCTTTTGAGAGTAGGTCATTTTCAGAAGTTTGTTTGATGTAGAGAAACGCAAACAGGAAGTCACAAAACTTGTTTATCAAAAGGAAGAAATTATATATAACTATCCACCATTATCATTAAATGCCTGAAACATTTATTTATGTAGCAAGAGATCTCGTTTGCCAGTGTTAATCACAACATACGTACAATACATGCTAAACATGCAAAACGCAAAAAAGCGAAAAAAAAAAAAAAAAAAAAAAAAAAGCAAAATGCAAATAAAATAGCAAAAACGTGTGTTAATAATTAAGGGTCATTTTCTTTTTCTTAGGGGCAGCCTTATGTACTTTTTTCGCATATTCCTCCGCCTTTACTGGTGAAATCAACTCTTCTGCAATTGAATATAGTCCTGCTACAGTCTGAAAACAGAACAAATGAATATTCAGCATAGCAAAGTGTGCACGTAAGGCCCAGATCAGTCTGTGCATCTGCTTAGTCTAATCTGGGTCTACTGTGTTCATTTAAAATGAAATAAAAACAGACTAGAAATGTGTCCAAAGGATACGGATCCCCCGCCTGAAAAACTTAAACGCAAATTGCTAACGCCGGACACGGATATGCCCTTTCCACCATTCTTCGACTAACGGGGGCATAAAAAGAATGTTAAATCTCGACTTCCTTGAGATGTCGGCGCCTGTCTATCTGTACATTTTTCTGGGCAGTTTAAAAAAAAAAGAAATCAGATATTTATAAAGGTTTCTCCGAGTTGTAAAATCACAACATAATGAAGTCAAGAATTCGCATACATACCAAACCCAAATGCATGAAAACTAACCTTAGCTAAAAGCCTTTCACAAATATCAATATCAGACTCGAAATACTGTAAAAATACAGAGGTGTTCACAGTATACAAATACGTAACTCATCTCAATGCCAGTTAATGTATACTACAATGAAATAGAAACGGCATATCGTATAGGTTGTTTAACAGAGGGTTAACCTTAAACTCTTTTTCATGGGACATTAAGGGTACGTAATTGATACATCGTATAAGCTGTTTAACAGGATTAACCTTAAACTATATTCCATGGGACATTTGGAGAAACTGATATAATTTCAGGGTACAGAAACCTGTGAAAATTACATTTACCTCCCTTCTGAAATGGTATCTACTCTGAAAGGGAAAACATTGCTCCTTTTGGGGAGCAAATTCTTCCCTTTTAGAGTAGATTCCATTTCAGAAGAGAATAAGTGTAGGTGAAAGCAAACAGGAAGACAATGATCTTCCTTGAAAAGGGCTGAAAATCTATTAAATTCAGCCCCCATAATCCAGAGATACACCAAAATGACAGAGAGCCCTTATGCCGTATGTGACCAGGACATGCCCAGCCTTACCTGGGGCGTCGTTGGACCGATAAGCCATATGGACTAGTTTCCTGCGATGTATTTATTTCTGTTATTATTCATCTCCAGGGATTGCATTCACAATCGCTGATCATATTCCCTATCTGAATGACTGAGGAAGGCTGTTTGTGTTGAGGTTTTACGGCCCAGTCAACCCAATTGGGTCATTTCGAGCGCGGTCAGTTTACCTAACCACACTTTTACGGGACAGGCTAGGTTAACCAGTGCTGTGCACATTCTTTCGCCAGAAACTGACAACTGCTTCCTTCTTGAATCAGCGAAGGGAGAGAATGACTGTAGAAAACATTTCATGATCAATTTCCAAGAACCTTCTGATCACGGACGCGCACCCAACTGAGCCACCGAGGCCGGCTAAATGGGTGGGGAGGGGGAGGCTGTGCTTCGTGATTGTGGTATTTCCTAAGTATCTTTGTTTATGTTTCTGCGTATGAAAGTATCTTTTCTCATGCTAACCTCTTCTCTTCTTAAACTCTGAACTAGAGGTTTTTCTGTCTTATAATATTTCCACTGAGTTTTTTTTTGGAGGGAGTCCGTCAAGCTTTTAGTCTCCTCCTGAATGTCGTCGGAATCCTGAGAATCAAAGTAATAATAAAAAAGTTAATTGAACTTCAATGGTAAATAATACAAAATCGTAAAATCGAAAAGAACATAAACAGAAAACCATACTTACTCTAAATACTCGTACAACCCGGCCTGAGCAAACAGTGAAATAAAAATCTAAAAGGTTGCCTTTGGAAACAAAGAACACATAAAAGGACGGAAAATCGGAGACTCGGTTTTATTAAGTCTCTTCATATACAGCTAAGTATGTAATTTGCGAGATGCATCTCGCGGGGTAACTTGGGGGTAATTGTGGCACGGGTGTGAGAGCCAGTATTTCAAAACCTACCCCATTCATATATTTGGCCTTTGAAAAAAAGGACCCATTCATATACCTGATCATCCAAAATGCTGACCTATTCATATACTGCCCTTAGATTTTGTGTACCCATTTATTGCTGGTTGTTAGAAAATATCGAAGTCAATTCATTGAATACCAAGAGAACAAGCAGCCTTGAAAAATCTCTGAGCGAAAAATATGTGCATATACTAGGATTTCAGAACAGTAGGGTCTTTCATATAGGAATCCAGAAAAATCGGGTCATTCATATACTTTTTTTATGAAAAAGGGGGCCAATCATATACATGGCAGCACTGAAAAAGGGGGCCATTCGGCACGCACATCCGTACTATGCCATAATACCATATATAGGAAATTACTCCCCCCCGCCCCCACCCCTCCCGCCACGAGGGATGCATATGCTAGCACTGGCTTTAAGCGGTATGATATTCGATTTTTAAAGTAACCAGAATGAACTAAATGATCCCAAAAGCAAAATAAAATATAATCTGCAGGACGGTCAAGATGTACACTGTTTGCTACTCATCCAACTTAAACACATGGACAGTACATGGACGTGAAACTTGAAGGCTCGTATAGTAAGTTGCTAAGCTGTACGAGTATTAAGAGTAAATACGACTACTCAGTCAATACAATTTATTAATATTAGCCTCAACGTGAGAACACATACCTTTGAAAAGGTGCGCCCGGCTAAGATTCTGATCAGAATCTTCACTGTGCGCATTCAGAATAGCCAAGGATGCAAAGTGTCTTCACTTTGTGTCTTCGGACAACAAAGACTGATCAGACTGCACGGATGCGCAGGCTGATTTCAGTTTCATTGAGCGCACGTCAGACGGTACATTTCTCACGTTTAGGCTCATACGACTATTAATAAAATCAAATGCGTCGAAAATTCTGAATAAATTAAATTGCCACACCCACTTCTAATTTTCAGCCAATCAGATTACTTGATCCAGATTGCTAATATAAATTTACATATTGAATGGCAAAAAGTGCAGATCCTGATCTGTGGTTTATTCAGAACCCAACTGATCTGGAGCTACACCGTTTGCAAATAAGACGCCAACTGATCTGGATCTACACCGTTTTCAAATACAGGGTATATCCGGGCTCGGCAGGATAAGGGTTGACGAATCGCAGTAGCGCATCTACCAGTGCGTTCGCTTTGAGTTCGAGAGATACTGGGTTCAAATTTCATTTGAGACTTTAACTCTTTCGCTGGCGATAATAATAGGCGTTTGCAAACTGTGTAGATCCAGATGAGATGGCTCGTTATGAGCCATCTCATCAGGATCTACGCTGTCTGACATTGAGTACTTCAGCTTTATATATAAATTTCTGTCAAATTGATAGTTTGATTAAATAAAAATAATGCTGTCGTCTGAAATTTGGGGCTGAAAGAGTTAAAACTGACATAAGCTGCTCTTTAACTCGATGTTCAGCAATAAGAAAGACAATGTAACACCTCAACAGTCCGCACAGTACTCAGCTCAGCTTCTAATGAGTACCGTAACATACAGTCGACTCTCGTTATCTCAAAGTCCAAAGGACTCTCTGAAATACTGCGAGATATCCGTATCTCGACATATCAGATTTGCAGAATTAAGGAAAAAAGATAAATCAAACAACCACATTTCACAAATGAATATGTAATTTGACTCCTGAAAACAGAGATATACTGAAAATATTGTGGAAAAGAGGAGAAAAATTGCTCCTTTTCCTCATTTCCACATTATTTTGTTACCTTTGTCATAATTTCATGTTAAAACAGGGACCAGATTTTTCACTTCGAGATAACCGGTAATCGAAATAAGCGAGTTCGAGATAACGAAATTCTACTGTATGTTTTCGTAGATACTAAAGAAAAGTATTTATGAATGTGGACACTCTTTTTTATCGGAAGCTATATCATGGGCGCATAAGCAACGCAATGTCCAGTACATACACCGTATATGAGGAGTAGCAGTGCTGACAACTGTGCTGCATACCTGCATTACAAATACTTACATGTTTATATGTTATCGGTACCTACATGTTTGTTATGCTTTAATAAATCATTTTTTACTATACACAGATAGGCATTAAAATTAATGTTATATAAGCTACACATAGCAAAGCAAATACAGTCGACTCTCGTTATCTCAAAGTCCAAGGGACTCGCTGAAATACTTCGAGATATCCGTATTTCGACATATCAGATTTGCAGAATTGAGGAAAAAAGATAAATCAAACAACCACATTTCACAAATGAGTATGTAATTTGACTCCTGAAAATAGAGATATACCGAAAATATTGTGGAAAAGAGGAGAAATTGCTCCTTCTCCTCTTTTCCACATTGTTTTGTTACTTGTTGTCATAATTTCATGTTAAAACAGGGACCAGATTTTCACTTCGAGATAACCGATAATTCGAAATAAGCGAGTTCGAGATAACGAGGTTCTACTGTAAGTTATGATTAAGGAACAATACACTCACACCACACATACTAAAGTGCAACAGAACTAACGGTTCACACAACACATGGACAATAAAATATCTTATTTTAAGAATAAATATAAGAATGAATGGACAACATAGTACAGACATAAAATATACCAGTTCTTAAGCTGCACATAGGCAATGAAAAACATATGCTACACACGGACAATACTAAGGTACGTACACATATTACTCTACATGGGACACATAGATACTACCAATAATAGCGCACACGAAACATGGCAAACTAATCATTTTGGTAAATACGAATAAATGACTGTCACTACATACATTACACACGGTCAAAGCAGTTGCATGACACACATGGACAATATACATGAATATATCGGATATGTTCGCCCTAACAAAGCTTTAGATCTGCCTAGGCATCCTGGCCTTCTAATCAATTTTCGCTGTCCCCCTGATAAAGCATTGTGAAACCTTGGCTATCCAGTCGTTGCACGCCGGATGAAGTATTAAATCCTTGGCTATTCACAGACAGTCCCAGACATCCATGGCCGCCTGATGAAGTATTGGATCATTGGATATCCAGAGACAGTCGGTCTTCGCCGTCTGCCTGATGAGGCCTTTGATCATTGGCTATCCACAAACAATCACAGTCATCGCTGTCAACCTGAGGAAACATTAGATCCTTGGCTATCCAAAAGAAGTTCCAGCGTTCGTTTTGCGCCTGATGAAGCATTGGGTCCTTGGCTATCCACAGACAGTCACAGTCCTCGTTGCTTTTTTCCCTGATGAAGCACTGGATACTGTGCCGCCTCGTGAAAAAGTATTGGGTCCTTGGCTATCCGTAAACAGCCGCAGGTCGTCGCTGTCCGCCTGATAAAACATTGGATCCTTGCCTATCCCCAGACTGATGTCTACCTAATAAAGCACTGGATTCATAGCTATCCACAGACAGATCCAGTCCTTGCTGTCCACCCGCTGAAGCACCTGACCCATGGTTATCCACAGACCAATCTACCATTCGCTGTCCGCGTGATAAAACATTGAATCCCTAACTATCCACAGACAGCCTCTGTCTTCGGTGTCCGCCAGATAAAGCATTGAATCCTTGGCTATCCACGCTTCTGCGTGTTGAATTATAGGGTTCTTGGCTATCCAAAGGCAATCCCAGTTTTTCTTGTCCACCTAATGACTTGATCCTTGGCTATCAACAGACAGGTCCCAGTTTCCGTTGTCCATCTGCTCATTTGATCCTTTGCCACCCACAGACAGCTCCAGTCTTTGCTATCTGTCTGCTAGAGTACTGGATCCTTGGCTATACACAGACAGCCGCTGTCCGCCTGAGGAAGCACTATATCCTTGGCTATACACAGACAGCATCAGTCTTCGCTGTCCGCCTGAGGAAGCACTAGGAACCTTGGCTATACACAGACAGCCTCAGTCTTCGCTGTCCGCCTGAGGAAGCACTAGGAACCTTGGCTATACACAGCCTCAGTCTTCGCTGTCCGGCTGAGGAAGCACTAGGAACCTTGGCTATACACAGACAACCTCAGTCTTCGCTGTCCGCCTGAGGAAGAACTATATCCTTGGCTATCCACAGACAGCCCAGCGAAGACTGATAAGCGGGTATGATCGATTATAAAAACAGAATGCCCAACCACAATGGCCATTGCAAATACAGTCGAACCTCAATAACTCGAACACCTTTGGGACCATGACAATTTGTTCTAGACATGGCTAGTTCGAGCCACTGAGTGTTAATCATAACGCCAGATCAGGAAGCAGATGGTGATAATTTAGCTTTTTGACCTTCTATACAATAAAAGGTGTGTTGAGTATACTCATTAGAAACGCATCGACGAGGCGATTCTAATGAGTACATACAACATACATTTTATAATAAAATAAGAAGATTTCCTAAAATATCCATACATATTTTTTTTCTTGGGCTATCTAGAGAATTTCCTATAGACTCAAAAACGAGTTTGAATTAGCCATGATAAACGAGCCATCTGTGTTCGAGGCATTGAGGTTTTATTGTAGTATCGTAGTTACCCGTGTTCGGAAAGACATGCCTAAGAAAACAGTGTAGACCAGATCAGGAGACGCAAAACGCGATTTTTGATCAGTGCCTACACTATCTGACACTCATCCAGCAGTTTTATATGCATCAATATGTAGTAAAGGTGGGCTTGTTGATTTTTAGCACAGGTTTGGTAAAGAGTTAAGGTGTCCGAATACCCAGGGTAAATGCGGTTTTACTTATGCTAAACACAGACAATGCAAATACATGTTCTACGACATTTGCTAAGCACGGGAAATGTAAATACTATCATACACATGTATACCCAGCAAACACACAACGTTGCATCAACGTCGATACAACGTCGCTGCAACGTCGTGACGTTGCAGCGACGTTGTAACGACGTTGTGTGTTTGCTGGGTATTACATGAAAAAATACAAAATACATATCTGTATTCGACCTAATTAACAAACTCTAAAACAATTTCGCAGTGCAGATTACTTTATCTACTTCTATATAAAAACATTTGTTGTGGGTACTCATTTACATTAGCTCGACTTGTCGAGGCAATTCAAATGAGTATCAAAACATTTGCTTTTATAAAGAAAACCAGAAAAAATTGTATAAACAGCACCATGAAGTCCTCTGTTGATCTTTTTCTAACTCTTTGCATATTGGGTAATTTTGCATGCTTTTTGGATTTTTTTTTTAAATTAATTTTTTTTTCAAGAAAAAAAATCTTTCCGGAATACCATCAGAGTGTTAAAGAGTTTGGACCCAGATCAGGCCCGACGTTTTGTCGGGTCTGATCTGGGTCCAAACTGTTGCAAAGGTTATCAACAGACGACAAAAGTCACCACCAGCGGGGAAAGCGTAAAATGTGCCCTTATGATGTTGGTATTTTACTACAAGTTATTCCAGTAATTTTGAAAAAAAAAAAAATAATAAATAAAATAAACAACAACAACACAACAAAACAACAACAACAACAACAACAACAACAAACAAACCCTAAGCGCATAGCGCGGTAGGTAGGTCGAATATTGTTCTTTTGTTTGTGCTGAGGTTTTACGGACCAGTCAACCCAATGGGGTCATGTCGAGCGCGGTCAATTTACCTAACCACACGTTTACTTGGCAGGCGTAGTCCTCTAAGCGGTTAACCAGTATTGTGCACATTCTTATGCCAGAAACTGACAACTGCCCTTCTTGAATCAGCAGAAGGGAGAGAATGACCGTAGAAAATATTTCATGATCAATCTCCACGAAAGAATGTTGCCGACCTCGGCGGGGGTTGAACCCACGACCTCCTGGGCTCCAGTCGGACGGCGCATCCAACTGAGTCACCGAGGCCGACGAATATTGTTCTACTTGTTCCACTAAATACGATCGTTATACACCTACAATAGATCGTCGCTTTGATCTTTTGATTATCATATTTATATGTTTACTGCGGAATACTGTACAGGTGAGCGAATAACTGTCTCATGTGGAATGCAGAATTTTCGGACTGCTATGTCTAAATTGTACACTGGACTTATTCTTGGGAAGAGTAATATAAAGGTCAAACCGACAAGTCAATCTGGTCGTCTATACCTCCCAAAATACTGAACTTATTTTACAGAGTGTCATGGAAAATATCTGCATATCCATGCAACTAGGACACGGACTATTTTAACCCTTGTCCTGCTGAACCCGGATATGCCCTTTCTTTTCAAACAGTGTAGATCCAGATCAGTTGGCTTCCAAGCCAACTGATCTGGATCTGCACTGTTTGCCATTCAGTATTTGAATTTGTATCAACAACCTTGATCAAGTTATCTGGTTGGCTGAAAATTAGAAGTTGGTGTGGCTTCTTAATTTATTCAGCAGGACAAGGGTTAATCGCACACTTTATCCATAAGATTGTACGACCATATCCTAGCAGACACACAACATCAAAATGACGTCGTATCAACATCGATGCGACGTGATCACGTCGCATCGACGTTGATACAACGTCATTTTATCGTTGTGTGCCCACTGGGTAGTAACACACGATGTCGTAACAATCGTAACAGAGTGCTGTTGACGTCGCCGAGACATGTTGTCGCAGCGTCATCGAAACGACATTTTTGTCTTTTCTGGTATAAAGGCAGATAAATACAGACCAGATGATGTGACATAACATGAGAAACGAGCCCATATTACGTAATTTGATCTGCATTCGTTTTTCACAAATGACACACGGCTAAAACTGGTCTCATCAGATATCTTCGAACATACAAACAATAGAACTTTATGCATTTGATTAAGATTGGTCATTGTCAGTAATAACAGACGAACTATTATCACATATGGGCCATTTTCTCACTATGTACGGCAGATGTTTTAACAGATAGTCTGGCTTATATGGGTGGTGTCAAATGTAGACATTTCTTCGTCCACATGCGAAATGCAGCCAGGTTTAGATAATCCTGCACATTCGCACAATCTCATCAAGGGTATTTCCTGTCCGTTAATACAGCCATACTATCTAACAATTATGAATGGACAGTGAATTCTCTGACTAGCAAACTTTCGCTTGAAACTAACCCTAAAATTCACTTACAGCGAAATTGCATTTCAAACGAACCCTTAAAGTGCTAAGCAATATTTTTTTCTTTTTTTTTTTTTAGAAAATAAAACTTAGCATTTCATGTGAGTCGTCTGCTAGGCAGACGATTCACATGAAATGTCAAGGCATTTCATGTGAGTCGTCTGCTAGGCAGACGATTCACATGAAATGTCAAGCCTTATTTCCTCTAAAAAGTACAAAAACACAATCAAAATGTCATCTGCTGCAGTATTAATTAGCACTTTAAGGGCTGATATTGTACATGTATAAGTATATGTTTAAACGCTTATCTTAGGAAGTATAAAACTTCCCAGACATATGCAAACACGTGTGTCAGCGAAATGACTGAATTGTTTCTGTCCGTCGGCTTGAACATTTGTAGCTGTTTAACATCGCGGTCCGTCCCAGCAAATACGCAAAGTGGTAAAAACGTTTCTGACGTCGCCGCGACGTCACGACGTCACTCCGACGTCAATACAACGGTGTTACCATTTTGAGTGCCTACTGGGGTGAGACCACATCGACAGGACTTCTACAGACAACAAGAACATAGAGCACCATGTAATACCTACTTCCTCCGATTCTTGCTCATCATCCCAGTAAGACACACGTGCCGACGCCGACTTCACTCGTTTGCGCCTCAAGGAACAGGAAGAGGATGGCCGATGAGGAGGAGGTACATGCATCTAGGTGAAGTGAAAGCATGCATAAACTCAGACTTGGAACTAGGATTGGTTTTACGAATGATCAAGGGAACATTGTAATGAAATTGTCGAAATTTTTATGAATACAGTCAAATTTCAATGCTTTGAACACCTTTCGGACCATGGAAAATTGTTCTAGACATTGGTAGTTGGGTAGTTCGAGCCACTGAGGGCTCAGGAGGCAAACGGGGTTACTTTAGGGATGTCTCCGATATTCTATAAAATAATGTTATGTTGAGTGTACTCATTAGAATCGTTTCGATAATGCGGTCTAATGGGTACTACAACATAAATATTCCTGATACTAGAAATTCCCTCCAGCCCCACTTCGATGGCTCGAACATCATTGGGACCATGGAAATTTGTTCGAGATATGGGTAGTTCCAGCCACTGAGGGTTAATTATGGCGCAAGGTCAGGAAGCAAATAGTGATAAATTAGTTTTTTTTTTTCGATCTTCTATACATTAATTGTATGTTGAGTGTACTCATTAGAATCGCCTCAGGGAGGCGATTCTAATGAGTACACACAACATACAATTTCACGACTAAATCAGAACATTTACCTAAATATTTGTTTTCTGGACCTATCGGAAGAATTTCATAGGGACTCAAAAATGAGTTCGAATGATCCATGGTAAACGAGTCTTCGGTGTTCGGGCTATTGTGGTTTTACTGTATTTGTTTCCTTGTGCTATCAGAACCATCTGTGTTCGAGTCATTGAAGTTTTACTTCACATGTATTTTGTTAGAAAATCTGTAAAGTAAGTTTAAGCGAGTGTTTACATTTTCATATTTAAAATTTGAAAACTTCGAACTTTTACTTTTTAAAGTTGTTTCCAAGTACAGTCGACTCTCGTTATCTCGACCTCGAATTACTGCTTATCTCAAAGTGAAAATCTGGTCCCTGTTGTAACATGAAAATCTAAAAAACAGGTAACAAAATATTGTGGAAAAGAGGAGAAATTGCTAAGGAGCAATTTCTCCACTTTTACACAATATTTCAATACATCTCTAACTAAAGGAAACAAATTACATTTTCATCTGTAACATTTGGTTGTTCGATTTATTTTTTCATCAATTTTGCAAATCTGATATGTCGAGGTACGGATATCTCGAAGTATTTCAGAGAATCCTTTAGACTTCGAGATGACGAGAGTAGATTGTATCAAGTTCCAAGTCTGCATTCACATTGTGAGTATACTTAGTGAAGACAGAAAGCAAAATAAAAGTTAACTAAAAATAAAAGCGCAGAAGAAAACTGAAAGTTAAGCAGTTATAATAATTGGACAAAAGCGCTTCAGCAGAAGAAAGAAAGCATGAACTTGTCGGAGTTAAACATAATAAAACATTTTTTTTTGTATCAACCCTTGCTGTCGTTTTTACCATACTATCCTTTCAACATCTGTCGGAAAGTCGTTTTTGCACGGCGTTTTCATTACGAAAACCCGCCTATTCAAATATATTGAAAATTTCACCACCAAAAACTGGAAGTTTTCAGATAAAAAATCTGATATTTTTCATATTTCTGCTCAAAACATAGATAATTGGTACTCGATAGAACCGCCTCGTCCAGGCGGTTCTAACGAGTACCCACAATCTATGTTTTGAGCAGAAATAAGAAAAATAATGCATACCCCTGTAAACCCCAGTTTTACTATATAAAAGTGGGGTTTAAGGGGTCAAAATCATACAGGTATGTTTTCGTGATGACTCAGAAGAAGTAAACCTGCAAAGGTGTGTCTTGATTCAATGCAAAATCTTTTGTCGTTGTGGTATTTAAAAACCTTCGAAAGTGTCCACTTTTCGCATAGTAACAATGGCTGCAAAATATGCAAACACTGATACGGTAGATGGGTTGGATGCAGGGTTTCAACAAGTTCCACTTGTTTCAAAATTTCTGAATTTTTCACAATAGTGTTATGGAACATCAACGTTTAAAATCAGTAGGAAAAAATAAAATATATTTTCTTTTGAAAAGTTTTCCAAAAAGTCAGTTTACTATAGAAATTGCATAGGTCAGACCCATTTTTGGCCATACGAGGGGCGTTCAAAACGTTCGCGGTTCTTGTACTTTGGGAACGTCCAAGAGCAGAAATTGTGTCATTATTTCCCAATATACTCTCCCTTTGCCTCGATGCACTTTCTCCAACGCTGTTCCAGTTTGCTTATTACTTCAAAATCAAAGCCTGCTTCCAGGTCACCGAAGTACTCATCAACAGTATCTATAACGCCTTCATTGCTAAATTCCTACCACGAAGATTATATTTCTGATGTGAAAACAGATAGAAGAAGGGGCTAAATCTGGAGAATACCGGGGATGAGGAAGGACCGCGAAGCTGTATATAGTCGCAGCAGTCATTTGCGATGTGGTTTGGTGCAATAACTTGCAAGTGTAGAACACCTCGAGTCAACTTTCCTCTTCTCCGTCACCATCTCCTGTCGCAGTTGCTTTAGTTCTTTTGCATAATATGCATATTTTATCGTGCAATCTTCCTCAAGATAATCCACCATGATACATTATTACGCTCTGAATACCAAAAAAGACAAAGGTCATCGCCTTCTCTTAAATTTCTTAGGAGGGGATGACATTACGAAAACACGCCTCTTCGAATATATTCAAAATTTCACCTCCAAAAACTGAAAAAATTTCAGATAAAAACTCTGATTTGTTTTCACATTTCTGCTCAAAACATAGATTGTGGGTACTCGTTAGAACCGCCTCGCGAGGCGGTTCTACCGAGTACCCACAATCTATGTTTTGAGCAGAAATAAGGAAAATAATGTAGACCCTTGTAAACCCCAGTTTTACTATGTAAAAGTGGAGTTTAAGAGGGTCAAAATTATATAGGTATGTTTTCGTGATGAGCAAGAATTCTTCCATTGCATACGCTCCTTTTTGGCCTCCGGATCAAACTGATGGACCAAAGTCTCATTTTGGATCTTGGGTCACAACCCGACGCATTAATTCCTTAGGGTCATCTTCATTGAATTTCCTTCGGGGGCATGCCCTTCTTACAGTACTTTATGACTGCTCCAACTTTGTCTATATTTTTCTTCACTTTAATACACACTTTCCCTGTTACTGATGCCAATAGCTTTGAAATTTTATTCTTTTTACCAAAGATGTTGATCAACCCATTTAAGCCTGACGTCCCATAAAAAGACATTGGCAAGCAGAGCAGACCCAGATCAGACGCCGCAGAACGCGGCGTCTGATCAGGGTCTTCACTATTTGCATTAAGTTCAGAATTTTTTACAAAACATGACAATAAAAAAAACAAACTAATCGGACACTCCTTATATAAGAATGGACCTGTCCAAGAGTTACGATAGAGGAGTCCACATTCGGCTTAAATGGGTTAAGATAAGCTTATCAACTGATTGAAGTTCCATTTCAATTCATTCATTCTAAGTACACTGGGCCTAAAACTTCTTGATCGTACCTCGTAAAATTCATTTTACGGTGACTATATGAAAACAAAGCACAGGAACAGATACACAAATGGATTAGATATTGTCAATCGCATTAATTAAATCAATGTTTCTATTTAGAACAAAACGCCAAACGAAACACGTCTTTCTGAAGGATGTAGAAAGTACAGATCTTAACTCTTCACCTAACCTCCTATAATTTTAGACTGGCTCCAGTCTCCAATTACCTAATTATTTTTCACTTATAATCCTGTTTGATAATCACTAAAATAAAACCAAAATAATATCATGACTATAAAGGCTGGTCTAGTGACCAGCCAGTGGATCAGCCTTTATAGTCATGATGTTATTTTAGTTGTATAAGAAAAAATATTTAGTCACTGGAGACTGGAGCCAGTCTACTACAATTTGAACAAGTTAATTTCTCTTCCTGTTGGTGTGTGTAAAATATTGCTGGACAAGTGGCAAATAGTGTAGACCCTGAACCGACGCCATATTCTGCAGCGTCTGATATGTCTACACTGTCTGCTTACGTCTGCCTGATTTAATACGTAGGTCAGATACTGTATCCGGATCAACGCATTCTTAATTCGTAGTTTAACATTGCATGCTGGGTAAAAATTTCAGCAGACGACATCTTGAATTTTTTTTTCTTATTTGTCTCAGCAAATAGGATTTAACACTTCATGCAAATTGTATCCTTGTGTCAGATCCTATTTTCGAGAAAAAAAAAAATAAAAAAAAAATAATAATAAGAAAAATATCATCAGTTTGTCGTCTGCTGAATTTATCCATTTTCACGAACAGACTCAGCGACACTGGATCTGCTATTTTCTACACTATTTTCCGTGAAACGTCACAATTTTAATGTGTTCAAAGAATTCCGATGTGAGAATGTTTCAGTTTTTCATTTTCATGAACAGAGTGAGACTGGATCTGCTATTTTCTATACTTTGCTCTGTTTTCGAAGCACCCACTTTTGGGTCATTTTCTGATCGTATTATCTGTTGTCACGAAAACATACCTATATAATTTTGACCCCCCTTAAACCCCACTTTTATATAGTAAAACAAGGGTTTACAGGGGTAAACATTATTTTTCCTATTTTCTGAGGCGGTTCTAACGAGTGCCCACAATCTATGTTTTTGAGCAGAAATAAGAAAAATATCAGAATTTTTATCTGAAAAACTTCCAGTGTTTGGTGGTGAAATTTTCAATATATTTGAATAGGCGTTTTTCGTAATGAGTGGTTGGGTGTAGGCCGCAAAACGTCACCCCGTACTTCGATATAGTGCTAATATTATTAAATTAAATTATTTGATAGTCCTTGGGACTAGTGGCTCTTGCAAGAAATTAATATGTTTAAATAAATTTGTATTTGTTCAAAAGGCCTTAAATGGCTGAGCTGATTATGTTTTGGAAACATGGAACGTCGGGCGCACAGAAACAAAGACGAAGCTCAATTCATTGGCCCGTCTGTTGATGTAGAGAAGCAATGCTATCAGAAAATCTGAGGAAATATTAATCCATTGGTATAAAAGTGACTGAATAACACCTGAAAGAATGTAAGATTTTGTCGACATTTTGCAAAGGGTAACAAGTTATGTAGATGTGAAGTTGTCTGCCTTGTACTGTGAAACCAATAAAAATATAGGCTATTCTTAAAAGGAAAGACTCTGCTCCCAAACGAAGGAAATTCTTTGCCTTAAGAGTAGCCCAGTGAGAAAGGAAGACAATAATTCCATGTGAGAGTTATTTCCCTTAGATGGGTAGCCAAACATAACATGTACCTAAACATTAACACTTTACATGAAGGTTATATATTGTTTGAGCCGAAACGTCAGAAAACGTACCCTGAGACATGCGCGCCCAGCGAAGATTCAGATCAGTCTGCACATTCGCGCAGTCTAATCAGAATCTTCATCAAGCGCTTTTTGGATAGCCAAGGATGCAAAGTTTCTTCATGCGGACAATGAAGACTCTAATCAGACTGCGCATTCGCGCAGTCTGATTTGAGTCTTCGTTGGCTGCACATGTCAGACGGCACTTTTCCTGACGTTGCGGTTTATATATACATATCACTGTAGCCAGCTAGGCATAACATGCATGCGAATACAGTAGATCTTTAATGACTCGAACCTCGTCGGGACCATTGAAATTTGCTCGAGACATGGGTAGTTCGAGCCACTGAGGGTTAATCATGATGCCAGGCCAGGAAGCAAATGACGATAATTTAGGGACGTCTTTTCGACCTTCTATACAATAATGTACGTTGAGTGTACTCATTAGAATCGCCTCAATGAGGCGATTCTAATGAGTACACATAACATACAATTTCATGATAAAATGAGAAAATTTTCTTAGATATTTGTTTTATGGAGCCATCGGAAGAATTTCGTAGGGATTCAAAAACAAGTTCGAATCAGCCATGATAAACGGGCCATACGGGTTCGAGCTATTGAGGTTCGACTGTATATTCTGTTTGTCTAACTATTTCCTTACCTCATTAAATTTTCTGTCTTCTTCATAGTCTCTTTCACCATTTTCTTTCTCTGTAAGTTTATTTTTGTCTTTCTTTATTTTGCCGTCAGTCTTTGTGCTTGCTTTTGATCTACCACTAGAGGGCGCTGCGGAACTGGGTCTTGATAACATTTCCACCTGCGTCACCACCTCCTGAATTATTAAGACGAGGCTATTTAAATAACAGCTAGTGTGCTTTGTGAGTGCGCATATGTCACACATACGAATACGTAACAGATGTGTTACATATGCATACAATTGTACGCATACGTAATAGTTACATATGTGTATGAGTGTTACATGTCGAATTTAACACGTGTGCCAATAATACAGAATCTTCACATCTTATAAAATTGCCAAAAAAAAAAAAAAAAAAAAAAAATCGATACAGTTAGATTGTATAGACCGGGCGTGGCGACACTGTTTGTCACTCATATTGTCCCATATCACTCTGGATGGTGTAAAGTTTGATCAGATGTTATAATAGCAATAGGACGGCTAATATGGGTCTACACTGATCTCATGTTACTAATGCTGTTTTTTTTTTCATGACACGGCTCATATACGAGCGTATCATATACGAGCGTATGTACGCTTATAGCAGATTTCCGTTGTCAGAACAAAAGATAATGTCGGTGAAAGTGTACCAGTAACAACGTTTACACCAAACACGGACACTAATCCTTAAATACTCCAGCAACAATTCGCATGAGGGTCCTACTTTATCCCTGCAAGGCACCACTTCAAAAATGTTTTTTGCAACTAGAAGTTTCAGCTATAGGATATTTGCAGCATAGACGTTTTCTACCTGGGAAACCATGCATATAAAGTGGTTGCAATATCTTTGGATACATACTTAATATATATCTAACAATGCTTAATATATAGATAACAAACTTGAACCATTAGAAGTTTTTATAATAATACACGTTACATATTACATTGAACATAAAAGTTTGTTCTGCATATATAGATGCCAAAACATTAGTTTTGTAAGTAGCGCCGTGAGTCAAATAAAAACATGCATACTAAGAAACAAATCGGTCACATTAATCGTTCCCGAAATAGTGATCTCTACTTCATGTAATGAACAGGTGTTACATATGTGTATGGTTCGTACATGTCAATAAAACATGGAAATAATCAAAACTGACAAGGCACCTCTTAAAACTGGAAATGGACTGGTCCAAAGAGTTCAGGTAGAACAGTCCACTCGGCATAAATGGGTTAAAAGTTTGCAAAGTAATAAAAAGCCATAAACATAATTTCAAAAGACCTGTAGACATTTTACTTTCCAAGCAGCACTGTTTCGAAATCCAAGCAAAATTTCAATGCAAATTTTGCGGGGACGACAACATATACGTCAGCGGAAATAATAGATTTAAAGAATTTATGCTAGCTTTAGATAGTGACAGCAGCAATAAAAAAAAAAAAATTATCAATCACAATATGCAAGGTCATTTGCATATTGTGTTTTTCTTTTAGCTTTTACCTCATGTATGCTTCATACTCTACTTCTATTAAGCAAGTGCAGAATATATTAGTAACTGGAGAAATGCATTGGTTTAACCCATCTAAGCCTCGCGTCCCACAAAAAGGGACATTGACAAACAGTGCAGACCCAGACCAGACGCCGCAGAACGCGGCGTCTGCTCAGGATCTACACTGTTTGCATTTAGTACAGGAATTTCGATAAAACATGGTAATAAAAAAATATCCAGACATCCCTGCTATTGGGAATGGACCTGTCCAAAAAACTGAGGTAGGAGAGTCCACACGGCATGTGTGTTAACGACAACGTCACAAAAGATAAAGTGGTAAAAAATTGAACTGCAACGTGAGAAAACGTGCCTTAGCAAAAATTCGCGTGGGCTGATCGGAATCTTCACTGTGACCATATGCCTAGATAAAAGTGGGTATCAGGTTAGTATTTTTCTTATTTCTCCATTCTTATTTCTCCATGAAAACATATGTTGTGGGTACTCATTAGAAGCGCCTTGCCGAGGCGTTTCTAATGAGTACCCACAACATAAGTTTTCATGGAGAAATAAGAAAAATATCAATACTTTTGGATTGAAAAAAAGGACCTTAACTAGAGCTATGCTGTGACCATTTTGGATAGCCAGTGGCGCAAAGTTTCTGCCTGCGGACAGCGAAGACTCTGATCAGACTGCGTGGACGAGTCTTCATTGGGCGCATATGTCGGAAGGTACGTTTTCTTACGTTGCGGGTCAGCTGATTGTATCTTACGTCAGTCTGTGATTCGCTCTCTTCATCTGATCCTTGAAATGTAATGGTAACAGTGCCTTCAGCGCTTTGCTCTGTATCTGTCCGCTTCTGTGATAAAATAAGAAATGGAAGATGATGGTGTTTTTGGTTTGTTTAGCCTCTTTTCACCCTGTGCGTCCGTGCTCTATCAGCTGGACCTACACAGATCGATAACACAAAGCGTGTTGGAAGCATTAAAATAATACAGAATTGCTTATGAGTCCCTTCCTACGAGGGCTGGTCAGGAAGTTCGCGGAATTACTCTATATTCTTCGAATGAGGACAATTTACATGTGACGGCAAGCACAGTCCTTTCCATCATATTAAATGCAATTTGATTATGCAGCACTAAGACATCTAGACAAATGACCGAATATTAGATAATCTCAATCAAATGTCAAGTTTCAGGGGCGGGGGAGGGGGAGGAGGATGGGGCAGGGGGTGAAGAGAGAATATACAGCCTTTCCGTAAATGAAACCGATACTCCCATTTTCGTTCTTTTAAATGGGCAAGCTTTTTAGGCTTTATTGCAATAAAACTCTTCCGGTTAACTCAGAAGGATGATAAAATGAGCACAGTGCACGAAAGAGGCCCTGATACAACGAAGTCAAGGTCAGCATGATCATCAACGAGGAGTCTGATCAAAGCATTCTCTTTTCGTCGTATACTACAGTATCCATTTATTCTGTCAGCGAACAATGAAGGCTCTAATCTGTCTGATCTGATCTGGGTCTGCGCTTACATAAAGGCCATTTCCGTGCGTTGCGCATCAAATAGAAAACGTGAAACTATGCTAAAACGATGAAGCAGGTGACCAAACAATAAGTATTAACAACAACATTCTGCTACCACTACTTTAACACATGCTCCTAGGAGCGTTTTTGAAGATGCCCACTGACTGAAAAGCAATATAAGGACGTCCCCTAACGGTCTGTTGCCATAGCAAGAAAAAATATTTGTCAAACGAACCAGAAAAATATAACGTGCATATTCATACTAAGCCCTCTGTTCACATGTCAATTCATTCGCATGGTTGGCTTTACTACGTTCGAAGGCAGACAGACTGATAGGTAAACTTACTGAAAACCCTTCAGTGACGTACTGTAAGGGGAGAGCAATTACTTGATTCCATTAAAAATACTCACAGTATCAATGCAACACTGACCAAAAGGGTACATGGCTTTGGCAGCCTTTGAAGGGCAGCGTACTGATATCTACCAGACGCATTTGAGACAGCGCACGACAAAACCTACAATGACCCATGTAACCAGCAAAGACACAGATCAGCCTTTACCTCCACACAGTATGGCAAGGGTTTTCATTTATACCAATTTGGATAGCAGAGTTCAAATTTAACTTTTTTGACAGCTTGCTAAAATTAGCAAGTATATATAGCATTATTTTTTACTTGCTAAACCTTTCAGCCAACTTGCTTTTTCACACTTATAAACACTGTTAAATGTGGCTTTGAACTTTAGCACTCTGGGTACAAATTTCAGCAGACATTTTAAAATATTTTTCTTATTTTTCCCAGAAAACAGGTTTTGACATTACATGCAAATTGTCTCCATAGGAGACAATTTGCACGTAATGTCAAAACCTGTTTTCTGGAAAAAATAAGAAATATATCGTCATTGCTCTTGGAAAAAAAAATGGCAAAACATCAGCGACAATGCCTCAGGTTCCGCCAGTTAAAGAGAATCTTTCCAATTTGCTAGAATTAGCAAGTGATGGAAATTGCAGCTTGCTTCTTGAGGAAATTAACCAGCATTTAGCAAGTTAGCAAGTGCTAAAATTGATCCCTGGATAGCCCGGAGAGTGTAGAAGGCACATGCGATCGGAGGCGCAGGCTGATCTGAGTCTTCGCTGGTCACACGTCTTATTGTAGGTTTTGTCGTGCGCTGCCTCATTTATAATATAGAGGATATTTATTCTTTTGCTGTGAATACCATAAATATTGTCATCGAGTGAAATGAAAACATCAGTATTTTCACGAGTGCGAAGCACGAGTGAAAATTTGAATGTTTTCATTACACGAGATGAAAATTTTTATGGTATTCACTGAAAAAGAGTAAATTTTCTTTTTATTTTATTGTTCACACGTCAATGCGCGCTTCTGACGTCATAAATAACGTCACCAAACAAAACATGAACGTCATGGCGTCGACGCTCAGTGCTTAACATGTGAACCGCTGGAGAGACAAAAAACAAAAAGTTTCGGCGAATCAAAATAATTTTGATACCAAAATGTTCCTTACATTCTAACTAAGAAAATGCATACCAACACTTGATAGTTTAGTTCAGAAACAAAGAAGTTAGAGGTCTTCAAAAATCTGAAGTAACATCCACTTCTGAAACAGTGAAGAAAACCGAAGTCGTCCAAAGCGAAGAGTGAAAATATAAATCGTATCATTCACTATAGTGAAATGATACGATATCAATTCACTAGTGATTGATACCACTTTTATTTTCATCAGATATACACTGATTTCACCGCTGACAATAAAATAAAAAGTGTTTATACCTTCCGCCTTGACTTTCTCTTCTTTTTCTTATGATGTTTGTGTTTGTTGTGTTCTCCGTGGAGAATAGCCCTGTAGTCATGTGGGTTCTCTATGACACCTTCCAACATTAGGCGGCGCAATCGCTCATTCTCAGACGCCATGCGGGCCTCTTCCTCTTTATCCATGACCGACTGAAAGAAAAACATTTATTACATTTTCAGCAGTGATTTACTGAGATTTCTCAGTGAATTATAATCGATAATTCACCGAGTGAATTATTTCATTTCGAACGTTTTGACGTCAGAATTGCTAGGCGACGTTGCTGACGTAGTTGGTAACAACAGTAACAATAGTTGACGTTTCGCGGAAAATTTGATAAATCATGCAATTTTCACGTCCATTTGGCGTTTTTGAGGTAGGACCTGCAAGACAAATATAAAGTATTTTAAATTTCTTGATAATCCAGTTCACTTTTCGTGACATTTTTGTGTCTGTATTTCAAGCACAGGATGATTTTTGCATTAAAGTGAAAACAAGATGGCGACTGATTTTCAAACTAAACCATGCCTCTTGAAATTCGTGCACTGACTGGAACTGTTTTGGTAGGAAATCATAACGGCTGAATGTAAAAATTCAAAGGTAAAACATGGATGAAGATGTAATAAACAGTTTATTTGGTTGTTTTGATCGATTACGGAGAAATAATTCACTCATTCGGGAAACTGTTTGGAACTAATAAGCTCATACACTTAATGTGAATCAAAGATTCAGCTTAAGATGAATGGATACACTTGGTAGATGTTTTGCTATTTCTGACAAATGAGACGACTCCTGTGACTTCCTATTAGCTCTTTGTTTGTTCACCAACCCCTTCATAAAGGAGAGCAACTTCTTTTTGAGTACATGTTCACCCCATTTATCAAAAGTGCACAAACAATTTTGATATTGCTTCCCTCGACAGTTTATCAATTTCCCTTAAGGCGCTGCTGAGGGTGGGGCTAGGGTTGGGGTTGGGTGAAAGACATTTTATGGGAAAAAAGATGATGATTATTTGTTTTTACGTATGTTTCACCATTACTTAAGTCATATCGAGATGATGAAGGGGTGATAGTGAAAGGGTCTGTGCAATGAAACGCCATATTGTCATTAACTAAATTTCGCGTCGAGCGGAATTCGAATCCGGAACCTCGTGAACCGAAATCAGGTCCCGAGGTTATAAAACATTTTTCATACTTGACTCAGCTGAGCATGAAATTTGTCCTGCTAATAAATCTAAAATTACTAATAATTGCAAATTCTGTCTTGCCAAACACAGCTGAGCCTGAAAATTTCTCTGCTTATAAATATGAAAATGCCAACTATTGTTGGCATTTTTATATTTATTAGCAGAGAAAAATTCATGCTCAGCTCAGCTGAGCATGAAAAAAGGTTTTGTAACCTTGGGGCCAGGAATGCTAACGGTTCGGCCACGCGGATGCTTCAATTCTGAAAATACAATGTGTGCTAAGCGCAGACAAAGCTTTTTGTGAAAACTAAAACTTGTTAGTAACCGATACTTCATGAATCCTATTTAACTTTTCACGTGATACGCATACCTCATATTCCTCCTGTAGTCTTTCGGAGAGCTTCTGAAAATATCGTTTGTCATTGAGTCGTATAACATCAGTGCCCATTAAATTACATAATCTCTGGCGGACACGGGTAGTTGATAAGGAGCTGAAATATACAAGATTGCAGATGCCATATAGCGTGTCGCCACAAGTCAACATCGGTTCCTACTACATTACACAATTAAACACCCAACTAGCACTCTGCTAAACCCTTTCCCTTCTGAGGTTATGAAACAGACTCTGCCATCTCCGAATTTGGTCACATCTATTGCTGCAAATAGGGGTTTCGTCAATAATCAATACCAGAATGGCAAACAGTGCAGATCCAGATGACGAGCCGTCTCATCTAAATCTGCACTGTTTGCAAAAGTATATCCTTTCGGATCGAACACGGTTCAATATAGAATTAAGAAGAATGCTTACTGGGAAATGGAAGTGAAGGCCCTGGTTAGCCTTTACATCCGTGCAATCAAACCTGGGCATTTACTGGGCGCGGTTACACTCAACAACAGACTGACAAGAGGGCAGTTACCATTACCAGAGCCGTCACATAATCGTGACTATCTTTTAAACGATATAGTTATGACTAATTATCTCAAATACTGACAACTCAAACCATTGCTTAAGTCAAACAAAATAACGGGTAAAATTGTTCTAGCTTTACATATGCTCCTTACATTTCAACTGCTTTTTTTTTATCTCAAATTACTGGGATCTCACACCAAAACTTCTAATCCCATGGAGTTTGACATAAAGAAAGTCAACTGGATTTAATATTGATCTAACACTTGATTGTCTTTAAAGGAAAAAGACAACCATCGATTTTCCTTACAGCTTTTATACATGTTTGCAAAAATTCTACAGCCCATATTTTTGTTTAAATTTCAAGTGGTCATTTCTTGGTATTTCTGGACATAAAGCCTTTTGAAAACATCAAAACAAGAATTTAAAAGTAATATTAGGTTATTTGACATCATTCGAAGTCTTGTACGAGGGTAAGACACGTGTAAGGATAATCTGCGCTATAGATGACTTTCTAGGTCTGCTTTCATTTTCAAACCATCCACCCAAACCGTACAGTTCTGCTAAGATCTACCACTACATACTGCAATGTACATTTTGACGAGTTCTGGCATCAAAGCATACTGCACAATCGCTTCAGAAACGAGCAAAAACTATTTATTATGTAACTTTGTATGATACCCACTCAGTACTCAGTAAATTTTAGCAGTCCGTGACTTTAAAGTTTCTTTGCTAAACTCTTTCAGTGCCAAATTTCTGACGACATTTGTCGTCTGCTTTTTTTTTAAAACAAACTATCGCTTGGAAAGACGTTAATATGTAAAGTTGAAAGACTGGATGTCAAACAGCGTAGATCCAGATGAGACGGCTCATTATGAGCCGTCTCATCTGGATCTATGCTGTTTACAAAAGCTTATTATTATCGCCTGTGGCAGTGAAAAAGTTAAATTAAATTTAGTAACTTTATAAAGCTACGTTGGCTATGGTTTTCAGATACTTTTGAAATGAGGCTTTGAAAATTGGGCTTTGCAAGTCGGCGTAAGTTCTTGACGGATGCTTGATTCAATATATTTTATTATCTGGTTTCTTGACTGTCAAAACTATTTTGCAACACCGACTGCTTTAATTAGTAAAACTACGAGGGCTTGAAATTGAAAATTTGTGAGCCTCACATGTGAAGATTTGACTTTTGAGAGGCGTATTATTTTTTCAACATAATCCCCCTCAATGACCAAATGAGCGATATTGAAGGGCCTCATTGCCATTTTCTTCACTGCCCAGAAAATTCTCCACTGCATGTATGACGTCATCGTCTGACTAAAAATTGGTACCAGAAAGGGCATTTTCAACTTTGGGAATAAATGAAAGTCTGATGGGGCGAGATCTGGCAAGTAAAGGGATGTTGAATCAATTCAAAGCCACAATCATTGATGGCAGTCGTATCAATGACAGACGCGTGAGTTGGAGCATTGTCCTGGTGAAATAACACATCTTTACTGAGTTTCCCCGCGGAACTTGACCTTAATATTTTCTCTTAACTGCCTAAGTAGTGAAGCACAATATGTTCATTTGATTGTCTGCCCCTTTTGGAGATAATCTGCCATAAGAAAACCATCAGTACCCCAAACAACCGAGGCCATAACCTTCCCAGCTGACGGAGCAGTCTGCCTTCTTTGGCGGGGAAGTGCCAAGGTGCTTCCATTGTTGAGACTGTTTTTTTTTTTTTATGCTGCGGTGAAATGATGGACCGATGTTTCATTCAAAGTCACAAACCTTAGCAGATTCTTGTCAGGATCTGTCTTAAAAAGGTTCAGATTAGCATGCGGCATTCTGTTGTGCGCTTCTGATCAACTTTCAGAAGTCTGGGTACCCAACAGGCTGAGAGTTTTCTCATATCCAGAGCTTCCGTCAGAATGGAATGAATAGCCTTAGGGGCTAGACTTTTTTATGAAAACATTGAACCACCGCTCGTTTAGCAATTTTGTCAATTTTGCAAAAGTCACATGCCCTGTTTGCTTTAACGTGTTACCACTTCGACATAAACTGACTAAATGACACGGGCGTTTGGTTACATAACAGTAAATATTCAAGGAATAACAAGATTGAAAATAGGCAGGCCTGCTTTAATCCTTCAATACAAGGCTCAGAATTTATCAATCATCCTTCGTAAGTAACCAGAAACATACGTGCATACGTACATACATACATTAAGTTTCGACCAAGTATACGTCCAAAGTAACCTTAACTGCTGTTGAAATATTTAGTCGTTTACAAGTAAAAATGAAGGAAAGTTTTAGCAATTTATGGGTCATTGCCATTCCGTTTGAAATGTACGCTGTGGAAGTAATAAACTCATGCCAGCTCTTATTTACACGCCGGATATTTGAACAACGAACAATAAAACAAACACGAACATGCATTCAGTCTAATCAGTACTTGTTATATCTGTAAGAATAGAGGGGTCACACACGTTTCTTTTCAGACATTAGCATTTGCCGGTCGGCACCGAGGAAGTTGTTTGAACACTAGGCCACAGGTCGAGTGTTCAAATATCTTCCGAGGGACACGGCAACTGTTAATGCAATGAACAAACATGTACAATCGCTATTCTTGCATTCTTGTATGATTCCACTTAAAAGTTCCATGGAAAACCAGCTGAAAGCTCATAAAAAACGTAGCGTTTAATGCATTGTATACAATGATATTATTCCTAGTAAACAAGAATGGATTTAATGTCAGCAAAAGGTTACACAAAATGCTTATTCCAGGGCGGCAATGTTATGTCATGTAACGTTACGTAAAGAAGCAACAATCTGGTTTGAGCATTTTAAAGCAAACACCCGTGTTCAAACAGCACGTAAAGCTATCCATTCGACCACGGTTTATCCCTTTCATCTCTATGTTGCTGAAATGGACTCTTCCATCTTTGGTTAGAACTATTGTTTCAAATAGGAGTCTCAGTCAAAAATTAAAACAGAATGGCGAACAGTGTATATCATGATGAGACGGCTCATTATGAGCCGTCTCATCAGGATCCACACTGTTTGCCAAAAGAAATCTGTACTGGTCTGCAGGGCTAAAAGTGTTACATGTAGGCTGACCATATGATCAAGCGATGGCGATCATCTGATTATTATTGTCTGATCAAAAGTTGTCAAAACAAGATCCCTACGGGGAACTGCGGACAGTAAAACGTTCACACGGATCCTGAATGTTTTCCGGAAGTACTAACATACCGTCTGATTCCTGGGAGATCGTGGGTCAAGAACGTTCTAATTATCGTGGCCTCCGATGTTTGTAAAAAAAGAGGACAGGTAAGCCGAGAGAAAATGAGAAAAACACAAAACCCAAGCTATTGTTGGCAAAGACCGGACTGTTCACACAAAACACATGCATACAACGGATTGTAGCATATTGTCGGCTGATTAACCCATTTACACCCGGGTGGATTCTTCTACTCCAAGTCTGTGGGCAGGTTCATTTCCAGTAGAAAGGATGACTGGTTAGTTTTTTATTATTGTCATATTTTATAGAAACTGTATGTTGTGTGTACTTATTAGAATCACCTGATCGAGACGATTCTAATGAATACACATAACATACCATTTTAAAGAATATCGAAAAGATATCCCTAAATTATCCGCATTCGCCTCCTGACCACCATCAGTGGCTTGAAACAAAATTCCATGGTCCCAAAGAACGTTGTTTAAAAATGTTTATACACATCAAACATTCGCTGAAAAATACGTAGTTTTCGATCACGCGATAAGAGCAAGACGGTCACGCACATACATGTATCGCGCAAACACGTGCTACAGGCATAGCGTTCTCACGGGAGCGGACTATCGAACTGGTCATACACGTAGCATGCCCCAGAATCCATCCTCATCACCCCACTCCCCCCTCTCCGCGCATCGCATCTCGAAACCTAATACATGTATAGGGTTCTCGCGCTTGATATGAAAAACTGACATATGATAACCTCTCTCTCTCTCTCTCTCTCTCTCTCTCTCTCTCTCTCTCTCTCTCTCTCTCTCAATGTAACTGTCAAACTGATTTGTAGTGATCGGACTCCTGTGGCAATGAAGCAGACAAAACTGGGTAATTCGTACCACTAGAAGGAAAACCCAGACCAGCCGCGTCATTCTATCAGGAACCCCCGTAAGCTAAAAGAATAAGTCAATGGATACAGAATCGTCTCACAAACAGTGATCAAACTTAGATCTCTTATTGCGTGACATGCCATAGACGGCGATTATCCCAGGTCAATATTCGTAACTGAAACTTGTAAAAGTGATCGTTATAAAACTAGTTTAATTTTAATGAATCCTAAGTTTATAATTGAGTACTACCGTACGCAAATGTGCCTTCGGGCATACGCAGACAACAAAGGCCCAGATCAGCCTGTGCATTAGCGCAGGCTGATCAGGGTCTTCACTTTCTGCAATCAGAATCATTTGATACGGTATTATATGCCAATGAGTAGGAAAGTTCCTCATCAAATTATGAAGCTGATCAGGATCTGCACTGTGTATTTATACCGTAAAGACATCTTTTCTCAAGGCGCCTTATTTTAACCCACTACGAAACCTTATTGAAATTTTTCAGATAAAAATTCTGATATTTTTTCATATTTCTGCTCAAAACATAGATTGTGGGTATTCGTAAGAACCGTCTCGCGGAGGCGGTTCTAACGAGAACCAACAATCTATGTTTTGAGCAGAAATAAGAAAAATAATATATACCCCTGTAAACCCTAGTTTTGCTATATACATTGTAAAAGTGGGGTTTTACAGTTTTACAGTTTACAGATTTTTAACGCTGCCAGGCAACTGAGTCACATAGAGGCAGCGCCTCCAAAGTGGGGTTTAAGAGGGTCAAAATTATATAGGTATGTTTTCGTGATGTTTACCACTCTCTAGGCTAATTAAGCAGACGACAAACCCATAATAGTTTTCTTATTTCCACTCCCCGCACCACCCTCCCACCCCCCCCACACACACACGAAAAAAGGCATTGACATTTCATGCAAATTGTCTCCTTAGAGACAATTTGCATGAAATGCCAAAGCCGTCTGTTCTGGGAAAAAAGAAGAAAAACATTTCAAAATGTCATCTGCTGATATTTTTACCCGCATGCTTAGCGTCAAGCGCTATTTCATCAGTAAATAGTCCAGTGATAAGTTTTGAGAATCCTATTTATCACAACAGTGGAAGCTTTCATACACAGTTTATCGGTTAAAGTATCCCTAAATTGAGGATTAAAGAAAATATAATAATTGTAAGGAACACCAAATGGAGCGAAGAAAAGCCGTTTCATCAATACCTGGCTTTTACACGGTCATAAGGATGCACCTGAAGGATCGCCAAAGCAGGGGACAGAACTGGACCCCTGATTTATAAGACAAGAAAACATAACCACTGCATCACAGTCCACGAACTACGTTTTCTTTTTTCTGTTCATCTAGATACGCAACATCCATGACAATACGCAGGCACCTACGCTGAGGATTAACATGGCGTAACTTCAAAATACCAACAATCGTGTGCGTATATGTTGTGTGTGTTGCATGGGGTTGGGGATCACGAATCGGACACTTGATATACCACCGACACCGATTTTGCGCCCAAACATGGCCGTACAAGATGCACTTTCATTATGCTGAGCACCAAATAAAAGCGAAAAGTGTACTTTAATCATTACATGTGTTCTTCTATTATCCTGAGCACTAAGCGAAAGCGAAAGCGAAAGCGAAAGGTTTACTTTCATATGCTGAGTTCTTAGTGAAAATGAAAGGTGTACTTTTATTATGTTGAGCACAAATTAAGCGAAAGTGAAAAATGTTCTACCATTATTACGGGTGAACTTTTATTATGCTTAGCACCAAGCGAAAGCAAAAGGTGTACATTTTTTTTATTGTATGTGTATTTTTATTATACTGAGCACCAATCGAAAACGAAAAATGTGAACTTTCATTCTGCTGCGTACTTAGGGAAAATGAAAGGTGAATTTTTATTATGCTGAGTGCCAAGCGAAAGCGAAATGCGTACTAGTATTATACTGAGCATCAAGCGAAAGTAAAAGGTGTAATTTTATTATGCTGAGCACCAAGAGAAAGAGAAATTTGTGCTTTTATTATGCTGAGCACAAAGTGAAAGCGAAAGGTGTACTTACATTATGCTGAGCACCAGGCGACAGCGAAAGACCTACTTTTATTATGCTGAGCACCAAGCAAAGGCGAAAGGTGTACTTTTATTATGCTGAGCACCAAGCGTAATTGAAAGGTGTGCTTTTATTATGCTGAGCACCAAGCGAAAGTGAAAGGTGTACTATTATCATGCTGAGCATCAAGCGAATGTAAAAGGTGTACTTTTATTATGCTGAGCACCAAGTGAAAGCAAAATTGGTGCTTTTATTATGCTGAGCATAAAGCGAAAGCGAAAGGTGTACTTTCATTATGCTGAGCACCAAGCGACAGCGAAAGGTGTACTTTTAATATACTGAGCATCAAGCAAAGGCGAAATGTGTACATTTATTATACTAAGCACCAAGCGAAAGCAAAAGGCGTTCTTTTCTTAAGTTGAGCACCGAGCAAAGGAGAAATGTGTACTTTTATTATGCTGAGTAGCAAGCGTAATTGAAAGGTGGGCTTATTATTATGCTGAGCACCAAGCGAAAGTGAAAGGTGTACTATTATCATGCTGAGCATCAAGCGAATGTGAAAAGTGTACTTTTATTACGCTGAGCACCGAGAGAAAACGAAATTTGCCCTTTTATTATGCTGAGGACAAAGCGAAAGGTGTACTTTCTTTATGCTGAGCACCAAACGAAATTGAAAAAATGTGCTTTAATTATGCTGAGCACCAAGACAAAGTTAAAGATGTGTTGTTGTTTTTTTTAACTATGCTAAGCACTAAGCGCAAGTGAAAACGAGAGGTGTACGTTTATTATGTTGAGCGCCAAGCGAAAGCAAAGACTTTTGTATGAGTCGACCAGAGAGCGAACTCATACACAGTCAAGGCGGTGCTTAAAACAGTGTTTTATTATGATAATTTTTCGGTGTTCTTAAACCGAAACAAATGCTACCTGAGAAGCATCTGTTTGTTGGGAGTATTTGTATAAGATTTGCATGCATATAATCCAGGGCCCAGTTATTCAAAGCGTCGTTAGCTTAACGAGCTCGTTAAGGGTCATTTCGTTAACTCTTTTAGCGGATTCAATACACAATATTCTGATATTTTTTGCTGAAAAAATGTGAGTAGCTTTTGCACTGCAAAAGCTACTCACATTTTTTCAGTAAAAAATTTCAGCATATTTGCGTATCACTCGATGTAAATTTTAACGAATCGTTAACTAACGATGTCGTTAGCTTTGAACAACTGGGCCCAGATGTATAACGATTTCTTTTTGACTATCAAAAGAAATAATACTCAAGGAGCATACGTTGTTTTCCTTTTATGTAATTGTTCCTTTAAACAAGAGAAATAACAATGTCGTCATTCTTACATTCATGTACACATATTCTATATTTGTACAAAGTATAATTTGCAGAAAGCAACTTCATGCTAATACAAAATTATATTATATTATCCATCCATCCATCCATCCGCCCATCAATCCATCCATCCATGCCTCTCCATCTCTCTCTCTCACACACACATTCACACGCACGCACGCACGCACCGGAAGATAAAAAAAGTTTGCACATACCTCTAGATAAGATACTTTCAAATCAAAACGTATTTAGAATAAGTCACATGAATATTAATACAGTCGACTCTCGTTATCTCGAATCCCAAGGGACTCTCTGAAATACTTCGAGATATCCGTAGTTCGACATATCAGGTTTGTAGAATTGAGGAAAAAATAATTTGATTAACCACATTTAACAAACTGATAGGTAAATGGACTTTTGAAGTTAGAGATATATTGAAAATATTGTGGAAAAGAGGAGAAATTGCTCCTTAGGAGCAATTTCTCCTCTTTTCTACAATATTTTCCATCTGTTGTTAGGTTTTCATGTATAGGCAGGGACCAGATTTTCACTTCGAGATAAGCGGTTATTCGAGATAAGCGAGGTCGAGATAACGAGAGTCAACTGTAACTATTATCATTACTTATCTTGAAATATCCTTTATCTGCCCCTTTATTTATCCTGGGAATTCGACAGACAGAACTATGCAAACAGTGCAGACCCAGGTCAGACGCCGCGTTCTGGGACATCTGATCTGGGTCTACGCTGTTTACTGTTTATCTAGCAGTTTTAAACATATCAACTGTTCAAATTTTAGGACAACTATGGTAAGGGGGTTGGGGTAACGGTGTCAGGATATTTATGGTAAATAAGTCTACAAATAATTTTGAATCTTCAATTCGACTCACCAGTCATATGCGAAGTCATTCGGATCTAAAACGTACTCCACAACATTTTGCGTTTCATATTTCCGCTTTGTTTCTTCCAGATCAAACATGTCCAATATCCTTTGTATAATTTTCACATTTCTTCTCCTAATTCTCGTCTCCTCTTGCCTGCTATTATACTTCACATCCACCGAGTCTAAGTTACTGTTTGACTCAAACAATTTTGCCGTGCTCTGGTCACACTCCGATTGAAAGAGGGAACTTCGATTTTTCGATTCCATTCTGTTTTATTGATGGGGCTAATCAGACTGTTCTGCTGTGTGGATAAGTCACTGTAGCAATTTCGAAGTCTTAATTAAAAACCGCCATGTAAAAAACAACATTTATTATGTCCCAAATGGGACGATCCAGACCAGCCTGCGCCCTGTACTGGCTGGTCTGTGAGCCTGCGCCTGTACAGCTGGCCTGGGTCCTTGAATTACCTCACATATAATCTACAGGACCCCAAAACAGTGAAGATATTGGTCAGGTTGCGCGGACAGAATTCACGCTTCGCATTTATTGGAAAATGTCGCTTTCACCAAAGACAGTCTCAATAACTTGTATTTTATTTATATGCAACAACATTGTTATATAAAAAAACATTGATTTAATTTCTTTCTGCTGCATTCGGATGTTGCAGACAACTTCTGAACCTTAAGCATGCTGACAATAAATATTAGCAAACAACATCTTAAAATATTTGTTTGAGCCATGCCGCAAGAAAATGGGTTTCTGTGCGTACACGGACAGCGAAGGCCCGATCAGACTGCGCATCCGCGCAGTCTGATCCGGGCCTTTGCTGCCTGCTAAAAAAATCATTGGTAGAACATACCAGGGTTGTGTGGGTTAGCCGCCTAGTCTGACTCTTTAGTGTTCGTATAACACAGAAAACCAATTTTCACAATTACTTTTCCATGAAAATAGGTTTGACATTTTATTTAAATCGGAGACGATTTGAATGGATATCGGCTATTAAGACGTAAAATGATAAAATATCCCTTATCGAATAAGTGGAGAGCGAAGGCCGAGAACAGCCTGTGCATCCGGGCAGTCTGACCAGGACTTTCGTTGTCCGCTTACAGAATCATTGGTTAATGATTTAACTATAACTAATGATTTAATATATTGGTTAATGATCATCGGTTAATGATTTAACTATTTACCTAAACATCAAAATTAGATGCATTATTATTTTGACCATCGAAAAGGTGGGGAGACAAAACTCTGCCCTGGTCAGAGATACAAAAGCAAACAATTCTGACCACCACCACTAATGGGTAACATTACTCCCGCAGGTGGTGCATGGGGATGGTGGTGGGTATCCACTTTCGAGCCCTTCTTTTCTTTAAAGTTCACAGCGCCTACAATTAACTGACCACGCCTCTGAGCAATACACAATAACACGGTGTACAAGAAAACATTGATGCAAAGCATCAATACGCCGGGAAACTAATCTGTCATGCATTACTTAGCTCCCTATAGATCGTAGTATACTGAAAAATTGTTATAATTTATGAAAGGTTGTAATTCTATAACTTATCGTAATACTCAACGATAAAAACATTATAGACGTTATCAGAGCTATGTAAAAAAAATCAACTACGATCGTCTGTTTTCTAGCCCGCATACATACATGTGTAATTACATGTCGCCATCCATAGCCTAGGCCGAAAATACTATACCCGAAATCATCTATGTAGCAGTGTTTCGTTCTTTTCTCCACTAATAACGTTTTTTTTTTCGGCCCAAATCTTTCCATGCTTGAATATCAAATTAAACTGTATTATTAAACCAGCTTATAATCCGTTCGATTTGAGAATGCATATTTCCAATCGTAAACAAAGAAAAATATCTTTTGCTTCTTCTTCGTAGTACGACGAAAAAAAACGAAATGAAAAAATTCAAACGTGTATGAATATTGACAGCAACAAGCTCATTTCAGGTCGAATGGTCAAATTGGGGCTCCTACGGGAAAACTGCTCATTTCTCTTTTAAATGAGCAAAACCCACATTGCTACATTCATTCTACACAGTACTTCCCATTTTTTTTATTTCACTATGTTATCAATAGCACAGTTCTCTGCTGCAAAAGTGTGACTTTGAATTAAAAAAAAAGGCGGGGGAAGGGGTGGGGGGGGGGGTGGGGGGTTGGGGGGTTGGAGAGAGATGAATAGTTATATATAACCCCACTAACTAAGAACCCCATAAAACTGGAAGAAAACCGATGTTCTCCAAAATGCATACAAAAACAACCTCAAATACTCAAATAGATACGCCGGGCTGGAGCCAGCTCCTTCACCGGAACTCAATTTTGCAAACTGCGAAATGAACAAGCAGTAACAAAACTGCTTAAGCTCTCTTGAATAGAAACACACTAATTCTACTGAGCGGAAAGCAAAATACAGTCAAACCTCGATAGCTCGAACACCGATGGCTCGTTTACCATGGCTAATTCGAACTCATTTTTGAGACCCTACGAAATTCTTCCGACAGCTCAAGAAAACAAATAGTTAGGGAAATTTTCTCATTTTATCACGAAATTGTATGTTGTGCGTAATTAGAATCGCCTAATCAAGTCGATTCTAATGAGTACACTTAACATACAATTACTGTGTAGAAAATCAAAAAGATTCCCCTAAATTATCGCTATTTGCTTCATGGCCTGGACCATGATTAACCCTCAGTAGCTCGAACTACCCACATCTCGAACAAATATCCATGGCCCCAAATATGTTCGAGCCATTGAAGTTCGACTGTATACTAATGAATGAAGACACTGCGCGGAATCTAAACATGTATTAATGTACAGAGACGATACTACTCCGTCTGTGCGGAAAGGATTAGTTTTTCATTTGATTATGAAGCCACACAGAGGGGCTTTGTATTTCATTCTAACAAGACGAAATGCGAACGGAAGTAAGTCACATAATAGTTTGCCAATCCGTTTGAATATGAGGTAAAGTAAATGAAAGATAGACACCAAATGACTTGGAGTTTCATTATGGCTATTAGTAGATGTAATATCAAAGGTTTACGCAGTTTATTATTCAAATACAGTTTAACCTCAATAGCTCGAACTCCGGCTCGTTTGCCATGGCTAATTCGAACTCGTTTTTGAGTTCCTACGAAAGTCTTCCGATATCTCAAGAAAACAAATATTTTGGGATATTTTTTAAATTATTTTATCCTGATATTGTATGTTGTGTGTACTGATTAGAATCGCCTCATCGAGGCGATTCTAATTACACACACCATTACTGTGTAGAAGATCGAAAAGATTTATTCAAACTTATCGCCATTTGCTTCCTGATCTTGCGCCATGATTAACCTCAGTGACTCGAACTAACGAAGTCTCGAATAAATTTCCATGGTCCCAAAGATGTTCGAGCTATTGAAATTGGACTGTAACAGTAAAACGAACAAAGCCTTGGCATTTTATTCGAATATGAGGCAATGCAAGTGAAAGTAAGAAACGCATCAGCTTAATATTTCGTTCGAATATCAGGTGATGGGAATGAAAGTAAGACATACAAGGGCATGCCATTTTATTCGAATGTTTGGTAATTCGAATAAAAATTTGACGCTCAAGTGTCAGCTTTTCATTTGAGTATGAAGGTAATCGAATGAAAATAATAGACTCAAGGGCTTGACATTCCATTAAAATACGTGTGAATGTGAATGAAATCAAATCACATAAATCTGGATATTTCTTTTGGAAACGAGATGATGTGAATGAAAGTAAGACACTCAAGACCTTGGAATTTTCTTTAGTCCATATCTGCCGAGTGGAATCGTCTACCTTAGCTCTTTGGAAGCATCACGAAAACATGCCTTTATAATTTTGACTCCCTTTAACCCCACTTTTATATAGTAAACTGGGGTTTACAGGGGTATGCATTATTTTTCATATTTTTCGGCGAGGCGGTTCTAACGAGTACCCACAATCTATGTTTTGAGCAGAAATATAAAAAAAATATCAGAGTTTTTTATCTGAAAATTTTCAGTTTTTGGAGGTGCAATTTTCTATACATTTGAATAGGCTTGTTTTCGTAATGGGGTCGTCCGAAACATCAATATCAGATGTACACAACAAGCATAAACCTGGTAGATGATCACCAAATGATCATTTCTGTAAAATTTAGTTCCAAACTGTTCACTTGATTATGAAATACATGCCATTCAGCCAATTTGCACGACTTGAGCTTTTTAACGTTTTGAATTTCGCCTGACATTTTTTTTCTCTGCCAAATAAGGTTCTGTGCTTTCGGACGTCATTAACAGACGGAAAGCATGCACAAACCAACGACAGGAAAGTGCAGAATATAACACGATCTGTTAGAAAAGTCACATTCTGTCCCCCACCCCGATCCCCGCCCTACCCCCCGGCCCCCACAAAAAAAGACACTCAAGGCGTCTGTAAATTATCATCTGCAGCAGGGAAGTGGTCATATCAATTGTCTGTGCCATACCAGCAGATGAAAGATTTAATAACTATTATATAAAGTTCATTTCCTGAGAATCTGCGCCATTCATTTGAACAAAAGAAAGAAACATGTTGTTTCGTCTGGAAACCAGGAAATGCAGTTCAATGGTTCATTTGACACTTGAGCCGAAACGTCCGAAAACGTCATTTCGGACGTGTGCTCCCAGCGACGATTCAGATCAGCCTGCACATTCACACAATCAAATTAGAGTCTCCGTTGTCCTCATGAAGAAACTTTGCATCCTTGGCTATCCAAAGTACGCCCTGCGAAGATTCTGATCAGACTGCGCGAACGCGCAGTCTGATCAGAATCTTCGCAGGGCCACATGACCGAAGGTGCTTTTCCTGACGTTGCGGTTCGTTTTATTCCATGTGGAAGAAAATCATCGCAAGATTGAAACGACGCTTGAATTTGTGACATTAGTTATCGATAGGGTATTGATTTCGGACAGGCGCTGAAGCATTTATTACAAAACAACGCTGATAAAGTAGGTTCTACGATTACTTAAATGATTGAAAGTTTATAAATATTGATGAAAGTGTTGTCTTCTGCTTGGAAACAGACACGAGCCATTGAGCACAGAAAACTGTTTTATTTAAAAATGTATATAAATAAAAGCTCTTTTAAGTGGACAAGGTTTTCCGTCATTTTTGACAAGGGTAACAGCTTTTGCAACTTCCTGTTGGCCCTCCTGCACACCAAGCACCTTCTAGAAACGGTCTACTCTATAAAGAAAGGGGTCTACTCTAAATGAAAAGAATTTGCTTCTTTCCTTTTAAAGTAGACCCCTTTCTAAGGGGAGCAAATATTTACATTTTAGAGTAGACTCCTTTTCAGAACGGCTTGTTGCACAGGAAAGCAAACAGGAAATCACAAAAGTTATCTCCGCTGGAATAAATAGCGGAACGGCAACAGGCGTATCCATTCACCTTAAAATTTACATTTTTTTACTATCAGGGCCACCTCATGACAAAACCAACAAAATGGCATGTGCGCCCAGTTTAATCAGAGTCTTCGCTATGCGCTCAACGGGTAGCTAAGGAGCCGCTTTCTTCATGCGGACAGCGAAGACACTGATCAGACTGGGCGCACATGCCATTTTGTTGGTTTTGCCATGAGGTAGCATTTACTCTAATAGTCGAATAATTTTGATCGAGCAAAGAATAAAAATTCTAATCAACCGACTAAATGAACAGTTTGACCGTTAAAGGAACAGTTTGACCATAAAAGGAACAGTTTGACCATAAAAGCATTTGCACTACAAAGCTTTCCGGCTACAACCGTGAGAATGGCGGATTCCGCTCTGTTTCACCTGTGAAAACAGACAATGAACTAACCGGCGTTAAAAAAAGGGATATGTACACATGTAACCGCTTTACTCATCTAACAGCGTAAGTACGTGAAAGAAAATCATTTGTTTCTGATCTCATTTACATATTCAATCAAAGAGAATCGGATTTTCTTTCATCAGCTAATTACGTATTCATTGTAATTAAACCAGCTTATTTGCTTCAATAGAAAACTCACTTATTTGTTCTAATATTAGATTTTCCTTAACACGTTTTAGTTTTCAAAGTGGAATTTCAAGAAAACTCACGCTGAAACAACGCCGTGTCAGTATCGATGAAAAATGTCACAACATCGTATGTAGCGTCCTTGAAACAACGCTGTTGCAACGCTACGCAGCGTCTGACTGTAGATATACCGTATATGTATATGTATAAGACGGGTTTGCGATTGCCGATCAGATTCTGCAAAATAAGTTGTGGAAAAGGTTCCGGAACGCTGTCGATATCTGAACGCAGCCCAGGAGAATCATTCAATTTAACATCCCCGAATCAAAGACGTTAAACTGTAGAGGTCCTTATCATACCGTATAATATGTTGTGGCTAGTTTGCCAATGTCGTTGTTAGATTGCTATTTTAATCGGTTTTTGCGTGCCGAGTTAATAAATAAATAAATAAATAAATAAATAAATAAATAAATAAATACAGTATAACGTCAATGGCTCGAACACGGATGGCTCGTTTACCGTGGATGATTCGAACTCTTTTTTTAGTCCATACAAAATTCTTCCAATAGCTCAAGAAAACAAATATTTTGGGATTTTTTTCTTATTTTATCATGGAATTGTATGTTGGGTGTACTCATTAGAATCGCCTCATCGAGGCGATTCTAATGAGTACACTCAACATACAATCATTGTGTAGAAAATCGAAAAGATTTCCCTAAATAGGCGCTATTTGCTTCCTGAACTGGTGCCATGAATAACCCTCAGTGGCTCGAACTACCCATGGTTCGAACGAATTTCCATGATCCCAAAGATGTTCGAGCCACTGAGGTTCGACTGTATCTGGAATGAGTGTCCTAATGATAGTATTCGCGACTTGCAGGTTCGAGTCCTGCAGGGTCAATACAACGTTCAGAATATCAGTACATCTAGCTCATTCTCGGCGTGTCCTAAGGTTGAGTATAAAGTTGACAGGGAGGACCTTGTTGACAGATAGAGCCATCAAGCTTGCACGGATGAGCCATGGACGCAAGACAAGTGTACGGCAAATGTCGTAAAATTTCGAGCTCTTTATTCCTTACCCTTTTTGCCTAGGTTTTGCTCTTTATGCAACTATTTCTTAAAATACTTAGTGAAAAGGCAAACAGTGTAGACCCTGATCAGACTGCTCCTTTGCAGTCTGATCTGGGTCAGCAGTGTTTGCATATGCCATTTAAATTGGCCATTTTTGTGTATGAAATTTTAGGACATCTACCGTACGCAAATGAAAACATCCACGCTGCCTTCATGTCCCTCTGTTGTCTGGCAGAGTTAAAATCGGTACAAAACATCATTATCTGGCAGAGTTAAAAATCTGTACAAAACATCATCATCATCATCAACAACAACAATATTAATAATAATAAAAATAATAATAATAATAATAATAATAATAATAATAATAATAATAATAATAATAATAAACTAAGGTGAAGGTTTATTAATGAAACTGGAATAAGAACTGAAACGATTTCAAATCAAAATACAAACAGAGATTTCGTCTGCAGTGTAGTAAACACAAACCATATGAATGCGACGGATTCGTTGTTGGTATTATCTTTGCATCTATTTTCGCAAGGCGAAAACGTCGGATTTTCGATGCTTATCTACATATATAAGTTCGCGTATAGGACACGGATTTGCATATAATCTTTAAAAAAAAAATAAATGTTCATGGAGGAATCGAAATTTTTACGGTTTTATGGAATCAGCGAAAATAATTTTTGATTACTTTTACAATAACAGCACGACAATATAAATCACAAAGCGGGCTCAGTTACGCTCTTATACAATACGTATTTCCATAAATATTTCCCATGAACAATACTGTCAGCTCATTAAATCCACTGTCTTTTAAGAAGTGATTCTTTCAAGCTTTAACCTTTAAAGCTCCGGGCGTAATTGTATCAGAAGACATCATGATTTCTTCAAATACTATTCTTCAGAGAAATAATACTCTGCCAAGCAGACGATTCACATCATGATGAAATATCTAGCCTTATTTTCTCTGAAAATAAAAATCGAAATATCGTCTGTTGCAGTTTTGATGAGCACTTTAAAGATTAATCAAGTAATTAAATATTAGTGTTTTGCAAAACTATCCAAAATAATACATTTAGTTCTACTTTGTCAAATTGGAAGAAACTTCCAAATTATTTTCTGATACATATACAACACAGTATCCTTAAATCCAGAAAATGACAAAACTGGTATCACTCCACCAATATAAATGATAATGGCAGATTTATTTGCGCCGGGTTACCGTATCTGCCCTAATTATCCGGACAGATCTGAGCAAACAGTGTAGACCCAGATCAGACGCCGCAAGTGCGGCGTCTGATCAGGATCTGCACTGTTTGTCACTCATCCAGCTGTTTATAGACACCTCAACAGCCAGTAAAATATTGTTCAAATTTTAGGACAATTATGATAAAGTGATAGGGTGTTCGAATGCTTAGGACAAATACGGCATACAGATTGGGACCTTAGCTTATATGCTAGTTCAGACTAGCCTGCGCATCCGCGACTGGGCTTTCTCTCATCGCTCGGAGAAGGCCAGGTTCTACAGGTAAAGTGCAAAGCTCTTGCTAAGACAGCGCGAATGTGCAGACTCATCTAGATCTTCGCTGTTTGCATATTCGCTAAAGTCCATTTTCGCAAGAGGATGTCAGACCGAGGGACTAATGATTAATAAATAAGTACAAGTATTTGATGTTTTCAGTTTAAGTGGCTGTGTCTCAAAAACAAAGGTGGACATGATGAAGAATTAATGAAGATTCAAAACTATTTACAGCCTTTTTCACATTGGCGGCAGAAGAGTAAACATTTTAACTTTCATACATCCTTGCCATTTTTATCAGTGATTTCTCTGCATATTTTAAATTTATGAACTTTTTCACACGCCTCCATTAGACTCAGACACACAGACCGCAGACTAAGACACACGTACGCACATACACACGCACACACAAGGACCAACAAAGCGCCATTTACATATAAAGGACTATAAAAATAAGAATTGTAAGTATATTCTTATTCTTCCCCTTCTTCTTCTTCTTCTTATTATTATTATTATTATAATACCTTCTTGATATTAATATAATTAAATTAGATTATAATTATTGTTATTAATTTTCTTATATGTCAATGTTATTATTATTATAAGATAAAGCTGAAAAGTATTACCGCTATGTAAATGGCTGTAAAACGAAACGCTTTGTTTAGAACCAATGTCTTAACCTGCCTGTGTATATTACCTTTTTATACTCGTCTATAAAGATTATAAAATTAAATATTAAAGTATCAGAAAGGATATATTTTTGTCAAAGCCCCTTAATCTATCATAAATGATATGTCACCTATGTTTACCAAGAAATAAAACATATGCGCCATGTCATGAGAAAGGGATATTTATTCGTACCGTACCGTACTCGACCTAATCACCGCACTGTGCGCTTAGGTTTTTCAAAATTACTTGGAAAACTTATGCTAAAATTAGTATCTACCTGCTAAGGGTACACTTAAAACAACAACAACAACAACAACAACAACAACAACAGAAAAAACAAAACAAAACAAAAACAGATCAGCAAAGGACTTATTTGGTGATGTTTATCCATTTTTTTTTCTGGGTTTCTTTATAAAAGCATATGCTGTTGATACTCATTTGGATTGCATCGACAAGTCGGTGCAATTCAAATGGGCACCCACAGTATATGCCTTTATAAAAAAGGTAGACAAAAAGTACACTGCCAGTAATCTGAAGACTACAAAATTGCTTGACTGTGCGCTTATAGGGGTGTGTGCGGTATTGCGGTCGAATACGGTATGTGGGCAGTGAAATGAGCCGCAACGTCCGGAAACGTACCTTCTGGCACGTTTGCCCACTCAAGACAAATTAGCCTGTGCATCCACACAGTCTGATCAGAGTCTTCGTTGGGCATTTGAAGAAACTTTGCATCCTTGGCTATCGAAAATGAGCCCAGTGAAGATTCTCATTAGACAGTGCAAATGCGCAGACTGATCTGAATCTTCGCTGGGCACACACATGTATTCGAAGGTACGTTTTCTGACGTTTCGACTCAGATGTACACATCTCTTCAGTCTGATCAGGGCTTTCGTTGTCCGCTTGCAGAACCAATGGACACTGCAGAATCTACCAACGAACTGAGAATGTCCTGTACTGACTTCGCTGATGCACCGGCTGGTCTGTGCTTTCACTCTCCACATACATGTACGACATGTCCTATTTCTCGCATTACGAATATCCAACTTATAAATGGCCCGTGTGACGCAAAAAAAGGCTTTAACGCATACGCGAATGGCGAAGGTCCAAAGAGAACTGAGCATGCGCATCTGATCAGGACATTCAATAATTGCCTGAATATAAAAGACTGACTATTGTAGACTACATGCGATAAACGAATCTTCCGATTAGATTGTGCACATTCGCGGGTAGATCTAGCCCTTCGAGGCTTCAATATGAGTGAGCAAGCGCCAAACCAAGGTATGGTTACGGTATTTAACCTTAGTATTCGGATACCTTCTTTCCTTACCATATTTGTACTACGTCCGTTTAATTATTAAAGTCTGCTGGATTAGTGGCAAACAGTGAAGACCCTGAGCAGATGCCGCGTTCTGTGGCGTCTAATCAGTGTTTACACTGTGTGCTGTGATATGTCTATCCGAATACGTAGAATTAATACGGTGCGTGTGTTTACCCATACTTTGAGAGGTTTAAACAGTCAAGTGCAAGTCAAGTTATAGCACTTGATTTTAGTCTTACTTTGAGACAAGAGTAATTGTTCTGTAAACAGTATTCGTTAGAGGGTAATAAAATATCATTTTAACCACATTTTTGCATCAAAAATGGCAAAAACTGTATTTGTTCTTTATCCCCATATACATTGGGAATGAAAGAACTGACAACACTGGTGAGTCGTTTGTCTCTGAGTGTAAGCCGGGAAAATGGTCATGAACGGAAACTTAGGACAATTTTACTCATCTTTTAACTTCCTGTAATTTAAGCAAACAGTGTAGACCCTGATCAGACGTCGCGTTCTGAATAAGGCGGCTATAAATAAGCATTACTTGGATTTCGTACAAACGAGCTGTTCGATTTCATTGGTCAATGATTATCACGTGGACAACAACCTTAAGGAAATTTTGGTGCATTATAAACAATCGACTCAAAAATTACAGAACAACTACAAGCATTAACTTTTCTTAACTAACTGTCTTGTTACCTATGCCCATAGACGTAGGAAAATGCTTGAACGACTACAAGTAAAAACTTATCTAATAATATGCATTTAATAGGTGCTACCTATATCCGTGCGTCCAAATTATCATCACATGCTTCATAGGTGGGTTGGCCAGATCTAACTGAATTTGATTTCAGACCACGCTTGACTTCTGAATCCACTGCATGAATTGCGATATAACGTCCAAGTCAAAAATATTTCAGTAGTTTAGACATTGCCTCCAAATTGGTGGGGCTTTTACTCGACCCGATCACATGAATTCGGGTCCTGCTTAGTTACTAGCAGCTCTGCCATGGAGTCTTTAGGAAGCCCATCTTTTTCGCGGGCCCCGATGGACGGGGGCCATGCTTTCTGAAAACCGAAAACTAGCGTATGCCGATGGCAGGTACGACGACAATACACTTTCGTGCACTTGCCTAAAATCCATTTTACTGCTTCAGGATTTTTTCTAAAGGTTTTTAACTGTTTGTGCGTTTTTGTCTTTGTTTCATTTTGGTCTTGTTTTTTTTCTTTTTTTGCGAGTCTCCATATTATGAAAAGCAGGAAAAAAAAAAAAACAAAAAACAAAAACAAAAAAAACTACATTAAAAATAAGAATTTACGAACCGGTCGAACAAACACATGATTGTATCGAAGTTTTTACAGATTATCACGTGAAAAGAGCGTTAAGTCAATGTGTTATCTAAAAATCTACATCAAAATGTACCTTATGCACTAAACGAATCATGCTCAGTTTGTAAATAGACGGAGAATGGATAGAAATAAAATTCGAAGTGGAGACAAAATTCAAAATGGCGACGATCGCAATTTTTGTAGGCTGACGTCATGTCTCGTGATTCAACCCTTTGCAATTGGAATACTTGGCGTTATTGGCTGTTTCGTTGCTATTATCGGCACGGCCGCCGTGTCAATAGCCTCTGCCAAATCACGGAACGCTTATTGTTTTTTTTCAGGACAAGCACCGAACCTCCCAAGCGTTTGTTGGACCATCACAGTTTTGGTCACACACATCACTGGTCACATAGTCTATAGTAGTGCGTCTGCACGCCGAACCGCTACGCGGTTCGGGTTGGACGCACTTATAATGTCTCAAACTAAGTGGCCAACAATGGTGCCATGGTGAAATCAGCCTGTTTATAAAGGAGATAGGTCCATAAGATGTACTGCTGAGTAGCTTAACCCATCTATGCCTAGAGTCCCATAAAATGGACTGGAAAACAGTACAGACCCAGATTAGACCCGGCAAAATGCGGCGTCTAATCAGGGTCTACACTGTTTGCAATCAGGACAGGAATTGCTATAAGACATGGTAACAATTGCGACTAACCAGATATTGCTGATATTGGAAATGAACCTGTCCAAATAGTTAATATAGAAGAGTCCACCTGGCATAAATGAGTTAAGCTATCATTTGTTACAGACATTTCTGTCAAAATATATAGGTAAATTCAGTATAAAATGCTTGTCTAACCTTTACCCATACATATTCAAAATGACTCCACTTTCATTGGTTGTAAGCTAGTTCTGCGGAGAAGTCAACTGAAAAAAAATTAAACGGGTAATTATTTCAACTTGGCCTAAGCGACGAAAAAATGATCTTTTTAAGCCCGACTGAAGGACGGATCTTGACTGGTGTTATGAACGATCACTTTGGAAGAACTTCCCAACACGTATGTATTCTCTATTTGGACTAACGCAGTCATACGGGATTTTGAAAAGACTTTTGGTACTCCTCACCCAACACAAACTTCAAGGGTGCAAACTGAAGGCAAATAGCAAAAAAGAGTAAACAGTAAAATGAATGAATCAGTCTTCTAATGTGATTCATTACGAAAACATGCCTATTCAAATATCCACAAAATTTTACCACCAAAAAATGAAACTTTTCAGATAAAAAAATCTGATATTTTTCATATTTCTGCTCAAAGCATAGATTGTGGGTACTCGTTAGAACCGCCTCGACGAGGCGGTTCTAATGAGTACCCACAATCTATGCTTTGAGCAGAAATAAGAAAAATAATGTATACCCCTGTAAACCCCAGTTTTACTATATAAAAGTGGAATTTAAGGGGGTCAAAATTATATAGGCATGTTTTCGTGATATTAGGCAGCAGGGTGTTGTTGTAAATGATGTGAAATCTAGCTGGGCTCCTGCCTAATGTTGTCCAGGGTACAGTTCTAGGTCATCTGTTGTTCTGTATATAATTTAAAATATCATGACAATATTTGAGTCTGAGATTCGTCTGTTCGCTGACGACTTCGCTTGCTATATGCAAATCAAAACAGTTAAGAATGCAATAATAATAATAATAGCAACAACAACAACAAAAATAATAAATAAATAAATAAAAATGAAAAATGAAAAAAAAAAAAAAAAAAAAAAAATATATATATATATATAAATTAATACAGTCGACTCTCGTTATCTCCTCTTCACTTATCTCGAATAACCGCTTATCTCGAAGTGAAAACGTGGCCCTGTTTTAACATGCAAACCTAACAACAGGTAACAAAATATTGTGGAAAAAAGTAGAAATTAACGAGCAATTTCTCCTCTTTGCATAATATTTTCAATAATCTCTAACTTCAGGAGTCAAATTGCATATTCATTTGTGAAATGTGGTTGTTCAATTTATTTTTTCCTTAATTCTGCAAATCTAATATGCCGAAGTACGGATATATCGAATTATTTCAGAGAGTCCAGTGGACTTCGAGATAAAATAAAATAAAAAGCACTGACAGGCCAATATTAATGGAATGAAATACATCAGTAATATTCGTACACGGGCAAAGAGATCTATCCCGCCGAAATCTTTCGTGACGGACTGACCGCAAAGTAACAGCTTGCAAAGGCCGGTGCGACCAGTATGCTGTTCAGTCTGGTACTTCCCTGGTAGCGTAGCTCTACAAAAAGAGCACTGCATTGCACTATCGCCGTTTGTCTGGCACCACGCTATGAGTTTTACTTTTCTGATGTAACAAAGGTAAAATACTCCTCCTTGACTATTTTTCTACACATATCATTTCCCTTATCCATTACGAGAACACGCCTATTCAAATATATAGAAAATTTCCCCTCCAAAAACTGAAAATTTTCAGATAAAAAACTCTCATATTTTTCTTATTTCTGCAGAAAACATAGATTGTGGGTACTCGTTAGAACCGCCTCGCCGAGGCGGTTCTAACGAGTATCCACAATCAATGTTTTATGCAGAAATAAGAAAAATAATGTCTACCCCTGTAAACCCCAGTTTTACTATATAAAAATGGGGTTTCAGGGGGTCAAAATTATATAGGCATGTTTTCGTGATGCAGTCAGAAACTCATATATCTGATCAGCCAATTCAGAGAGAAGAACATATCAAACGAATAGATTTTTGTAGAATATAAATCGTTTTTATGCTGATTCATATATCAGTTAGACAGTAGCCAGTCTATATCGCCTTATTGCGGGTCGGCTTGACGGCCCGCAAATATAGGAGTTGAGCTAATCACACATCAAATTCGGGAATTATACCGATCCGGAAGCGGCTGTTGACATAGTAGTCGTGCATCGGATAACGAATAGAATAGAATATTATAGCCTCTCTTAAGCCTAACGTCCCATAAAAACATAAAAGGACAGTGGCAAACAGTATAGACCCAGATCAGACGGCGAAAAACGCGACGGCTGATCTAGGTCTACTCTGTATTAGGGATAAAAATCTTTATAATACATGATAATTACGGGGAATGGCTACAGCGTCCTGTTGTTTTTTGGATAACTGGAAGTCTCTATCGCAGGAGAGTAGCAAGGGAGATTATAAAATACTCTTCTAGGCCACTGCGAAGTACACTTTATAATTCACTTAATGATTAGAGCTCACTGGTTGTATCGATACAACGACTTTATATGATTATTGTCATTGTATGATGCTAAATGAAAAGGTATACCACAGTTCAATATATTGGCCTGCATTCAGTAGCATAAACTTTTACTTCAGTGTCTTCACCTCGGTCTTCACATTGTTGAAAACGGAGATAAAGTATGATTATTTATAATGTATGTGAATTAAGTGAGAATACTCTATTCATTTCTTTAAAATTTATTTGTACAAGTATCGGCTTTCAAAACAATCCGAAAAACATAATAACACAATAAGTTTACAAATCCAAAAGAAGTGCTATGGATGATAATTGTTCAGCATTTGCCTACTGGCCTCCGAGATACTGACATTTGTTCATTTGTAACAGGCAAGAAATTGAAATACTAGATGAATTATGTAAACCAATGTTCCGTAAGAATATCGCTATGAAATAGAAGTTTCATTAATATCAGCATTTATTTTTTCATGGTGGAGTATTTCTATGAATAAGAATTCTGGCAACAAGCGAGAATTTTGTGCACAGACATAGTATAGAAAAAACCTTATTTTCATTAAAACTTGCAGTTCAAAGCTTATTCGGACCTTGACCTTCACCTTGAACTAATGGTCAATGTCACTATTATTTTATCACACCTTCGTGCTGTCTTTGAGGTAGCTTAGTGAAAAGCCGATGGAAGTCTGATCTCTGGGTAATGGTGAAGTGAGCATTACTTGCAAACTTGTCTACTCACACTCTCACCCATTCCCCTTAAAAACAATTCGGACACCTTTAACTATGAAATGAACCTGTCCTAAGAGTACCTTTACTGGCATTAAAATGAAAGCATTCCATTGTCGAATTAGCAGATACTAGCCCAGGACTCCCCATCTAGTGATCTACTATAGTCAAAATGTTAAAAAATACAGGATAAAAGTAACAGCCAAGAAACAAAGACCGTGGCACATATTACTTGTGTATACGACAGAGGTAACTTCGACAGTTCGGAGTGAAACTAAATTCGGAAAATATCGAGTCATTCAGGTTAGTTCAGTGAATACTGATACGTATGCCATCATGTGCGGTATAATCGTCATAGGCGTACCTGCAATTGTTGAAGCTAGACGAGCCGCTAGCTTTTTGAAAAAAGCTGATACTTGTTAAATCAATTCAGATTCAGAATCGGACAGTGGTATTCTGATCGCAGTGTACTGATGTTTACAGGCGATTGCAGTCTGAGTTAGACTTATGCACATACTAATGCCAATAACTGACAACTGCCCTTCCTGAACCAACGGAAGGGAGAGAATGACCGTAGAAATGATTTCATGATCAATATCCACGAGCTGGGATTCGAACTTGCAACCTCTGAACATGTATCTGCAGTTAAACGCGCTATCGACCACGCAATGGAGCCTGGCGATCGCATAATATTGAGTCATAACCTTTTAAGGGAGCGAATGTACTTTCAAGGGAAATTTCTGACACGGAACTATTTGCCTCTCGTGTCATAACCTTTTAAGGGAGTGAATGTACTTCCAAGGGAAATTTCTGACACGGAACTATTTGCCTCTCGTGTCATTATTGGACTCTAAAAGCATAGAATTCCTTCCTCCGAGGGCAAATTCTTTCCTGTAATAAAAAAGTAGCCAATTTGCAGAAACATTTAAAATACTAGAAGGGACGCGATCATTCAGTAAAAGTTGCCCACCTTTGCAAATTGCGACAAAAATCTGATGCCTCCATTCATTTTATGACTTACTCTTCAAGAACAAATCCATTCGGTGTTCTGAATCGCTTGGGCGGCTTTCTTTTCGCGACCTCTATGGCTTCTTTTATGTACTTTAGCAGTTCGTCGATGGGAATTCTTAGCCGTCTGGCCTCAGAACTTTTGTCACTAAAGTCACACATTATTTTTTCAGTTTATTGCTCACCGTTCAAAAAACATTGCAAGTTCAAGAAATTAGCTGTCTTTAACATTAGCACTCTTGCTAAAATCTTCAGCAGACGACATATTATAATATTTTTTTTCTTATTTTTCACAGAAAGTTCATGCAAATTCAAATTGTCTCCAACGGAGACAATTTGCATAAACTTTCAAATTCTGTTTTCTGGGAAAAATAAGAAAAACGTCAATTTATCGTCTGCTCAATTAGCCCAGAGAGTGGAAAAGGTTAGGAAAACATGAACCATAACAAGAGAAAATAACCCTTATCGGACATGCGGACAACACATTCTCGCTGTCTGATCGAGGCTTTCGTTGTGCTCCTAGCCCTTAAAGTCACAGTTTGCACCATACGACATTTTGATCTGTTTTTGTATTTTCAGAGAAAATGATGCTTGGCGTTACACGCGAATTGTCTGCCTAGCCAAGGGGAACAAATTCGGAAGCAGATTCTTTCCTTTGAGAGCACACCCATTTTCAGGAGTTAGTAGCAGTTCTTTCATTTTAGAGTAGGCTCTTTTAAGCAGAGTCGCGTTGTGCATGAATGTAAGTCACTGGAAGTCACAAAAGTCATCTCCCTTGTCAAAAATGGTGGGAATTTCACCGACTGTTTCAATTCCCATTAAGTGCGACAAGGCGTAGTTTCTTTCGCCAGCCTGAACTCAGAACAAATGCTTAAATGCCTTCACTGATAGTGGTGAAAAATAAATAAATAAATAAAAAAAAATATCCAGTGTTTAGAACGATTTCCTATATTTTTGTTTCCTTATTTTAATGAAATATCCTGACTCACGACTTAACGTGTCTTTTTCAACAGCTTGTGTAGTAAGAAGCCAATTTAAATCGCTTTATAATATTTCTACACTACTATTTAGTAATGTATTTTATTCTACACTTAATCAATTACATGTATTTTTAAATATAAATTGGGCAGCGCCATGCGAAAACGTGTCTTCGGGCATATGCGGACAGCGAAGGCCCAGATCAGCCTGCGCATCTGCGCAGTCTGATCAGGGCCTTCGCTTTCCGCAAACAGAATCAGTGGACACTATAGAATGTATGAATAGAGAGCAAAGGCCCGGATGGTACTTTGCGCATGCGTAGGATGATCTGAATCTGTGCGATTTGCGCATATCCGAAGGCATTTTTTCGCTTGACGCGGCCTAAATATAAAATGAACTCGATCACAGCAAAACCGACCGACCCTATGGTATGTGCAAACAGCGCATTACGAAAACACGCCTATTCAAATATATAGAAAATTTCATCTCCAAAAACTGAAAATTTCAGATAAAAAAATCTGATATTTTTCATATTTCTGCTCAAAACATAGATTGTGGGTACTCGTTAGAACCGCCTCGGTGAGGCGGTTCTAACGAGTACCAACAATCTATGTTTTTGAGCAGAAATAAGAAAAATAATGTATACCCCTCTAAACCCCAGTTTTACTATATAAAAGTGGGATTTAAGGGGGTCAAAGTTTTCGTGATGGGAAGACTAGTCAACTGTACAGCTGTGCAGTCTATATATGTGTTCGTTGTTTTCTCCGTGAATTCCCCTGGGTGTCGTAATTGTTCATATGAACAGCGAATACACTAATCGTACAGTTTGGATGCGCAGGAAAGTCTTAATCTTTAAACCGTCTAAATATACCATATTTATTAATCCATGGCTTTACACATACTATATCGACCCTTAGCTCTCACTGGACAAATTTAGCAGGCGACAACTAATTTTTTCCCCGGAGAATAAGGTTTGAAATATCATTAAAGTTGTCTTCTTGCATGACACTTCGAACTCTGTTTCAGGGGACAGTTAAGAAAAAATCCTTCAGAATTTCGTCGTCATATTTTTAATGCTTTTTCTATGGCCCGGCTCAATTTGAACCTTTCCGCTTCAGAACGCAGTAATTTATCAACGGGGGTATATCAAAACCTGCGTCCACCTAAGCTCTAGATCGAAAGTTTGCACCAGTGTGCTCTAATCAAGGTGTTGGCTAGTCATTTATAGATCCAGTAAAATTCAAGTTCTAGTGTCAGCAAACAGCAAAGGCCCTGGCCAGCCCTATGCGAATGCGCAGGCTGGTCAGGGCCTTTGCAGTTCGCACAACTGTAGATTTTCCCAAAATCCGCCCCGTAAATTCGCACAAGGACTGACAAGCTAATAATAACCTTATCCGCATATTAAATCAGTGGATTTGTTTAACAAATAGTTTTATACATTAATCATGTGCGATCTAGTTAATACTACAAATGACATTATATTGTATAAACTCGCATCATTTGCTTTATTATTGTGGTTCCGATTATTTCACAACTGCAACAGACATTTTATATATTGTATATATAAATTATTTTTTGCTAGGCAGACGATTTTCATGAAATATGAAGTCTTATTTTCTATGAAAAAAAAACCAAAACAAAAATCAACAACAACAACAGCAACAAAAAAAAAAACAAAAAAAAAAAAAAAAAACAAAAAAAAAACAACAACAAAAAACAAAAAAAAAACAAACAAAAAAACAAACAAACTAAAAAAAAAACAGAAATCAACAACAACAACAGACCAAAGAAAAATCAGAATGTCGTCTGCTACAAATTTTGCTTGGCGCTTTAAGAGTTAAGTGGTTGCGAGTTAGAGCTGTAGTCGGGAAATCTGTATGTCTTTATGCTCAGCCTTCCACCAGAAATCAAAGCACTGACAGCACTGATGGGTAGATTGTCTGAGCGTAGGCTGTGAAAATGATCCTAACAGGGACTGTTTCATTAACTTCCTGTAATTTTAGCAGTGCAGACCCTGATCAGACGCCGGGTTCTGCGACGTCTGATCTGGGTCTGCACTGTTTGCCAATGTCCTAAATGTCCCAGTCCAGGTTTTACAGATAACCCTCCGTCAACAGCACTCTGACGTCACAGCGACAATAATAGCTAGGCTATAAATAACCGTTACCTGGATTTCGTGTAACGCGCGGTTTGATTACATTGGTCAATGATTTTATCACGTTGACAACTAACTATCTAAAGGAAATTTAGCATTTGTATACTATGGGTCGATTGTAAACAATCGACCTAAAAATGTGTAAATTGGTTGTCATGTAAATATTTAACTAACATTTTTTTCAGGTTTTACTTATCCTCAATGTTCGAACGGACATGCCTGAGCATAAACCGTGTACAAACTATAAATCGTGGACACAAGCAGATTTGATCATTATGGACTACGAAGGACCACATAGATGGCTATTATAGAATTTGGAATATGATGGGAAAACAGGAATAGATATGACTCTCAGGGCACTCTCAATCTGGCTAAGCCTTCGATGCTGTTCCAGTTTCATCCGAAGTCCCCCAAGGCTCGGCCCTAGGACCGGTCCTGTTTCTAATTTTCATGATTGAGCTAATACATGACAAAAGGATACTTATCACTTAGGCGTCCAACAAAGGCTCAGGCGAGCCTGCGCATAAGCGCAGTCTCGCCTGAGCCTTTTTTGTTCGCAGATATGTAGTATTATCCTTCGAGCTTCAGACAAAGAGTGATATGTCTGGGCAAATTAAGAGACTACGCATGCGTGATTTAAGAGAATCATTAATCGGAGAAATCAAAGTTCCTTTTTTGCATGTGTCGGCTAAACTGATCGTCGGGAGAATATCAGGTCTACAGTTCGCCTATTTGTACAGTAGACGACTGTGTCCTTTATAGGAACATCTACTCAATACTACAATTGCCACACCTTGCAAGATGACCTGCTTAGCTAGCAGGTTGGAAATCCGCCGCTTGTGTCAATAATTGATGCAACAGAGATACCTAGCGCTAGTTTGAACATGACGTTTACCGGGCGACGTCTTCGATTACGCCACTTTCGTTTCCTTGCATTGCTTATATTGTAACTATGCAACGTCAGTTCCAGAAAAGAGTAGAGAGAAATACACTTGTCGAATCTGGGAGAGAAGCAGTTTTCATTTTCTCCCCCCAGCTTGGTAAATGAAATTTAGTGCCGACAAATGTCATTCTATGACAGTGTTAAGACATCTCCAGTTCAAGAAAATCATTTAAGCCGGGGCACAGCATTTCCTCCATAACTGATTGTGCGCAAAGTGAAGACTCAGATCAGCACACTCACATTCTAAGCAGAACCTCTGTCGTCCGTCTAAAGAAAGCGAATATATTTGTCTGCCCACAGAGCGTCGCGCTCTATAACGCAGGGTTGAATCTAGGATGATTTCTGAGGGGTTTCGGTTTGATTAAATCATCGTATTTACGCTACGTATTCGAAAAGAAGCTGAGCAAACAGTGTAGAAGCAGATCAGACGCCGCAGAATGCGGCGTCTGATCAGGCTCTACACTGTTTGCCACTCATCCAGCCATTCAATACACAGTCATAGTTAATTAAATTGACTTGTTGAAGAGAAGTATTAGGTAAAAAGTATAAAATTTTTAGGGTAAATATGGTATCCTAAATTTATCAAATTTATCCAAAACTTCCATGAAAATGAAATTTTATGTTAAAGCGGGGTTCGATTGAGCCCCCGCCCCCTCCCAACCCCCTCTGAATCCGCCCATGATGACGGATATGTGATCTTATAGGAAATACTGTGCCCCGGCTCAGTTTTAATTATGTGCTAGCTAATTAGCCTTTGGAACAAGATCTGTCCGTAAAATTCCACAGACAGCCTACACTGTGGCCAACATATATCAGAGACTGCTTCGAAGGCAACATCAGCTCTTGGTTTTCTTCACCAGAATCTAACACCGGCACCTAAAGAATCCGTTGTATGATTTATAGTGGCGCGGTTTCCACTGATAAAGCTAATCAACTGAGCCGGGCATCTGGGCTGAAACAAACGAGGGCACCTCTTAACTTCTTATATACCTCTTATAGTGGTGTTATAAAGTTCGTCATAGTGTAGTTACAGCTGAGTATGGCCCGGGTCAAGCTACCAGAGGTATGCATACATATATCTCTGATGATAAAATGCTTATAAAATGTTTCAATGTCTCATCCGACTGCTGTTATTGAATTTTTGTGTATGTTAGCTAAATTAAAAAAAAATGGCTAACCTTCATCCCACCCCAAGACATGAGATAATGGTCAGAGTATGACCGACTTAGAGAGAGAGAGAGAGAGAGAGAGAGAGAGAGAGAGAGAGAGAGAGAGAGAGAGAGAGAAACAGACAGACAGAAACAGAAAACAGAGACAGATACAGAGACAGAGAGTTAGCGTGATAGCTACATATAGATAGATAGATAGATAGATAGATAGCTAGATAGATAGATAGATAGACAGACAGATAGATAGATAGATAGATAGATAGATAGATAGATAGATAGATAGATAGATAGATAGATAGATAGATAGATAGATAGATAGATAGATTAGACTGGTATCAAACTGAATATGAATGCACAATTGCAAATAGACAAAGGGCAAGTAATAAAAACATCTTTTGGTAGGATCATAGCAGTTGCATACCTTGTTATATGTTAGGCCTGAATGCCAGGCAAATAGATAGATATGTAAAAAATTCTAATCCGTTGCGATATAGGTACAGTGATTATACATGTATTACATAACATACTGAGTCTCCGCTGTTCGCTTTCATACAGGCAAGCGTTGACTGTCGCTCAGCGACCTAATGTTAAACCCCGTTTGGGAAAAAAAAAAAAAAAAAAAAAAAATGAAAAAGAAAAAATGCGCCAATTTAAATTCATTTAAACCTTCATTTGTTTTACAACGCCGGAAAAGGTACCTTCGCACATGTGCTCCCAGCGAAGACTCAGATCAGCCTGCGCATTCGCGCAGTCTGATCAAAATCTTCTGGGCTTACTTTGGATAGCCAAGGATGAAAAGCTACATGCGGACAACGAAGACTCTGATCTGACTGCGCGGATACGTAGGCTGATTTGAGTCTTCGTTGGAAGCACATGTCAGAAGGTATACTTTTTTCTACATTACGGCCTATTTAATTCGGTGTATCATTTATTTCCTGCTGTTTCAATCAATACTATACTAACCATTTTGTATCGTTTTGTAAAAGATGGGCATGATGAATCATGCGTAGAATGAAATTTGCCTTACTTTTTATATAAGTTTTAATATTTTCTTAAGATACGTCTTAACATACTTAGCTTCACTCCTTTTTCTTATACCATATTTACGTATGTATTCAGGCCTGAGCAAACAGTGACAGGCCTGAGCAAACAGTGTAGACCCAGATGAGACGCCGCAGAACGCGGCGTCTCATCAGGGTCTACATGTTTGCCACTCATACAGCAATTTTTAGACACATCGGGTAGTAAATTGTACTTCTTCAAATTTTAGAACAAGTATGGTAAGGTGTCCGAATACTTAGGGTAAATACGGTAAATTTGAAAGGGAGGAAAGCTGAAGACGGACAGGGGCATACATAAGCCTAAAATCCCAGTAAACACATAGCAACAAAAGTGTATCGGCGCAAAGCGTTTTCTACAAGATTGCTTGTGCGCCCAGCTTGCGCACCAACACATTCTGAATAGAACTTCTGCCGTCCGTCAGATAAAAGTTTGGCTTGGGGGCGAACTACTTACTGATAATCCTGCGCATTTCCGCAGTCTGATCGGAGTCATTACTTGGCAGACATGTGATCTTGTAGAAAATGTTGTGCTTCTGCACGCATGGTTTAAATATGATTTTTAACGGGTCTTTAGGAAAGTGTTGAAATCCCGACCCCGAAGTGTGTGTTTGCTGGCATGCAGCTTTGCGAAATCAAACCGCGAATACGCCTCAGAAGTGGATACTGCGTAATCTGAACCCTTGCCATGCTTCTAATTTTCAGCCAATCAGATTACTTTATCCAGATTGTTGATACAAATTCACATTCTTAATGGCAAACAGTGCAGATCCAAATCAGTTGGCTTCTTCAGAAGCCAACTGGTCTGGATCTACAATGTTTGCAAAGGCAGGGCATATGCGGGTTCAGTAGGACGAGGATTAACAAATGAACATTTGATGGGGAATTGATACTCTTACAGGGGAGGCAAATCTCTGTCGAATGGGCTTACCTTCCCTCTGAAAAGGGGTCTACTCTTACAGGAAAAACAAAATGCTCCCAAATGGGAACATTTTGTTTCCTTTTTAGAGAAGAGTCCTTTTCACAAAGGACTTGGTATGTAGAAAAGCAATTAGGTATAGTCACAAAAAAGTCTCCCTTGTAAGACATGACAAAAAATATACCAAAATTAAGAGTTCCAACAACCTTAAGCCACAATTATTCCTTGACCGAATTTTAATATATTTATATTTGAATTTAAAACGTAGACAAGAATAGCTGTACCTCTTGTAGTGCTATTTCAATAAATTAAAAACAAAGGCACGTTACATGATTAGACTACCAATCGTAAACATCAAAATTACTGATTCGTGTCACATAGAAATCTACCTTCTAAGATAAATGAAAACTGTAGGCCCACAGCAGACGACCAAATTCCGCTTGTACCAAAGCCAATATCGCAATGTAACAAAATCATTGTTATTGAATTTTGCAGTGCAGATATTGTGCGAATTCACAGTAATGACTCTGATCACGAAAACATGCCTAAATAATTTTGACACCCCGTAAAGCCCACTTCATATATAGTAAAACTGGGTTTTACAGGGGTAAACATTATTTTTTCTCATTTCTGCTCAAAAACATAAATTGTGGGTACTCGTTAGAACCACCTCGTCGAGGCGGTTCTAACGAGAAGCCACAATCTATGTTTTGAGCAGAAATATGAAAAATATCAGAATTTTTATCTGAAAATTTTCAATTTTGGGTTGTAAAATTTTCAGTTTATTTGAATAGATATGTTTTCGTAATGAGACGAAAAATGTTTATACAATCTCTTAAATAAATTATTACATATATCAATTATTAATTTTTTCCTGATTATTGCAAGAAAAAGGATATTTGGTTTTGCTTATATATTATACTAAGGGCCGTTACACAGACCAGCCCACTTAATCTTCGCTGCTCAAATTTATTACAGTTGTACATGTGCCGTAAATAAACCATAAATATTCATAGTGATGCATGCCCAAACAAGTGTAGATTCAGAGATCAAAATGTTTACTGAGCAGTTTGATCAGCAGCTGCACTGTTTGTAGCTCACACGGACCGGTTCAATGTTTAGGATAAACAGAGTACGAAATTACGGAATTACGAACATTCAGGGCTATTACGGTAACTTATTGTCTACAACCATGGGCGTAGACAATTATAATATTTGTTAGTGCTCCGGAAGCATGTTATGAAAGGTCATGGACTTGCCCAATGCTAATTCCACGGACTGCTCAACGTTATATAACCAAGTATTAACTTTCACAAACAAACTTAGTCTACGCTTAGCACACATTGTTTGCTAGGCATAAACCAAACATTTTTGTGAAAGCTAATACTTATGGCATGAGGGCTTCTGCTGGCTACCTGCATATATGGGCTTTGTCAAGCGAAAACGTATCTTCGAGATATGCGAAATAGACTGATTCAGATCATCCTGCGCATGCGCATAGCTTTCCAAGGGCGTCTGTTTGCCCATGAAACGTTCTTCAATAACGTTGTAATCAGAGAACGATGGTCCGGATATGACCAACCAACAAACATTCGTAGGCTGGCAATACCAAACAATATACAAAATTCCGCTATTTACCCTTGTCCTGCTGAGCCCTTTGCAAACAATGTAGATCCAGATCAGTTGGCTTCTGAAGAAGCCAACTGATCTGGATCTGCACTGTTTGCCATTATGTATGTGAATTTATATCAACAACCTTGATCAAGTAATCTGATTGGCTGAAAAATTAGAAGTGGGTGTGGCTTCTTAATTTATTCAGCATGACAAGGGTTAAGAAAGAAATCATTTGGAACTGCCAAAAGCTGGTGTGGTATTAATATTGAGTGGTCTTTATAGAGGAAGTTTACTGTAGTATCTGCAAAGACTCATATCAGCATGCACATTCATACAATCTGGTTTAAGTATTCCCTGTAAGAGTCCATAAGGTATCCACAGAATGCCAGAAAAACAAAACAAAAAAAAAAGAAAAAAAAAAAAGAAGAAAACCCGAAAAACAAAACTAAAACTTTACACACATACGGACGAGCCGCTACCCCTTCGGACATGTGCGCCCAGCGAAGACTCAGATCTGCCTGTTTGTCTTTGTTGTTTTTTTCGTGCGGACAATGAAGACTCTGATCAGACTGCGAGGATGCGCGGGCTGACTTGAGTCTTTGTTGGGCACACACGTCAGTAGTTACGTTTTCTCGCGTTGCGACACAGACGTTGTTGATCTGAAACATTGTTGTTAGCACGTCAGATTATTGACAAAAACTGGTTTTGCCGAGGCCAGGCTCATGAACAGCTCGGTCCCTCACCTGAATTCAAGGTTGCTCAAGTTTGGTATTTGGATGTGGCCTAACAAAACATTTTATGAGCCGAAAAGACAGAAAACTTAACCTACTGACATGTGCGCCCAACGGAGACTCTGATCAAAATGCGCATCTGCGCAGTTTGATCCGAGTCTTCGTTGTCCGCATATAGAGACTCTGTATCTTTGGCAAGCCAAAATGCACCCAGTGAAGATTCTGATTATACCTCGCGAATGTGCAGGCTGGTCTGAATCCTCGGTAGAAGTATATGTCCGAAGGTACGTTCTCTGACGTTGCGGTTCATATGACAGTCAACCTTCTTTATATCGACACTCGATATAACGACAAAAATCGTTATAATGACAATTTGAATGTCACGAAACCTTCGCTCAAGAGGTGACAGTTAATAAGAAATTATACAAAAATATTGCATTAAAACTTCAAGCAACATATGTTTTGGATATTTGTTAAAATCGCCTCACAGAGGCGATTCTAACAAATATCCAAAACGTATGTTCTGTGAGGAAATAAGAATAAAACAAGGTCTTTCTTACATATCATTCTGTACATTAAGGATTCTTTACAACAATAAATTCAGTTTAATGGCAACATCTTTGGAAACAAATGCTGTCGTTGTAACGAGGGTTCACTGTATAGGGGGAGCGTTATGAGAAAATATACCTGCCGGTATCTGCGCAGCCTGCCGGCTTGGTCAGGGCTTTCGCTGTCTGCTTACGAAATCACTATGTATTGTAGGAATATATAGACGTACAAGGAACACTGTAAAAAAAAAATCCCATAGATTTTACGGTGAATACTGGCAACTGGCTGCCAGCGCCTTTACCGTAAACTTTTTCGGGGACCCGTAGAACTTTCGCAGGAATTTCCTTGTAGGATACGGTAAGTATGTGTAAGCTTAAAATACGGTGCAGTAACTCACATCCCTACTATGTCCTATAAGTTACCTACCTTGCCCTATCCTGCTCTACTATGCGAAATTATTGCTGTAAATAATCTACAGGCGCCCGTAAAATTTACGGTACATGTACTGGCACACAGTTGCCAGTATTTACCGTAAAATCTACGGGATTTTTTTTACAGTGAATGCTCATACGAAATTGCAAATACGAGTCTATTCTAGGCCTTCCAGTGGTATAGCCACAAAGGAATTATTTGTATGCAAACTATGCCTAGAATCGCTTTTAAAAAGGGGGTTACTCTTATAAGAAAGAATTTATTTCATTTAAGAGCAGCCTTTGTGGTAAAAAAGTAAAGTGTTGTTTTTTTTTAATGGCACTTTATTATACATATTTTTTCTTTATGTGGAATGTGCGTAATGACCGCTACACCCGTGCCTTCGTTGTTCGGATATGCTGGACGCGTCAAATCACGTTAACTTCCTCCTCGTAATTTCTGACCTCTCTCCCCTGATTGCCCCTATTAAATATATTAAGTGGTGAATTGGGGCTTTGCTTGAATTCTGAATAAATGAAAAAAGTTTTTTTCATGGCTGTGTTTAAACCCACGGTAATAATTCATGAAAATTTTTCGTTTATTCAACCATCCATTATCAGGTGCGTAATCTAACTGCGCATGCATATTAAAGAGGTTCCCGAAAATGAAATCTTAAATTTTAACCAACTGAGTATACATAACATCTGACAGCATTTAAAAACAACCAAAAAATGATCTTAGTCTACACTGGTCAAAATGCCAAATTGTTTGAAATCTCATTCTGTGGCTTTATGCAGTCTGATCAGTCGTTGTTATCCGCATAAAAAAAACTTTGCATTCTTGGCCACACACACACACGCACGCGCGCGCGCGCACACACGCATACACACATACACACACACACACACGTGCATGCGCACCCCCCCCCCCTCCCATACACACACATATTAAATATTGTGGAGTTTCCGTATCTCTAACTCCAAGGGACCCGAATTTTCAATTTGAGACAACAGTAGTTTGAGATAACATGAGGTAAACTGTTTAGAACATAAAGCAAACGTAAAGCAACATCATTCAAAATTTAATTGTTTGAGTTATCAGTATCTGAGATAACGAAAGCCACTTTCGTCTTTTGCATGATCGTTTTGTTGGTGGCTCGCGTAATAGAAGGACAGAGCTGCTAGTAAATGACGGTACTTTGTCATTTAAGGTCGAATTCAAGTCCCACAAAGTCGGAGATAATGTCTCGACATGACTGAAGTACTGTTGAGTGGGACGTTAAACCTCAACAAAACAAGTCACACGTAGCATAGACAAAGTGGATATTATCTGCTGTGACGTTATAAACTCGACTACCTATATACTACAATTTTATGCTCAAGGTATGAACATGGCCCTTTGCCATATGAGGACAAGAAATACCCAGATCAGCCTGCGCATATGCGCAAACTGATCAGGACCTTCCATGTCCTCTTACAGAATCACTGTCTGCTGAAGACTATTTCAGAAAACAAAGAATGTCTGGTGTAGACCGAGCGTATACTATATGAGCAGGTTGATCTGTGACTTCTCTGTTAACTAGCATGTGACAAAATGGCTATTTTCACACGTTACGCTTTAATTTTGATTGTAATAAGATAATGTGTTCCAACGAATGCATTAACATAATTATCGTAAAAATCATAATATGAACAGGGACTAAACACATTGAAGCTATTTAAGCATTGAATAGTAGTATTCCGATGGTACACTGATTGTGTTTTCAATAAAAAAAAAAAAAAAACAACAAAAAAAAAAAAAAAAAAAACGCGCTTGTTTGTATGTTGAGTCCACAGAGGACTTGTTAATGAGGAGTATATGGTGATAATTCTGGGATATTTTTCTTATTTCGCCATAAAAACATATGTTTTGATGGAGAACTGGAGAGAAAATTAACTGAATGTCCCTTATTCTGGGATAGTTTTTCGTATTTCTCCATAAAAACATATGTTGTGGGTACTCATTAGAAGCGCCTAGGCGCTTCTAATGAGTAACCACAACATATGTTTTAATGGAGAACTCTCAAACTATCATCAGTCTTGCCAGTCTTTGATAAAACAAATGCGTCACAAGAACTCATTTACCCATTTTAGTCAGGAGACCCCAAATGGGTAAGTGGCAATCAGTGCAGACCCAGATCAGGGTCTCCATTCTTTGCAAATAGTTTAGCCATTTTTATCTAGAAATGTCCAAATCACATAGCCTGACATACCTAAAATTGAAATTAGGCTCTTCCAATATATAGTGTAGGAGAAAAATTGGTTACTACCCCAGCGGACTCTCCAATCCATCATGACTCACCAAGGCTCAAATATTTACGCTATTTACTGAATACATGAAATTTATTCAGACCTCGTCTTCTAACTTGCCCTTTGGACAAGTCCATTTCCTATTCAAGGGGTGTCTGGTGTATTTATTTATTATTTATTTAGTACTATTATTACCATTATTATTATTACTGTTGTTGTTTTTGTTAACGAAATTGCTATATGCAATGCAAACCGTATAGAAACAGATCAGACGTCGCGTTCTGCGCGTCCAACCCGGCTCTACCTGTTTTCCTTTGCCCAAGTTCTAAAAATCATGCAGTTATGAGGTTTAGCCATGAGGACCAAAACTTCCGATTGAAATGAACATAACCTTACATTTTATATATATATATATATAAAACTGTCTTACCCGTTTTGCTAGAAAAAAAAAACATCTTGTACAAAATTCGTACATTCGACACTTAATTCGAAATTGTGAGAACCTCTGAAGGCAGTTCTTTAGATAATAAAAAGGTGCGAAATTGACGTTCGAAATAATTTAGGACAATTTAGTGTTTGATAAGGAGACAAAGTGTCCAAATACTCAGGCTAAACTCTGGTAAATGAAGGGCCTGCATTGAACAGGTTAATTCTTGCTGTGCTGAATAAATTAGGATGCCAGGACCACTTCTAATCTTTAGCCAATCAGATTAATTGATCTAGGTTGTTGATACACATTCACATACTTAAGGACAAACAGTACAGATCCAGATCAGTTGGCAGAAGCCAACTGATATGCCTAACGCATAAAAAAGGACCTTATGCAAATGGCGGACAACGCGGGCCCTGATCAGACTGCGCATTTGCGCAGGCTGATCAGGGCCTTCGTTGTCCACTTACAGAATCCATGGATACCATCAATGCCTGGCCGTGAGGTTATAAAACTTTTTTTCATGCTCAACTCAGCTGAGCATGAAATTTTCTCTGCTAATAAATTTGAAAATGCCAACAAAAGTTGGCATTTTCAAATTTATTAGCAGAGAAATTTTCATGCTCAGCTATGTTTAACAAGAAATAATTTGCAACTGCTAGTAATTTGGGATTCATTAGCTGGACAAATTTCATACACAGCTGAGTTGAGCATGAAAAAAGTTTTATAACCTCGGGGCCTGGTTAGGAGTATTTGAGCCGCGACGTCCGGAACGCACTTTAGGACATGACTTGCGCACACAGCATTCACACAGTCTGATCCGAATCTTCCTTGGACGAATTTTTGCATAGTCAAGGATGCGAAGTTTCTTCATGCGGACAAGGAAGACTAGCAGGCTGATCTGAGTCTTCGTTGGGCATACATGTCAGAATGTACGTTTTTCTCATGTGGCGCATTTTATAAATGGTTGCTGAGAACCATACATGTACCAACGGACAAGAAGGGTCCGGATCAGACCCCACGATTGTGCAAATATATGTACAGAAGACACGTTTTTATTTGACGCGGCTTATTGCATTGGTTGATTGATTTTGTTCAACCGCCCAGTCAGCACTATTAAGGTCATGTCGAGCCGGTCAGTTTATCTAAGGCAAGCTTAGTCCTCTTAAGCGATTAACCACTACTAGTGTACATTCTTTCGCCAGTTTTTGAGCAGGGCATTGCACTATATATATAGAAGTCGATTTGAAAACAGCCCTGGCGTAGTACCGAAATGACTGAAACACTGTTGCTGAGATGTAAAACACTAAACACTGTTATCTAAAGTAAGAGAAAATAGAAATAAGTTGGAACTCACAGCCGGCTAAAATGGCGTTTTTCCCATTTCCTTTCCATCGTATTGAAGAACGTCACTAGTTTGAAGTGTAAATTAAATCTACAATCTGCCCTTAATCTACAGACAACTTATTGTTCTTTGTTATAGATCTATACCTAGTGGGTGATTATGCCAGGATTATCCTCATACATGTATCTGTTTTATACTTCTATATTTAGTCAAACTTCAATGACTCGAACACCGATAGCGCGTTTACCGTGGCTGATTTTGAACTCATTTTTGAGTCCACAGGACAGTATTCCGATAGCTCAAGAGAAGAAGTGTTTAGGGATACTTTAAACCCCAGTCACACTAGACCAAGTTCCCACTGCGTCAATGTAAAACCGGGCCAACGTAGTACGAACTTGTACGACGTAGAAGGAACGCAGTAGAAACCGATAAGGACGTGATGCGATCTTTATGGTCTTGGCTGACGTGGATGATTTTTAAACATGTTCAAAAAAAAACGTGGCGAGGACGTGATCGAATAAGGACGCAGTAAGGACTCAGTAAGGACATCGAAACAACGGCATTGACGTAGTACCAACGGAGCATGAACCTAATATGGTCTACATTGACGTAGTACAAACCTGGTATGGACGGAAAAGAGAGAACGCAGAGTGCCGCAGTTGACTTTAATTTATAACATCTTGAAGGGCGCAGTGAGAACGTGGTAAACGCGCACTAAGCACGTGGTGTTGTCTCAAAGGTCTTGGGAAGAACGTAGTAAAAACGTAGTAAAAACGCAAAGGACGTGGTGTATGCCTGATCAAGCGCGCGACAAAACGTAGCTGGTGCGTGTTAGACGCAGTGGCATCCTGACATGGGCGTAGTAAGGACGTAGAACCAACTTGAAAACTGCGATTTTTCCTGCATTTCATCCCGTTCTCCCTGCGTAGTTTAAGTTTTAAGAACGCAGTGCGGTCTTTGAGGTCTTTGTCTGAGTGTGACGGGGCCTTTATAGAAATTTTCTTTTTTTTATATGAACGTGTATGTTGTGTGTACTAATTAGAATCGCCTCATCGAGGCGATTCTAATTAGTACACTCAACATACCATTATTTCATAGAAGCAGAAAAGACATCCTTAAATTATCCCAATTTGCCTCCTGTCAAGGGGGACAACTTAGCAATGTGTATCCTGCGTCTATAAAGGGAGTGGACACACTCGGTACATGTAGATATTTCGTCATTTCCGCCAAGGGAAACAACTTTTGTGACTTCCAATAAGCTTTCTTGCATGCCAAGTCGCTTCTGATGTCCATTTGGAAGCATTCGTTCCGTTCAGACCCTTTTTAGAAGGGAGGCAAAAATGACAATTATCTCTCCTGGTTATCTCCCTTCTGCCTTCGATCAGCCATTTTGTGATTATATTTCAGTATTTCATGTTTAGCTTTCCATCAAAGCAAAATCTACATCAGATCAGCCGTCATGTGTATTGGCGCTTATCAGCTTAATAGGATCTAACTGGAGACTGTTTCTATTTCTCCGAAGATTTTATGTCTCATTGATAACAACACAGGTGTTTGTTTAGACTGGCTTCAGTCTTCAGTGACTAAATATTTTTCTCATAATCCTGTTTGATAACCCACTAAAATAAAACCAAAAAAATATCATGACAAAAGAGGCTGGTCTAGTGACCAGTCATGATATTATTTTGTTTTTATTTTAGTGGATTATTAAACAGATTATAAGAGAATAAAAAAAACAAAACAAAACAAAAAAAAAGAAACAACAACAAAACAGAAAAACAAACAAATAAACAAAAAACAACAACAAAAAACAAACAAACAAACAAAAAAAACAACAAAAAAAACAACAACAACAACAACAAAAACAAACAGTTAGTCACTGGAGACTGGAGACAGTCTAGTGTTTGTTTGATGAAAAACCGAAAAACCAAAAATTTGATATTAATATAATCAGAATATTAGCATGTTTGGCAGTCTTCGAATAAATGTCAGGTTGGTATCAACAGAACCTTTGAATTAACCCTTTTCATCCCCAAGTTTCTGCATTTGACTCTTCCATTTTCGAATTTGGACATGCTCATTATTGCAAATAGGGATATCAGCCAGAAATCTAGCATCGAATAGAAAACAATGTAGATCCTGATGAGATGATCTACACTGTTAGCATGAGTATTTGCTTTGATCTACCGGGTTGAAAGGTTAATCACAGTGACGCGTACTGAAACTTACGAACGACCACTCAATAAAGAGTGTGGAATTAGCCGTTTTTGGGTTACTTCCCTTAATCGGGGACGCTCATTATGTATGGTGTTCGACATTCTTTTTGTTGTTTGCATGTTTCCACTCAATAAAGAGTGTGGAATTAGCCGTTTTTGGGTTACTTCCCTTAATCGGGGACGCTCATTATGTATGGTGTTCGACATTCTTTTTGTTGTTTCCATGTAGTTTAAAGGGACAGGGTACACTTGATACATTTTCCACCATTTCTGCCAAGGGAGGCAACGTTTATGACTTCTGAAAAGGGGGCTGCGCTAAAATGAAAGCGTTTGCTCCCAGCTTTCCTTTCAGTGTAGACCCCTTTTCACGAGGAAGCATGGGCAATTTTGATTGAGTTGTCTGCCTTGAAGTGTATCATTAAAAAGTACAGACTAAGATAAGACAACGCCCCTGATCAGGGTCTACATTGTTCGGTCCACTTTGTATGACATTAGGAAAACGCGGTTAAGAATGATTTAGTACCTTTGTATTTACTCACTGTATGTAAATTAAACATCGTAAACATTTCAATATCAAAATTTATCATTTGAAATCCCTGTGAATGTGTATGTATACACTAGTAACCGGAGTTTAAACTCCTCAGCAATACAAACAAATCATAAGGGTTTCCGTCATAAATTCCTTCGGTTAGCCGTATTTAATGCATTGCGTGTTGGGTAAAACTTTCCGCAGACGATACCTGCAAGTAGAGTTCTTATGTTTACCAGAAAATCAAGTAGTGTTCTTATGTTTACCAGAAAATAGGCTTTAACAAGGAAAGAATTTGCTCCCAAGGGGAGCAAATTCTTTCTTTTTAGAGAAGACCCATTTCAGAAAGGAGGCTAAAACAGTTTGATAGAGTTGCTTCCCCTGAAAGCATATCCATTTCTTTTAAATAAGTACATTTGTACAATTTTCAGAATAAATATGGTAAATAGGTTTTAGAATAGATATGATTAGCAGTTTTTAACATAAGTACGATAAGCAGTTACAGTTTCCAAATTCAGTGAACCCTCGTTACAACGACAGCATTTGTTCCCAGAGATGTTGCCATTAAAATGAATTTGCTGTTGTACAGAATACTTAATGGACAGATTGATATGTAAGAAAGGCCTTGTTTGTTCTTATTTCCTCACAGAATATATGATTTTGGATATTTGTTAGAATCGCCTCACTGAGGCGATTCTAACAGATATCCAAAACATATGTTTCTTTAAAGTCTTAAATACAATATTCTTGCATAATTTAACTAATTATTACCTCTTAAGTGAAGGTTTCATGACAGTCAAATTGTCATTTTAATGAATTTTGTCATTGTATCGAGTTTCGATATAAAGAGGGTTGTCGGTATCTAGGAGAAATATTGGACGCTGTAGTTTATATTTCGGCGATGTCGTGGGAAAGGGTATCACAATAATCCTGTCAGACTTTACCCTAGACTGGCACCAGTCTATTGATTTAAACAATGGCTGCATAAAAATGCATTAATTGTACGTACAGAATCAAATGAAACTTAATTTCACTTCAAATTTCTCTTCTGATACTCGAATCAAATATAGTGATCAGTCTCTATAATCATGATAATATATTGGTTTTATTTTAGTGGATGTACTCGTATCAAACAGGATTACAAGAATAGATATTTAGCCACTGGAGACTGGAGCAAGTCCAACTTTACCCAGGGGAAAGGCGTTGTCGAACGATTACCTCTACGGCCTTCAGACTGAAATGTCCCCCCGAGTTCAATCTCAAAATTTTATGAAGTGTTGTGTTTATTACTGTTCATAAACAGATCAATTAAACTTACATTGTCAGCGCCTATGGACGTAGACAATCTTAATGTTTCATGGACGTAGACAATCTTAATGTTTGCTTTATGAAAATTAATGAATCAGTCCAATGTTCTTTTCCGATATATTATAATCAAGTTTTAGCTTTCACAAAAAAACCCAAAACAAAACAAAAAACAACAACAACAAAACAAACAAACAAACAAACAAACAAACAAAACAAAACAACAAAAACAAAACAAACAAACAAACAAAAAAAAAACAAACAAACTTACTCTACGCCTGACATACATTTACTTTGTGTGCTAAGCGTAAACCAAGCTTTTTATTTATTTATATTTTTATTATTTTTAAAGGTTAATACTTGTAGTAGTCTATGCAAAAGAAACTGACATCTTTTTTGTTTATTTGAAATATACATTCGCTAAAGCCTAATATATAACTTTGCTACAAACGTAGGTATGTTGAAACCACTTATGTAAGTTAATAAATATACCGAGTTTCTACTTGCACTATTTGTATACGATTAATTCCTAAAACGAGAGAACACATAAATTATTGAAATGCAAGCACATGCATTCTGAATTTCATTAAGCTACTAAAATCATCCAAGTGGAACTGTAATTACTGATTCAGCTTTGGAGTGTGTGCTAGAACAGTTTGTTCTCACTGAAATACTCTTCCAAATGTCTTAGAGATAAATAATCGCTTGAATATTTAATATCTTATAACATGTATTAATGTTATCATAAATTTATATCTTCAAATTTCAAATGCTTTTTCTTTTTCTGCTAAATGGAAGAAAATCCTATAATACACGTATTCCAAAGGGGTGGGTTGGTGTAGGTAAACAATGGCCTGTAGATGTTGCCATCAGGATCAGTCTGTCTCCACACGTCATGAACCGGGACCAGAGGGCATACAACCTGAGCAACATCTACATGTCTTTGATTACCACTAGGAACCAGTCTGTTGGTAACAGTCCAAGTCCTGATATCACAAGGTCAAGGTTACAGCCCAATGATGGTTTTCGATGAGAACCGAAACTGTCACAGTAAGTGATTTTTTTTTCTTGGGATAAGATTAGAGAATTATTTGGATAAACGTTTGTTATTTGGTTTCTTTTACCGATGGACCATCAAACTTTGTCTTTGTATATTTTGATTCTGTCGAAGATTCAACCCACTTTACTACAGACACCGGTATTTAAGATATATTAGTAACTGGCGATTCAAATTTTAATTTGCTAAGTCCAATTAAATAAAAGCTTTTGCCTTCAGTTTTCGCTGGCGCAAATCATATATGCATCACGAAAACATACCTATATAATTTTGACCCCCTTAACCCCAATTTTATATAGTAAAACTGGGTTTTACAGGGGTATACCTTATTTTTCTTATTTCTGGTCAAAAACATAGATTGTGGGTACTCATTACAATGGCCTCGGCGCGGCGGTTCTAACGAGTATTCACAATCTATGTTTTGAGCAGAAACAAGACTGGCTGCAGTCTCTAGTGACAAAATAATTTTTCTTATAATCTGTTTAATAATCCACTAAAATAAAACCAAAGTAATATCATGACTTTAAAGGCTGGTCACTAGACCAGCCTGTATAGTCATGATATTTTTTGGTTTTATCTTAGTGGATTATCAAACAGGATTATGAGAAAAATATTTAGTCACTGGAGACTGGAGCCAGTCTAAGCAGAAATATGAAAAATAACAGAATTTTTATCCGAACACTTTCAGTTTTTGGTGGTGAAATTTTCAATATATTTGAATAGGCGTGTTTTCGTAATGGAGCCCACATAGTGCACAGAAAACTCTAGACTGGCTCCAGTCTCCAGTGACTAACTTTTTTTTCTTATAATCTTTTTAATAATCCACTAAAATAAAACCAAAATAAAGGCTGGTCACTTGGTGACCAGCCTATATAGTCATGATATTTTTTTGGTTTTATTTTAGTGGGTTATTAAACAGGATTATGAGAAAAATATTTAGTTACTGGAGACTGGAGCCAGTCTAAGAAAACTCATCTTCTTTTAATACCTGATATTACACTTGCCATCAATAACACACATTTGATACTTACATGTAGTGTAGTCGGTGATTCATTTTTAATTCAAGAATTGCACAACCCGTAGACAATTCGAACGAGTGAAAGAAAAGTGCCCTATAATCACCTTGTGAGTCCGTCTGTCCGTCCGTGGTCAGTTGGCGAAAATGGCCATAGCGCTTAAACCGTTGGGAATATTTTGATAATTTTAGCACAAAATGATGGATACCGATAAGATCTAGCCAATATGCTCGCAAAATGCCACATTTCTTTGACAACGGTAACGCCGAAGCAAAAGCTGTGAAAATATACCGCAGGTCTTCAATCATACGGAATACTTTGATATTTTTGTTTTATATACATTATGCCTGTCACATTTAAATCGATGGTCGGCAGATATTTTGATGTTGATCGGCTGAAAACAACAACAAAAAAAAACAAAACAAAAACAACAACAACAACAACAACAAAAACAAAAAAAAAAAAAAAAAAACAGACAAAAAAAAAAAAAAAAAAAAAAACAAAAAAAACGACCGGTCTCCGAGAAAATCGGGCACAAATTCTGCCAACTGTCGCCCAAACTGCCTGCTAGATCCTCGGCCTCTGGTCGGTTTGGGTAATGTGACATCGATATTAATATTGACAAGCTCCAGACAAAGGAATTGCCAAATGCCACTTTTCTTTGACCGAGGCAATGCCGAGTCCAAAATGTGAGTTAGCGAAAATTCTCATAACTCTTGAAACCTTAGGAAAACGAGTACTTTGATCATTTTTCGCACGCAGATTGTTACCGACAATATCAAGCCAGTTGACTTGCCAAATGACAATTTTCAGACGCCAAACTACGGAATAGCCGTAGGTCTTAAATAATATGGAATAGTTTGATAAAATGTTGCATCCATATTAATATTAACAAGATCTAGCAAAAGGAATCGCCAAAAGCCCGTGGCTAAGTAGAGGTAAAGGCAAGAATGAGGCGGGCCTATCACCTTAAAGATAGTCGATTACGATACATTATTGTTAGACTGCCTCATATATGACATCATTAATTTATCAAAGGCTAAAAGCAAATCATATCTACGTCACACATGGTCATATTACCATGCAGCCAACAATCTATTAAGGCAAAGAGCCACATCCACAGAAAAGGGTACTTTACACGATACTGATATATATATATATACTGACCACATGACGCCACTTGCTTAAGACTGTCTTCCAACAGAATGACTAGAATTTGGCAACTTGAGCCACCATTCATTACGAAAACACGCCTATTCAATTTTTTTGACAATTTCACCACCAAAAAACTGAAAGTTTTCAGATAAAAATTCAGATATTTTTCATATTTTTGCTCAAAACATAGATTGTATGTACTCGTTAGAACCGCCTCGCCGAGGCGGTTCTAACGAGTACCAACAATCTATGTTTTTGAGCAGAAATAAGAAAAATAATGTATACCCCTGTAAACCTCAGTTTTACTATATAAAAGTGGAGTTTAAGGGGGTCAAAATTATATAGGCATGTTTTCATGATGATTGTGTCAATAATTTGTTCCTCATTTTTTCCTCTTTCCGTGCCTCGGGAGGGCTGTGCTTCGTGATTTTGGCCTACGATATTCTGAAATATTTTGTCCAATTTATCCGAGAAAAAAGGCTTTGATATGCCTTTTTTTCTGGGAAAAAAAAAGAGAAAAATATCGCTAATTTGACGTCTGCTGAGTTGTAAACGTTTTAAAAAAAAGCCCTTTAAGAACGGGAGGTTTATCTTTTTTTCAGAGTGATCTCCCTTTGAGGTGAATATAGAATACAAACTACTACTACTACTACTACTATACTAATAAATAATAATAATAATAATAATAATAATAATAATAATAATAATAATTAAGCCAGCCCACGACAAAACCTACAATAAGACTTGTGCAATCAGCGGAGTCTCAGATCAGACTGCGCATACGCGTAATCTAATCAGAGTCTCAGCTGATCGCATGTGTCTTCTACAGCATCAGGGCTATCCAAAGAGGGATGAACGTGAACTCCTTCTAAGCTGAGTAGATGTACAGGCTGATCTGAGCCTTTTCAGGTTACACAGATCTTATTGTAGGTTTCGTCCTGCGCTGGCTCGATAATAATACAGTATAACCTCAATGGCTCGAACCCGGATGACTCGTTTACCGTGGATGATTCGAATTTTTTAAGTCCCTAAAAATCCTTCCAATAGCTCAAGAAAACAAATATTAAGGATTTTTTCCGATTTTATCATGGAATTGTATGTTGTGTGTACTTATTAGAATTGCCTCATCGAGGCGATTCTAATGAGTACACTTAACAGACAATCATTGTGTAGAAAATCGAAAAGATTTCCCTAAATTATCGCTATTTGCTTCCTGAACTGGTGCCATGATTAACCCTCAGTGGCTCGAACTACCCATGTTTCGAACGAATTTCCATGGTCCCAATGATGTTCGAGCCATTGAGGTTCGACTGTAATAATAATAATAATAATAATAATAATAATAATAATAATAATAATAATAGTAATAGATACCGGTCTGTTGTAGTATCATACTGCATCTTCACAGTGACAGGTTTCTCGTAATAACTAGCAGGCATGAACGTAGGAAGAAACCAAGGCCTAGATTCCATACTTCAACAATTTAATTTTATAGTTTCTAAGTGTTAATTATGTTCCAAACAAATACTCGTTTGCTGCTTCAACTACGACACGCAAACTTTCATATTATTTCACTGATTTCTTCCAAAATATTGATTTTATCCTTAATGCTTAGCATGCTGGGTAAAAATTTCCGCAGACGACATTGTAAAATACTTTTCTTATTTTTTTTTTCTAGAAAATAGGCTTTGACATTCCTTCGTGCAAAATCTGCATGAAATGTCAGCATCTGTTTTCTGGGAAAAAATAAGAAAATATAATCAACTTGTCTGCTGAATTAGCCCAGAAAGTGGCGATGTTTATAATGATTACCACTACTACAACAGACGACATTTTGAAAAAAAAAAAAAAAAATGATAATTTAAACAAAAAAAAAAAAAAAAAAAAAAAATACAGTGAAAATAAGACTTGGCATTTCATCCTAATCGTCTGCCTAGCAGATGATTCGTATGAATGGTAAGCCTTGTTTATTTTGTAAAAAAAAATGTCGTCTGCTGCATTTTAATTAGCACCTTGATGGTTAAAGATGTTGACTCAATACAAAAATGTGTCAAATAGATGTGCGAACAGGAAAGTCCCAGATCAGCCTGGGCATGACCAGGGCAGTCTGATCAATGCCTCCGATTTTAGAGTATCCACTTTCCTGCAGACGACAGCGAAGAAATGAACAGACTGCGCTGTATGCGCCCGCTTGCCTCGGCCTATGTCGTTCACATTTGCATCAAGGTTAATTTTTCCATAAAACGACCATAGTTTCTGTATAGTTTAGGCTTATATTCCAAGTACTTTTGCGTTGCTAGTCCAAAATTTATAACTCAACTTCAACATGCAAACTTTCACATTATATCACTGATTAGTTTCTAAATATTGATTTAAATAATTATATACGTCTGGTCTTATCACTAACAGTGCTATGGCCAAATTCAGCAGACGACACTGATGATAATTTTCTTATTTTTCCGAGAAAAGAGGATCTGACACTTCATGCAAATTGTCTCCTTAGTAGGCATGAAATGCCTTTGCATGAAATGTCAGATCCTGTTTTCTAGGAAAATTAAGAAAATATTTCAAAATATCTTCTGCTGAAATTTTTACCCAGCATGTAAAGTGTTAATAATAAACGAATCGACCCAGGAAAATCTGAATGATCACATCATGCGAAAACCAACGACCCGGATATGTCTTTTCACATGCGCTGGTTCAGCAGGTCCTTCTCTGCTCGCTATCAAGTTCTAGAGGGTCCGTTGTCTGTATTTCTGATAAGAAATGCAAACGCACGACCGGGCAAAAACTGTGTGTTATAATATACGTAAACGGTACAGTTTCATGGCCCAAGCTCATATTTAACGTTTATCATGATGGGTAAAAATTTCAGCAAATATTTTTGAAATATATTTCTTATTTTTTCCCAGAAAACAGACTTTCTTTCAAGCAAATTTTCTCCAAAAGGAAGGAGAAAATTTGCATGAAAGGCAAATTTTCTGTAAAAGAATAAGAAAATATATCATCAGTTAGTCGTCTGCTGAATTTACCCAGTGAATGGTTAATATTAAACTCTAAACTTATTTCATCTAATATTTACACGGGTATACACATAAATTGGCGGAGAAGCTAATTAAAATTTATCCTACAGAAAGTCTCTCTCTCTCTCTCTCTCTCTCTCTCTCTCTCTCTCTCTCTCTCTCTCTCTCTCTCTCTCTCTCTAAATGAAGTGTGATTCATAATTCTGATTTCCTTCCTATTCAAAAATAGACAATGGTTTAAGAGTGGCTGATATATTGGACAAAAACGTGAATTCTTTTTAACTTGTCTTATCGTTATAACGACAAATCTGAGAAATAAAAACAAACAAACAAATTGCAATTTATCTGACATTAATGAGTACAACACGCAAGAACAGCCTCGCAACCAGACCATGTGTGGCAAGTTTCATTTTTCTCTTCATAAAGATTTTCCGAAAAGTCCGGAAAACGAGAGAGAGAGAGAGAGAGAGAGAGAGAGAGAGAGAGAGAGAGAGAGACAGAAAGAGAGAGAGAGAGAGAGAGAGAGAGAGAGAGAGAGAGAGAGAGAGAGAGAGAGAGAAGAGAGAGAGAGAGAGAGAGCGACTGTACGTGTGTGAGCGGTGAACATGTATATGTATTAAGTAATCATTACATATTTACCAACAGCTTTATGGTATACATAATTAAATTCTTAAAATTTACGCTTGTACACAAACATAATGGTTTACAAATATTTAAATGACACCTACGGTTATTTTCTAAACTTTCTAATGTATTATATCTATTTGAACTTTAAGATATAGTAGATTTACAACACTTTCCGATCTGTTAAAGGGGGTATATCTATATTTGCATTAGGATTAAAAAAAAGAAGTTTAACGGCCCAGTCAACAATGTTAAGTTCAGGTCGAGCCGGTCAGTTTACCTAATCAAACTTTTCCAGAACAGGCTTAGGCCTCTAAACGGTTAACCAGTACTTGTGCAAATTGTTTCGCAAAAAAATGACAACTGCCCTCCTTGAATCAGAATAGATAGATAGATAGATAGATAGATAGATAGATAGATAGATAGATAGATAGATAGATAGATAGATAGATAGATAGATAGATATAGTAAATACTTGGGAACTGTCACTAATAATAAGTGCGTCCAACGGGAACTGCTTCGGCGTGCAGACGCACTACTATAGACTACCTATGTGACCAGTAATGTGTGTGACCAAAAAATGTGATGGTCCAACAAACGCTTGGGTGGTTCGGTGCTTATCCTAAAAAACAATAAGCGTTCCGTGATTTGGCAGAGACTATTGACACGGCGGCCGTGTCGATAATAGCAACAAAACAGCCAATAACGCCAAGTATTCCAATTGCAAGGGGTTGAATCACGAGACTTATTACGTCAGCGTACAAAATTTGCGATCGCGGCCATTTTGAATTTTGTCTCCACTTCGAATTTTATTTCTATCCATTCGCCGTCTATTTACAAGCTAAGCGTGATTTGTTTTGTGCATAAGGTGCACTTTGATGTAGATTTTTAGATAACACATAGACTTCACGCGCTTTTCATATGATAATCTTAAAAACTTCGACACAGATAAGCGAACGATAGTATATTGTCGTTGTACCTATCATCGGCATACACTAGTTTTCGGTATTCGGAAAGCATGGCCCCGCCAATCGGGGCCCGCGAAATGATGGGCTGCCTAAAGCCTCCAAGGCAGAGCTGCTAGTAACTAAGCAGGACCCGAATTCATGTGATCGGGTCGGGGAAAAGTCCCACAAATTTGGAGGCAATGTCTCTGACCTACTGTCCAAAATATTGTTGACTTGGACGTTATATCGCAATTTATGCAGTGGATTAGAAGTCAAACGTGGTCTGAAATCAAATTCAGTTAGAGCTGGCCAACCCACCTATGAAGCATGTGATGATAATTTGGACGCACGGATATAGGTAGCACCTATTAAATTCATATTATAATATAATCGATGCGCCTTAAATAGTTTTATGATGGCTAGCTTCAGCGAGTCCAAATAAAATATCGTGGTGAACGGATTATATTTCATTATTAAAGACACAAAACATGTTTTTAGTGTATACCCACGAGATTTTATCATTATTTAATTTGGAAAAAATATCAAAACAGATTCCAGACATTTAAAAAAAAACAACAACAATAAAATTTGGCAACAACAACAACAACAACAACATCATCACCATCAACAACAACAACTAAAAAACAGCAAACAAACAACAACAGAAACAACAACAAACAAACTAAACAATTCGATTAAAAATATTCGAGAAATAAACAATGCTCTTTCCTAGATTTAAAAATGAAAGAAATTGTGAACATTTAAAAACGCTGTACAATGTCAAACTCTCGTTCCCAGAAAATAAAGAAAGCAAAAAAAAAAAAAAAAAAAAAAAAAAAATATATATATATATATAATAAAAATAAAAAAAGAAAAACAAAACAAAAAAAAAAAAAAAAAAAAAAAAAAAAAAAATAATAAAATAAAACAAAGAACAAACAAAATACAACAACAACATGTTACAAAACGTTTTCGCGCAGTACGCTACCCCATTAGCGTAGCAATCGCGTAAGAAATCTAAAATGTTAAATTTGATCAGTGGTAATATTTGGCAGATTGTCTTTTTAACCATTACCCTTCTTTGAGCTTATTCAGCAGACGACAAATTGGTGATAATATTTTCCCCAAAACAGAGGATTTAACATTTCAGGCAAATCGCCTCCATTGGAGACTATTGAGAACTAACTATAGGAAATGGGCTTATTCAACGAACTGATATACGTGTAGAAAAGTCTCCTTGCCATAAACTGGTCAATTTAACCAGAAAGTTACTATTATAAAGATGAACAACAATAGAAAGCTGTCCAAAATTATATTATAATTGAATGTGTTTTTTTTCCTCTTTCAGTTCGACTATTACATGCATTTCCAATGAAAATAAAGAGAAGAATCCTGGAAAAGTGTGAGTTTTAAAGGGTATAAGATACTGTTTAATCGCTTGGTCATTGTGCAAGGGGAAATACTTTGACTAACTATCAGTCTACCTGTTTTGCTTTGTTACATCCCCTACAATTAGGCAGATTCTTTGGACATGGGACATTGGCAAACAGTGCAGACCCAGATCAGACGACACAGAACGCGGCGTCTGATCATGGTCATCACTGTTTGCTTAAAATATAGGATGTCAAGGGTTACATCACGAAAACATACCTATACAATGTTGACCCCCTTAAACCCCACTTTTATATAGTAAAACTGGGGTTTACAGGAGTATACATTATTTTTCTTATTTTTGCTCAAAACATAGATTGTGGGTACTCGTTAGAACCGCCTCGGCGAGGCGGTTCTAACGAGTACCCACAATCTATGTTTTGAGCAAAAATATGAAAAATATAAGATTCTTTTTTCTGAAAATTTTCATTTTGTTTGGTGGTAAAATTCTTAATGTATTTGAATACGCGTGTTTTCGTAATGAATGAAACACTTACGTCCCCGTTCTGGACTATTGTCCCAGCCTACACTCAGAGACAATCGACCCACCAGTGCTTTCAACGATTTGACTGGATCTGTTTTTAGGTACATGTAACTAGGACCCGCAAAAAGTAAAGCCGAGGGTTCTAAGTCATTTTCGTAAAAACTGCATCAGTGTGCACGGCTTGTCAAGATCTTTCAGTTCAAATACATTCTTAATTAACGTTGCCTGTCTCTTTCAATAGTAGAAGTGGTGGTGCCAATGCATGATGGCATAAATGATATATTCAACTCCAAAAACTTTCTTGTTTTCCTTACTTTTCGTCCGGATTTGATCCAGATTGCACCTGGAGTAATGGTTGCTCAAGGGTTTGTATATTAGTCACACTATTTGCCTCAATCTCATCCGCTTTCCCGTATTAAAATTTCATAATAAATCAGAGCTTGTGGAACAGGAAATTATTTTGTTGCAAATCATTAGCAGCGAAGACCGGCCTAAATCGCAGAGCATTATCATTGAACTCTCTGGACAAATTCAGCTGAGGACAACGTGAAAATACTTTTCTTATCTTTTCCCATAGTCTGTCTCCAGACTCTATCTTCTCTATCATTTTCTCTTTTCTTTTCAAAGGTATACAATCTAGTACAGCTTATAATGAATTGATAAGTTATGTCCCTTAGTGGAAAAAGAACAGTGAAATGGGATTAAAGAGACAAATACAGCTACATGAAGTGATAAAGAATGGCAAAAAAGAAACAAAAAAAAAAAAACAACAACAACAAAAAAAAAAACAAAAACAAAAAAAAAAAAAAACAAAAAAAAAAACAATTGTAGAAACGATTGGAGCCAGTCTACTTTTCCCATTTCCCAGAAAAATAGGCTTTGATGAGACAATTTGCATGAAATGTCAAAGCCTAATTTGCGTAAAAATTAAGAAAAATGCTGTCAAGAGAAAGTACCCATCATACAAAGCGTTGAATCTTCCGTTCTGCAAAAAGAACGCGTATATACATTTTACACTAAATACTAAAATAGCGAAACCCCTTACTATAGACTTGCTCTAAAATTTGAACAAGTCAAAAATTACTACCTATTGATCAGCAAAAACTGATATATGAGTGGACGAAACAGTGTAGGACCCTGAGCAGACACGGACGTTCTGCCGTTGTCTGATCCGGGCCTATGATGTTGCTCAGGATGTCTGGCCCACACTTAGGGTAAATATGGTATTACCACTTATCACTTTGAAGATTAAAATAAGATACAAAATAAGATATAGACTGGCTCCAGTCTCCAGTGATTTAATATTTTTTCTTATGACCAGCCTTTATAGTAATGATATTATTTTGATTTACTTTAGTGGATTATCAAACAGGATTATAAGAAAAAAATATTTAGTCACTGGAGACTGGACCCAGTCTAAATAAGATGCAGCTCTCTTAAAATCTGTACAACCCCCAATCCTCCTCAGCCAGGAAAAAATAGATACATAGATAAATAAACAAATCATTGAAAATAAACTTTCTGTGCAGACACAAGGCATCATCAAACTTTGAAACATTGGCTATTCACAGCGCACAGACAATAC